>OX465265.1:7012847-8212847 GCA_949987775.1 Aproaerema taeniolella | reverse complement strand
CGGGCGCCAATTCATAATGGTAGATGATAATGCGCCCGCACATCGAAACGGACGTGTTGATGCTGCTCTCCAGCAATACGACATCACCAGGTTAGACTGGCCTGCCGGCTCGCCTGACTTAAACCCGATCGAGCATGCGTGGGATGCTCTTAAGCGAGCTGTTTGGAACCGTCAGCCACCTCCGCGAACAGTGTCAGAAATCAGGGCAGCTGCTATTGAAGAGTGGGACAGGTTACCACAAGAAATGCTAGATAACTTAATTCTTAGCATGCCCAGAAGGGTTTCCGCATGTGTGCGAGCCAGGGGAGGAGTCATTTTATACTAACTATTAATTTTTTCGTAATAAATTTTGTTTGTTTTTTCATTAATTCAAATTTTTCATTACATTACATTTAAGCCAAAATTGCATTTCCTAGCTTTTGTTAATAAAAAGTAAATAATTAATAATGATTCTTTTATTTACTTAGTGCATTTTCATTACAAAATCATAAAACGTAAACAGTTTCTTTAAATAATTTATATTTTAAAGAATACACCTGATTTTGCTACTGATCGTAAACTTTTTTTGATGTGTGTATACTAATATTATAAAGAGGAAAGATTTTATTGTTTGTTTGTTTGTTTGCATTGAATAGGCTCCAAACCTACTGGACCGATTTAAAAAATTCTTTTACCATTAGAATCCTATATCCGTGATGAACATAGGGTACATGATTTTCCCGAATTCCCACAGGAACGAAGTCCCGGGCGGAAAGCTAGTAATTTATAAGAAGAATAACATTTAGAGAAAATTCATTAAGGCACAGGCAGGCTTCATATTTTGTGAAGCTGCGAAAAAAGTGCCATTATTATTACTCACTTTTTGTATCAAACTCTGATAGTCCGTTTCTTTGAAAAAAGTGTCACCGAAGACTGAATATCCGAGTTCAATCTCCAATTTATTCATATCCGTTGTCGGAAGATCAGAAAACTGTAATGTGTCTGTCACAGTTAAAATGCGTTTAAATTACTTAGTTAAAACTAGTTTTAAAATTAGCCTTTTTTGAAAAATAAATTCCTAATTGTAACTAGAATTCACTACTTTTAATTAAATATTGTTCCAACAGTAAACCTCAGTTAGAGCTACTACCTACTAAAGAAACTTGTTGGGCATTAAAAATATGGATAGATTAGCAGATCGTTACAAAAAAACCAGCCAAGTGCGAGTCGGACTTGCGCACGAAGGGTTCCGTACCATTACCTATAAAAAAAGGCAAAAAAAACCACGTTTGTTGTATGGGAGCCCCCTTAAATATTTATTTTAATTCTAGTTTTTCGTATTTGTTGTTATAGCGGCAACAGAAATACATCATCTGTAAAAATTCCACTGTCTAACTATCACAGTTCATGAGATACAGCTTGTTGACAGACTTATCTATAAAAATTGGGAAAAAGTTACGGTTTTTTGTATGGGATCCCTCTTAAACATTTATTCTAGTATTTTTCATTATAGCAGCAACAGAAATACATCATCTGTGAAAATTTCAACTGTTTAACTATCACATTTCATGAGATATAGCCTCGTGACAGACTTATTTATAAAAACGGCGAAAAAATTACGTTTTTTCTATGGAAGCCCCCTTAGATATTTATATTATTTTGTTTTTTAGTATTTGTTCTTATAGCGGCAACTGAAATACATCATCTGTGAAAATTTCAACTGTCAACTATCACGTTCATGAGATACAACCTGGTGGCAGAGGGACGAACGGATAGCGGACCCTTTGGGTACGGAACCCTAAAAAAGGCCAGGTTAGGGTAGGTAAGGTTAGGTTCTTCATTTTTGAACAGCAGTCAATTCTAGTTTTAACAAAGGCGGTTGGTTACAGTTAAAACCAACCCAACCCATTCAAAATAGTAAAACTTTTTAAGGGGTGAGGTTGATTTTAGCTGTAACATATCAAACGTAATTTTAGTTTTAGTTTTCTATAGATAGGTTCGATCTTGGCCACAATCTGTCTCAGGGGCGAAGATGTGGTCGAGGACGTAGCAAGCTTACCCAGAAACATTGTATTAAAAAAATCAAAAAATCTAATTGTTTGTTCAATTTGTTTAATTTATTTTATCAAATTTTTAAATCGTTTCATCATTTTATCTCTTGTTTGTTTCTCTGTGATGTGAGGATGGGCTTCGTATACAACAGTTTAAAACATTAAAAACTGTTGTAAGTTGTAAAAAGTGCTTAAGTTTGACATTAACCTATAATATCGTAGCTTAAACATTCCTTATTGAGCGTTTGTCGCGACAGTTTGTGAACGAAATAACTAAATAAATATTTCTTTTAGCTGAAAACTTAGAACTGTAGCTAGTGCTCGGCAGCTTGTAAACGGCGCTTTGTAAACTTTGGCAATTAAAAAATATGACACGTGTTAATAGGATTATGACTTAAATGGTTGAAGGTACAAATGAATCTGAATTAATTTTACGAAATTCCTACTGGAACGGAGACACAGGAAGAAAACCAAATCTCACATAAAATTTAAAGCTGGAGGTGTGTGTCAGGTCCATGTATTTCAATCTGGTAAAGTGTGCTTTATTAAAACAATTGATGTCCACTTCTGTTGCACCAAAGATAAGCTTCTCAATTGGCATCTTTTGTATATACGCTGAAACGAAAGAATTATAAAAGCGGTGCAATAAAAAAATGTAGGTGGATTAAAAACAGCCAAAGATCAAAGTATCTTATGCCACTTTCAGTCCTTACACACTATCGCTGAAAAAAAAAATGGCGTTTCGAAAGTAAACGAAGATCAAACAAATCATTTTTGGGCATCCATTTTATCAAAAGTATGTCAAACGAAAAAAGGTTAGATTCTATTTGCTTATCGCTTTGAATTTTTTTTTTAATCTAACCAATTACTAACCCATATCATTGGTAATCCCGCTACCTTCTGGGCACTGCCTTTTAAAGTTCGCGTTACTGCTCAAGTTAAGCTCCCTTAGAACTGGAACACGAGTTAGCAACGGCTTAATGAATCCTTGCAAATAGTTTTCACCTACGTTTAAGGTTTCCAAAGACTTTAAGACTGGAAACTGATGGCTGAAAAGAACCAAATTAATTGAATGACTTTAAATTAGTTTAAATTAGTCAAAGGATGTGAATCAACCCACTAAACTGAACAACATCCTGCAAGAAACAACGGCTGAAATTTGATAAAAAATTTATTTCTATATCACTCAACGAACAGCAAATTTATGTTTTTTGAGGCTTTTGTATGGGTCCTTAGGATATAGGAAAGTTGTTCAATTTCGTGGGCTGTTCAAACTAACGGAATTAATTACAATGACTCATCGTAGAGGTTGTTGGAAGAGAGGTCAAGACTTTTCAGATTTTCAGCAGCCTGCAGAAAGGTGACTGGCAAAATTTGAATACGGCATCCAACTATTTTCAAATTGCGGAGATTTTTGGTTACAGCTGACATTTTTGCAACAACATAATTTAATGTAATAGGAGTCATCCCATAAATTGCTAAAGTTGACATTCTGGAGCAATTGCTTGGCCATTCGGGTAGCATTTCTGATTTCAACTCGTTAATAGTAAGTTTCTTCAAATTGTAGCAGTTTCCCCATTCATAGAGAGTTGCATCATTAGTTAACGATAAGATTTTCAAGCTCATAGTCATTGGTATAGGAGGCAAAATGATTCCACTTATGTACATTTTAGTAACGTCGACCAATGGTTCTAAAAAGTTTATGGCGTTGATAAAAATATCCCTTTCTCCGTTATCTCTATTAATGTTTAGGAATTTTATTCTCAGGCCATTGGTATAGTTGCTTGGAGCTAAAGGTGGTTCTGTATTTGTGAAATCTATATATAGAGATTTTATTTCTGTAATGTTAAGGTTCAGTGTTTGAAATTCTTCAACAATAGAACCTAGTAGTTTGCAACGAAAGATGCTGAGGTGGCTAAAGAAGATAGTCTTGTTTATTGGTTCGAATGATTCGATTATCGAACGAGGTTCAGTGCAGTATACTAAAAGTGAATCGTTGTTTTTCCTAAATTGTTGAATTATTTCACCTGAAAAAAAAACGAAATATGCATCACTTGAGAATAGTGCTGCAAACGACTTTAAGCTTTTAGCCCTAAATTGCAGCCTATCGAGTCCTTTTTGGGACTAGACCAGTAAAATAGGGCTTTAAAAGCTTCGTCATTTAAAAAAACTTATAGCCATTTTTAAAGTAGCAGGCTTTAAAAAAGCCTACAGCCTTTTTTAAGTAGTCGGCTTTAGGGACTGGAGTCTTTATTACTTTTTTTTAGTAAAAGCCTTTTTATCGACTTCAAAAAGGAGGTTATCAATTCGATACGTATGTATGTAATATTATTGGAACTACATAAAATTCACACATGATATCGGCCATAAAAAACGATTGTTTTCGCCACGTTTGACAAATATTGAAGGACTGTCTGAAATTGTGTATCACTGTAGTAGTCCCTTAGTCACCTCTTACAACACCCACTGGAAGGGAATGGGGCTTTTTGAGCGTCTTATTTTATTAAATTAGTCTTAAACAAGGTTAGGCCTTTTTAAGGCCTTCAGGCTTATAACCAAAAGGCTTGAATAGGCTTAACCCTAGCCTAGCCGCAAGTACTAAATGGTTTTATAAGTTTTTAGCCTACTAGGCTTTTTATTTAACAGTCTAGTCTTAAAATAAGGGCTAAAAGCCTAAAGTCCTTTGCAGCACTACTTGAGAATGGCTCAACCGACTCGGCTATTCTTTTGTTGCGTTTTTAATTACTTATAAGGAAAAAAAAATGTATTTTATGAAAAACATTAAAAATCCACCGGTAAAAAATCTACTGAAAATAAATAAAAAATGTAATCAGTTTCAGCTCCGTATTCTAAATTTCAGAGACTTTCAAATGTAAAATGAAGCATTGCAAATCATGGAAACACGCCTCCTAAAGTAAAAATAGCATCTGTAGCAATCGAAATAGACAAATAACAAACATACCCCTTGAACCCTTATAAACAGTTTCTTCTAACCGCAGAATCAATAAACATTGATGAAAACACAGTAGAAAAATAAACCAGAAACTTAACACCATTTTAATAATTTATAAAACACTTCATACGTAAAACCTATTTTCAAATATGTGCATGATTTTCATATGCGCTAACACGTATTAGTACTGACTAAGTCCAGATTAAACTTAATTAAGGAAATGCCTAACCCGAATAACAACTGGCACAATAATATCACAAGTAATTTATTTTAAGTATGAAATAGCCTAATTAAAATGCATATGTTATTTTTAATTAATAACACCACATTACTCATGTACCTATGCAGAATTCCAGTAATTTTTTTCTGCCGGTCTCATAGTAGGAGAAACAAATGATATTCCTATCATGAGATAAATGATCCTAATGATATTCGTTTTCTTATCAAGACCTAGACACCTTAGAGACTATTTGCCTATTCGACTGAATATTTTTTTCCATGATAGGTCAAAACATGTACAAAAAAAAATGAGAATTTATAATACGTTTCGTGGGTAAAGTTATTCAGTTTCATGAAAAGACTCACGTCCTTAACCTTTTAAGGAAGTTGACATTCTTTGAGACATTATTTATACGATTATTAAATGGGCAATTTTGTAATTCGAAATGGCACAGCAAAATTGTACTACCATTGCCTTCTACATATGTACAGTACTAGTATGTATTGCAGCATTTCCGCTTGCGATCTTTCTAGGGTTCCGTACCCGAAGGGAAAAAAACGGAACCCTATTACCATGGCTCCGCTGTCCGTCCATCCGTCCGTCCGTCCGTCTGTCACCAGGCTGTATCTCATAAACCATGATAGTTATAAAGTTGAAATTTTCGCAGATAATGTATTTCTATTGGCCCTATAACAACAAATACTAAAAACCAGAATAAAATTAATATTTAAGGGGGCTCCCATACAAAAAACGTGATTTTTTTGCTTGATTTATAGAAAGTATTTCCGAAGCTACAGAACTGTGATAGTTAGACAGTTGAAATTTTCACATATGATGTATTTTGGTTGCAGCTACTACAAATACTAAAAATTCGAATAAATTAAATATTTTACAATGCAGTTACTTACAAAAATGTTTGGCGCAAGTAGCTGATCTGATAAATCAGTGACCCTTTTGACAAGTGAGAGTATTACCTTTTTTATAAAGCTTCATACTGGCTGTATAGAATAACAGCAAAGAGTTTTTTAAGCCTGACAAAATAATATTTCTGACGAAAATCTTGATTTTCATTGAAATAAAATATAAAAGTAAATTAAGTATTTATTTTACTTTTTCAATAAGACAAATTTGATTTTTAACAAATAATTGAACTACCTATTTAATAATTTCTGTAGGCGTAATTGGCATTTTATTTACTTAGCCTTTGCCTCATAATTGTGGAAAAATATTTTGCTCGTCTTTTTTTTGTACACATATTTTAGTCGATATTCATAACTGCAACGTAGACGCTTGAAATATTCATAAAATATTTGGTATTATATTCACTTTAAAACTAAATAATCAAATTGAAATAAAACAAATATTTAAGGGGGGTTTCCGTAAAATAAACGTTAATTTTTTGGTCGATATTGATAACGGCAACATGTAGACGTTTGTAATATTCACAGAACATTGAGTTATTAGGGTTCCGTTCCCAAAGGGAAAAAACGAGACCCTATTACTAAGGCTCCGCTGACTGTCCGTCCGTCCGTTCGTCACCAGGCTGTATCTCATGAACCGTGATAGTTAGACAGTTGATATTTTTGCAGATGATGTATTTCTTTTAGTCCTATAACAACAAATACTAAAAACTAGAATAAAATAAATATTTAAGGAAGCTCCCATACAAAAAAAGTGATTTTTTTGCTCGTTTTTATAGAAAGTCTGTCCGAGGCTGTATCTCATGAACCGTGATTGAAATTTTCACAGATGATTTATTTATATTGGTCCTTAAACAAAAAATACTAAAAACTAGAATAAAATAAATATTTAAGGGGGCTACCATACAACAAACATGATTTTTTTTGCCGTTTTTATATAAAATGGTACGGAACCCTTTGTGCGCGAGTCCGACTCGCACTTGGCCAGTTTTTTTTTGCGCCGACCCGATATTTAGTTGGTATTTTGTTTATCGAAGGGTGTAAAGAATATTAACAAACGCGTAAGATTCCACTCTTTCACGTAAAAACTACTGGATGGATGTTTTTTTTTTATTATTATGAGAAGGGTTGACTCTTAACCTCAATCTTGACAAAAGGTCATGGATGAGGTCGACGATGGAGCGAGTTAACCCAGAAGTGTATATTAAGGCACTGGTACTCCGACCCACAGACAGCACACAGCAAGCTGTTTGGCGTCGGTCGTCTGTAGGACCCTCCTCCTACCGACCACCGACGCGAACCCTTTACAGAGCCTATCACACCTCAAACCATCTTGACGAAACTTTACAATTATTCAGCTTTATATATACAGGGTGTAAAAGACAGCTTAGCATAAACTGAAACCCTGGACTCAGACAATCATTCTGAATGATCTTCCAGTGAAATTTTTCTCCGGAAAATTACGGTATCACGATACGTTGCGTAGCGCCAAATTAGGTAAATAATGAAAACTCCTTAACATGACGTTTCCGGGAAAAAAATACTTATAACTGATGATAGTTAAGGGTAGATTACACCATTTAAGTATTTGCTAAGCAGTCCTTTACACCCTGTATACTAGCTTTTCGCCCGGGACTTCATTCCCGTAGGAATTCGGGAAAATTATATAGCCTATTTTCATCGGGTATAATGTAAGATTCTAGTGGTGAAAGAATTTTTAAAAATCAGTCCAGTAGTTTCGGAGCTTACTCAATGCAAACAAACAATCAAATCTTTCCTCTTTATAATATTAGTATAGATTATTTATTGCACAAACAAAGTAAGAAACATTTTACATAAAAATAGTGTACAAAGGCAAGTTTATCTCTAGAAGAGATCTCTTCCAGCCAACCTGACCGGTGAGAAATAGCGTACGAGACGGGAAAAGCGAATTGCGCACAACGGAAAGAAAATACCAAATAAGAGAGGGGTTTATATTATAATATTAATATTAATATACATCCGGTTTAAAGTTATTTTTGGAAATTCCCTTGATAACGTAGTCACGGGAGGAAAACTAGCTAAATAAATGTGTAAATATTGTAGGATAAGAAACTATCACCGGGTTTTCCTGATTATTTCCCGAGTGTTGTTATCGTTGACTCTGGGAATCATCATCTCGCACTGGGAATCCCGAAATGAATCCTTGGAAGTTCAAAAGTAAAAACTTATTCACGTAGGAAGTGAAATTTATTCCGGATATGAATAATCTTCTTTATACATGTACTAGCTTTCCGCCCAAGTGGACTACAGGTTATATAGTGCCCAGCTGTGGGATAAATTGTATCCTATGTCCTTTCTCAAGGTCTAATCTATCTCTGTGCCCATCAAAATCGGTTGCGTTGCTAAGGCGTAAAAGTGTAACAGACAGACAGAGTTAAGTACTTTCGCATTTATTATATTAGTAGGAATAATCTAATGCCTTACTATGTATAATAATACATATTGCGTAGTATTAAACGCAACATATAGAAAACAGTTAGCGCATGTTATACGCAGTGTATATGAAATGCAAATTCATCCCAGCTAACCTAATAAACCAAGATTTCCTGATAACCCAATAACGATCATTGGGCGAGGAACTATCATGATATTTATTTTTCGTACATTGTTGCGTTTCGATTTCATCTTCATTGACCACTCGTTGTATAGAAGCAATGTATGACGAAATTGATTTTACAATAAGCGAGGGCTGAAAATCAATGTTGCCAGTCTGCTATCAGTCCATGCGTTTTTCCTCACTACAGAAGACATATGCAAGCATAAAACTATTGTAATAGCATAAGAATATAAATTTAAACTTTTTTTAAAATGTATATGTGTATGCTGTCTTGAAGAAATAAACAAATTATTATTATTTTACATTCTAGAATAGCCCTCCAGGTATTACCATGGGAAGTAAGTACAGAGGCCAGCGCATCAGGTAACTCCATTTTATTGCAAACCCGCTCTTATCACAACAGCACAGAGTGCACGCATACGACGACGATATCCATACGACGTATTATCATTCAAACTAGTTATACTGGTTCCCCAGCTAAAATTAGCTGTTAAGCAAAGCATAATGCTGACAGTGACAACAGGAAAATACGTAAGTTTATAATAAGTTCTATTCTCCTATGATAAGCTCAGTTTGTTTGTGTCTGCGAAGAGCAAGTGATGTGTGTGTTAATTTTGTTTTTCCAATTTGAAACTTAATTTTACTTGACTTCTTAAGTTAAGGCATTCCATTAGTGAAAAAGATTCTAAAATTTGACGTGACAATGTGATGTCCGTTCGCACGACTCTCGATGTAATTTGTTAGTTTGTGACACTTTCAAATTTTTCATTTTTTATTACAATTAATTGTGCATCCACAGACTTGATGTCCGTGCCGTGACTTGATGTCCGCGCCCTTGTGTTTAATATTATTACTTATTTGTTTAGCAATATTAACAAATTGTACACTCTCTATATGAGTTTAGGATTTCAAATTTCTGTTATTACAGCTTGAATTCAAGACAATAAAAAGTATTCAATTGTTTTAAAAAATACTACCATAATGATATCACGGACTTATTATTTCCTTGCAACAGTGATATTATTGAAGTGTTTATTGGTTAAAAGTTTACCGGAGTACAAACCTTATGATATACTCTATACAAGCGACACCGGTAAGTTAAACATTAGTGCTTTATTTTATAATATACTAGCTTTCCACCCGGGACTTCGTTCCCGTGGGACTTTGGGAAAATTATGTAGACTATCTGTTAATCCAGAGTATCAGCTACCTCCATACCAAATTTTATCAATATTGGTCAAGCCGTTTGAGCGTGAAAGAGGAACAAACGTCCATACCTCTGTACGTACAAACTTTCGCGTTTATAATGTTACTTAGTGAGGAAGTAAGGGTAAGAATTTTACTAGTTTTACCTGGGACTTTGATTATTCTCGCCTGGGAGTTTATTCCCGTGGAAATTTAAGAAAATTACATAGCCTACACACTATTACTGCTTTCATCAAAATGTCTAGAAGTTTTTGAGTGACTTAGTAACAAATATTCAAACTATCACATTTATCCCTATTGTTCCGCCCGGGAATTTGTTCTCGTGGAACAAATTCAGCCTTATTTAACACTAGCTTTCCGCCCGCGTGGACTACAGGTTATATCGTGCCAAACTGTGGAATAAAATGTAGCCCCCAGGCTCTAATCTATCTCTGTACAAATTTTCATCAAAATGAGTTCAGCAGTTTAGGCGTGAAAGACGGACAAGACAGACAGACAGACAGACAGAGTTATTTTCACATTTATAATGTTAGTAAGGATAAGTAAGGATATTATAGAATGATCTTATATAATTAAAAAGTTAATAAAATATGGAATGTAGAAGCAAATTAGGATACAGAACTCATTATACTTGCTGTCCATGATAGACAACAAACTTATTAACAGCTGTGATTAGAGATATGATTTTTTATTTTAATTTGATGTGTAAGCAGTAAGTACATCATACTGTAAATATATAGAAGAACTTTGTATATAGGTATTTAAATCCTTTATTGTCCTTCACTACTTAGACCTATTTTAAGTAACATCCTGAATGTTCTATGAATTAAAGCTATTTTAACTTTGAATTGACATTACTAATAAGTTTCATCAAAGTCGTCCTGTGTATTTTTTGCATGATTGAGTGACAAACATACAAACATATTGAGAGGTACTCCTTCTATCGGGATATATAGGACTATCGGACCTTTTCGGCACGGCACGGCACGGCACGGCAAAATGTATATTACCCTTGCCCCCTATGTTCCTAGCTTCTAATATCACTAGTTCATAAAAGACAATGGTAATACAATTTTGCGGTGTAGTTTTAGAATTACCTACCTACAAAAAGGCCCATCCATCTTTTGACATCATTCAAAACGCACCAAAATTTAAAAGTGGCGGCCAAAAAAGTAAAGTTATTATTTCGAAAGGACACATTATTCTTAACATTTTTTATTATGACAGCTTAGCTGTGAGACCTTTACGAATTTTACTTTTTTAAGCTTAAAAATCTAGATTTTCAAGCTTAAATGCATTTTTAAATCTAAAATTTAAACCTTAACCTTAATACGAAAAATATTTTGTATCACAATCAATTGAAACACTATTTTCTATGACTGGAACATTTAAAATCCAGATTTATAAGTGTCAAGAACAAATCTAGTAGTCGTACAGCTAAGCTATCATACAAAATTTTTTTTTAGAATAATATGTTCTTTCGAAATAATAACTTTACCTTTTTTGGCCGCCAATTTCAAAATTTTGGTATTTTTTGTATGGGCCGTGAATGATGTCCTTTTTGTATCAAAAAATGAAAACATCAACACTTAAAAACTATTTTGGTTCTTGTCGGTGAGACCACTAAGAATTATATTTTTTGTTACCACAGGTATGATCACACAAGGACTAAGAGAATCCAATGAAACACTTTCAGTGTCATGCTTAAAACGTCGCTCACTAAGCGAATCACTGAGTCCAATTAACAGGACCACCTTGAAACACCTCAGTATATTCCAATGTATTCTCCCACCGAGTTCATTCATTGAAGAATTTAAAAGACTGAACATCGATATCTCAGGAATTGAATCGCTGCACATAAACTTCAACAATATAGAAGAAGCCTTGCCTCCAGGCAACTACACGAATGGATTGAAAATAGAAGTCTTGAGCATGAATAACGATGCGGGAGAAAGGAATATTTTCATCAATACGTCAGATTTTTTGGAACCGTTGAATAAAGTCACAAACATGTACATAAGTGGCATCGTTCTTCCTCCTATACCAAACAATATGCCTTTAGAAGCTTTGACTTTAGCTGGCGATGCATCCATATATTCTTGGGGTAATTGCAGCTCTTTAAAGACACTCTCCATTGACAGATTAGATAGTGGATCGATACCTGAATGGCCAAGCAATTGCTCCAAACTATCATCTTTACAGATTGACGGATTGCTTCCTGTTAAACTGCAACAGGTAGTTGTCAGCATGACAGCTGCGGTAAAACATCTTAGTGATTTGAAAATAACAGCATGTCGAATTCAAAATTTGCCGATTGATTTTCTAGAAGCTGCAAAAAATCTGAAGAGCCTTGACTTATCTGAAAACAACCTTTACGATGAATCATTGTAATTAAGTATAAATTTTGTTTTTACAAATTACAGCTTTACAACAGCTGACGACGGCCGGTTTCGTCGAATGGTAGTGGCGCTGCCTGTTGATCGATCCTGGGTTCGACTCTCAGTCGGGGCAAATGTTTGTGTAAAAAGCACATGTTTGTTCTCGGGTCAATGGTGTTTGTTTCTGTCTTTATGTTATTTTTATTACTGAAAGTAGCATTTCCATTTTCACTTAACTATAACGTGCAACAGTACAATATTCTGTTATAACTATTAATTATCATACGTTTATGATTTCTTTTTTCGTGGAAAATGAAAAGTTTGCGAGGAAAACGTTGTCACTTTTTTAATCGACGAAAAAAAAACCGAGGAGATTCTCCAGTGGACGTGTGTATATTTTTTTTAATGTATGACCACGCATAACTTTTTACAGAGTAGTCAGATTTTGATATTTCCTTTTTTATTGGATAGGGGGTATAATAACCTTACAAACTGTAATGTCGAAACTCATACTTATGTATGTAAGTCCTTTATTGTACATCAAAGCAACAAATACAATTCAACCATTGACTTTTGCAATAGTAACACTTGGTACAAAGGCGGACTTATCCCACACGGGAATCTCTTCCAGTAAACCTTGTTTAGTTGAGAAGAATCTTAAGAAGACGAAAAGGTACAACCGGGAACAAAATAATAAAAACTATATAAATAATGTACTTAAACCTTACTATGTAAATATTGAAATCCATAATATATTTACAGTGACTTCGTTCCCGTAGGATTCGTGAAAATGATGTAGGTAGCATAGGTTACTCAAGGATAATGTAGCATTCTTATGGAGAACGATTTTATGAAATCGGTTCAGCAGTTTTTGAGTTTATTCGTTACAAACATACAGAAACACAAATCTTTCCTTTTTAAAATAAACGTGTAGATGTAGATAAGCAATTTATAAACATACACATTAATTACATCTTTTCTAATTACTGTTTTCTTATTCCAGCCATGAATTTCCATTTCTTCCGTCCCTGAACACGCTAAATCTTGGTGTAAACTATTTACGGGGATACATTAAGCCGCTATTAACCCGCCTTAAAAATCTTAAAGAGCTTAATTTAGCTAATAATAATGAATTTATAAGTCAGTGCTTTCATGGAGAGAGAATAAGTCCTGATATGGGTAAGTCTTCTTCTGATCGTGTTGTGGTATAATCAAGTGTTGCAAACTGGGCTAACCCTATTGTACGAGGTTTACAGACTACATTTTGGCTTTGATTTAGTTTAACGACTGTGTAGTTAATCAGCAACAGATCGACACGGCATAACGCATCTTTAGAAGTCCGGTAAAGCTCGTGAGAAGTTGCTACTGTGGTCACCCATCAGGTTCTCTGATTCTGTGTTGAACCTCGCTGTTCGGCTTTGTTATTGATGTAGGTTGATGGGTAGGTCACTTAATTATGTGTCAGCGGTAACTTATGTAATGTAAGTTATTTATCGCCGCCGCCGCGCCGTTAATAGACTTAATGCTTTATTTTTTTAATGCTTAAATAATATGGAAACTGGCCTCAGCTCATTGCCTACTGTTTTGACGGTTGTGGATTTGATTCCCATTCAGGACGTAAGACCCAGATGTGTGTTTTCGGTTCTGGGTGTTTGCATCCGTTGTTATACAGGGTGTAAGGAACAGCTTGGCAAAAACTAAGCATGCCCAGCCTGGAACTATGAGCTTCCAGAAATGTTATTGTTTGTCACCTTTGTAAAATACCATGGAAAGCAATGAATGATTGAGTATTGAGTATTAACTGAAAATGTGAATTTAGGCTATTACTTCGAATGACTTTCCAATGAATTTTCCTCAGTTTATTTTTTAATATTTAAAATATACACATCAACGCGGTCTAGGGATATTGCACGATTTTTCATACAAAAGAGGCCTGTTTGAGAAGCTATAAAAGCATAAGTACTTGAGATACATGGAGGGCTATAATTTTCAGACGAGCAAGTGCTAAACTTGCATTTTTAATTCTATTTACTAAATTTTCTTTTACTTGAATTATGTGAAAACGTGATGGAAACGAAAACGAAAATGCACTTTTTGCCTGCTTTTTGTATGAAAATGGTCGAATTTACTCAATTTTTTTTTTCATTTTCATCACATTTTCACAAATTTCGAGTAAAACAAAATTTATTTACTCGAATTGAAAATTCGTCTGAAAATTATAGCCCTCCATGTATCTCCAGTGTGCTATTATAGCTTCTCAAACAGACCTCTTTTGTATGAAAAATCGTGCAATATCCCTAGACCGTGTTGATGTGTATATTTTCTGCAATGAAATTAAAACATTTGTTCGAATACACTCCATTTTGCCAAATCAATAATAGACGTCAATAAAACACGAAAACTAGAAATGTATATCGCCGTTGCACCAAACCAGTCGACATACATACATACATACGTTCACGCCTGTAATCCCTAAGAGGGTAGGCAGAGCATCAGTTGTTCTAGAAAACCACTTAATGCCACGTTTGACACAAATGGTGAGGGTTATTAGATGGAAAATGTTGTGTAATGTTGAGAGGTTATCAGCCGTTTGCCCATGATACAGCAAGACCCTCACGTCCCACTTACCGACTTTTACAGTATGCCTGGGAAGAGTAGGCAGCTGGTACATTCTATGTTTTGTCCAACCAGTTAAACCAGTCGACAATTGTTTGGTAATTGATTGCGTCAATTTGTTTTCAGCTTACCTACAGGAGTTACCACTGGAGAAAATAATATTTACTGCAACAGGAGTGGACCTAGAATGCTTTGATAAGGCACACTTTTCTAACTTGAAATACATGGACTTGAGTTCTACTTCTACTAGTGTTTTTTATGTGAGTTTTTTTATAGTTTTATGGGCCATTTTCACAAAAAAATTAAATCACGATTAGCGATTTGAAGCAAAATATATTTTATTTGAGGGCGGGCCAAAACCCTGCCTCTTGATCAACGGATCATGTGTTCGATTCCTGGTCAGGGCAAATATTTGTGTAAACCTTAAGTGGAATTGTGAGTGAAAATGATCCTTAAGGCCTATAGTCTTAAAGGACATCAGGCAATTTCCATACAATGTTGGTCTAAAAAAAAGTAGGCGGCCAGACCTAGGATTATTTTCAATAGCTAGGCCATATTAAGAACTTAAAAAAATATATGGACTTAACCCTGTAACTTCATTTTCTGATTAGTTATTTAGTTAAGAAATAAGTATATTTTTTTTGTTTTTGTGTTTTTTATGTAATAAAGAATTTTAATAATAATACTCATGAAATATAACTTAAAAGTATTATTTAGTATTATGAGTAACTTTACGTACGAAAACTGAAATAACTACTAAAAAACGCAGTTACAGTTTTAAATTTATAGAATAAGTTTAAGATCTACATTAACTAAGCATTGAAAATATTTTTAGTTCTGGCCGCGCAATTTTTTTTTAGACCAGATGTTCTTTTTATATTGTACTAAATCAGAATCAAATGTCGTCATCATAAGATTTTTTGAGGTTTTAATTCCAGTTTTCTCATCTACCCACAAGTAATACGGAAGAATTGGTGTTAAATCTCGGAAGCGAGAAGTTCGCCGAATATCACTTCAATGAGATGGATTATAAGAGGCTTAGTCAAAAAGTAAGTGTACCATGGTAGCTCTTTCGCTAATAAATGACCATTTAATGGCAGTGCAATGACGGTGGTGACAAATTCACAAGTAACGAAATTTTTATTTTTTGATTTTGATGACAGCTGCTTTAACCTAAGCGGCGCCACCATCAACTGAATATTAAGTTGCTAATAGTCGGTAAAACTATAACAAGATATATGGAAAAAGGTCACCATCCCATTAAGTTAAACTATTTTGAACTATGTTAGTTCAAAATAATCAAAAAAATGTTTGCATCTCACAAAAAACCAGTCATCGAGTTTTTTTTTTTTAAAGAAATTAATATGAGTTCCTTGGAAAAAGCTGTACATAAACTGTAAAAAATTAACGTCCTAAACTAATTCAATGTCGCTAATAAAACAGTTATTATTATATTAAATACCATTTATTACCACCCTAATTGTTTGGAATCTACACATTGTGCTTTCACTTCCGTGCATTAGCACATTCAAGTAACAAACTAGATACTCCATATTGATAAGTTTTCCAGTTTGTGGAAAACTTGTTTCCATCGCCTGATATCTAAAATTCAGAAATTTGCGTTAAACCTTTTCAATTCCATGATCTTCCTTTAAAAAGCAAGTCATCCACCAATCCAATGTTCTCGTTATTTATTAAATCTGCTCTACCCGCAATAATTAGCATGAGCTGATAGTTTATTAAACTTTGACTTACAGACTTTGGGAACCTCTTCTATTGATCTAACTTCAACACTTTATTACAGAACAGTGAAACAAAAAGCGGAAGAATAAAACACAATAAGCTAACTCTGAAACTCGCAGTAATTCCTTGTGACTGTCTCAATGGATGGCTAGTAAGAGCTGTGAGAGACTTTCCAAATTTAATATCAATGCCCGACACAGTTTGCGAAAGAGAATATGGAACTCCAATACTAGAAGAACGTCCAGAATTCTTGGAATGCGAAAGAGAAGATTACAGCGGCTGTAAATATAGACGAAGTTGGTCTACTAATGAGGTAGTTGCAGAATGCGAGAAGAGATCCTATAACCATACACTACCTGAGATTCGGACGCCTGTACACGGGTACAATGTATCAGGTTATGGCCTTGAAAATATACCTCCTAAACTTCCTGATATGCTTGAGGTAAGTTTTGGAATGCCTACTTTAGCTTAGTTTTTAATCATAGAATAAAAATCTATTCTAAATTTCCAGTGGATTGATTTGCGCCGCAATCGTATTTCAAGACTCAACGCTGATAGAGTCGCGATGCTGTTCAAAGGAGGGCGACGTGTTTGGCTTGGAGACAACTTGCTGGACTGTGATTGTGACAACTCAGTTTTGATTAACGCTATACATGAGCATAGTGATCAGGTCAGCTTTTTGTTATATACTATTGGGTTTCTGTTCAGAAAAACACATATCATTAATACTTTAGCTTTAATTTAAATAATGTCTTTTCAGATCGAAGACTACGCCAGTTTGACCTGTGTGGGCAGCGGTGTACCATTAAGTGCAGTCTCAGTGGCGGAACTGTGTCAGAACACCCTCAAAGCTTTATTGGCTACAGTAGGAGTGTCAGCTGGATTGTTCTTCATGACAGCTTTCATTTGGCGGCGACATGGTGAAAAGATACGAATGTATCTGTATGCCCGAGGCTTATGTATTCCATGCTTGAGGATTAAAGACGTTGATGATAAGTAAGTATAATGTAACGACTGGCTCGGGACAATTATAATTGCTCTGATTTTAATTATTAAAGTCTTGTATTTTTTCTATTTGCTGGTAATAAGTATTTTTTTTTGCATTCAAGAATTCCAAATCTTTTCGTAGCTTCAGCGTTTTATAATTTTTTTGAAGCAATTTCTTAAGACCTCTTATTCCATTCCTTTTCTTTTCTAGACCGTTCGATGCGTTCCTCTCTTACGCCCATGGTGACGAGAAGTATGTGATTGAGCATCTATTGCCAGGCTTAGAGAATGCTCCAGAACAGTTCCGCGTTTGCGTGCACTATCGGGATTGGCAAATAGGCGAGTGGATTCCTGCTCAGATAATGAAATCCGTCAGCCTGTCAAAACGTACAATCATCGTTTTGTCGAAGAATTTCGTACTTTCAACGTGGAGTGCCCTTGAGTTCAGGTAAATATAATAAGCATCGAATATTAATTACTTGTTCTTTTTAGACTGCATTCCAAATTTATAAGATTTTTTTCCTCAGAATTGGGTAGATCATATTTTTATAGAGGAGCTTATTCTCTCTGACGTCCGTGGTTATGGTAGCAGGGGAATTTGATGGGATTCCACCATGGTCTTAAATTCACTCTCCTGAAATGCTATTATTCTTATCGATTTCACCTAATGAGGAAAATAAAAACCATTTGAATCTTCTTTGTCTGACTGTGTATTATGTGGTGTTTTTTTATTGCGGAATATAGTTATATTGTTTGCGAAGTGTCAAAGCGCAGCTGCTAAAGACTGCGTTTCAAAATCTATAACTGAAGTAAGAGAGAAGTGTAAAAAACTTTCCCTGTTGTTTCAGGTTTGCAGTAGCGAACGCAGTTCAAGAAGGTCGAGCTCATGTGCTCATTCTGATTCTAGATGACGTTCTAGATCTCCCACTGGATGCTGAACTTAAAGCCTACATTGCGTATAACACGTATTTAAGATGCGATGATCCATTGTTTTGGGATAAGCTTCGATATGCTATGCCTCATAAAATACCCAAGGGTTCTAAAAGAAGTGACACAGAAATGGGAGAAAGAAATTTGCCCTCAAGAGATTTAGATAAGAATTTAATAGTAGAATTACAGAGTACAGAAAATCCATTATTAATTGAAGCGGGCGCGAGTATTCTATAAGACGCGGCAGTTGTTAATTGATCTCAAGTTATTGATAAAGATAACGAATGCATTTTCGAAATACTCTAATTATATGTAGAGCAGTGTTATATTTAGAACTAGTAGTTAAAACCTTTATTTTATTAAGAAGCCTATGAGACGTTAAACTTAAAACTAATTAAAGTAATTATTTTGACTGCCGTGTTCAATATTATTGTTTTATGTTTTGTATGATTTGAAAACAACCTTACCTTGTCCGGGTTATTTCAAAGTTGGTGCAAATATTACATAGTGTAATGATCAGAGATCTTTATTCTCGGGTCAGTTTTTTATGTGTACCTATCCAACATACAAGGGAATCCGTAGTGTATACTTTGGAGTAGTGTGCATTATTATAAATTATAGTATTTTTCCGCTCGGGACTTTGTCCCCGTAGGAATTTGGGAAAATTATGCAGCCTATGTGTTATCCCGAAGACTAAACCATTTGAATGCAGAGTTGTATCAGAATCAGTCCCGTAGTTTTTGCATTAAGGAGCAACAAACATCCATCCATCTATCCATCGCTCTTCACAAACTATCGATTTTATAATATTAGAAGGACTATTAACATGTATTTTCAAATTATGAATCACATTATCTGTTACTTGGAATTTAAAAAAAAACAAAACATATTTTTTGTATTTTGCGATTGAAATCGTTTTTTCACTCAACGTTAAGTTTGATTTTATGCTTCGCACCAAAAATATAAAGTCAGGAGCATAAAAAATCTGATTGAAAGCTTTAATAATGCCAGCCATGAAAATTTCACTCATCCAGCCGACAGTCGTTTTGATTTGAAATTTTTATTTATTACCGTGTGTCCAACGGAAATTTTCATGGTTTTCTTATAAGAGTTGATAAATGGAGAAAAATAACATTTTATCAAACAGTCATGCGCTACAAACCTTCCAGGATGAAGTGGTTCATACTCTTCGTCGTTTTATTTGCGATTTTCTCCCGCTCTATGGTGAGTAATTTTTTTTTTACATTTCTGCTCTTTGACGCATTCTACGATTGCGAGCTGATGTTACTGTGGGAATAAAAAAATAAAAAAACCCGACTGCGTAATATAAACTTAAAAGAAAAAACAAGTAAGACCAGTAGTCGAGACTTTTGTTATTGAATATTATTGAATAACACAACGATTTTAATAATCGGGACCCATTACTATGAAGCCGGATTTTTGATGGGTCCCGACTGTTAAAATCATTATATTATTCAATAATATTCAATAACAAAAGTCTCGACTACTGGACTTACTTGTTTTTTTCTTTTAAGTTTATATTTATATAGTTTATACGCCGTCATGACGAATCCAACGACGTATCATTTATCAAAAACCCACGCGTTTGGTCTAAATAGAGCCGCAAAAGTACAAACATACATACATAAGCTGATGAACACATTACCCTTCTTTGCATCGCGCAGTCGGGTAAAAAAGGAAGATATACTTTGCACATAGCTTTGCAGTTTCTTGTCACATGAAAGCCATTTATTGACTGACCAGTGCCGGTAATTTTTTTCTATGGTCGCATTTAATGCGGCATGTTTCTGCATAGACGTGTAATACGCGTATGTATACAATTCCCATGAAATATAGGCGCTCGTTTTTGTTTCAATGCCCTATTTTCCAAATAAGCATGCCATTACTATAATTTTGCTGCAGAAATCAGTTAAAGGAATTTTAAACATGAAATGGCCCTAAAGCTTAAAGAAGTAAGTAGTTTTATTTAAAGCCATTCATTAGCGCAGAGTGCGGCTTCGTCTTTCCCTCTCTCTGATTTTTTTACCGGTCCTTCAGATTATTTGAAATTAGTTATAAATTTTAAATTACAAATAATTTTAGTGCATTCGACGAATGCACGACGTAATGTGTTTAGTAAGGGAATGAGGAATTTCGCCGCTTGACTTGAAGGTACGATAGCTCAGTTGGTTGGATTGGAGCACCAGGAGATCTAATCCTGGGGTCATGGGCTCAATTCCCATTAGCGCCGAACATTTTTCTTTCACTAATATTATTTGTGAATATGCTTGAGGGACGCGGGTTAGGATAAGATCCTCATTTTAAACTTCTTATAGATAAAGGACGATGTGCAAAAATGTATGGACTCCGTCCCCCCCTCCAACAGACCTTTTGTGTATGTCGCCAGTTTCATAGGTATCTTTAAAGAGATTAATAGCTACGTTCAATGTCAAAATCCATGGGGTTTAGAAATAACACATAGTTAAAGATTGCCAAAATACCTATTGGTTTATATTTTATATGTGTTCTAAATGTATACCTGAGATGATAAATATGAATATAACAATTAAAAAATTATGAATATAGTAATAATCAAAGAATTATCAAATAACATACTGTTACTTTTGTTATCAATATTAACATTAAAATAATATTTTCCCAGAATATCCCACACATTTGAGGGATGTCGCCATAGTAAAAAGTCATCACTACATTGATATCTTTCATTTGAGATACATTTCAAATCTGTTGGTCGGAGGGGGGATGTTTTGTCCCATCGTCCTTTGGCAATAATTTTTATCACTCCAATAAAGTTATATAACAATGTCATACAATTTTCACAGGCCGATGATGTAGATTATACAGCGAGGTATGCTGAACTGGCGTCACCTGTCCCAGCAGATATCAGCGTGGACGATCTTGTCCAGAATCTACGCGCAGCCAACAACTATCCTTAAAGCATTCCAATTTCTTCCTAATAGACACTCAGTTCTATACAATACCGGTATTAAGATTTCTCTCCCATCGGCTACCGGTTCAATCTATACTGAACTCATGTTTTATTCTGCTGTAGAGGCCTTACCCATTGGTGTTACTTTAGAGTATTCTATACTTTGTTCACCTTTAAAATGACCTTATGCTACTTTATCTGAAACCAATGTCTCATCTTTTATTGTAAGATTTATCTGGCAGCTATCCCACTAAATGCCGATTTAGATAGTTTATTTATTTATTATAATATTTACTATAGTGTCATTTAATACTGATCAAATATATTTTTTGTGATTTATTTTATGTGATTATGTATAGCTGTATTGTTTGTATGGTATTATAATTATGTAATTAATGACTTTGTTGTATTAAAGTGACGAAGCGTGCTTATTGTCAGTACAGATATGGTTTTTCTTCATTTCTTTTATATGACGCTCTTTAAAAACTGGTTCTATAAAAACGTGGTAATTAAAAAGCAGTTTAGTTTCATGTTACCATAATTTTATTAAACAAATGCAGTGGTTCATATGCATCAAATATACGGGCGAAAGCGGACACCATACTATTTAAATGAAAACTGTACCTCGTTCGAATAAGTGTCGTCTGTTTTTGAAAACCACTCCCCATCAAGTTTTTCAGAATCAATGGCTACTAAGTCGACTTTTATCCTAGTACTTGGAATTTGCACTCACAGGAACGTAAACCCTGCTTAATAAAGAAGTTACTAATATCTCAAAGCAAATCGGACGAACATAGATTTCATCTAGATGTTGTACATGTTGTTTAATTAAAATTGACCGCTTCGCTAATTTCTCTCACAGATCAGAGCATCTATTCTATCAATCTACGATCGTCAAAAGACTGAATTAACTGTCAATGAAATCTCTATACAGCAAGAGAGGTAGGTATCTTCTGACAACCGGTGCCCTGAAGTATCGACCAAAGTTTTGGGAACAGACAAAAAATACGTGCAAAATTATCTGTTGAGCTTAATCACTCCTCTTAATTAATCTTAGTAGATGAAAAAGTGATGGATATGATTTTCAAAAACAGACTTCAAGATTAGTTGAAATTATTCTTTCCACTTGCGTCTGATAGGGTTCAGCTTTTCATAGATGAGACTGACATCACCTGGATGGGCAGGCGGGTTCACAGCCCGCCGGATTGGTGCAGACTCCACACGACCAATGGGGATGTAGTCATATGGAACCTAAAGATCATAATTATGTTAGTATTTCGTTACGCCTGCCCCTTTCTTCTATCGTACGTCCAGACGCACTGCAGGGTACCATCCCTATCTTGTTGAAATCCCGCGGATTTTCACTGAGTGCTTTTCACCATCTTTCATAGTGCGCACCACTTGGGAATGTAAATTTTTGCCTGTATCAGTATTTTAGAGCTCATATAACTGAGTCCATAGTATAAAAACGTTTGTATGAAGATAACCTACTTCCCCTTTTTAATACTATGCCGAGTCTCTTTAAAGTTTGAGTGAATAGGCTTCCTCAGGGTGAGCTTGCTACATCCTCGACCGCACCTTTGCTCTTGAGCTAGATTGAGGTCAAGAGCAAACCAATTAGGAAAAAAAGTAAGTATAGTTGGTACTTTATTATTACTGTCTTTTAACAAAACACACCTCTTGTATTTGGCTGCAAGCCTGCGACAGAGGCGTAACATTCAGAAATGGCATCAGAGAACGGGCCTTTTTATAATACAAAAACGGCATGGCAAAATTGTATTACCATTGCCTCCTACGTACTAGCTAGTGATACTAGAAGCTGAGAACATAGAAGGCGATGGTAATACAAATTCTATCATGCCGTGCCGTGCCCTTCGAATTATAAAAAGACCCAAAGACGCAGATCATTATAATAATAATAATATTAACACATCACAAACATAACAATTCAATATATATATATATAGTGGTGGCTAAACTACATAAGGTAAACAGTAAAGATAAGATCGCTGTTGGAATCTTAAGAAATAAGATTTTGATAAATGATAAAATAGGACAAGAAGCAAAGCGATCGCTAACCCACCTGCTGAGCATGGTAAAGCAAGAAAACCGTCGTTTTGTGAAAGGATGCCTATCTTCAATAGGCGGATGAACAGAACCATAGTTTGTCGTATATTGTACAATACAGTGCTTCTACAGGGTGTAACAGAAAGGTGTAGTCATATTTCAGGATGGTGACCAGCCAATAAAACTGGACAACTTTCCAAAAAGAACCTATTTAAAATTTAAAAAAAAATATTTTGGCCTTTCATACTAAACCTATCAACTAATCGCAGAAGTTGTATGGAGAGGCGGAATTTTTTCTTTAGATTTTAAATAGTTCCATGGGGAAAGTTGTTCAGTTTTATTGGCTGGTCACCATCCTGAAATATGACTACACCTTTCTGTTACACCCTGTATATTCCTGTTGTGGTTCGGTAAACGTATTTCGAAAGAGTAAGTTGATTGTCAAATGACAAGAACGAGACAGACATTGTTCACCGAAAGACATTACGACAATAGAAGCAATGTATGTACACACGACAGCAAATCAGGCTATAAATGTTGACCTTGACGTCGCCCTTATCTCGCTAGCAATAGCGGCGGCTTTGGTAGTGCAAATGGACGTGCTGCTGTATGTACATGTCACCGGGAAATTGTAAAAATCGTAATGTTACAATTTCACAATTAAAAAATTAAAAATTATGAAATTATAGTCTCCCGCGGTATTACAATATATCTAATTGTCTAGTAAAATTATAACTTTACGAAACTTTGAGGGCCCCCTACATGAAATTAGGATATGTTAGGTTAGACTTTTTTGGGTTCAGTTGCATTAATACTTAAAAAAGTCGGTAAATGTGAAAAAAAATGGGGCAGTTCACAAAATACCGACAGTTTACCTTAACTAAGTCAAATTACAATATTACGAGTTTGACAATGTTACGGTGACATATTCATATATGACGATGTATGACGGAGTTGCCGGATGAGGTCTATTATGTCCTCTTGAGAGACAACATTACCTACGAGCTACTAACCTGAGGCTTGGAATCAACAGCTGAGAGCACTATCGTTACCAAAATAAGCCAAAGAATCATATTTGTTTATTTAACTACAATCTTATTTGTTCACCGTTTCAAGTAACCTTCAATAATTAAAAAAATATACTAAATAAAATAAAAAATACCCTGTCCTTCTAAAATAGTGGTGTTTGTTAATTTACAGTGATTCCTCTTTCAATTTGGTTGAGTATTTTACAGTCAATAAACCTAAAAGAAAATTACCGTGACTTCCGATAAGAAATTGATTTGAATGTGAAGTATACAGGGGGGCCAAATAACAACAATAAAACTTTAAATTGAAATATTTTTACCAGCGTGGGAATTCGGGAAGGAATTTTTCAAATCAGTCCACTAGCTGGGTGCCTATTTATTGCAAATAAAGAAACAATTAAATCTTTCCTCTCTATAATATTAGTATAGACAACAAAACAAAAATTTTGGATTTTTCCCCAGAAATACTTAATTCAGGCCTGGCAATCACGTTAGGAAAATAACATCTGCCAAATGTTCATCTCTCGTAGTATTACGTTTGCGAGTTTTTCTCATCGCGTTATTCCAGAAGTATACCTCTAACAGTGTCTCAAATAT
Source organism: Aproaerema taeniolella (assembly GCA_949987775.1). NCBI lineage: Eukaryota > Metazoa > Arthropoda > Insecta > Lepidoptera > Gelechiidae > Aproaerema > Aproaerema taeniolella. The sequence continues at coordinate 8,187,623 of OX465265.1, read as the reverse complement.
TATGTTTTTTTTAATCTACAAGATTATTTAGTCTGGTAGCTTAGACACGCCGCTTTAGATAGCCCCACATAAAATAGTCAGGTGCTGATAAATCTAACGATCTTGGCGGCCAACCGATGTCATCATTTCTTGAGATCAGTCGACCTGGAAACATCGTTTCGATTGTGTTTCTCGCCGTCTGATTTGTGACTGCATCTTGTTTTAAAGTAATCTGACTGTTTTTTGTCATGCATTTGCTACTAAGCCGAAAAGTCTTGAAGACTTAAATCAAAATATTCTAGAATCTGTTTGAGGGATACCTCTGGAAGTGTGCGGAAATGTGATGAAAAACGCGATGAAAAGAGCTCGCATTTGTTATACAGCGAAAGATAGACATTTGGCAGATGTTATCTTCCATACTTATAATTACCAAACCTAAACAAAGTACCTATTCATGGAACAAATATCTGGTATTTTTTGAAAAGGTGCTAAAATATTTTCGGTTTAAAATTGTATCGTTATAATTTTGCCATCCTGTATAATGCTGATGTACGATGCAAAGCAGTTAGGTAGATATCTCAAACAATTCAAAAAGAAATGATTGAATAAAAAATATATTTTGACGGGGTTACTTCAGTATAGCTTTTCATAACGTTGAACGTATTTTAAATAACATATTGCGATAAGTGATGACACATATAGCACGTTTTTAAAATAAAGATTTGTATTTGTCATTCATAATTTTTAAGAATAAAAGTCAAGTTAATTTTTGCTCATAACAGGCTACTTTTAATTCGTATTCTGCAAGGAGGTGGTCTTGGGCTCGTCAGTAAAAAAAAGGTTAAAAAGATTAATCTTTTGATATAGGATTGGTAAAGAAAAGCTTTTTTTACTTGAATATTTATTACTTCAAACAAACAAAAATCTTAAGATTGCCCATCTTGAATGTGACTTAAAATTTTCCTTTCTTGGCTTGTAGTAACTTTTCATAATTGAGACTGATGTCCAACGGTTGCAAACGTCCATTGTTCATATCGCGGAACTGTCCGTCGCGCCACATCTTCACAGAACAGAGGTATCCAAAAAAAGGAAAAAAGAAGAAATTAGATGAGATCAAACAGCTCTTAACAAGGGAGTTAACGATCACAATGTAATGGTAAATTTTTAGAAAGGAGAGGCTTCATTTTTACTTATAACATCTTTGGAAAGAAATGGCTTCTACAGTCTAAAACAGCAAACTATTCGAACCACAAAATAAAACAAATTTCTTTACCTGAGGGACCGCTATTGCTAGACTCACGGCTAGTATAAGAAAAATACAAAATATTTTCTTCATGTTTTAAGTGAGAATTCTATAAGTGCACTACTTTACACTTTTTCTATTCTCTTTTGAAAAGTAATGGCACATACAATTTTTTTATGATGGAATTGTGAAATCTAACTCAATAACATTTTCTTGCGAAACAAACTTTTATTAGTGGTTATTTTTACTGCGTAACTGAAACAAGTAAATGATGTACATAGTGTTACTCAAAAATAAAGCTTTTTGGAAATGGATAAAGAACAATTTAGTATAAACTGTCTTATGCTTATTGTGTTTTCTATTATCTTTACTATTACTGTAAGTAGAGGGATGATTTATTTTTATTTTGTTTACTATACATCTAGTAATGCCAATATTAATGACCATGAAAATCTTAACCAGATATTTCATCAAACTTCTTTTCAGCACCAGGCAATCACAGTATCAGCTGTAAATGCGCCAACTAATGTGACAGTAAATAATGAAACAATAAACAAACAAATTGTTAGAAGTGTGAAACGACTAGCTAATCCACAACCTCTTAGTTTTCCGGTTAGAGTATATAGATTTTTATTAAGGCAAATAAAATATGTGATAGCATTGCCTAAAGTAAACTCAGTATTGATAAACGTTGGAACATGTATCGTTAACGGGGCAATGGAGATAATAGGGTATTACTTCCCCCCTACATTGATACCAATAATAGCAACAGCAGCAAGTATGGTAATTCCATTCGAGCCTGTTCTGATGTTAAGAGACAAAATGCCGGTGACTAGCTATAGGCGAGCCTTCATCACAGCTTTTAATTCTTTCCTCGGTACATTTGATAAGTACAAAATAGAAGACAACCATGAATACGATCCATATATGACCCAGCGGTTCCACAGACGCATGATGAATTATGGTTCTCCGGAGAAAAACAGGCATAAAAATGAAGAGAATAGAGAAGATAAGCGTAAATAAAGACTATTATTCAATAATTATTTTTATTTTTGTCGTTCCTTCCTTTTCCTGCAGGTATAATAAACTGTGCGGATCTTATTTCGGTTCTTCAAAATGGCAAAATAGTTGGAAACAGTCTGTTAGGCAGAAGTGCGTCATAATTTATAATATTCTACAGAAATAGAGTAACGATAGTATTAGTTCGTCGATTCTGTGAACTTATAATTTAGGTACATATATACTGACTTGGGGCTAAGATTGTCTGTTAGAACAGCGAAGAAAATGGCTATGCTTGCTTTTCTTGCGCCACTGAGTCAAGAATGACAAAATCCCCAAACGGGACCAAAGAAATTGACATAGCTTTTAGAGTCACGCGCTATAATTAGAGTGGCGAATACAAGCGAAAGGAATTCCTTCACAATATCAAAGATTCTGAGCTAACCTTGTTGTTGATGTGTTCAGGTGTAGGCGTACGGGTAGTCCACAGGTTGTCACCCTTAAGTCATACTGACGTAACATAATGTGCGTGCTGTGTTCACTGTAATAGGGACGATTCCCACATGCTTGTTTCCGTTACAGGCTGATGAACCACATGCTTACTATATGATGATATGCTTATTATACAGGCTGATGAACCACATGCTTACTATATGATGATATGCTTATTATACAGGCTGATGAACCACATGCTTACTGTATGATGATATGCTTATTATACAGGCTGATGAACCACATGCTTACTATATGCTAGCTTAAGATTGTGACGGTACAACCTAGACATCAAATTGAATGTTATAAATTAGAAAGCCGCACCAGCCAAATTCTAAGGAACACATTTTTTACTATCCTTTACAACCAATTTTAAAAGTGTAAGCTGAGAAGCTATGCGTAAATCTTTGAAATACTTAATACCCCAGGAAACGAACATTTGTGACCCATAAATTTTATAAATTTATGAGAGTTTTTATTCTCTATACTTAGAAACAATACTCTTTCTTATCTTTATTATTTTAAGAGGTATTGATGCTCGCCAAATGTTTTCTAGTTCCAGGAACATAATAGCCAGCGGACACACAAGTGTCCAACCCCTGGAGCGAGTGAGAGCGTGGATTAAAGACGCTTGCGAGAAAGAGAGACAATGTCGCAGGCACCCCTAAAGGCTCCACCAATGACGACATGAAACGTGGACCTACTTTGAAGCGGGAAGGTTCGTTTTACCAATGAGGACGATGTGGGCGGCTCCAGGCTGCGCAGGAGCTGAAGATGAAGAGAAGGAAGAGGTGGACACTCAAGTTTTAACCGTGAAACTGACATCACGCGTGTGGGCCTTCAGCCATTTTCTCTATTTTAGATAACTAAAATGTAACCTAATATAGGACTATAAATAATAAGTTTAGTTATAATCTTGTTATCATAGTGGTTGTAGTGGTTGTGTCCGACCGGCGCAATAAAAGCTAAGTAAAACTGTATTAGTCCTAAGACGCTCTATACTTTCTGTATTCTGCAAGAGATTGTTATGCGGCTGTTAAAGCCAGTTAAATCTATAATGCCTGATCAAGGCTCAGTAAAGTAGAATCTCTCGGTGTCTTCTAGCTCTGGTAGGGGGACTTGTCTCCGTATGAAACAAGGGCTTGCCCCGAGGCTAAGGGTTTACTAAAGAATGGAAACCGCTACTGTTGTGGCTTCTATGCTATAGTAAGTAGCGGTGGAAGAGCTATTTTCCAAATTTATTGAATTATTTCTATTATTGATCGCATAACAATTTCTGAATATTTATAAAACACCTAAGCTTTGCTTATATGTACTGATTTCCTATGCATTACCCCAATAAATCTCCTAAAAGTTCCTGGTTGGTTTAATTTCATAACTCTCATGATCAAGACAACTCAAGCCTCATTTATAATCTCTCAATATCATTCTTATAAAGCTAGTTCTCTATTTACTAAATCTTAGCATTTTCAATTATTAATCGATGTAGTTATTTTATTGACAAAGTAAAGCTAGATTCATTGATCACATTCTTGAATTCTTTTTATTCTTCTAAAATATAACATATGGTCATTTAATTCCAACATTAAGTACCTGATATTTCATTTGAGTTATAAACAAAGTAATTGAGTTCAAGACACAACGACTTCAATTCCATTATTAAAGTCGAGCTCTTTTGATTTATTGCATCAATAAACAATGCACTGTATAATCTGAGCTATAAACATGATATCAAGTATACCATATAAAGATTGGGACTTTGAGTCATAGACTACAGCAATACACAATTACAAATACATAATAAAAGCGCAAATATATAAATGGGGCCCCACAAATAAAGAATATTGCTATATCTGTAAGACAAGTTGGGTATGTAAGGCTTTCTACTGTCGGTTCATCCTGGCATGAAATACGGCGTCTGCATCTTGTATCCCGCTTGGTTACGGGTAAAAACTTTTAATAAATTCGGGATTGAGCGTTTAGGCGCCTTCTTGTTTTTATTATTAGTAATTCATTATCTCTGTCTATCTACAAGTAGGGTATGTAAGGCTGGCAATTGTCGGTTCATCCTGGCATGAAATACGGCGCCTGCAACTTGTATTCCGCTTGTTTATGGACAAAACCTTGTGATGAAAACATCCTGAATATGCAATTAACGTCTTGTCTTTATCACGAGGAAATAAACATCTAGAGATAAAATAAAAGTCTTGACCTAAGTACTCTCTCTAATGGTGACAAATATATGAAGTCAAATAAGTTTGTCAACAGAAATGACAAAGAAAAATAGTTAAGCTAGTTTACTGATGCAATTTTATAGACGATCACAGCTAAGAAAGGTAATCGACTACTCTGAAAATGAAATAAAATCATTGGGGTGGGTTGGTACCGTTACAAGATGGATAATCCATACTTGGAATTACCATACTTGTTGCTGATGCTATTATTGGAATCCAGTTTGTGAACCTAAATAATAAAAAAAAGATTGAAGTAAGACAATACTTAAACAAAAGTTTGTAAAAAGAGCTAAGTATATTATATAATTTTTAATTATTTATCATACAAGCAACCATGGGAATAAATTGTTCCACTAAAATAAGGAAAAAAGAGCAGCCCTCGTAGTTTCTTGCCTATTCTTCTCTGGGGAAGACTGCACCTTTGCTAATAGGCGCAAAGTTAAAAATGCTAATGTAATTCACTACTTTGACTTATTATTAGTAATATCCTAAATGTTTTATGAGCTAAAGCTATTTTTTTCTTACTTTGATTTTGACTATGGACTCCTCTCAATTCAAGAAAGTGAACCAATTTTTCCTAAGAGTGGGATGTCAAATGTCAAAAATTTGGGTTATATTCAGACCCCACGTAAAAACGCCAATGCTAAGGAAAATTACTAAATTAAAATTGAAAGTATAAAAACACGGTATTATTAGACAAACAATTTAATCAAACATTAGGCATCCCCTTGGTAAGTTTCAATTACGTAGACGACAAGTTCTATTACTGCAGAGAGAATGAGCACCAAACAGGAGAAAACTCGGCTGTAAATAAATAAAGTTAGGCATGAGTATAGCAGTGATGGCCCAGTTGGGAACGAGCCAGACTTGTAACCGGAAGGTTTCGGGTTCAAGTCCTGGTGCGGGCCTGGCCACTAAATTCGTCTTTTCGGATTTATGTACGGATTTTTCATTGCTCAGCGGCGAAGGAAAACGTCATGATGAAATTTTGAGAAAATTTGTGTTTGAAATGCGCGCGAACCACCAATGCGTATCGAACCAGCGTGGTGGACTCCCTTCGGCCGCCATGGAAACTATAGCCTAAAGCCCCTTCGTGTTTCGAAGGAAAGCTTGTGCCCTTTGGTGGGGAAGTATATGGGCTGATAAAATTAGTGTCGTTGATGGAAGCCTGTTCCAGTATTGCTATCAGGTCGTGAAACCTTTGGTGGGCAAGTATATGGGCTGATAAAATTAGTGTCGTTGATGGAAGCCTGTTCCAGTATTGCTATCAGGTCGTGAAATTGAATAAATTTTATATAGGTATTTGATAACGGCGGCCTTGACGAGCAGTGCCATCGTCAACTGAGGGTTAATTTGCCGCTTAGTTGTGTTTTTTTGATTGAAAGATATCCCCCTCCATTTCTAATTCCATTACCAGAACAAGCCCCATCGGGACGTAACCTCCTATAACCAGAGCAGCGTGAAGTCGTTAAACCTACTGCAAGTTGATCGCTATAAGCACGTTAGACCTGTGCAGATCGAAGTACTCGTACAGCAAGTATTATGTTTGCAAATGGTGTTTCTCTCCATAGACAACGGTTTAGAATCCTTTTTATCGTATCAATACGTCACTTAGCTTTCCACGCTGGACTGGCAATGAAATACAAAACTAAGGATGCCAACTTTTACGAGGCACATTGTAGAAGCTAGTAGATGGGACAAGAGAGCTTTGTTCTACCTTGGGCAAAAGGCTGATAACAATACAATACAATACAAGGCTGATAACCTATCACCATCACACAATTTTTTATCTATTACCCTTTGTGTACTCTATTCTACAAAAAATACAACAAAGTTTCGGGCATCGGCTAGTGCAAAATAAAAAGGAATGTAAACGATTTTGATAGTTCCATTCTGAATCACTAGATGGCGGTGGCTGTACTCTGAAACGCGGTATCAAAGTTCTCCGCCCGAAATTATGTCTTGCTGATTGTGAATCATTCAACTTCATATTTAAACATCTATCACATTAAGACTTTTTGGTGGCGTTTTACTTCTTGGAAACAGGAGTAGCGCTTCGGTAAATCAGGATGTAAGGGCAGCTTAGCAAATACTTTGACGGCCGGTCGCCTAGCGCCTGTTTGGTCAAGTGGCAGTGACGCTGCCATTGACGGGTCCGGGGTTCGATACCCTTGTATTATACATTCCCAAAATTTCCACGGGAACGAAGTCCCGCGCTGGAAGCTAGTGACAAATACAGTTTATTTGTATTCATTTCCTACCTAAATGTTACTTTTCTAAACAAAGCAAGCGAAGCGCAGGTTTCATGACCGATTCAACTGGTTTGCCAATCAATCTTTCCTATTGATAATTGAATAAACGTGAAAGTTTTATTCAAAATATAATCATAAGATGGTTCTATTATCACATGACGTTCTGCTTATCCTAATAGGGATTATTAGCTTAAGTGTGTGGATGGATGGACGTCATTTTAACTGAGCCTCAAGAATTTGTAAATCTCCAAATCATCTCTGACTTATAATAAAAAATAAACGTACTCAAAGGTCCACACTAAGGTTTTCCCGTGTCGTGGGTCCATTGGAACACACATAAAGACAGACACGAACACCCATGACCCGAGAACAAACTCTGCTTTTTACACAAGTGCCCCGACTGGGAATCGAACTCAGGACTCGCCGATCAAGAGGCAGCGTCACTACCGCTCGAACAAACCAAGATATAAGAGCTTTCTATCTCAATTTACCTGTATTGTTTAAGACTGTCCATGAAGCTAGATCCTACTGGAAAGACTGCAGCATCAGAAACCTCAACCGTACGTCGAACACGAGACAGTGGTAGAACTGTCTTCCAAGGTGAGTCCTGTTGATTAATACTACTATTAATAGCTCGATTTATTATGAACCTCCAGGTTTGTTAATATCTATATTTCTTAAAATGTTATCTTTGCAATATTATCACTGTGTCTTCTAAAATAAATAAATAAATTTATGTTTGCAAATCCTTACGTATTGAAGTGTGGCTTACCCTTAGACCTCCAAACATCTGTTAACGACTCCGTAATTACTTTAAAATAAAGTAAGATATAAGAATAAGATAAAGCCGTTATATCCTTTACATAACTGACATTAAATCCACTTTATAACATCTACAATCTACACTACTAATATTATAAAGAGGAAAGATTTGTATTTTTGTATGTAATGAATAAAATTAAAAACTACTGGACCGTTTTTAAAAATTATTTCCCATTAGAATGCTACATTATCCCTGAGTAACATAGGCTACATAATTTTCCCGAATTCCCACGGGAACGAAGTCCTGAGCGGAATGCTAGTTATTGAATATTTTGAATTGGTACGGTCTAACAACGTGGTTTGAGCCGATTTGATGTACGTAATACGTACGTTTGTCGTTGCCTGTGACATAGCAAATTTAAATCTACACTAATCTATACTAATATTACAAAAAGGGAAGATTTGTATATTTGTATGTAACGAATAAACTTAAAAACTACTAGACCGATTTCAAAAATTCTTTCACCATTAGGATGCTACATTATCTTTAAGTAACATAGGCTACATAGTTTTCCCGAATTCTCACGGGAACGAAGTCCCGAGCGGAATGCTAGTAAACAAATAAACAGACTTGTTTTTAGTTTTAAATTCTTAACAAGGGTTCATTCAGAATATTTGCGTCATGTTATTTGGTGTTACAAATCTTTGATTTCACTATGTCTATGACGTAAATAAATGAGACTTTTATGCAAACTTTTAGTATATGGTGCTGAGGGTTGATGGGTGACTTTCTTATTTTGTTTCAGTAGTAAACAAACATGTTAACTAAAATTCGCCTGTGAACCCCCAATTTTCATTAAGAGAGCTTACAATATGTTACATAGTCTCAACTTATAAGAATTATTATAATATACATATACGCATAGCAGAAATGTCCATTAAAGCTATGCTACGCTACTTGAAATGTCATATTGTAATTTTCCGTTTTGTTGACGTTAACAAACAAAGATGACTTCACCTTAAAAGAACTTTAATGAACGCAACTGAGTGATCTTAATGTTTTATTTCTCAATTTTTTTTGTCTGATTTTACTGATAAAAATTAATTTGCAGGCTAAATTAATTTTGCTCTTTATTTTAATTTCATTTTTACTATATCGGGAGCTTACAGCTACACACAAAAATAATTACTAATGACAATAAAGAACACATCAAATGAAATGCAATCCTTTTCCTTTATGATACGAATTCTCATATTAAGCTCGATGTGCTTTTGACTGTATAGCGCATAATATTTTTCAGTGTCCAACAAAAACCCAAGGAGGTCATGGAAATAGGAATGATGCCAACGATATGGTGAGAAGAAGCCAAGAAAATAATTCCCTTTTGTAAAACTGTGACAAATTGAATGGGTAAATTGATTAAATTCTGCGCACTTTTTCTGTTTGTGACACGATTTTGATTCCATATTTATAGAGATTAGATATCTTATTTTTTACGCTTTTTTTTTGCTATTTATGCTAGGAGATAGCGCAAGAACGGACTGTGTGGACAAGAATAGGGAGGTCTTTGCCCAGCAGTGGGATCCAGAGAGCAAATAATTATTTATTCATAAAATTATCTTAGCACGCTTCACTACTGACCGCATGTTAAGATTACCCCTTTTGTAAAGGGTGAAAAAAAGAGAAATAAATAATAATTATATTACTATACAATTACTTTGTTGAAGCTATTTAAAATGGCGACTCCAACTCTCCCTTCGAGTTCAAGACTTGGTTTTTGTTTTGGACCTCATGCCATTCTGTAAGTGTCCGACCGACATACGTCCGTCGGACGTATTCGTCACTAACTATCACTGTCACTTTTATCTCTATGGTATGAATTCAAATTAAAGCTGTGATACAGACTATTAAACTAAACCACTGTTACCTAGAGACATAGGCCAAAATATGTAAAAAAATATTTGCCTCTCCATACAACATGACTGATCTGATTGCCTTACTACAGGGTGAAATTGAAAACATTCGACAAACTTTGATGGATGAATCTACCCATGATTACGAACAACTTTTTCTATAGAACCAACTTTCCTACTAAAAAATTTGAATCAGTTGTTCCATACATTTTGGTTCAGTAGGTATTGAACTTTGGTATGGAACAGCAGATTTTTATTTTTTTGTAGGAAAGTTGGTCCAATAGAAAAAGTTTTTCATTATCATGGGTAGATTCATCTCTCAAATTTGTCGAATGTTTTCAATTTCACCCTGTAGATATAAGAAGTCGAACTTTGTTCAGTTACATGGGTTCAGTTCTATCCCCTAAGGTATCCCTGATTAATTTAAAGTCACCTTAATTAAAAATGAAGGTTACCTGATCATCCGCAGCAAAAGCTGGATTGAGTTCCTGTGGCATGAGAGCTGTTTGTGCGTCTGCATCGTTCATGAGTTTCTGGGAACGGATAAAATGTTCACTATCGTAGGTGAGGTTGACCAATAGGCATTACAGGGGCCATGCATTTCACTTGATCTGTAAGTTCGTTCCATGTGGTGATCGGTTTAGAATAATATCACCCATCTCTTTCCGTGGGTGTATGCTCTGTAAAGGGCTGTCTCTGGTTCGCGACCACCCTCCTACCGAAGTCCGACGCCAAACAGCTTTCTGTGTTCCGTGGGTGCGTAAGAGTACCAGTGCCTTAATAGGCTTTTCTGAGTTAACTCACTTCAGGTCATAGATGAACCTTGGTCAAGATTGAGGTCAAGAGTTAACCCATCTCATAATAAAAAAAATAAAAAAAAAGTTATTATGCATGCAATAAGCCCTAGAAGCCTCTCTACGGGTTATTTTTTCTGTTATGTCATAGTTAAAAAATTATTGTTTACTCCTCAGATCAAAAAATCTATCCTAATATTGCATCCTAGCATTGGGGCCGCCTTTTGTACCCTGACTTTATTACTGTTTTACATTATGTCGCTTTAGCTTTATACCTTGTTCAATCATGTTGGTGTGTAATAAAATATACTGTATTGTATTGCGTTATATATCTAAGTTGGAACCTATAGTAAACATCGGACAGGCCATAACTTCGAGATACCCATCGCGTAAAGTTTAACAAATCTGACATTTCTGAACAGCCAAGGGTGAATCGATATTGCCTCGCACCTTGACCCAGTTAGGACTCTGTGTACTGGTTACGGTCCTGAAATTCTATTTGAGAATTTGGTGACTACAATCTCCTTTTGAGATCCGTGAGAGCTAGCTGTTGACATTATGTACTTGAATTGAATTTGGTGTTTGGAAAACATAGACAAAAAAAATAGCGTTGGAAAAGAAAGTTTGTGAATGTTTTTTTCTCGGTAATTCATTGTTCTTTTTTTACTTATTAGTCGATTGTGTTTTCTTATTTTATTTTATTTTTACCTGAAAAAGGCGCACAACTGATACAAAATAATTACAGTATGTGTTCAACAATTTATATTCTTACTTTTGCGACTTAAGAGCCAAACCTTAAGAGTAACCTAAAATACAAACTTTAGGTATTTTTTTTATCTTCGCCTTAAAATTATGTACTCGTAACTTTCTACAGTGGGATTACAATGTCTTTGAATAAAAATCCAGTTACAAAAATTACGTTGAAAAAAAAATGCATCTACAGCCGAACAAACAATATAATTCAGAAGGTAGATACATCAGGCTCTGGACTAGGGTACTTATCGCTTACTTATCATTCCAATCCTTGACTTAAATCTTTGGGGAAAGCCGCGTGTGGGCCTGGACCTCGTGAAGGTAGGAGGCCTCGCGAGCCGCTACATAGAATGTCCAGATGTGGTAAGAGAAATATGATTAAAAATATTTATGAAATTAAATGCTCACTAAATAAAAATTCCGTGTTTCGGAAAGAGGCCCGTGCCCATCAGTGGGTACGTATATGGGCTGACAAAAAAAATCTTGATTTGGACTCTGCTTATAGAGTGCGCTTTTCTAATTTGGGTTGCATCGCTGTACAGAGTATTAAGTGCGGTTGCTAACCGTACACCGTATTTAACAGCTAGTACAAATGCTGAATTTTAGGCATCAACTCGAGTACGATGGTGATAGCGTGCGTAATGCACCGCGGTCCTATGTCAAGTCAAAATATCAACTTTTCAGCCAGTGGGCGAGCAAGCCTTTGTGCGTGGCCCTCGCGTAATCAAACTGAGGTTTCGCTGTCAGCGGAGTGGCGCGCCGCGCGAGTTTGTCGCCATCGTGTTCGAGCTGCTTCATGTCAACCACTGGTAGTATCTAACTGTCACAGTTCACTTGATCTATAAGTACATTGTTGTCAGTTAACCGAATTGGGACAATACGGCTACAACAGGACCGAAGTCAGGCGTTTTGTGGACTATTTATTCATAGTAAAATATGTTAATATTTTTATTATTATTATTATTTGATCACAATGACATCATGTTTGACAACACCTACGTTAGTTCATTATGAGTGTACCTGTTGTTGTTTATAATTGAACGGTTATAAATTATTATATCATGTAGTAGAGGATGCCGGTACCTACTTCTTTATTCCTTGCCTACGCTATATAACTATTGAGCCTTTAAACTTTATATGATCCAAGGGGCAAGGCTGAACGTTGACGAGTCTGTGAGTCAAGACCTTCAGCTTAAATATATAGATAACAGTATAATCACTAGATTTTGTAAATAACCACCGAATATTGTCTCACTAAAACTGTCGCAATGAAGGAAAAGTAGGCAATGATCAGCAAATGTACTATTTTACAAGACGCTAATCGCTGACAGAATATCAGCATTGCTAGCACGGCCCGCGACAAACTCGCTTGTCACACCACTCAGATGTTGGTTGAAACTTCACTTTGATTACGACAGGGCACCATGCAAAAGCTTGCTCGTCCTCTGACGTTGTCATGTAACCGCGGTGCTTTTCATTGTGCTTGAGTTTTAACAACACAACACTTTAGTGCCTAAATGCTTGAACAACGCTGATTAGTTGTTCATATTTAAGCTATAAATTAACCTTACACAATACTTTTACAATTATTTTTCTTTATATTGTGTTGTTACGTGTTCTATGAATACCGAATTAATATTACTGCAATTGGTGTATACCGTTTTATTAGTTTTTTTAAATAAATAAATAAATATGTTAAGGGGCAGAGAAAAAGGGTGTAACATGCCTTGTCTTTAATATTTATTAGTAGGCTTGCAAACGGGAATCTTTATTCCTATGACTGATGCCTGTGTACTGCATCCTACATACATATTTTTAGCAGACACTTATTGGTGGTGACTGAAAAACAGCCTGGTTGAGGCAGCATCTTTTTACCTCGTTATCATTAATCAATTTTATGTTTGTGTGACCTCTGGCTTAATATGGTGAATATGTCACCGGAAAATTGTAAAAACCATAATATAATCCGTGATATTACAATTTGTCTAGTAAAATTATAAATTTACGAAACTTTAAGGGCCACCTGCATGGAATTAGGATAAGTTATAGCACAGAATAAATAATAGTGTTATAGGTTATGTAAGGTTAATATTGCATTAGTATTATAAAAAGTCAATCAATATGAAAAAATGGGGCATTTCACAAAGTACCGAGAATTTATAATCTTACTAAACCAAATTACATTATTACGGGTTTGACAATGTCACGGTGACAAATACATTTCTTTCCTTTCTTTCTTTTTCCTTGCATGTGTTTAGTTAATTTGCATTTTAGACTGTTCCGGTAGCACTGAGGTGTTGTCCCTCGTTCTCCACTCGAGTTTCTCACTTAAATTTTAATTTTAGAAATAATTATTTAAATTGTGTCGCAACAGAACATGCCTGGACTATTTTATTTTGGACTTCTTTATTTAACCTGCCCCACTGGAGTCCCCTTTCCTTGAATCCTCCCGTCATATTTATTCAGGCGGTCGATATATACAGTACATATATGAATTATTAATGTCATTAGGTCACAAATAGGCTCACGTCATTCGATCATAACTCATTACTGAGGGGGGATTCCTTGCTTCAGAATCAGACAAAATTTAACTATTTGTCTTGTCACTACTTGGCATGCGATATAAGATTGATGTTTTCTATGTTATTAAGAAATTATATTAATTTAAATTTAATATTAAGTATTTTTTGGCACATTTGCAGTTTACTTACTTGTGTTGCAGTTTTGAATTCAGATAGACTATGAATAGAAAAATCTATAAAATGTATTAAGTACAAATTAGTCTGCAATTAAATAGTGGGTATTAAGACAGTAAGTACTGTTTTTTAACCCCTGACAAAAAAAGTGGTGTCATAAGTTCGAAGTGTATGTCTGTATGTCTGTGTGTCTGTGTATCTATGTGTCTGTCTGTGGCATCATAGCTCCTAAACGAATGGACCGATTTCCATTCGTGGAAAAGCCATTACTGATTTTCAAAAATACAAATGCAAATAAATATAGGTTCAACTTACATTTCTATGACCATGAACTGCCACTAAAGCTAAGAGAAAATATAAACAAATCTTCAGCATTATTTTTTTGTTAATTAAAAAAAAAAGATTTTTTTTCCCTATTTTTCTGTGTAACCAAATACCACTAACATTATCATAAAGAATCGTTTCGAAACAAGTTTACAACATTCGGTTATCAAGTCATAAAATATTATAGTATTTTATTTCTTTTATATTGATTTCTTTTTTCGAAAAAGTTTTGAATTTGAAAGAGAATCAATAGATAATGTAGAAACGATGAAAGCTGTACTTTTGTTGTTTTTATCCTCCATTTTTGTTGTTTTTGCACATTATAAGGGAGTAAGTTTACTTACCTATATTCTCTTACTTTTAGCTGCCCTAGCATACGCAATGAGAACATAAACTAAACAAGGCTTGTGCTAGATATTTGATATACTATTTGTATATTTTTTAATGTGAATACATACATATACATATTGTTTTTAAACAGCCAGATTCCTCACAAATACTTGAAAATACGATTTTAAAATATTTGTGTTGGTCTGGAACTAAACCCGTAATCTCCAGAGCAGCACCCGTACCATTCGATTCGAAACCGACGCACGGAAACCCTCAGTGCATCCGTCTCCTGCAGTATGACAGCGACGGGTATAGTCTAGTCGAATATCGGATTCGAGTCGAATGATGTGGAATACGAGTGCAGTAGGCATGATTATTAGGTACCGACTGAGGTGTCGAGCCAGTCAATTAAGGATTTAAATTTTCAGCCACCTCGTCTTAGAGTGAAAAGAGATGTCTCTGGCAATTTGGACATTATAACCAATGACGCCCAACCAATTCATGCGGAAGTGAAGCATGAGAACAGGAGAAATGATAGCGTTGAAGTAACTACAGCAGCAGAGCTCCATAAAGATGTAATAACTACAGCAGCAGCAACAGCAGCAGCGGTTGTGTCGACAGCAGCAACAACTACGGTAACTAATATTACTTATAAACTTTTAATTCTATAGTTTTGAAAATTTGCACAAATTTTTTTTGGAAAGAAAAATTTCGGCGCGTGTGGAACTTGAATCTGTCATAGGCTATCATAGCTTCAGTTATTTACGTCTCCACAAACATTTTAACTATATATTTTGTGATGCAGTACTACAAATAAAATTTTAAAAATCTCTAACCTTGTAATATCGCATCTAATTATTATTATTAGTCGTAAATCCCTTTGTAGAAATCACCAGAAACGACTTCAGAAAAGCCATGCCCAAAATACATTCCACCATCTTCTATTGAAATGGGGGCTGTTTATAAGGTAAATTTCGAATCCGTTATCACCATCACAGATCCTTCTACTAATCCTTCCATCTGAAAGGCAATCAACGGCTTTGCAATGGCAGTTTTGACCATTTTATCCGTTCAGATAAAAAAAGAGGACTAATCAAGTAACTAGCAACTACATAAATTTTAAATTAATTTTTTTGTGTAACTTCCGACATTCGATTGCTTATATTATAACATTTAAACGACTGAACCAATTTTGATCAAGTATAACTAAGAAACGTCTCGATTACAAAGAAAATGCATCGAAATCGCTCCATTCGTATAGGAGCTACGATGACACAGACGCACAGATACACAGACAAACAGATACACACGTGAAACTTACATCACCCCTTTTTTTTTGTCGGGGGTTAAAAAGTTGTTGACGGCGGTACTAGGTAGGTACCAGTTTTGTTAATTCTCAATTTCACCTGAACGGATAAAATTGTCTTCATCGTCATTCCACTGCCGTTCAAAAGCAATTGCAGATTTACCGTCAGTGACGTATCACTGACAATTCTGCGATTTTTGGTTGATTGCTCCACCAATTAGGTAGTATGTAGTATCATACCCTTCAAAAATTAATGTTATTAACTTATTTTAAGCAACATTTAATGTTCACTGAAATCCCTACTAATATAATGTGAGAGTAACTCTGTCTGTCTGTTACGCTTTTACACCTTAACTACTAAACCGATTTCGATGAAATTTGGTACAGAGACAGATTAGACCTTGGGAAAGGACATACGTAAGCTAGGTACATTTTATCCCTCAGCTGGGCACGATATAGCCTGTAGTCCACGCAGACGGAAAGCTAGTAAAGATGTAAAAAAAAACCGTTGTTTTAGTCAAGACATAAAGTTTGAAAAATCATCTCAAGACTTCTTTTACTTTTAGGTAACACCTCCAAAGGACATCATCTACAAAGGAAAGTCTCTTCGGAAATCCTTGCCATTAACAGACAAAATTGACCTAATCAGGAGTATCAATAGATTCATCACACTCATTGTCTTAATTATCGCTGGCATCATCGAGTTCTACCCTCTCATAGCACACATCGTCCACTTGTTCAATATATTGTAGCTTTAAAATATTATTTTTATTCAAAGATGTGTTTATTTTATTGATAATTGTTAATATAGCCCAGTTGGATAAAGAACCAGTCTTGTAACAGAAAAGTTGTTGGTTCTAATCCAGGTATATACATATACAGGTCACTAAGTTCATGTTTTTAGTTTTAATTTTTATTGGATAGTGGGTTCGCTCTGGGCCACGATCTAGCCCAGGGGGGAAGATGTGGTCGAGGATGTAGTAAACTCACCCAGAAGATGCCTATTCACTCGAACTTTAAATAGATTCGAGTTATATGATCCCCGAAATACAGACGCGGGCAGAGAATTCCATTCCATAGCGGTGCGCAATAAAACAGATGAAGAGAAGCGCTCAGTATGGATCCGATAGATCTCAAAAAGGTAAGGGCAGCATCCTGCAGTGCGTCTGGATGTCTGGTAGAAGAAAAGGGCAGGCGAAATGAGCTCGTACAGCTCATTTATGTGCTTATTTATCATTAAGTGAAACCCGCACATCTGAAAAGTTAGGTCCACCACCCTTATAGGACCAGCTCGGAGAACTTTGGCCTAAACCCCCTTCACTACTTCCCGTATAGTTTGGTGAAAACGTAGGTGCTTTAACTATACACAATTTTATCTTTCACCAGTTCTTGAAGTGTTGGCGTGAAAGAAGTTTTTTGTACACATAAAACATTTCTTTTTAATTCTCGGTCTATCATATAAAACATGTATTTCCATAGGAACTTACTTAAAGATTCTCCATTCTGTTTATAGCTGGTGTTAAATCGCTTATGTATTAGCTCTGTTTTTAACCAAATCCTCTTCTTCAGCCTCTTACTTTTTTCCATGTAACATTGCCAAATAACATAAAGTTATTTAAGTATATGAAAGCGATACTAATGAATATAACATTTTAGATTGCACAGACTAAGTCAAACCAAAGTGAAAGGAATAAAATCAATTAAAGCGAATCAAAACATTCACAAATCAAATTCGTATTACGAACATTAATAAAGCCGCGATGTGATGAATAAAAACGTGTTCGATGTCTAATAATAATGGAGTTTTACCATTTAAATTTAAGTCTCATAGTGATTTTATATTTTACGTCTGTATTTTTTTTGGATGTTGACTGTCATTTTGTAGAGGTAAGAACTATAAAATGTATTGAATGTTTTGTAAAACTTACAAATAATTTATGACAAAACTGAAAAAAACTGAAACAAGCAACGTAAAAATATGTCCTTGAATCAGATTGATTTTATGTTATAGATCTTTATGTGTATCTAAAGATTTAGAATACAAAAGAATAAGTAAAGAAAATGGTTTTAAAAATGATGTATTAATTTCTAATAATTTCAGGAACATCATACTCATCACCGGGTTAAAAGAAATCATGCATCCGACAGGCAAAACCAAGCGTCCAATGCTTTGAAAAATGTAAATCCAGCAGGCTTAGTTAGTCCAGTTTCACAAATACCGTCAACAATTGTAAAAATTCTTCCAAGAAACCGAAATCAGCAACACAAAACACTACAAAATGAACCTGCTTCTAAAAGGAGAGCACCTCCTCTTATGCAGAATAAAATACCAATTCAAATTAATCGTCATTTAAAAAATTCTATTAATCTCAACGATACTGATAATGCTGTTAAGAATGATGAATTTACTACAAAGTCAGACGATTTTAATTCTACAAATAAAAATGATGATGTTCTACTTGGAGGTAATCCAGAAATCCATGGACTCAGATCACTTAAGACATACAATATCTCACGTAATTCACCAGGCAAGCCTAGTTTTCATATGTTATCTATATATGAAAACGATGACTTAACGGAAAAACCAAATCTCAATGACAAATCTGTCAAACTCAATCAAAGTAAATATAT
The DNA here is from genome assembly GCA_949987775.1 of Aproaerema taeniolella. Lineage (NCBI taxonomy): Eukaryota > Metazoa > Arthropoda > Insecta > Lepidoptera > Gelechiidae > Aproaerema > Aproaerema taeniolella. The sequence continues at coordinate 8,168,914 of OX465265.1, read as the reverse complement.
AGAAAAAATTTCGCAACCAGTTGAAGAAGATGTAGATAAACAACATAAAGTACTTTCTTCAGATAATGTGAAGAAAATTAGTGAAAGTCAAGACAACATCACGTTTATAAATAACACAAATGTGTCAGCTGAAATAAAACTTTCAAGTGTCGAGAACGTAGTAGTGAATGAAGAGACAAATGAAGCTACTAATAACAAAAGTAATGGCAACAAAAACATATTAACTAATTATCGCAATAGTGAAACGGCAGAGGGTTCTTACAAAGAATTTGTGATTCCAACAGCTTCACCAAAAACAGAATATGTAATAAAAAAAGAACCTGTTTTAAAGAAACAAACAAAAAACAAGATAAAGAAGAAAACAAAAATCGATGGAGAAAATAAAGGTAAGTCAAAATCAAAATATTTGTAGAATATTTTGCAAGTAGCTGTTTGTAGGCAAAAGTATTCTAAAATCAAATAGTTTTTAAAAGATGACCGAAAATGTGGGCGGGTTATTTACAACTTCACAATATCACAATCAAATGGTTGACATGGAAATAAAATCAAAAATATATAAGCAAATAAAATAGTATACTGACACATAAATTATTATGAAACAATTTATAAAATTTAAAACAGTTTCAGACACTTCTATTACGGAAAGTCTTAACATTATAAGAGAATTGATAGAAAAACTGAAGAGTCCTAATGTTGCAACTAGTATTTTATCAACTGATCAAACATGTGGTATACCGACAGCAGAAGTCCTTACAGATTTAAACGAAGAAGAAGAAAACTATGAATCAGATGTTGCATATTCCGATAAGTTTAATTATGAAGATACTGGAAAAATGCCTTTAAATACCGAAGAACAAGTATATCCAGTACAAAGTGATACTTACTATAGTCATCCGTATGATTCATACTCTAAGAATAGTCAATATAACACGTATTGTAGTCCGAACTGGTCTTATCATGTTCAGCCAGTCGACTGTCATCAAAGTTTAACTACAGCAGGAAAGTATCAAAATTTCGGACAAAGATATGACAAGGACGGACTAAAACAGGCATATTATGTTTTGAATGTAAAACCAAAGAATACTCCAAAAATTAGAACATATGGAGAAGTTGAGGTTAGAAATCCTCAACAACTCATAAAAAACAAAGATTTTGATGCTATTTTGAGATCACGAACCGATACAGAATTGATTATTAAAGGTAAAACTGTAGAACCGTCGCGAATGGGAGCCCGGAACCAATGCGCAAATGATAAGAAAGCTATAAACGTGGCTCCATCAACTTTAAATCAAAATCAAGGTCTTATCAATATTAACGGTCTTTACAGAAATCAAAATATACCCACATACATATGCCTAAAATAAAGGAAAAAAATTATGAAAAAATCATTTGAATTTTTGCAAAGACTAACGAATTGATAGGGCAGTACAAAAATGCGAAACTATTAATTATGATTTTTTTTATCTGTTTTTATGTAACAAATTTCTATACTTACCTCTAATTTCATAACATCGTTATTTAATGTGTAAAGACACTGGGTTACTAAATTAAAATCCATAAATATTTTATCTAAGCATGTAAAAACTGACGATCAGGTAAAGATTGCGGGAAGTTACTCTGTTGCTGGATAGCTTGAGTGGTAAAACTATACGATTGGCTAAAGAACCAGTTATGTAACCGAAAGGTTGCGGTTTAAAATCCTGGTTCGGGCCTGTACTATTAAGTTCGGTATATTTGGATTTATGTACTGATTTCTTATTGATTATCACTTGCTCAGCAGTAAAGGAAAACATTGTGATGAACTCCAGGCGTCTAAAAAAAGACGAAAAGACGCGCGGCCTCCAATCCGCATTAGGCCAGCGTGGTGGACTATGGCCTAAGCCCCTTCCACTGTTTCGAAGGGAGGCCCGTGCCCCTCGGTGGGGACGTAAGCGGGCTGATGACGATTCTTGCTGGATGCGAGTAGCTCAGGAGTAGGATCGACTAATAATTACAGGAAATAGAATGTCTAGCCGTAGATCCTTGAGGTATATGAACGATTATTGACGACAGACAGTTGATACGAATAAATAAATACATAATGAAATACCTATACTTTTTATTTGGCAATTCAGTAGCACTTTTTCTCGTTTCTTTTATTCTTTACCACCTGAACGTTCATAATTTAATCTTGTTGTTAGTCTGGCCTAGGTACCTCCCTAGGTGTCTGGGTAGGTTTTTTGGGTAGGTGGTCTTTTTGTAAAAAAAATATTTACATTTCTTACTTAACTACCAACTAAATTTAAAATGGAAATTATTAATTAGCCTGCTACAGTAAGTTCTATTTATGACTTTAAATAACAATATTGTCATACATTTTACTATAGCTAGGCTACTAATGACAGGCCGGTTTCATAATATTCACCCTCGTCTCTTTGAACAGTGACAGTGACAAGGGGTGGATGTAATTCAGCGATAAGGCCGTCTCTATTGATGAAGTTAGGTAAGTATTCAACTCGCGCCTAATGCTTATATGAACGCAAATATTAATACTTAATATGATTTACTTGAATGGTCGGTTGGTTGGTATTTATGAATAGTTTTTATGTATTCATGGGTCGTGTGTATTTTTATGGGTCTTGTTACCTAAAATAAATGATTCAATTAAATTAAATGATAGGGAAAAAACCTAGTATTGAGTATTAATCGGAGCATTTAGGTAGTTAATTCGTTTAGTTGGTCGGCCCGCTGCAATAGCATAAGCATTAAGACTTCACTCTCATGTCAGTTTATCGCTAAGGAAAACATGACCTTAAATATATTTTGAAAAAGTTGCTTTTCTTTTGCATTCAACTGACATTGACACATGATCTGGAATTCCTTCCTAAAAGGTCCTATGTTCAAATAAAAACAAAAGAGAAACGAAAATTTCTGTAAATCTAAATCGTATCGAAAATTTATATTAATTTCCTTGTATCGATTCGGTGGAGAGAGAGAAGTCTCATTGCGTATGCTAGGGCAGCTAAAAAAAACAGGTTTTGTTGACGTGTTTTGTTTGTTTTTTGGAGTCAAACGAAATGCAGAATCCACATATTTACGTTGTAATTCTTTATTTCTGCGTTTATAACATAAATAAGTCCACGAAACCTTAACCATAATTCTTAGATTCTGGATTCTTAAAAAAAATCCTATAGGTTCCTCGTAAAGGGTTAGACTGTAATAAGACACGTTTTAATATAGGCGAATATTAAATATTTTATTTAATATAAATCCTAAGTTATTCAGCAATTTACAGGATTTCAGCAAGATAGTGTTCGGTATACATTGTTCAAACAAAGGTCTTTTCTTGTCTCGATACAATGGGTCTTCATCTGATATTAAAAACATCTTAAGTAACATAGACAATAAAATACTTGTAATATAAATATTTTAATTATTGTGAGGAAATCAAGCAGGTATGGTTAGCCACTAAATTCTATGTTTAATAATCTTAAAACTACTCTTTTCATCAATAAAATCTTATATATTCAACAAACATGAAAGAAGAAAAGATATGGAATGTATAGTATTATTTTAATAAAAGCAATAAGCTCCAAGATTAGAAAACCTCTCTTTTGTGTTACATGAAGTATTGTGACCAAAATTTGGAAATAGTAATGGGACAGATACCTATAATTTATTTTACTTTATAGCTTCTCACATTTTTACTACGACTCAGTAATTGCGATGTGACACGTCAATTTAAGAGATTTTTTGAGTTTATCAATTGACTCACTGTCTGTATTGTTAAAACGGAATTGACATACCATTCACGATTACTCATGTTTACGTAGGTAACTATTAACGACATTTTTTTTCTGACTTCGTATTCTAATAAATATTTTAAATATTACATCATAAGATTATTATCAATAAAATATCTTGGTCAATTCCCTTGTTCGTTAAAACTAAGCAAACCTTAATGAAAAGTAAGATACATGGTAAAAATATGCTTAAGTATTTAAATTTAATACAAATTGAGTGTTTCTAATAATATATGTTATGAAATGTAATTTTTACAACCAAGATTCATTTAAACAGTTAAATAAATAAGTAAAAAATACCATTGCTATACGAAGTCAGAGACTGTCCTGTCTGCAAGGGCGACATGGCCACCTTAGTTGGTGTCCTTACGTACTTTATGGCCGCGGAACGAGGCCTGGATCTTGGTGGCAGCCTTATTTAGATCAGGATCTGCCAGGTCGATCTTTTCTATGTCCTCCTGTAAAAAAATAAAATTGTCTTTATAGTAATACTCTAAACATGAAAAAGCCCTTTGTTACTTATCCACTACTTGTTTTCCAAACGTTAACCTAGGTAAAATGTTCTTCAGAAACATTGTTCACATTGGTGGGATGATTTACAACTTAAATATTCGCTTATCTAATATTTTCCTATAAGCTCTCATACAAAATAGAAGATCAATAACTTTCTTAAGAATATCGAACTTCAATCAATCTCAATCATGCTCTGAAAAGAGAGCCCTTTTCAAAGCCGTATCCACCCTCAAATCAAATTCATTTAGCAAATCGCACCTCACAAGTCGAAGGCTTCGAGGGATTATTTATTGCCTTCTTTTGTACGAGACAAATGGATCTAGAGATCCGAAAGCTATTGTACACAAGCACATAGACAATTACAATATTCTCACGCGACCGTCTATTACAGACTGTAGTTTCATGATTTCTTTAGTATTTATCAGAGGCTCTCCAAATTGGATTAGAGTGATTGCAGGAACTCCCTAGAGTTGATTTACATGTACTGCGTATATCTACTACGTAAAATAGCCGACACAGTCCATAAAATTAGTATTCTGAAATGGCAAAGGGCTGGCCGGGTGTGTAGCAGAACCGACAATTGATGAAACTATCAAATATTATAATGGAGACAAAATGAGGCGCACCTTCGGGGAGGCCTATATCTAGTAGCTATCTGGCACGTAATCAATAGAGGCCTATATCTAGTAGCTATCTGGCACGTAATCAATAGAGGCCTATATCTAGTAGCTATCTGGCACGTAATCAATAGAGGCCTATATCTAGTAGCTATCTGGCACGTAATCAATAGAGGCCTATATCTAGTAGCTATCTGGCACGTAATCAATAGAGGCCTATATCTAGTAGCTATCTGGCACGTAATCAATAGAGGCCTATATCTAGTAGCTATCTGGCACGTAATCAATAGAGGCCTATATCTAGTAGCTATCTGGCACGTAATCAATAGAGGCCTATATCTAGTAGCTATCTGGCACGTAATCAATAGAGGCCTATATCTAGTAGCTATCTGGCACGTAATCAATAGAGGCCTATATCTAGTAGCTATCTGGCACGTAATCAATAGAGGTGCAATCTAGGGCGACAAGTTTATCACAACTTACAACAACTCAATGATTTTACACAGACATTAATAAAGCGGCGTGCGGTCTCGCCTCTAGTTCCATCCCTCTCTCTCTCGTAGGCAAGATAGGACACTTGTCCTTATTTTACCTCAACTATTGGTAAGAATTTACTTTTAACTAACTTACGTTCAAAGCACATTTATCGGGTGGCTATTCCCCTAATCATTGGCGTCTCAATGACGGTAACTTCAGTTGACCTGGTAACTTCAGTTAACCTGGTTACTTCACTTTAAGTCTGTCAGGTGGCGCTGCTGACAACCAGCCTCTCATGCGGTGTAGCAGGTTTTGATAGTTCTCAATTTCGTCACTTGAACGGATAAAGTAGTCACCATTGTCATTTCACCGCCATTGGTTAGTTGAATAGTCACCCTGGTTAGGTGCTCGGTGCCACCCAACGGAGTGATGTGGGCTTAGATGCAACAATCCCTACTAATGTTATACATGCAAAAGTAAGTAAGTAAGTAAACACTCTGTCTATCTGTTACGCTTTCACGCCTAAACCGATTTTGATGTAATTTGGTAAAGAGACCTTGGGAAAGGACTTAGGCTATATTTTATCCCACAGCTGAGCACGATATAACCTGTGGTCCACGCAGGCGGAGCTGCGGACGGAAAGCTAGTACTGTATATTCACAAAAAAGTATAATTGGATCCCTCAATTCAAAATTTTAGTGGGTTTAGCGCATCAAGAGGTAGATGCTTGGTTTCAGGTCACGGGGAACGCCAGTGTGGGCTTTTTAGTGTTTAGTATCATTATAGGATTTTACCTTGTCCTGTCTATCCTGATCTTCCTTATCCTTCTCCGCCTGGGTTTGCTTGCGGGCCTGGTGGCCGCGGAATGACGCCTGTATCTTCGTAGCCGCGTGACATAGCTCTGTGGACAAACAAACATAAAAAAATTATTACAGAAGAAGAATCTAAGCTTAAAAACATTAAAAAAACTAGCTGCTGGAGCTCTAATATTTAAGGAAAACTTAAATATATAGTTTTTAATTTTATAACGAACAAAAGAATCTGCTGTGGGATATAGGATAATTTTAAAAATAATTCCCAAGGGAAACTAGAAGAGCCCAACGCAGTGGGATTCCGTTTAAATGTATAATAGTACATTATGGTGCAAGTGTGCTAAGTTGGATATTACATTAGAGGCGAGTTTAGAGCCCGAGCCGAAGGCGAGGGCTCAATGGAGCCGAGAATGTAATATCCAATGCGCACGCGTGTCATACGACGTTTTTCAACACATTTGCGAGGAAAGAAATAAATATTAACTTTTCTTTGATATTCGCAGCAACAAACTGTCACTCTTGCATGTTGTGCCTCGGAAAGTATTTCTGGCGGTCACACACCTATATGGCGGTGTACCCACGTAGGTTTCCTGTTCTGCACTTGAAGAAAACATTTTTTGTGATGTATTTCTGACAATAATCACAATCTGATGAATACAAATGCCGTTTATGAAAACCACAGACTTCCAATATTATTACCAGTGTGAAAACCAAGTGAAAACATCTGAAAAGAGGCGGGATTTTTTTTTTCGCTCGCAAATTGAGATTTACATTGACATGTATGCCATACTGCCAAGTAATACAAAATACTGAACTATATATTTTCACCGTTTTAGCATAAATAAATAATAATTTTCTGTAAAATTTAAAAAAATTAGTGGAATTATACTTTCATTTACAAATAGTTTAATATTTACACTTAATTTTATATAAAAAACAAGATCTGATCTCTTTGCTGAAATAAAAAAAAAACATTACGTACTAGTGTTTTATTTTTATTACTCACGGGCTGGGTAAAACATATCATTCTTCATCTTCATCAGCCTATATACGTCCCCACTGCTGGGGCACGGGCCTCCCTCGATAACATGAGGGGTAAATGCCATACTCACCACGCTTCGCAGACGGGTTGGCGAGGGTTTTGATATAACTGCAGAGTTTTCCTTCTCTGTGTGCAGATGAACTTGCTTGCATATTTAATTTACCTTAGTCGCCTTGTACGATACCTCGGCAAGAAAGAGGGTGGTCCTATTCTACTCTGCCGGGGTCTCACACGGTTAATATCATATCATTACGTTTACGAACCTTAAAACAATGACGTAAGACCCACTTTATGAGCAAATGTGTTGGAAAAGTTATAATAGCACTCCCTGAAACCTTTACACACTTCTTGAACACCCGTGTGTTCAAGATTTGTATCACACGCGCCATAAACAAGCGCGGGACTGGTTAAACTAGTTTGTCCTAAGGTAGAACTGATGGCCTTTGGGGCAGACGAGTTCTAGAATAGAGACCACGAATCGGTAAATGTAGTGTAGGGTGCCCTATAACTATAATAGGTGGGGTGACGATATTCGTTAGTGGCAGTGGGTGGAGGAGGAGAGCTGAAGACCGATGATGATGATGTAATCGACATTTGCTCAGCAGCGAAGGAAAACACTGTGATGAAACCCGCACGTCTGAGATCATAAGTTTTCGAAAGACGCGCGGTCCACTGCATTGGGCCAGCACGGTGGCGTATGGCCTATACACCCTTCACTGTTTTGAAAGAAGGTCTGTGACCCGGAGTAGGGATATAAATGACCAGGGCACTATGTTTGAATCGCTAGCCTCTTGTCGAGTGATTTTAATACCCCTTTTTAACGTCTTAGAGAATGAATTTTGTAAAACGCAGAAACACGGTTGTTACAAATTGTGTTGAAGAGTACTATTACCAAGTTTCAAGTCAATTGGACGAAGTAAATTTTTTTTCATACAAAAAATTGATTTATTTTCATGCTTCAGGCGATTGATCTAGCTTGAAATGTTTATATGAAACGATATAAAACAAAAAAAATACGGGTCTGTTTTTTCATAAAGTTTACGTACAAAAAATTTGTATACTTACTGATTAAAAAATAACCCTGTATTTTATTGTTTTACGCGGATTTTATTGATTCAAGAATTATTTTATTGCTGGAATACAGGGTCTTACCGTTTGTAAAAGGGCAATGAAAGATATCGCTTGAACTAAGGCGAGTAATTAAAAAATAGTGCCATTGGTGATGATGATTTTAAAATACCATTTACATCGACACACTGTTCATTAAAATGTGGAAGTAGCAAATTTGCGGTTCGTAGCGCTAATGCGTTGCCAATCAATAATTTGCGGATTAAAGTAGGTTGTGGACCAAACCATTACAGGTTTTATAAATATACAGATTTCTCATCAAAAACATTTTTGTTTTTTTAATGATATTCATTTATTGACAACGGCAATGGTGATAAATTATGTTAGAGCGAAAATAAGCATTGAAACTGGCAACAGAAATTGCTTATTTTTGAGCTTTGTTTTCAGTAAATGAATCCGAAGTAAAAGTCAAAAAAATTGTCAAGTAAACTAGTCAAAGTCTGATCTTAATAGCCCGACTTTTAATAATAAAAACTATGCAAAGCATTATCTAAAATAACTGAATCGGGAGAACAAAGGAGGCTTCAAAAATTAAAAATTGACTCTCCCTTTATGAGTTTGATTGGCAGACCTTTTTCAGATGTTATGACAATCATTTTCAATAACGACACGACAAAAAAATGTACCTAAAAATATATTTAGGTACATGTGTCACTTTGATTTTACCGACATAAAGGCGCAGACCCACCGCGGCGCACGCACGCGGCGCATTTTAGCTAGATCAAAATCTAATTTGAGCCTTATAATGACATACACACTGTCACTGAGTAGATGGCGTTTGTCGCAGCATTTAGGCCAAGGAAGTGATTAAAATTCGAGCTACTTAAAAAATTATCTCCACAATTTTCCAAGCGCTTCATAACGTGACTTTTGTGACGGCATTGGGCCTTTTCATAATTCAAACGGAATTTTAGGGTACGGCATTGCCCCCTATCTTCCTATAGTGACACTAGTGATATTAGAAACATGACCCATTCCGTTCGAATATTTTTTTTTTACATTCTTCCTTTTTCCTCTGAAAAGTTCACTCGTACTAAAAGCCACAGACTGTTTATATGGAGCCATTCATACATTACGTCGTTGGATCCTTGAATTACGCACGGGGAAGAAGAGTCTAATAATGTCATCTTGGAAGATACGAAAAGTACATATATACATACGCTCACGCTTATAATCTCTAACGGGGTAGGCAGGGCTTTAGTGGTTCTAGAACCACTAGACACAAATTGTGAGGGTTATCAGATGGAACAAGTAGCATAATGGTGAGAGGCGGTCAGCCTTTCGCCCATTATACAGCAAAACCCTCGCATCCCTCTTACAGACTTTTACTGTATACCTGGGAAGAGTAGGTAGCTGACACATTCTAAGGTTTTCTTTCACTCCCAGTCCAGCAAGTAGGAAGTACTCACAATTAAGGTAAGAAAAGTACTCACAAATAATTTTAGGGAAAGAAAAATGTTCGGCGCGAATGGGACTGGAACCCACGACCCCAGGATTAGATCTGCTGGTGCTCTAACCAAATGAGCTATCGTGCCTTCTAGTCAAGAGGCGATTTCTCATTCCCTTACTAAGTATATTATTATTTGTGAATATCCCTCACGCGGGTAAACGTTTAAAAATAGTAAAGATTAATTAATATGAATCCAAATTTTAATTTATAATTTTATTTCACAATACTTTTATAATATTTGCTTTTTTTTATATTTCATAATATCAATAACGTCATTATTTACTAGTCATATTAATATGATAAAAGGATGACTATAAAGGAAAGGGAGAAAATAGTAGAGAAATAATAATAAATGGATTGTATTTATGATAAATTGGATATGAAAAACATAAAAACAAAAGTAAGACACGAGACTAATAGCAGCAAAGAAAAGAATACAATGGATGACACCTCAAAATAAATCCAACCAAAGAGTACGTGGTGGCCTTACCTAACCTAACAATGAAAGTCAAAAACTTGCAAAAATCGATGACATAATATATGGATAGTCCCTATCTAGACTGTATATCTGCGTCCGGATCAATTTCAAATCTGATGCGACAGCGGCGATGAGTTTAGGAATTTGCAGCTCTATCGAATCCAGTCGGGGCGTAGACAGATATAAACGAACTGAATACCAACTAGAAGTCGTCAGTTAATAACACTACCTAGTAGCTTTTCCATGACAAAATAGTCGTGGACTAAATTAAGCAGCTTTATTGAGCAAAATTGTGAGATTAAATAAATTTAAAACTTTATTTGTATGTATTAAATCTACGTCAAAAAAGCGATACCTATATGTCACAGTAAAATTGTAAAAACCGTAATATTACAGTTCCACTTGTGTCGTTATAACCTCCCGTAATATTAAAATTTGCCCATTAAAATTACAATTCCACGTAACTTTAAAGTTACCTGCATGAAATTAGGATAAATTAGGTTATGTTAGGTTAGGTTACGGCTTTGTAGGTTCGGTTATGTTGCATTCATATTTTAAAAAAGTCCATCAATGTGAAAACAATTGAGGCAGTGTACAAACCTTAACGGCCGGCCGGCCGGTTTGACGGCCGGTTTGGTCGAGTGGTAGTGACGCTGCCTCTTGATCGGCGGGTCCTGGGTTCGATCCCCAGTGGGGGCAAACATTTGTGTAAAAAGTAGATGTTTGTTCTCAGGTCATGGGTGTTTGTGTTTGTCTTTGTGTGTTCCAAGGGACCCACGACACAAGGGAAAACCTTAGTGTGGGCCTTTGAGTGTGTAGCGTTTATTTAGCGTTCGTTGCCCAGTGGCGCTCGCTGATCTCAACCGGTCAGTGAGGTCAAGCAACGTACACAGAGGCAGGGAACCTGATGGGTGACCAAAGTGGCAATTTATCACGAGCGTTTCCGTGCTTCGGAAGGCACGTTAAGCTGTCGGTCTCGGCTGTTGTCGATTGACTACAGTCGTTAAAACCAAGTCAGAGGCCATTGTGCGGTTTGAAAACTCTGACACCAGGGTTAGCCAAGTGCGCCACACACTTGACTATACCTACACGATAGGAAGAAGAAGATTTATTATTTATTATTATTATTAAGTAAACGAATGTACAATATTACGGGTTTGACAATGTTACGGTGTCATATAGTATAAATTCACTTATGTTTGGCATTTGTTTGCCCAATAAGCATTGAATCTACAAGGCAGCTCTGCATTTTTGAGTTTTTGATTAAATCCATCCTATCCGTCGAATATCTCTTTTTAAGTATGTATGTATTTCTAGCATTTAATAAGGCTTTTTTTTAAGTCTTCTGTGAGGCTTACATGACCGTAATAATTAAACGCCCAAGCTTCGTCAAAATTGAGATTTAAAAAAATTAACGTAGATTTGTTTAGTGAGCTGAAGAAATTGCGAAGATAAGGTCTACTAGCTTTAATTAATATGTCGACGGTAAGCTCCCAGCTGTCATCGATCTGGATCCGATAGCAGAATTGATCAAATTCTAAATTGATTTCTGAGTGGATTTTAACTTCGACTTTTTACAACCAGGGCGGCCTATTTCAATGGCAGTGAAATTTTTATTTTATTTTATAGATGGGTTTGCTCTTGACCACAATCTAGCCAAAATGTAGCAAGCTCACCCAGAAGATGCCTATTCACTCGAATTTTAAAGAGATTCGGGTTATATGAACCCGGAAATACAGACGCAGACAGAGATTTGCATTCCTTAGAGGTGCGCAATGACGATGGTAATCGTTTTATCCGTTCAGTATAGCTAGTACGACCCGCGACCAACTCGCGCATCACGTCACTCTTAAAACGGTAAAACTTCACTTTGATTGCGTGAGATTACGGCGAAAAGGCTTGCTCGCTTCTGGCATTTCCATTTCGTCACTTTTTTACTTTTGACCGCGTTGTTTTCACGTTGTGCTTGAGCTGCAAGTGGTATAATTGAGAACTATTGAAATTTCATACATATTATTAAATCCAAATTAAATTGTTTATTCTAAAGTGACAATAAATAAACCTTAAGACTAAACAAATTAATAATAACACAAAGTTTTGACGACAGCTGTTTGACTAGCAGTATTATTCAAATTTTAAGTCTCTATAGGTAGCTTGCCATTCATTAGTAGAATAGCCGCCCTTGCCGCTAGGACTAATCCGACTACAGTTCGACCTTTCTATTGTAGACGAGCAGATTATATAAAACTTTTTGTCGCAAATTCAATCTTACCCGACTATATAAATCTTCGGGCTCATACAAATTACACCCTGGACTAGGGGTGAAAGAAAGACTTAGAATGTGCCAGCTTCCAACTCTTGCCAGGCATACTGTAGAAGCCAATAAGTAGGAACAAAAGGTTATCGTGGGCAAAAGGTTAACAAGCTATCACCACTGTACGTACTTGTGTTCCATCTAATAATTCTTAGAATTAATGTCTAATATGGCGTCAAGTGGTTTTAGAACTACATTTTTTTTATTTTTTTTATTATAAGATGGGTTAACTCTTGACCTCAATCTTGACCATAAGGTCAAAGATGAGGTCGACCATGGAGAGAGTTAACCCAGAAAATGCCTATAAGGCACTGGTACTCCTATACGCACCGACGGAACACAGCAAGCTGTTTGGCGTCGGACTTCGGTAGGAGGGTTGGTCGCGAACCAGACGGCCCTTTACAGAGCCTACCACACCGCATGAGACCATAGGACGACACCTCTGATTCAGAAAAAAATGAAGTGTCGTTGCCTGGGATGGATTACTAGGAGGCAGGTCTCATTTGTGTTTCCTTAGTCGCCTCTTACGACACCCACGGAAAGAGATGGGGTGGTGTTGGGTTCCTTTGCCGCCAATGGGATTATAGGCATGACTATGGATGGATCATACAAATTATTTAGAATGTCACAGTCATATTACGATGTTTTTGCGATCGGACGGGATAAATACTACTCAGTTTTATAATCCAGTTCTGATAATAAGATTCATGAAAAATTGGGGAAACTGCTCAAGTATTACGGCCGCTTTGGTCGAGTGGTAGTAGCGCTCCCTATTGGTCGACGGGTCCTGGGCTCGATTCCAAGTCGAGCAAATATTTGTGTATAAAGCAGATGTTTGTTCTCGGGTCATGGGTGTTCGTGTCTGTCTTGTCTGTTCCAAGGGACCCACGACACAAGGGAAAACCTTGATGTGGGCCTTTGAGTGTATAGCTTGGGGTGACTTTAAATTAGTTAGCAAAACTTTAAGGGTTATTCTGTCTATGAAACTGTGACTTACCCCAAGAAACCTATAGGAAATACTAAAAAAAAAATTCGATTTCCCATACAAAGACTAATATCACCAAATCGTGTAAGTTGTATGATAAAAATATTAACAATAATAATTTTCCACGTCAAAAACGTTAAGAGTCACCGACTTCAATCCCAAATAATTTTGTTACAGAGATCCCATACTCCTAAACCATTCATCATCAGCTTCATCATCAGCTCAGCAACATCAGATGGTGACCATTAGATGCTACATAGATTAAGATAATTTCTGATAAACATTGTATATGCCTACAAAATTTGAGGGTTTCCCTCGATTTCCCCAGGATCCCATCATCAGATCCTGACCTGGTGACAATGGGACCACCTCTGACGTATGACCTACCAAATAAAAAAAGAATGATTCAAATCGGTTTAAAATTGCCGGAGTAATCGCGTAACAAATATACAAAAAAAAATACAGTCGAATTGAGAACCTCCTCCTTTTTTGAAGTCGGTTAAGAAAGCGAGTAATCAGTACATGGCGGTACTGGGAATTTAACTCAGTACCTCTCGCTTACGAGTTCAATTCCCCTAGCCGTTAGTCTACTGACGCTCTTATAAAAACAATAATTTTTAGTTATGTAATAAAAAAAATTGCGAATATTTATGCCGAAATTAAAAGAACCAAAAATGACTCAACATTCTGCTATCGATGCCGATAGACAATTATCGAGAGACCGTATCGCTTTCATCGAATCATTCGATTATTTCGCGCCATCGCACTGGTCCCTGAAAACGGCAATTTAGAAGTACTCTATATACGGGGAATAAGAGCGAATTTGCAACAAAAATAGAGAACTTACCTGTCGTAATAAAAATGATTGCTGTTGAATTACGTAGGAAAATGAAAAACTACGGCCAATTTAGCATTGTGAGCGAAAAGCTAGCAATTTCGAGAAATGTTTTTTTTGGTATTGAGAGCAATCGAGTCGGCAGTTTGGAGCTAGGTTAAGGTAGGTAAGAGTGTAGGTTTTAATTTTTTGAATGTTGGTTACATAATTCTATATAATTAAATAATTTTCCACGTTAAAAACGTATGAGTCACCGACTTCAATCCCAACAACAGTTCGCACAAAGTAGATATCTAGTTTTTTGCGGACTACAATGCCTATTAGCAAATAACTACAAACAGAAATGTCATTCATTTATTTAGATGATGTTCTAGTTTAGAGTATATTTTGTTTTTGTTAATTTTTTTTAAAAGCGCTTAATCATTTTCGATAAAATTTAAATGGGACCTCTTCAGGAGTATACTCTTTCGAACAAATAAAGAATTTTGAAAATCGGACAACAGTTGCCGGAGTAATCGCGAAACAAATATACAAAAAAAAAACAGTCGAATTGAGAACCTCCTCCTTTTTTGAAGTCGGTTGATAAAATGAATGTTGCTAAACGCAAAACTCGAGAACGGCTCGACCGATTTGGATGGTTCTTTTTTGTTGTGTTTTATTGTCACGACCAGGTTTATATTAAAAAAAACGTGTAAATCAACTGGGAGAATTCCTATGCAGACTGTAAGAATCAGTAAATTAGGTAATACAGTTGATGAGAGGCTCACTAGCGATATAGGTTTTCTTAGTACCGGGACCCAGTAAAATTTAGAATATTTTCATGAAAAAACATTAGAATCTGCCAACATTTCACGTCACATCTTGATTTTGCAAATCTATTCTTGTTGTAAAAGCTTATGGGATAGCTTAGCGAATATTATAATGGTAACTTTGATGGGTTATAAGTAATTATTGTTCCCGGAAACGTCAAGTTAAGGAGTTTTTATTTTATTTTTTATTATAAGATGGGTTAACTCTTGACCTCAATCTTGACCATAAGGTCAAAGATGAGGTCGACGATGGAGCGAGTTAACCCAGAAAATGCCTATAAAGGCACTGGTACTCCCACGCACCGACGGAACACAGCAAGCTGTTTGGCGTCGGACTTCGGTAGGAGGGTGGTCGCGAACCAGACGGCCCTTTACAGAGCCTACCACACCGCATGAGACCATAGGACGACACCTCAGATTCAGAAAAAAATGAAGTGTCGTTGCCTGGGATGGATTACTAGGAGGCAGGTCTCATTTGTGTTTCCTTAGTTGCCTCTTACGACACCCACGGAAAGAGATGGGGTGGTGTTATTCTCAACCGATCACCACACGGTGAGTTTTCGTTATTCACACTTTGGCGTTACGAAATTCACCGTGATACTGAATCAGAATGCGATGTAGGTAGGTTTTGTATTTTATACTGTAACTATTGTATTATAATGCGAGAAAGAGTAACTTAATTTTAAAGTAGAAAATATTTCAAAAATGTAAAATTTCCCTTGAAAATCATTCGAAACGATGGTCAGAATTCATGGAATCAGTTTTTAATAATCTGTCTTTTACATCATTTTTACTTTAAATTAAATCATGCAACATTTATTTTCTGTAAAACTGGCAGGAATATCGCAAAGTTTTCACACCTCTATTTTTTGTAAATTCATGAAACCAAGCCTTTGTCTTGCCAACTGCAGACGCAAGCTGTGTTCTACTTACAGCCTTGTGGGTTAGCTACAAAGTGAATTATACTCCAATATTTCAGTGAAATTCCCGGAATATTTCAGTACATTTCAGCCGTGTGAAGACAGGGCTATGAATTTCGTGAGTTGCTGAAAGTAGCGCAGTATTGGCTTTGTTTCAGTAATTGTTTGAAATGCACAAGAATTTAAAATCGTTTCATTCAGTGTTAATATAGCTAAATCAAAACGCTTTTCTATTTAGAGGGCTGTTTCATACCTTTAATTTTCGCTACTACAATATTATGTATTGTATGGATGTGAAACAAAAACATAATCATAAAAACCAAAACACGTTTTTCTTATAGTGTAAAATGCGTCGTCCTTATTGCTATAGAGCTTTAAAGTCATCCAAAATACTGTATATTTACCTACTTTCCTCTGTTAATAGTATAAACCAATTTCATAAGTGAAATTACTTTATTTAACATAGTTATTAAAAATATAACCTAAATAACTAGATATTAAATTCTTAATAAAACTTCAAGTTAAATTGAAATTAAAACCTCTTCACACCTACAGCCTATCTATGAATGTTATTATGCACTTAGTTAAAAAACTCATTTAAGTTATTTTCTCTTAAGTCTTGGGAATTTTACTTTAAATACTCTTAGATTAATTCGCTTGAAAAGAACTTTCTTTTTATAACGAATAGGTTCTCTCTTCACCACAATCCAGCTGAATACGTGAAGATGTGGTTAAGGATGTAGAAGCTCACCCAGAAGATACCTATTAACAGCATCTTAAAGCGTCCATCTTTTACTTGCCTATTTCTATGATATTTCTGTCCCCTGGAGCAGTGATCTTTTAATAAAAGCATTTTAACTAGATATCGATATATAGTATCCACTAGCAAAATAGTGGCTTGCATTCGTCGCAAATATACACATCAACACGGTCTAGGGATATTGCACGATTTTTGATACAAAAGAGGCCTTTTTGAGAAGCTATAATAGCATACTCGAGATACATGGAGGGCTATAATTTTCAGAAGAGAATTTTCAATTCTGGTCAATAAATTTTGTTTTACTTGAAATTTGTGAAAACGTGACGGAAACAAAAACGAAAATGCATCTTTTGCCTGCTTTTTGTATGAATTTGCGTAATTTTTTTTTTTCATTTTCGTCACGTTTTTTCTGTTTTAATTTGATTTTATTACATTCCTACGTTCCTTGATTTCCGGAACTTTTTTTGCTCTTTTGAAGTCATAAGGCTGATATGAGCGTAAATTTACGCGTAAATTATAATAAAAATTAAACAAACTAATTGTTTTCAAAATGTTTTATAACATTACACCAGTAAGCAGTTAACATCACGCTGCATTAATTACCTTATTAAAAAACTTAGCTGCAAATTACACCGTTGTGCTTTACTTGCTATCGGTTTATTCATGCAAGCCTACCGGCGTAAGCCGAGCCGAGTGGCTTAAACCGTCATAACCAGCTTTGTGGCTAGTTAATCTATTTAATCAGCAAGCCTCTTTTGCTTTTGTTAACTGATTTATTTAAAAGCAATTTTTTAACCCCCTACAAAAAGAGAGGGGTGTTATAAGTTTCACGTGTGTATCTGTGCGTATGTCTTTGGCATCGTAGCTCCAACGAATGAATTGATTTCGATGAGTTTTGTTTTGTTTAAAAGCTGACTTAATCGAGATGGTTTTGATCAAAATTAGTTCAGCCATTTAAGAGCCATAAGCAATATCTGCTTTAACAAAAAACATCAAAACACCACTGAAATTTTAAACTGAATTATGTTTAGTTTATCCCTTTCGGGATAGGCAAAGGAATCTTGTCCATACAGCCTTTTTTAAACATTGTCTAAGTTTTAGTTTTAATTTTTGTGGTAAGGCCTTCTGTTATTATCATGATTAAGAAATTTAAAGGCATATTTACGGCAAAATATCCGTTCTGTAACGCATTAAACATTAAAGTTCAAGACAAAACTCTATCATAAGATCTGCACGCTAGACCGCTGTTGCACCAACTTTTTCAATTACATAGATTATGCTACAAAGAAGGGAAGTAGTTTCTTTTCATCATTACCGGAACAAAGAACATACTTCTAGATCCGTTGTTATAAACCACTTTGAAACAGAATAGCTCTTTGTTAACTTGGGTGCACAGTTTTCAAACTTGTTTTCCTAGAGCTTATAGGGTTGATATTGAACAAAATTATTTTTAACCTCCGTCAAAAAAAAGATGGGTTAAAAGTTTGACGTTATAAGTTACAAGTTTGACGCGTGTATCTGTGTGTCTGTATACGTCTGTGTATCTGTGGATCTGTCTGTGGCATGTGTCATTTTTCTTCGAAAGAGTATACTCCAGAGGTCGTCTCATTGTCACCAAGGATCTCATGATGGAAACCTCGGGAAATCGAGTGCAACCCTCGAATAATTTCTATTATTTCAACAAAAAATTGGAAAATAAATAAACTATTTGAGAAAAAAGTGAAAAATAACGACAACATTATTTACTTTAATGCACATTAAAATAATCTATAAATTTATGTTTACATCACTAATTCATTCGAAAACCATGAAAGGGACTACTATATATGCGTGAGTTATGTATGTATGTAATTCATCCAAGTTCCCAAATAAAGCTCCAATTCGGTTTGCCAACCCTACTTGAAACTAAATACTTAAACAAGACACTAAATACTTTAACAATGGGGTGTTTACTTAAAGTGGTAGCAAAATAACAGTGGTTACTCAAGCGAACTGAACTGCACTTAGTGGAGAATTATTCCGAACTTTAAGATCCGTATTACAGAACGTGACTTGGACCCTGATCTACGTTTGAGTAGTCGTCTTTGTCGTTTTTATAGTGAGAGAAAGAGACAATCAACACTTAAGTATAGATCAAGACTTGAGTTTCTTTCTGTAATACAGGCCTAAGAATTCATTATGGAACTCAGTGTCGGATTAAGAAAATGTTAAACTGTAGAAAAAAATGAAAAAGATTTATAGCAACCAGCAACTAGCAGGCCGTGTATGATAGTGACAGCGCCGTGACAACACCGAGGTCCTATGTAAAAATCTCAACATTGACAATGCCATAGGGCGAGCAAGCCTTTGCGCGGGACCTTTGCGCAATCAAAGTGAAGTTTCAGCGTGAGCCGAGCGCGAGTTTGTCGTTATCGTACTAGAGCTGCTGATATAGCAACCAAATCTTCGGTAACTTAATTTGTAATTTATCATTATTTTATTTTTTTCTCTTGCAGCTTTGGATTTTGCATTTTAGTTACTACTTGCTACATCTACTGATTATTTGTAACTGAAGTTATGTGTATTAACTGGAGGGGAAAGACTGGTGACCTATAGTACCGGTTTCATTATGTAGTTTAGGCACCAGCAGCTCTAGCACGATAACGACAAACTCGCGCTCGGCTCACGCTGAAACTTCATTTTGATTGCGCGAGGGTCCCACGCAAAGGCTTGCTCGCCCTATGGTGTTGTCAATGTTGATATTTTAACATAGGACCGCGGTGTTGTCGCGGCGCTGTCACTATCGTACTCGGTCTGCTGCCCTCCAGAAATACTGTAGTAATATATGTAAAATGTTACAATTTGAACCTTATTGTTGTTTGTGATGTGGTTATAAATGTTTTTATTTATATTTTTTATTTATTTATTTATTTACAGTTAACGAGGTTATTGAGTAGGATGACTTTCGTTTAAGAATTAAATCTCTTAAAGATGATCCTTTGATGATTGTGTTTATACATTATTTCAATTTTGTTCTATTCTATCCTTATCAACGTTGGAAACTGTGTTAATCTAGTTCTTGTGGCGAAGTTTTGAAGTTCTCTCAACTGTCCCATTCTTTTCTCATCAAAGAATTTGTCAGGTCAAATCATTACAATAGAGAGATTGCCATCGGATTTCGGTGACCGAAAAAACATGGGAGGATCGGATCACGGTTATATATTCAATAGCCTGAATGTGTATGTTTCCTCGCCGTTTCTAAGTGGTCTCAATAATTCTAAAATTTAAAACATTGTATTATCCCCGACATTCGATTGCTTATAATTTTTATGCGACTGAACCAATTTTGATCAAATAAAGCTTAGAACCATTTCAATTACGTCAGCCTTCAAACAAAAAAAACCGCATAAAAATCGGATCATTCTTTTAGGAGCTATTACGATGCCACAAACAGACACAAAAATACACAGACATATAGATACACACGTCAAACTTATAACAAACCTATTTTTTATCGGTGGTTAAAAACAGATTCCTACGGCACTAAAACAACAGCAAATTAATCTGACACTGCTTGATTCAAGTAAAATTATCTGTATTTCACTCTGTTTTACTTTTGTTCTACAGACGAATTTGTTTCGTTACTTAGATTCGTAATTAGCAGAAAGGTTTCCATTATTTCTGTTTTTGTTTTGTTTCACGAGAATAATTGAAGAAAAGCAATCCCTTGTACTTAATCTCTGAGTATTGTTTTTGTATACGAAATAGAATAGAACGAAATTTGAGAAATAGGACAACATATAAATATAAATTAAGTTGGAGGCCGTTTGGTGGTTTGAAAACTCTGACATCAGGGTTAAGCTTTTCATCATCTTTCGTATTGCGCACTGCTAGGGAATGGAGTTCCCTGCCTGCGTCTGCTTTTCCAGGCTTATATATCCCGAACCTCTTTAAGGTTCAAGTGAATAGGCTTCTTCTGAGTGAACTTCCTGCCCTTGAGCTAGACTGTGGTCAAGAGCAACCCCTTTATTAATAATAATAAAGAAATATAAAAAAAATCATCACATACGTAATTTGCAGGTTGTATGCCTCTAAGGCAAAAACCTCCTACGAAAGCCTTTTGGTTCTTGTTCCAAAATCAAAACACACACACACTCTTTCGTGGCTTCAGCCTCGAGAGTAAGGTTCCTCTCAAAAAATACCATCAAGTGATTTTGTGATTGTTCCTGGACTCCATCAGCTAGATTCTCGATGTAGCCTATGTTACTCAGGGTTATTGTGCATTCTAATAGTGAAAGAATTTTTAACATCAGTCTAGTAGTTTTTGAGTTTATTCGTTATAAATATACAAAAATACATATCTTTCCTATTTGTAATAATGTGTCGATTAATCAGGAATCTATACTAATATTATAAAGAGGAAAGATTTCTATTTTTGTATGTTTGCATTTTTGTATGTAAAGTATAGGCTCCGAAACTGGGCCGATTTGAAATATTCTTTCACCATTAGAATCCTACATTATCCTTGAGTAACACAGGCTACATAATTTTCCCGAATGCCCACGGGAACGAAGTCCCGAGTGGGATGCTAATATTTAATAAAGAGATAGACAGATGATGCTCTTCGTTTAAAGTAACATAAAACACACTGCTACTACAAAGTTTAAACTTTTATACCGAAAGTTAAGCGCATGATTCTTGAGAAAAAGTCTTGTGCAAAGACTAAACCTAGTCACGCACACTAACTTACACACTACAAAGGTTCTGAAAGAAACTATTTCAATTTATGAGACCTTGTTTTGCGTGATTTGAATATCTTACGCTCTACGGTTTGTTTTACAAGTTTTGTGTAGGTTTATATTATCAAAGGAGATTGCACCGTCGCGAACAGGCAAAGATTATTCAATTCAAATTCAATTCTTGGTAAAATGTCACAATACTGATTTGTCAGAGTGTAAATGAGTATTGAAAAGATAATGGCGAGGTCGCCAATGTAAAAACACTGAGGGTTTTAATAAGCCAGAGCGTCGTTCGTTGATCTGCGTGATCAAGGTGAGGAAGACGACTTTGGAGCACTAAGATGTTATGCTTCACACACTGCCAAAGGGAATTCAAAGGTAATTATTTTAATGAAATAAACAATCGTTCTAGAAACAAACGACGCTCTACCTACCCTGATACTGATTATAGGCGTAAGTGTATTGTTTTAATTATTATTTTCTGTAATCCAATCAGTAGCTTGGTAGCCTTTTAGTATTAGCACATCCTAGCTTAACAAACTAGCTTTCCATGTTATGAGCAAACCCGAACAATTTGTGTTATACGTAGTATCTACTGCCACAATATACGGGTGTAAGGGACAGCTTAGCAAATACTGAAATAGAGGAATCCACTCATAAATATGATAGTTTTTATAAGTAGTTTTAGTTTTTTCCGAAACCGTAAAGTTAAGGATTTTTCGTTATTTATCTACTTTAGCGCAACGTTAATGTAGGTACCGCGGAACCGCGCTCAGAATGCGTTGTACACTCCCACTTTTCATGTTTTATGCTGTTATCATCGTTTTTTTACTACAAAATGGAGAGTATTTAAATAAATGATATAACTTTAAAGCAGAAAATATTAAAAAACAAAAATAAATTAAAAATATTCGTGTCGATTTCTGAATTTAAGGTTTTGCTAAGTTTTTGCTAAGCTAACCCTCACACCATGTATATGAATAACTATGAGGTAACTGTAGTTCCTGGAACTAATTATTAGTTAATTAACTGTGCTAGCTGCACTGGAAAACAGTTGAGTCCTATTACGTAACCAAACAGTTAACTTGATATTCGTAACATTTGTTTTCGGGTAACTAAACAACAGGGATTGCAATTTTAGAGCATTTGTTTACTCATGCTTAGTTTGAAAACGAATTTCATGTGCTGTTTTTAAAAACCGACAAAAAACTGGGGAGTTTTTATATGTGTATCTGTGTATCTGTCTGTGGCATCGTAGCTTCTAAAGGAATGTCCGATTTCAAAGCATTTTTTTTGTTTGAAAGTTGACGTAATAGAATAGAATAGAAAATTATTTATTACAAAGGACATCACAACACAGAGACATTAAAGGACAGTGTCATGGCAAAAAAAAAAAACCACATAAGTAACAAAAAAAAAACAAAGACAAATAAAAAAGCGAGCTAGTCGAGCTAGTTCTTAGTTATATTTAATAAAAATTGGTTTAGCCGCTTAAGAGTTATAATCCCATACAAAAAATGGTTGTCCTTTCATCAAAATCGGTTCAGTATTTTAGACGTGAAAGACGGACAGACAGAGTTACTCTCTCATTTATAATATTAGTAAGGAAGTAAGGATACATGTCAAGTGCTGTAAAAAAATTTGATTTTATAGTTCTCTGTTAAGGAATTTTAAAATGCAGAATTATAAAATAAAATACAGAATTTCCCATTACTGTTTTTAATCTCAATTTTATCATGACTCATGACAGCTTCATAGAAGACTTCAAAAAAAATTGTTTTAATGGACTTTGTCCTAAAAGTTGAGTTTATGTGTGATTTTAAATTAGCGAAACTGAAAGGGTGAATTTCCCTGAGCGTAATTAAATTAAAATTGAGATTAAAAACGCTGATGGGAAATTCTGTATTCTATTTTATAATTCTGCATTTTGAAATTCCTTAACGGAGAACTATAAAATTTAAAAAAATTTTGAAACAGCACAACCTCAATTTTCGCTGAATACCATAGGGTCACCCTAAATCTTAATAAATATAACAAAGTCGGGTTTGTTTGAATACTTATAACTCGAGAACAGCTGGACCGAGTTTCATGGTTTTTGATTTGTTGTATTTGTTTCCGTCCCGAATAGCAGAATAACTATTAAAAACATTGGGGAATTGACGAAAAAATTCCCACGAGAACGAAGTCTCGGGCGAAAAGCTATAAAATTGATAAAAAACACCCACTGCCTTTGTGGTGTAGTGACCGCTGTACAGCTATATGTTGCATAGTGGTCAGGATATAGTAGTGGCCGTTGTATAAATCATCGTGTGGGTAATCGACCCGCTGAGTTACGGCCTGTCGATGACCACGCCTGGATGTCTGCGCGGTTCCGGAGGGTTAGTACTGGATAGCTCTGGCAGAAATTTTTAATACACAAGCAACAATAGATAAGCAGATAACCATAAACCAAAACGTCACCTAAATGTATATTATATTTTTGTTTTTTATTTTTTAAAACGTTTTATCAATTTCGATAAAAAAATATATAGGACCACCACCGCAGGAATATATTCTTTCGACCAAAAATAAATAATTTTGAAAATCAGCCGACAATAATAATTGGCGGTGTTATCGCGTAACAAACATACAAAAATTAAAAATAACAATTAAAAATTTAAAAAACATTCAGTCGAAATGAGAACCTCCTCCTTTATTTGAACTCGGTCAAAAATTAACACGACCCCTACACAGAAAAAAATATATGCCACTGAAAAATCACTGTCTTAAGATTTTTCAGTAGGTCTTTAAAAAAAGTTTAGGACCATTAAAATTCCATCCATTAATAATTTACGAAATATAAGATCTCCTCAAAAGATATTCGTTCGCATTTGTTACTCAATTACCAGACCTTTCCCTTGTGAGACGATATTGTAAATCCTTAACAAAAACTGAGACCTTTTTGTGGGCACCCCGTTTGGGATTATAATCCGTTTTAGGATTTCGTCATGAACTTTGTGTTTAGATTTAGCAGCTGCAGCACAACGTGAAAACAACGCGGCCTAATGTCAAAAAAGTGTCGAAAGGACAACGCCAGAGGGCGAGCAAGCTTTTGCGCGTTGCCCTCGCGCAATCAAAGTGAAGTTTCACCGTCATCGAAGTGACGCGACACGCGAGTTTATCGCGGGCCATGCTAGCTATGCAGGAATAATTTATCATTCAGCAACTAGTTAGGCCTCTGACACCATAAATGAGGAAATAAATTTCATCTTTCCTTAAGGAAGGACCAGAAGCGATCTGGGCATTAGAGGGGAAAGATGAGGTACGTAGAATCGGGGACGGGTTTTAAGGGTCTCTTTATGAAACAGTTAATTTACTGGGTTTTTTTAAAATTCAAATAGTTTTTCTTTAAAAAAAAATATGCTTTCCATTTCATTGAAAGAAACTGATCTCATTACTTTAACAAGCTTAAAAATGAATTGAGTTAGAAAAAAAAACATAAAGCACAGCTTAGCGGCAATTAAGTCAGCTGTTATACAAGTTCCGTGCTGATTTAATTACTGAACATGTAATGAACATTTATTTAAAACTCGCGTATTTATTTGTGGTAAGGTTCACTACTATTTCTCTGTTAGGTTAGCTCGAAGTGAAATCATTTTGAGTTAAGCTCGCTTATTTTGAGTCTTCTGTTCTCTCTTAAACATATGTTTAACATTTTTGTGTACAATAAAGTATTAAAAAAAGGACTTTATTATCACAAACCAAACCCTCAGCTTGAACCAAACCGCTTGCTGTATTCCGTCGGTGCGTGGGACTACCAGTGCCTTATTATGCATTTTCTGGGTTAACTTGCTTTATCGTCCACCTCATAAATGACCTTGGTCAAGATTGAGATCAAGAGTTAACCTATATCATAGTAAAAAAATACTAAAGCTGCATCTTACACACAAGAAGACGTCCACAAAAATACAGCTTTGTTTACTTACACTATAAAGATAGCTGTGGGCAAAAAATTTAGGGTTCTAGGTCAAAGGTCATTAGCATTGATGGTTAGATGCAAAGGCTTATGTATGTATGTATGATAATATAATTAGTACATTTTGCCTATTTATGGCCCCATCTATTCGAGGGTGATTTAATAGCTAATGATCTCAACTGCACTTCGAAATTTGAATTACCATTGCCCCTTATGTTCTCAGTTTCTAGTATTACTATTACATGATAATGATAATACAATTGTGCCATGCCGTTTTAAAATTATAAAAAGGCCCTTCCTTACAAGAAATTATTTGTATTCTAAACACTAATGAAGGGATAGATAAAATAAGTCGGCACGTAATACGAAACTGCGTAAATAGACAGCTGGGGGATCCCTAGCTTAACTCGAACCATCCCCTAAGTCCGGCTGTCAGCCGACATAACCGCTAACTATCTAATTCGTATTGCTGGGTCTATTTGATTTGTAAGTTGAGAAATTAATGAAAAGTTAGTTAAGTATATAGACTACAGGCCCATGTTCAAAAATGGATGGGTCATATGAACCACCAGATGACGTATATAGTAGGATATAAGACCATGCAATAATAATATTCAGCACTATGCCGTCACTTGTAAGGTGTCCAACTGAGTGCTGGTGAAAATTCAAAAGTGCAGGTAGGAGTGAGTAGATTTTGTTCACATATTTTTGTACGGCATTTTTACCATCGTTAGATTTATGAAAAATAATAAGAAAACACGCAGTGCCGTAAAAAAATGGTGCGCCACAAAGTAGGGAATTTTTTTTGATTTTCTGGCATTTTCCAAGGTACACTTGGTCACTTTACTCTGTACGGCATCAGTTTCATGCTGTTTCAATACAGCTTTTAATTTATTATTCCGCAACCCCGTACAAAAATCGTGCGACAAAGAGTAAAATCAAGGGTTGCAACCCCCTTTCTTTCCGTGCTCCGGGGGGTGATTTGAAACAACATAAAATTAATTTATTTTGAAAGTATTTTATACATAGATAATATTTTTTTACATGCCGTACATTTTCGTTGGTCCAAAGGTTTGTAGGGGAAAAAAAACTCAAGGAAAAATCCATAGAACGAAATGTAAGACAATTCCATATAACGAAATGTAAAGTGAAATTTATGACGATATTTTTTTATACGGCATTTAGATAGTTTATTTGTACTTAATGCAATAATTTATAAAAAGTTAATGCCGTACAAATCTAAAAGTTCATATAGATAAAAAAGTAATAAAAATATGAAATAAATATAATTTACATATATATCGTTTACGGAGCGACGTTCTGTTACGACGTTTAGCATTTGTAGACATACTGTAATGAAGCTTTCAAAAAGAAAGCTATGAAATTGGAAGCAACGTCGTTTCCCCCTTGTTTCCGGGAGTTAAAACAACATATGAAGAGAAGTACCTACATAGCACAGATTTGGTGTAATGCCTACAAACAAATACCGTCGACCTTGTTACTAATAAGATATGGATGGATGTTCAATGACGGTCGGTACGATTTCGACTGGTTCCACGGCGAGGAATGCCCCCAAAAAGTCAGTGACATAACGGAACCGGATGAGGAATCAGGCGAAGAAATTGATGACGTCATAGGTGAATAAATATATCTTTACATCTTCAATCTGTACGTAAGACTTTAATTTTGACAAAAACTTATTCATGTTTCAGAAAATGATAGAGAAGATAATTCGGACGTCGATGAAGACGTTGACTCCGATAACAACTCAGCGGCTGATTCCGATACTGATTAATTTAAATAAAAACCTTATTTTGTATTATCATCTTTAAATATATCGAATTTATCGAAAAAATAGTTGTTTCATTTTCATCAGCCTAAAAGATATGGACTGCATTAAAATGTACGGCATCATTTTTTCCTAATTCATTTATCTTAATACTATTTAAAACAAGGGGAGAATGAAGAAAATTGCTATATTTTATTAATCTATGAATATTTACACTTTTGCAATAGTTTAAAAAATTACAGTTTTTATATTTCTCTATAATTTTTTTTTGAACAGTTTCTTTTGAACGGCAATACTATATAACAGTTGTATTTTACAATATCATGTTAAAAAAAAGTTGCCGTACAGAGTTAAATGATTTTACAGCTTTATAAATCAAGTATACCATGAAATTAAGATAATTATTAATGTACATTCAAATGAACAATAATTATTTGATGGCATTTTTTATAATAGTACTTTTGAGTGCTAGGTAATGTTTTGGAACCAAAGCCGTACTTTTTCAAATCACCCCCCGGAGCACGGAAAGAAAGGGGGTTGCAACCCTTGATTTTTCTCTTTGTCGCACGATTTTTGTACGGGGTTGCGGAATAATAAATTAAAAGCTGTATTGAAACAGCATGAAACTGATGCCGTACAGAGTAAAGTGACCAAATGTACCTTGGAAAATGCCAGAAAATCAAAAAAAATTCCCTACTTTGTGGCGCACCATTTTTTTACGGCACTGCGTGTTTTCTTATTATTTTTCATAAATCTAACGATGGTAAAAATGCCGTACAAAAATATGTGAACAAAATCTACTCACTCCTACCTGCACTTTTGAATTTTCACCAGCACTCAGTTGGACACCTTACAAGTGACGGCATAGTGCTGAATATTATTATTGCATGGTCTTATATCCTACTATATACGTCATCTGGTGGTTCATATGACCCATCCATTTTTGAACATGGGCCTGTAGTCTTGGAATTTATCCATCATATCTATACACCCACGCCTATAATCTCTGTTGGGGTAAGCAGAGTGCAATTATGTGGTTATAGAACCATTTGACGACACATTCGACATACA
This sequence comes from Aproaerema taeniolella, assembly GCA_949987775.1. Taxonomy (NCBI): domain Eukaryota; kingdom Metazoa; phylum Arthropoda; class Insecta; order Lepidoptera; family Gelechiidae; genus Aproaerema; species Aproaerema taeniolella. The sequence continues at coordinate 8,140,459 of OX465265.1, read as the reverse complement.
TAATATATGTCGTAGGATAATTTGATACTTCGAATCTTTGCGAAAATCCTAGGGGTTTTGCGAAAACGCGGATAATTAGACATAGGCGAAAAATGATCAAATCTTACTGGACAAAGTCAGGATTTTTGCGAAAATACTCGTTACTATAGCAATATTGCGAAACGAAACGCTGGCTGTTATGAAATAAGGACGCTGATTGGTCGGTCAGCGCGTTCAATAAGAGATCGTCTCTGATTGGTTGACGTCTTAAATGTCAATCATTTGTTGCCGCACGTTATTTGTTTACGTTTGTGTCTGAGTTAAATTGCAGAAGTGTTTTGTTTTTTATCGTAAATAGTGTACTTGGACTTAAATAAAGTGGTAAATAAAAGTGCTACACGGATGTAGTGTCATATATCATAAAAGTCTTAGTCAACCACTCAACAACAACAATGCTTTCGAGATTGGTTTAGCGGTGTTTTGTTTGTCATTGTGTTAAAAGTGGACTATAAAATTGGACTTGGACTAAAAAACGGTGTGAATAGGAGGTTTGGTTTTCATATAATTATGACAGATTCGACAGAGAATGATGTTCAACCTTCAGCAGAATCGGAGAATTTGGAGGTTATCTCCGATAAAGACAAATTTTACATAGAGTTAAGAAAGTTTTACGATAATAGATCCCCCAGACGTATTCCTGAAGTATGCCAGACGTACCCCAGACGTAGCCCAGACTTACCTCAGACGTATTCCAAACGTACCCCAGACTTACCCCAGACGTACCCCAGAATTCCCCCAGACTACCCTGGACGTATCCCAGACTTACCTCAGACGTATCCCAAACGCACCCCAGACGTACCCCAGATTTACCCCCGATGTACCCCAGAATTCCCCCAGACTACCCCAGACGTACCCCAGACTTCCCCCAGACGCACCCCAGACTTCCCCCAGACGTTACCAGACGTACCCCAGAATTACCATAGACGAAGCCCAGACGTACCCAAGATGTACCCCAGACTTAACCCAGATGTACCCAAGACGTATCCCAGACATCCCCTAGACGTAGTCCAGACGTACCCGAGACTTACCCCAGACTCACCCCGGCTCGGCTCCTCCGATCACTCCCCTCCATCAATTCCATTGTTGCACTATTAAACTAATTATTTACCTAACCAGTTTCATCCAATTTACCGATTATGGATTACACCCTAAAATTGGATCAGTTTTTTTTTACTACGACTGAGATCTCCTATTGTCTGTAGAAAACAACATACATACTAAAATTTTCAATAAAAAGTTTATAAAAATCAATTTAGTGATTTTTCTTTCTCACCTATTTTAAACCTTCATAACTCTATGATACAATACTTGAAGTTCATCATCGGCAAACTAGGAACCAATCAGAAGTCAGCCAGCAAAATTGTAGCCAATCAATGTTGAGCACATCAAATCTTACTAGAACGACGAGTATTTTCGCAAAAATCCTGACTTTGTCTAGTAAGATTTGATAATTTTTCGCCTATGTCTAATTATCCGCGTTTTCGCAAAACCCCTAGGATTTTCGCGAAGATTCGAAGTATCAAATTATCCTACGACATATACAAGATGATTCAAAAAAAGCCAAAAAAAAATACGAAATTTTATTTTAAAAGTGAAACAGGTTGCACGGTTTGACATCTTTCAAAATGAAAGTTTCATATAATTAATAAGACATACTTGTCATATTTTTAAAATTTATAAGCTAAATTTTAATTAATTTTGAATTATCTTTTTTTTTTGGGTTTTTTTGAAACACGTTGTATTCTGAGGGTCACAAGATGGAACATGAGTTTTAAAATTATTGAAGTACGAATAATTAAACCATACTTAATTTAAAAATTGAATTTATTAGTATTCAAGTAGTATTATTCATTATTCGCATTGCCACGTCACATTAGCATGTCGCGCAGTTTTTCACCCTACCAAAAATCGTATTATGCGGCTAAAGATATATTTTCAGTTCAAAAATAGTTCTACGAAGCTATACATTAATTATCAATACATTAAATTATCTGACATTCTGACTTATCCAACATTAACTCTTGCTGTTCGAATCACGAAATTTTTATTTTGTTTTGTTTAGGAAACCAATAGTAACATCAGCACTGTCTAAGAAAATTGTAAGATTTTTTATACAATAGAGGTCTGTTTGAAAAGCTGTACAAGCATACTTGAGGCAAATGGAGGGATACAATTTTTCAAATTGGTGAATGCTAAACCTGAATTTTCAATTATAGACCATGAATATGGTTTTGCTTGAAATTTGTGAAATAAATTTTGATAAAATAAGCTTTCACATAAAAAAAATCCGCATCGAAATCGGTTCATTCGATTTGGAGCTACGATGCCACAGACGGACAGACACACAAATAGACACGTCAAACTTATAACACTTCACTTTTTTGTCGGGGGTTAAAACACACTGCAGCTAACCATCCTCTCACGTAGTTGAAAACATACGGAGTTAAATTTATGTACATATTTAGTTTGGTACGACCACAAATTTTAGTTAGGGAAACACAATTAAAAGTTAAGGCTTAATGGATTCTTTGGACATTTGCCAAAGTGTCAGCTGGACTAAATTTAGAATCGGAAGACTGGAGGTTAAATTCTCGAAAGGAAGCAGAACCTAAAGGTTGTCTGGAAGAGATTGCTACCTTAGCAATAAGGCCGCCTTTTTGTAGATATTCTACTTGCTTGATTATTTATGTTCATTTAAGTACTTTTATTTGTCTTCAGTGTGCGATTAAGTATATTTCATTCATTCATTCAGAAGCTGTAGGCAGGGGAAAACTGGTCAATTACAACCTCAAAATGGCGATCAAAAGTCGAGACACAGCCGTCATGGATGCCTTGAGGTCTGGATGTAACAGCGAAGAACCGACACTGGTTTTATTATAGTTAATTTTAAATTGCAAGCTACTCTGCAGAGTAGTATTATAATAATTATAAAATAACTAGCTGTCCGCCCGCGACTTCGTTCCCGGTGGATTTTCTTTTTTTTGTTAATCTAAACTGATGTATACTGGCCACCTTATGTCCGACAGCTTTAACATGTGTCAACGACTTGACTTTTGAGCTTTATAAATAAACACATGAATTAACAATTAGTTATTATTTTACGTATATAATATTTTGGCGACGATGTCGTCCACGGAATTAAAAAAGTTAAAGAAAACCCGCGCTTCTTTACGGGGATTACTTACGAAACTAGAAAATTACCTGAACACAGAAGAAAACATTCAATATGAAGAAACAGAGTCGAGAATTGAATCACTACAAAACACCCTGACAATCTTAAGAAATATTCAACACAATATCGAATTAGAGACTGCAGATGATCAGTTAGAGAGCGAGATGGAAAACAGGTACGATTTCGAGGAAAAATCCACAATCCTCAAAACCAAACTTTTGATTTTACAAAACAGACTTCGCCAACCTATTCTATCTCCTCGAACGTCATCATCACAATGTACTCATATTCAACAAGAACGAACCCCAAAAATTAATTTCCAACCTCTACAAGAAAAGGAAACATTCAAGAACTTCACTAAAAGACTGACAGTATTCTTTTTACTAAACAAAATAACAGATGCTAAAATGAAAGTATACACACTTCTCTCTGCGTTACCACCAGATTTACACGAAAAGCTGCATGATCTGTGCTCACCCGAAGATCCATTAGATATGAACTTTTCAGACCTTACTGAGTTACTAGACGAATACGTTGACCCTAAACCAAGCTTGTGGGCCTTACAACATAAATTTATTTCACGACAACAACGAATTGACGAAACAGTAGCAATGTACGCGGCAGAACTAAAGAAACTTTCCTCAAATTGCGAATTCAAATGCCAACACTGTAAAAAGTCAACATTAGAAAGTTTCTTATCATTGCAATTTATACGAGGCTTGAAAGACACCGATATCAGAACAAAAATTTTACAAGAACGGGACTCCCCATCCTTTACTAAACTCATTCAAATCGCTACATCCATGGAAATGGGAAAATCTGAAAACATAACAATATCTGCAGACGTAAATAAGCATTCAGATACCAACAAAATTTCTAGAGAAACGAAACCACGCGACTCACAACCGTCAACTTCATCTCATGCTAATCAGAAACAACAAAAAGCACCAATCACTGCAAAAGACTTGCGAGGGAAATGCTTCCGATGTGGAAAAGATGACCACCGTTCAAATGAGTGTGGTGCTATTAAAACCACTTGCCTGAAATGCAATAAAACTGGGCATTTAGCTCGCGTGTGCCTTCAAAGAAACCAGAATACGTATCATTTAAACGATAGTGATAACACTGTAACGGACAGTGATGACAGCACGGGAGAAATTCACTTAATTAAAAGCGAAATTTCAGAAAAATTTATGATTCCGATTACGGTAGAGAACAGATTGATTAATATGGAGTTTGATACAGGAGCAACCCTATCATCTATGTCACTTAAATTGTACAAAAACTTGAATATTCCAAACAAAATTTTTAAAACAGACATGAAACTAAGAACCTACACGGGTGAGATTATTAAACCGGTAGGAACAGCATTCGTTAAATGCACTTACAAAAATCAGACTTTTAATGGAAAATTGTACATAATAAAACAAGACGTAGATCCAATATTTGGAAGAAGTTGGATGAAAGAAATAACAGTGCATTTAGCAGATATACGAACAATACAAACGGCTGAACAATCCTCGAGACTTGACAAATTGTTGAACGAATATTTAAATACGGTATTTAGATCTGATTTAGGAAAGATACCTAACTATCAAGCCCATCTGAATCTTAAGGAAAATACCCAACCAATATTTATAAAACCACGTCGTATACCTTACGCGCTAAAGGAGAAGGTTGATAAAGAAATAGAACGACTTTGTGCAGAAGGAGTCATTACCAAAGTCGACCACTCAGAATGGGGCACTCCAATTGTACCGATTGTGAAACCGAATGGTAGTATACGTTTATGTGCAGATTATAAAGTAACCCTTAACAAAGTTATCCTAGATGAAAAATATCCGATTCCTATAATAGAAGACATATTCGCAGAAATGAACGGAGGCAAATATTTCTGTACCTTAGATATCACACAAGCCTACCTCAATTTAGTAATGGATGACGAAAGTGCCATGTTACAAACACTGAGCACTCACAAAGGCACATATAAAGTTAATCGCTTGATGTTTGGTGTCAAGGTGGCACCAAGTCTATGGCAGAAGTTCATGGATCAACTTCTTCTTGGAGTAGATGGAGTTAAATGTTTTTTCGATGATATTATCATCCAGGGATCAACGGAAAATCAACTCTTATCTCGACTTCAACAAGTACTACAAAAACTGCAAGAAAGCAACCTTCGTGTCAACAAAGAAAAATGTCATTTTTTTAAACGTAGTATTAACTATCTTGGGCATACAATCGATGAAAACGGTTTACATAAAAACAAAGATAAAGTAAAAGCTATAATTAACGCAGAAAGACCTACCAACACAAATGAACTACGGACCTTTCTTGGAATGGCAAACTATTACAACAAATTCATACCGAATCTCGCGTCCTTGACAAATCCTTTAAACGAATTATTAAAAAAGGAGAATAAATTTTCTTGGACTTCCAACTGTGAAGATAGCTTTAACAGAATAAAAAAAGAAATTTCTAGCGATAGAGTTCTTATTCACTTTGATCCGAACAAACCACTGATAATCGCAACTGATGCGTCACCGACGGGTCTAGGAGCTGTTCTATCACATAAACTACCGGATGGCTCAGAAAGACCAATTGCCTTCGCTTCAAGAACGTTATCCGCAAGTGAAAGAAAATACAGTCAAATAGATAAAGAAGCTACCGCCATCTACTGGGGCATTAAAAAATTCTTTCAGTATTGCTATGGACGAAATTTCACACTGATTACGGACCATAAGCCCCTTACATCGATTTTTCACCCACATCGAACACTTCCAGCACTTAGCACGATGCGTTTATTCCATTACGCACATTTTCTATCTGGTTTTGATTACAACGTTGAATACAGAGCAGCATCGAAACATTCAAATGCAGATTACTTATCCAGATTCCCAGTAGACAAAACAGCAGAAACTTCGAAAGACCAACACTACGCGTTTCAACGTGGACAAATAAACATATTAGATATCCGACCTAATATTATTGCCAGAGAAACAAAGAAAGATCAAGAGTTAAATATACTAATAGAAGCCTTAAAATCTGGAAACTCATTACGACAGTATGGTTACAATGATAATGAATACACTCTTCAAGATGATTGCTTACTTAAAGGAACCAGAGTAGTTGTACCCCAGAGTCTGCGCAAACCAGTGCTCGAAGAACTACATTCCGGCCACATCGGTATTGTTAAGATGAAAGCACTCGCTCGCAGTTATATTTATTGGAAAAATATAGATAACGATATTAAGAACGTTGTACAATCCTGCAGAGCTTGTCGACTGCAACAGAATGAGGCACCGAAAGCACCGCCCCATCATTGGGAGAAACCAAGTGAACCTTGGCAAAGACTACATGTTGATTTTGCGGGGCCTATTCAAGGACATCAACTCTTTATAGTAGTAGATGCTTTCACTAAGTGGGTCGAAGTTTACCCCACAAAAACCACGACCAGTTCGTGGTGCATCAAAACACTGAAAGAACTATTTGTAACATTTGGCACACCTTACATACTAGTATCAGACAATGGACGTCAATTTGTTTCACAAGAGTTTCAAAATTACCTGTCTCATTCTGGAATAACCCATAAAACATCCGCCCCATACCATCCAGCCACCAACGGGCAAGCTGAACGTTTCGTGCAAACAATTAAAAGATCTTTACGCGCAATGGAGGGGGAGAGGGGTAACGGTAACCTTACAGACAAACTTCTAGTCCTTAAGTCTCGACTAAGACGTACCCCAGGATCGGACGGACTGTCACCCTTCGAACGCATGTTCGGTCGAGAAGTCAGGACGGGACTGCACGTAATGTTCCGCAAACCGACGGCTTCCGCTTCTCGTCCTGAAGACACGACGTTGTCAGCCATCCGCTCGTTCGCTCCAGGCAACCGAGTCCAGGCCAGAGCATATGCAGACCCGAGACAGAGGTGGGAGTTTGGGACCGTGTTACGGCGGCTAGGGCGTTTGCACTACGAGGTACAGACGGATGCAGGCGCTACATGGCGCAGACATGTGGACCAGCTCCTCCCAGCTACAGGAGTGCACAGCCAGGAATAGCGGCGGAGGACTGATGTATACTGGCCACCTTATGTCCGACAGCTTTAACATGTGTCAACGACTTGACTTTTGAGCTTTATAAATAAACACATGAATTAACAATTAGTTATTATTTTACGTATATAATATAAACCATTTTTGAATTCACTTGAACACCCACAAAAAAATTCATTAAAATCGGTCCAGCCGTTTAGGAGGAGTTCACTGTCAACACACGTACAGAAGAATTATATATATAAAGATTTATACTTATAATATTTATAATTATTATAAAGCAAGAATCAACATGAAAATTTAATCTTGACTAACGGGCATAATGTCTGTGGATGCTAAAAATAACACAGCTAAAAAAAATCTTGAAAGTACATATTAGTTTTACTTCTGGGGAATTTATTTCTTTATCCAGAAAAGGACTGCAAAATAAAGACTGAACCTTTTGAAACTTCGTTCCTATAGGAATTTCAGAATTTTTATTTTATTTCTGATGTAGGTATAGGGTACATGTAAAGCCTCAACTGATTCTGTTAAGTAGTTTTTGCGTGAAGGAGCAACAAACTTTCAAATCTATTCATCCATCAAATCGCTGTACAACTTGTGAATTTATTGAAAGGAAAAGTAATCAAAATGAAGGAAAAGAAAAATATACAAAAAATGATTCTTCACTTACAGTAAACATCTCTAAGGTACCACTCGAATATACTCGTATTGCAATAATTACCTGAAACGAAAAAATAATTATTAGTTATCAAGTTACGAACATAATCCTTATTAATATTATAAATGCGAAAGTAACTCTGTCTGTCGGCCTGTCTGTCCGTCTTTCACACCTAAACTACTGCACCAATTTTGATGAAATTTGGTACAGAGATAGATTAGAGCCTGGGAAAGGACATAGGCTACATTTTATGCCACGGTTGGGCACAATATATCCTGTAGTCCACGCGGGCGGAGCCGCGGGCGGAAAGCTAGTTATCCATATTTCCTTTCATTGTTTTTTTTCCGTAATTAGAGGAAAAATAGTTACACTTTTGGAAAAAAACAAAACCGTAATTCTTTTTATTAGATTTAGCTGAAATAAAAGCACCGAAGCTACTTAAATCATAGATTGGCTTTGTTAGGAAAATACTAATCAATAATTTTCTGAAAATTCTCTATCAAGAAATCTCCTTCTATGAGAATTTAATGAGTTCTCTAAATAAAGAGAGGGATGAGGTCAGAGATTACTATATTGGGTGAAAATCAACTAATTTAAATAAATTACTAAGCAAAGATTGAGAAAATGAAACAGCTCACGAGTCTAAACAACTAGGCTTGCCACAAGGAACATGGGTTCAAGTATGAAAAAACCATTTTGACTCTCCATACAACTTGTGCAATCAGCTCATATTTGCCTTTGTATGAGAAGACGAATTTTTTTTGAGAATTTCAAATAGGTTTCATAAGGAAAGTTGTTTAGTTTCATGGGGTGAATTAGCCCCTAAAGTTTTGTTAACTAATTCAAAGTCTCCTTATTATGTGTTCATTGTATGCTGTTACTACTCGTATAAGAACCCGTTAGCAAGGAGAATGAGAAGCAAGAGTAAACCTGGCAACATAAGAAATTGTGAATGCCAAAAAAATCAGAACTTATTTCAAATTCTATTTTTAAAAACGTAAAAACAAACGACGCTCGTCGAACACGAGTTCTCTATGAAGTTGAAGTCAAACAATTAGCTTCTTTGTAATATGTGCCATAAAAGGTTTAAAGGTTTAAACAAAACTACTATCGACAAAAGGGGTCTGACCTTTATTTAAATTCGTGACCCTGACCTTCGGTGACGACCTTCCTACGAAGGGTTTTATAAAAATCGATTATTTTCGAACAATTTCAACGAGGTCAGCAGTAATGGGGCACTTTCAGTGCTTGAATTGGTTTATAGGTGGAAATTAGTTTCTTTGTTAGATTAGTTCAGAAGTTGATAAACTCACAAGGGGAGAAATCTGTGTTTGTAGGGGAATAAGCTCTTTTATTACACAGAGGAACACGCGTGTCTTCCATGCAGGACTGGGAGTGAAAGAAAAACTTAGAATGTGCCAGCTACCTATTCTTCCCAGCTATACAGTAAAAGTCTGTAAGAGGTATGCGAGGGTTTTGCTGTAAAATGGGCGAAAGGCTGACCACCTCTTACCATTATGCAACTCGTTCCATCTGATAACCCTCACAATGTATGTCAAACGTGACACCTAGTGGTTCTAGAACCACTGGTGCTCTGCCTACCCCGTTAGGTATTATGGGCGTGAGCGTATGTATGTATGTCCTACATACAGGAACACGCAATTTGGTTGTCCGCTTTTGTTGCAAAACCGATATTATCGCAGCAGCTTGCGGTAACTTGATATGTCGACCTCGCTACATTAAAAGGTGATTTTGATTGTGTTTTCTAATTTAAAATCCATATTTATAAAAATAAAAAAATGGAGTGCGGTATTAATTAAAAACCCAGTGTTGCAGTTAAGAGTTTCTTTGTACTTTTTTGGTTTTAGGACAGACATGAGGCAGCAGACAGCCTCCCCGACCAGCGGCGCAACTGCCAACCGAAGGTTTAGTTTTTTTTTATCTACAAAACAAATGAAAACAAGGTTTCAGCCGCCCTAGACGACTATGCCAACCTAATTAGGAGACTCCTAAACAAAAAAGATTATAAAAAAATGTATATCAATTTGTCTTGCGTTCCATAAAAGAACGCAAGACAAACCGATTCAGTTGGATGGCTTCAGGGGTTTGGCCTAGGCGCACACTGATCTCACCATTGCAAACTACCTAATACTTAACATTCAGTTGATGTTGGCCCCGCCAGGCAAAGCAGCCATCATCGATTGTAAGAAATTTAGATAGTTTTCAGATAAAATGGAGACCATTGTCATTCCGCCGCCATTTAGACGCCATTTGTCAGAGAAATAGTCACCCAGGAGGGTGATATCGAGCTAAATGGAATTAGTTCAGGGACTGGTGCAAAGACAAGAAAACATTTTCTAAAAGCCTTCAAATGCCTTTTCTCTGTGTCCTCTACTCAGTTTGCTAAGTATAAGAGTAATGAGGCTTCGTAATAAAGGCGGGTAGAGGAGCACAATTTGTCTCACTTAGCGGGTGGCTCGGTACCCCTGGCCAAGTCGGGCTTTTGAGAAAAATAGATTAGGTGTTTTTAAGTAAGTAACTATACATTTATCACAATCAAACTTTCATTTTGCTGTTTTGTGGGCGAAAGGCTGACAACTTCTCACCACTATACATCATGTTTCATCCAATAACCCTCAGAATTTATGTCAAACGTGACATCAAGTGGTTCTGAACCACTGATGATCTGTCAGCCCCGGGATTACAGGCATGAGCCTATAATGTATGTAAACTTTAATTTCAATCAAAATTCTACGTGGTTGTGATAGGTGGAAGCTTACTTTAAACGTTTTGACATATTGTGCCCTGTAAGGCATTCTTAAATGCTCTCCGAATAAATCACGTCACGTTACATCACACTAACATTATAAGGAGAAAGTATGTGCGTGTATGCTTCTATGTTTGTTACTTCGTCACGCTCAAACGTCTGGACTCATTTAGATAACATTTGGCGTGAAGGTAGCCGACATCCTAGATTAACTCATAGGCCACATATCTTTCTCGAATTCCCACGTAAAAGGAGTCCCGGGCGGAAAGCTAGTGACGAACTAAATGAATGAACTTTTATTTGACACCAGCTTTCCACCCGCCGCAATTTCAACCCCGTAGTAGTTTTATTGATGGATTTCTGTGGTCGCCTTTTCAACCTAAACTAACCAACCGGGGTATTTCGGAAAACTCGAGAATGTTACAGAAGTCGTTACTGGCCACAGTTTCAACCTAACCTAACTCTAATTGTGATTAGTTAGGATTTTATAACTTTTGCCGAAATTATTAGATACTTAACAAAATATAGTAGATTACCGAACAAGTGAAAAAAAGGTAAATTCTTTTCTATGGATACAAGAGTCTAGATGAATTTTTTTTTCACGTTAGGTACTCTACTTTTTATCATTGACTACGACAAAATATTTACTCTGTGACTGATTATGAATCAAATTTGAATATGGGTAATACATAGAATACTAGAACAGTAGAAAAGAAAAGAACTAGAAATTAATCATAAAAAATTTCATGAAAATTGCACTGAAAATTGGCGGAATTTCTTTTTCTAAATTTAAAATGTTTAACTGAGCCATATTCCATACAGCCAGTTATATGTTTTGGTGGTTTTGTAGTACGTTTTTATAGCGAGAGTATGCAACCTCTTTGCACATTTTTTTTCTTTCTAAAATCCGTACATTCGCGCATGTTCCTAATTCTAAATTTTTTATTCACTCAGTGAAACAAACTGCGTTTTATTCACTGTTTTTGAAGAATCACGGGCGTTTTTTCGATTGTTAATGGTAAAAAGTATATTTTCAGTCCAATGAATAATTATATGAGCGATGTGAACATCCGTAGTAGTCATGTGTATTACAATACTAATACTAACGTCAATACTAACGAGTAAGACACTTATTATTAATGTTGTATACATATGGTGTAGTGTAGATGTTCCTGTATATAATTAAATAACCAAGTTATACTATAATTACTACACTCATACACATCCACTTCATACACAATACAACTATATGTAAAGTTATAAAATTAAATTGTATAATTTTTAAAGCTAATTTATATTGTAAAAACAATGTACAATATAATTTTTGAGTTTTATTCAATTAATTTTAAAGCTAAACATTTTAAAGTGTGTAACATTATATTTAAAGTGCGTTAAAGTGTGTGTGTCCGAAAAAACACCAAGTTAAAGTGTCTAAAGTGTTTCCCATTTAATAATACTATGAGTGAGCGAGTCAGTTGGTTCGGTTTAATTAATGGTTGGCAGGATGGCAGGTGGTCCGTCTATTTGCATAGCCAGACCGAAACAGTATATTAAAAAGAAATTAATCATATTCACGGACGCGATTTATTTATTCTGACAACTTAATATAATGCTGAACTCCACTTTATAATATTCTTATGTTTTACATAATTATGGTCCGTCTTACAGAACGCGACTCAGACTCTTTGATAGGGAGAGAAAGAGAAAATCAATACTGAAGTGTATATCAAGTCTTGAGTCTCCTTCTGTAATACGGCCTATGTTTAAATAAGTTAGAGGGTGATTCTATCTAGGGAAAAGAATTTTCCTCACCTGTATTACATTATTTTTTTCCAAAATTCCTATGAGGCAGAAGCCCCGAGCATCTTCTATCTACATCTACACTAATACTAAGGGAAAGATTTGTATCTTTGTATGTAACGACCAGTATCTGTCCGTAAGTCCCCTTCAGTCGAAAATTTTAAATTGAGGCTCAAAAAGCACTTTGGTTTCGATGCTGAAGCCCTTAGCTAACATTGTATTTTCTCGCATCTTGTTGTTTATTTATTATATATATGTATATATTTATATTATATATTTATGTATTATATATGTACATGTTTAATTTACTATATTATTTGTATATTAATATATTATATTGTACTATTTTTGTAGATTTAATGCTACCTGCCGACTACTCCTTCCTCTCAAACACTCAATGGGTTGACTGGAAGAAATCCCCTTGTGGGATAAGTCCGCCTTTGTACTGTTTTTTTCTCTTATAATGTGTTTTGTGTAACTTATGCTCATGTACAATAAAGAATAAATACATACATACATACACACGAATAAACTTAAAAACTACTGAACCGACTCCAAAAATTCTTTCACCATTAGGATGCTACATTATTGTTGAAAATATGAGATACCAATATGTGTTTATAACAACTGTAATTACCATATTTTTTAAATAAAAATGTTTATAAGAAGAATAATAAATCTTTATTTATTTTGCTTAAAACATGATAAGTACATAGTTAGCCATGAATAAAGAGGGCAACCATGTTTTGCCAATTTAAATGGAGACCAGGAACAGGCAAAGAATCATTTTTAAAGAATTTATTCAGGAATCTGACTCGCGCGGCCGATGCTACGGGAGATAGTGTGTCAGATACGTATTTACGTGCCAAATCACGCGAATCAGTTTGAATAAAGAAATTTTCGCTAAGAATCATAATCATAATCATTTATTGCTTTATGTGGTGTACAATGGGCCTTGAAATATAAACTCGAGCGTACATAAACCCTGTAATTGCATAACGTTCTAAGTAGATTGTTATCATGGAGGCAGAACCTCCACAGTACCTTACAATACAATACAATATACTTTATTTGCACACAAAAACATACTTACAGCACAATACAACAAGGCGGCCTTATAACAAACTAAAAAACTAACTAACTAAAAAAATGAAGTTTTTAAAGATTTAAGAGGCGCCCGCTTTGGTCGGCGCCTGACTCAAGATCGACGACCCCCTGGGTTCCATTCGTCGGGGCAAATATTTGTGTACAAAAAAACGACGTTTGTTCTCGGGTCATGGGTGGTGGTGTCTGTTTTTGTGTATGTTCCAACGAACCCACGGCACGAGGGAAAACCTTAGCGTGGGTCTTTGAGTGTATAGGGTTTATTATTATTTAAAGGTATTTATATCTTTTCACCCACGATTGAAATTGGTTATATCGACTCCCTATACAAACGAAAATCAGCTGATCGTGCAAATTCTACAGAGGCTAATTTTTTTTTTCATATTTCGATCTATGTTCTTTGGGACAAGTTGTTCAGTTTAGTGGGCCGATTCACATCCTTAATTTTCTCTAACTAATCGAAAGTCACCTAATAGAACAAATAGCTGTGATAGCCCAGTTGGTAATAAGCCAGACTTGTAATCCGAAGGTCGCGGGTTCAGATCCTGGTGCGGGCATGTACCACTAAATTCGTCTTTTCGTATTTATGTACGGATTTATAATTATCACTTGCTCAACGGTGAAGGAAAATATCGTGATACGTAAAACCCGCCCGTCCAAGAAAATTCATTTTCGAAAGACGAGCGGTCCACCAACCCGCATTAGGCCATCGTGGTGGACTATGGCCTAAATCCCCTTCGTGTTTCGAAGGGAGGCCCGTGCCCCTCGGTGGGTACGTATATGGGCTGGTAAAAAAAATAGAACGAAAGTGCACTTAAAACACGAGTTAAAGTGGATCATGAAGGGCCCTTGGCTAACGTAAACTTTTGTCTAACACAGCAAAAGCCTAAAACTTTTCCGAAGTTTTTTCGCAAGAATCAACAAGATCTTCGATAAAACTCGTGAAAAAAAAATACTGAGTAACTCAGTTTATTTTCCTGAGATACAAGTTTCCTTATTTGCCAAACTTCATAAAACATGATTTATTGGGATACTAAATAGCTTACCTGGGACTTCATTCCCATGGAAATTTGAGAAAATTATGTAGCCAATATATTATTCTGACGTCTAAGCTGTATTAATGCAAGGTTTTCTCAAAATCTGTTCAGTGATTTTTGCGTGAAGGAGTAACAAACATCCCTCCATCCATCTATCCTTACAAACATTCGCATTTATTTTATGTTAGTAGGATTATTGACAGCGGTGATAGCCCAGTTGGTAATGAGCCAGACTTTTAACTGAAAGGTTGTAGGTCCAAATCCTGGTGCGGGTCTGTACCACTAAATTCGTCTTTTCAGACTTGCTCAACAGTGAAGGAAAACATCGAGATGAAACCCGCACGACTAAAAAAATTCATTTTCAAAAGACGAGCGGTCCACCAACCCGCATTGGGCCAGCTTCGTATTTTGAAGGGAGGCCCGTGCCTGGTAAAAAAAAGAGCTGGTAAAAAAAAGAAGGAATTATTTTAAGTACTTTTTTTCTAGCAGCTGCTGGGAAATAAGTAACCCCGTCCGTCCAGGTCTTAGCATTAATTACTTTGTTCTAGAAATGAAAGTGACTGTCCAGCCAAAAATTGTATGTCATCGTTGTTTATGATGTTAAGTTTTTATGTATTATTAGTCTTAATATAAGTTCAATAACTATATTTGTTTATTTTATTTTTATGCTATTGGTATTTAATATATTTATCGAAAAAAAAACGAGTGGACCATAGTAGACCAAGTTTTTTTTTATGGTTGGCCGATTCACATCCTTATTATTTAGCTGATTAAAGGTCACCCGACATATCTTCGAACACATGTTACAAGCTTTTCATATCGGCTAAATGTCCACATTTCCAGACGCTGATGCGGGCAATCAGTCATACCCGACCAGCTGCGTTTTGAAGGTTACTGCTCATTTACCCTATCCCTTCAATTGGCTTGGAATTTGTACAAGGCTGTGTTTTGGGTTTGCTACCCTATTTAATTCAGGAACTTTAGCATTTGACTTAGTATACCTCATAGTGGTAAGATAAACAGGAACGAAGATATTAGCAAAACACCGAAAAAGTATCATTTTTCTCACCGTTTTTAGCTGTCATAAGTTATGCCCACCCCTGGACAATTTTTTAGCTTAGTTGGAATTTTTCCGAAATGTTGTCTTTTTTTCGTTTAAAGTTCCTGAAGTAATTGATTGTGCTTTATTAAGGCGACTACAGTACCTATAAATTAAGATTTTATGATGCGTAGATAAGCATGACGCACTGCATTAAATCGAAGAAAAAAAGTACTACGGTAATATTCAGAACATAAACTAGATAGGTAGTTAGCTGAAAACATGATTCAGCACTTTTGGTTCGATAGAAAAAGCTCACAAAGTCACCTCTAAATACCCAATATTGTGTATCTTTTAAGCTGTAAAAACGATGGTAAAATGCACACAGGAACTTGAATTTGCTATCAAAATGTTCGTGATTGAACATTCTCGATAAGTAGTTAACGCATTTTTCGATTTAAGCTGTTACCTTTCTACAAATCTCATTTTTCTAACTTTCGAACATGTTTTTACGCACGCACGCTTTCATAGTCCGTAAACTTCGTGTATCGATACTGTTTGCACTGCCGGCCCAGGCCTGTTCAGAGACGGAGATGGCACTATTCCTATGTGTGCTGCCTTTATGGGGTGCGTAGTCGCCTTAAAGTACTTTTTTTTTCATATTATTTATTGAAATATTTTTTAACGATCTTTGCGATTATTTTAGGACTTTTTTTGTTTGCGACATTAAGTATTTACAACTCCCGACAAAAATAAGAATGTTATAAGTTTGATGTGAGTATCTGTGTGTCGGTGTATCTGTACATCCGTGTGTTAGTGGCATCTGTTTCATCCTAAACGAAAGGACCTAATTCGATGCGTTTTTTTTGTTTAAAAGCTGACATAATTGAATTGGTTCTTAACGATAGCGCAGTATGTTAGAGCACCAGAGATCTAATCCTGGGGTCGTGGGTTTAAGTCACATTCGCGCAGGTACATTTTTCTTTCCCTAAAACTATTCAGAAGAATTAGCGTATACAAAACAGACGCTTTGTTAACTTTAAACCACTCTAGATCATACAAACCTTCAGTTCAATACAAAACAGACATGAATTCTGAATCCAGTGAGGGATTATTAGAGATTAGTGAGACGGGAACGGTGATAAATCTAACCGAATGTCGCTGACACAAGAATCGATCATTTATGAACACTAGCGACGGCGTAGTTTGGGTTCCGTTCGAAATTTGAATTTAAATATATCCTATTTCGAACCAAGTGTTCTAAAATGTAAACAAAGATGTGCCAGCAATTTGAAACTTGTTACGGTGTTGGCAGGTTATGTCGAAATTTATAATTTTGTTGAAAAAATATATAATTGTGACTGTTTTACGTGCTACAATTGTATTGAAAGTTTTATAAATGATTTTACAAAAGTGTTTCAGTGACCTCAAAGAGATTTGATGTATTCCTACATACAGCGCAAATCGTTTTTTTTTTCGGTTGGTTAAGTATTTGTTTACATTTTGGTCATTTGGTTTAAAACAAAATACAGGGTGACTTTTTAATCAGTACGCAAATTTTTCTTACGGAGTCAGTAACGTTGTTAGAATAAAAATTATATTTTTAGCCAAAATTTTCAGATTTTTAACCGACTTCAAAAAAAGGAGGAGGTTCTCAATTCGGGTGTTTTTTTTTATGTTTGTTACCTCAAAACTCGGTCATTTGTAAACCGATTTCAAAATTTTTTTTTAGTTCGGAAGCATCTACTTCCAGATTGGTCCCATAAAAATTGTATCAAAATCGCTTCTGTAGTTAAGGTCAAAAAAAAAAAAAAGAAATTTACGGTCATATATGTGGATGATAATAGGTCATCAATGTAAACGAAGCAAAACGAAGTACCTAGTTCCCTGAGACTTTTAAGTTATTTTTTGGCGCTCCTTTGTGGGGATCTACCGTTTAGTGACCGGTAGCGTATATTACCACCACACATCTTCCCTGCTGTCTGGTAATCGGTTGATAATATCACCCACCACCCCATCTCTTTCATGCCATCTGGCGATCGGTTTGAGAATTGTACTACCCCGTATCGTTCTTGCCATCTTGCGACTGGTTATGAATATCACCACCTCATATCTTTCCGTGGGGTGAAAGTAATTGATCACTATATCGCTCTTTAATCTCGAGTGATTTAGTGCTTTATATTAACCTAGCTTTCCGCCCGCGGCTCCGCCCGCGTGGACTACAGGTTATATCGTGCCCAACTGTGGGATAAAACGTAGCCTATGTCCTTTCTCAGGCTCTAATCTATCTCTGTACAAAATTTCATCAAAATCGGTTCTGTAGTTTAGGCGTGAAAGACGGACAGACAGACAGACAGAGTTACTTTCGCATTTATAATATTAGCATGGATCTACGAGAGAGTTATATGAATGATAAATGATAAAAAGAATAAAATAAAATATTTTTAATAAAAAATCGACCCGCCTTCAAAAAGGGTTAAATAATTTTTTAAAGCTATGTTCACGAGTAAGTAGTGGTTACGGGTAAAACAGTAAATAGGTGAATTCATAGCGGAATATGGTAAATAGAGAGGATTTTTTTTTGACGTCGGCGCCGGTTTGAACAGGACTTAGTTTAATGAAATAAGTATTCGCACAAGCTTTTTGGCAGTATAAAAACTAAGATAGTTATGCCATGCGAGTAATAGTTCGGCGCCGACGTCAAAAAAAATTCCTCTCTATTTACCATATTCCTCTATGAATTCACCTATTTACTGTTTTACCCGTAACCACTACTTACTCGTGAACATAGCTTTAAAAAAATATTTAACCCTTTTTGAAGGCGGGTCAATTTTTGATACCCCTTTTATGGTCTTAGAGGATGAATTTTGTAAAACGCAGAAACACGAGTGTCACAAATTGTGTTGAAGAATAATTACCAAGTTTCAAGTCAATTGGACGATGTTTTTTTTTTATACAAAAATGTTGATTTATTTTCATGCTTCAAACGCTCTAGCTTGAAATTTTTTAATAAAAATAATAATAAATAATTTTCGTAAAGTTTACGTACAAAAAAATTGCGTACTGATTAAAAAATAACGTGGTTTAAGTGGTTCCATGTTAAGTTAATAGGAGTGATTTGTGAATGACAGTGAGAATAAATGATAGTGCACTTTGTACCAAATCCCCAACATTCCTAAACATAATTGTCCCCGTCAAAAACGTAAGAATCAACCACTTCAATCCCAAAAATGCCTATCGGCAAATAATAATAAATCAAAACGTCATCTAAATACATGTAATATGTATATTGTATACTGACATATGTTTCATGTTTTTGGTGATTTTTCGAAAAAACTTACATGGGGCCACTTCAGGAGTTTTCCAGCAAAAATAAAACGGAGTAATCGCGTAACAAACTCAAAAAAAACATTTTTTGAAGTCGTTTAATGATGCCACTATTTGATTCTGACATTTTTATATATTTTTTTAAGTATTTTCAATTCGACCATCACACAAACCTCCAAGTACGCTTCTTAGGTCCACCGTAAACCAATAGTTCTGTTTACGAAAAACAATGGCAGCGTGAAGCACTGCCGCAATGATCTGCGTTGGAACCAAATAGGCCGGACACAGACACTACCAGACACTAATTTTACCACTACACTGTCTAACGTTAGTTTATTGCACAATACACAATCAATATTATACATCAAGCAACTTTTTAATGAAGAAAATAAAAATTCAATCGACACAACAACCCCGCACCCCGATTTCCCGCCAAAGACCGATTCTAGCAATTTATATTTCTTAATTATTAAAGCTTTGGCAAAAAGGCCATGAGCTTAAAAGAAAACAATAAACAAGTTTCTAGCAAAACAAAGGCAGACGTTTCGTTACAGGCACATTTTCAAAACGAAATGTCTTATATATTAATTCCAATTTTGAACCAATCTAGATGAATTAAATGAGTATTTATTTTCACTATTTAAAAACGGAATGAAAATTATTTTTATGACGAAACCAAATTGGCGCACTGCGGTTTAGAGCTTCTTTTTCACCCCGTGGCCATCTTTTCACGTACTTTTTTATTGCCAACTAAACTCATAAATGGTCGCTTTTAATAGACACTTACCTGCAATGTTACAATTATTACAAAGAATATTAAATTTGTTTTTTTCTTTTGTAGATTCAATAATAAATATAATTTAATTGCAAAACTTGAAACAAAAAACGACAAGAGAAAACACGTCATTCTATTTGACAATTTAGGTCAACAACGCGCGGCAGAATAATTTTGAAATGTTTGAAATATGCTTAATTTAAATTCAGAACGTGCTTGAACATGAATTAATGCTGGCCGGAATAGTTCATAAATTCGCCTGAATGTGGTTTTCGAAATTAGAACCCTTGCGATTGCATATTTTCTCGATGATAATTAGGTACTAATGAAACGTGTTAGAAATTGGTTTTCAAATGGACTTAGTGGGTGTAAGAATTGAACTATGATTGGGAATGATAAAAAAATGCCATAAAATATGGCATAGTTATTCAATATTTTACATCCACAAATAATTTTCGGGAACGAAAAATGTTCGGCGCAAATGGGACTTGAACCCAAGACCCCAGGATTAGATCTCCTGGTGCTCTAAGTAACTGAGCTGTCCTTTAACTCAGCGGCAAAATTTCTCATCGCCTTATTAATTTCCCGAAAACTATTTATGAATATCCCTCACGCAGGCAAGCGTTTTAAAAATACTGAATGTTACATTCGTTGTTTTTTTTTTTTTGAGAATTTCCTAGGGGAAAGTTGTTAAGTTTGATTGGGAAAATCACGCCCTAAAGTGTTCTATAATATAAAATCAGCCCATTTACATTCTGAGGACTGTCAGAAGGAACATAAAAGATAAAAGCATAAAAAAAAATTCTACAAAATACAAGAAAACTGATTCGAAAATATTGTCCAAGAGCCATATGGTTATCTTTAGTGAAATCTACAGCGGCACCGCTCTCGTTTTAAATAGATTTATTTTCCTGCTGACAACTGAAAACGTACCGTGAATTTATTGTACCTGAATCGCCTTTTATTCGAATAAGATTCGAATTTAAATGGGGAGGATAATACGAAAAGTATAAATAAAATTCTAGGTACAGTCTCACACCGGTTGTCATTTCATGCCACCATACTCTTATGTACGTGCGCCTGCAAATCGCATTCTTTGTCAGACTGTACATAACAGACAATGAATATTGAAATCTTAGGTTGAAATATTAATGCTCGCTTTAAGGTAAAAAATAACAAATTTTAATATAGACTTTAGAATTATGAATAAACAAACGAGGTTTTGTACAATAAAGCGCGTTCAGTTTGCGATGGCACCTCTAGGTCGATAAATAGGGTTGGGTTTTTTTATAAGAACATAAGCACTATCTCGATTACGTTAGTTAAAAAAAAACTGCATCGAGATTGATCCATTCGTTAAGGAGCTACGATGCCACAGACATACACACAGATATTTAGAAACACAGACACACACTACAAACTTATAACACCCCTTTTTCCAGGAATAACTAAAATTATTCTATACATCGTTGTTTTAAAGTTGTTTTAAAACCACTGATGCTCTGCCTACCCCAATAGGGATTTTATACGTGAGCGTATGTATATATCGTTGACGAAATCTGAGTACGTTATGCTAGTTTCTGCCCTAGTTTACAATAACCAAAATGGCGATCCAACAGAAAGCATATACGAACACAAAGGCCCATTTCAAGCCGCCAATCCTTGCCAGCAAAACGTCACTGTAATTCACAGTCAAATACAGACAGACAAATAATACCCTTTTTCATAAACAGCCTTTTTCAAAGAAATTGGGCCTTTTTATAATTCGAAAACGGCACGGCAAAATTGTATTACCATTGCCTTCTATATACTACTGATACTAGAAGCTGGGAACATAAGGGGTAGTTATTTAATTCAAATTTTGTTATGCCGTGCCGTTAAAATTATAAAAAGCACAATCATCATCATCATCATGTCAGCCGCAAGACGTCCACTGCTGGACATAGGCCTCCCCCAGGGATATCCACCTCGATCGGTCGTGCGCCACCCGCATCCAGCGGCTTCCCACAATCTTTACCAGATCGTCGGTCCACCTTGTGGGAGGCCTTCCTACGCAAAAATCACAATAAATCTAGCAAAAAGGCGCGACCAAAAACTCTAAATAATTTTTCTGGTTGACTTTAATTAAATAAGCTAGTTAACTTACGCCCACTTGCAGAAACGTGCATTAAAGTTAATTCGTATTTCTTCATGAAGCGTACATGATTAACAATTTTCACCTCTCCCATTATTTAAGAATTTCACTAGTTTCCTCGGGGAAACTTGTTCTGTTTTATAGGGAAAATTAGCCCCTAAAGTTTCGCTAAAAAAGTCACCCTTTATAAATAAAAATTTAAACTAATAAAAATGCAAATAGGTAGATAGAGTTCCCAGTTTCGTGACCGTGTCTCGATATGTTGCAAGTTGTGACTAGTTTCCTAAAAATATTGACTTGAACGGTTCGTTCCGAAGTTTTCAATTCGATTCTGCGGCCGATGCGGTATTTGTTTGCCGTATTGCTTTTCTATATTTTGTGAAATGTTTTGATATAGGTAAATTGGAGTGCTCACCGTTCTTTATAAAAGTTTTTCTATCTTAAAACGTATGTACAGTTGGTTTGAAACCTGTGACACCAGGGTTAGTCAAGTTCGCCACACACTTGACTATACCTACACGACAGAAGAAAAAGTTGGTTTAACTGAAAGTTATGTCTAATTGCACTCTATTGCAATTGGAAAGACGTATCATTGAAAACTGCCAACATAGACGTGCGATATAATTTTGTTGCACCCATCTTTGGCTTACTTCGGCCAAATCAACTGCTACATAAAACATCAAATTTCAGAACTACGCTAACCATAAAATGCCCAGAATCGTGTAGGCATGCGCGCAATCAGAAACGGCTTAGTGACAAATGTTCGAGCAATATTCCGATATTTACTGCGACACAGAAGTACTGGATACGCTATATTTCGTACTGTTACAGAAATTGTAGGAATTTAGGGCCTCACCATAAAATAATATATCAAACTTAGATAATGTTTAAAATCGGATTATGTCATTTGTTGTATAGAAAAAATGACAAAAGTCAGTTTTAGACATTATCTAATTTATTGGTATTTTATTATAGTTTTGTATTTTTAAAACTTACTGCGTGAGGGATATTCACTATTTTAGGGCAAAATGTTCGGTGCATCGAATGTAATGCATGGGGTCGTGGGTTCAAGTCCCATTAGTTCAAAACATTTTACTTTCCCTGAAATTATTTGATACTTTATTGTTTTTTGATGGAGCAGTTAAAGCCTTACCATAAAAGATAAAACGAAAACTTGAACAACGTTTAAAACCAGCTTGTAACCAGCTATATAATTATTAATATTAATCATACGGCTTTTTTGGAAGGTCACACGTTAGCCTTAAAAAAAACTGTGGGAGATAATAATGTTTTAAAAAATTTGTAAAATTCAGTTCATTTAAGTGTACATTTTCAGTACAGTTTTTATTTGACAACAGTTTCAAATCAACAGAAAATATATTGATTTAACGTTTCTGCACTTTAAATTTCTATTTCGTAGCTTCTAACTTATTATAATCACGAAATTGAAAATAACTGCATCTTCCAGTTTAGTGAAAAATAAATAAACCAACCATTTCACGAAACATTAAAATTCGCAGTCTAGCAGCGACATGCGCCATAAAGTGCAACGGAGCGTTGGATCGCAGCCGAAGTTTATGACTTTTCATGAACTACCCAGTTAAATAAAACTATAAACGGGTGTTAAATAATGGAAAGCTGTGATTTGTGCGATTAAATATTTTTTATTGTTTCACGAGGGATGTAAAATTTAATGTAGTAAATAGTTTAAGTTAAACTGCATGATATCAGCCCTCAATTGTAGAAATGACATTTTATAATCAGGTTTTTGAAGAAGCTTGTGATCAATTAATGCTTGTTACAACTTCATCAGCCATTAGAGCGTCGGTGGTCTAAGGGCGAGGCATCGAGGTCGATCCCCAGTGCCGCTATGTACCAATGAATTGTTTTCTGATTTAGGTACATTTTTTGCACATTAACTGATGCTCTTACGGTGAGGGGAAACATCGTGAGGAAACCTGAACATTGAGGCAACCTAAATGTGTAACCGTGATCAAATCCGGTCAGGTTACCCTATTAGCAGGGTCTTGCTGGTCAGATGGCAGAAGCTGTTTTGTAATGACCTGATCCACTAAATTTTGAACCATGGTCAAGCGAATGGGGCTAAGCGCTGGGAAGAAGAAGGAGACAACGAATAATTTTTAAAGAGTTTCGGCTTGTTTACCCGTCGCGTGCTTGTTTACGGCGCGTGCGATACAAATCCTGCACACTCGGATGTGCAAGAATCGCGCGAGGTTTTAAAGAGTGTTCTTTATTCACTGGTCAAATTTTACGTACGACAAGTTCAAAAAATTTAACAGACCTGTATTTTTAGTTTTTAATCGTTTCACAAATTTCAAACCATACGAAGCATGAAAATACGTTTAAAATTTTAAACATTTTGCCAACCCGTTTTAACGTCCCCTAAGATCGAGGTAAGACGTTAAAAAGGGGTAACTAACAAAATATGGAAAATTCACAAGAATATGTTTTTATCCCTTATTTGTTCTATTAATGATACTGATATCGTAATGGCCAGTGATTAAAAACTCATCCTATTTTTGTTTTATTAGTTGTTAAAATATTTTCTAAAAATAACAGACATATAGGGTACCCAAATGTTGTATAAATAATAACATTGATTTAACAATTGTGTGTACAACACTTGAACATTTAACAAGAACTCGGGGAAAGTTGTTCAGTTTAGGAACACGTACATCCACTCCATTAAACATGTGTTCTCATATAACACCTTGTAAATTCTCTTTTAACTACTCTTCTAGACAATAGTTCTAAAGTTTTAATGCTACTAGATTCCGTTTTCGCTGAGCTTTTTAAGTTAAGACATAAAGTGTACTCAAGAGTGCACTTCTCATCTCTTATGATAAAGTACAGTACATTTAGTAAAGTATAATATTTTTTCAAATCTCTTATGATTTTGTAGAGTGCTTTGAGCGTCCATGTAACATGTTTTTTTAATTATACTTGTTTATTAAGTACGCCACAGTTCCGGCGATTTGAATTTCAGATGTAACTTTTGAATTGCAAGCTGATATGTGTGGAGCTTATATGAAGTGACTTCAATTAGCGATACCTAAGGAGATATATTTTCTAAAGAAACTTAATAACTTTTTGTACACAATTTATATAAACCACACCATCTTTTCACTTTAATTGTAAAGAGAGGACATTTTTTTTCAAAAATAAATTTATTTGAACCCACGGCCCCAGGATTAGATCTTCTTGTGCTCTAAACAACTAAGCTATCGTGCCTTCAAGTCAAATTGAATATATTTTTTTACTATACTTTTTTTTTCACTCTATATTCCTTGGCAACTGTGAACCACTTTTAGATTTATTGATGTTGATTTGATGTTTATTTTTTCTTCTAAATATTTCACACTGTCATAAGAACTAAAAGTTTTCCGCTAGTAAGCCAATGAAACCAAAAACAAAAGTAAATAACAAATATTCAGCGATAAATCGTCTTGTATTTACTCAATACAAATCCTTCTACCATGGGAAATCCCTAAAAGCGGAGATTTCCGCCAATAAAGTACTTATTATACTTATGTGTTTTTTTCCTTGTACATTCTGTCTGGGGCGGAAAACGAATTGGACGGACAAGATGATTTATCTTTGAATAACAGGAAAAAGAATGGAAATGTTCGTGAAGTTTTAGGATAATCTAATATTTAATGTTCTTTAAAGAATTTTGTTTTGTACAAGATGTGGCTCTGAAGATCAAGAAACTGAAGTGGCAGTGGGCAGGTTACATGGTAAGGGGAAACTACATATGGAGTAAAAAAGTTACAGTGTCAAACCCTTAATATTATAATTTGACTTAGTAAGTTTGTAAACTCTCGGTACTTTGTGAATGCCCCATCGTTTTTGTCACATTGACGGACTTTTTATAATATAATTGCAACCTAATAACCTAACCCTACTGAACCTAAAAAAGCCTAACTTATCCTTATTAATTTTACTAGGCAAATTATAATATTGCGGGAGATTATAATTTAATTTGTGAAATTGTAATGTTACGGGTTTTATAATTTTTCGGCGACAGTTACATTACGGTACCACCATGTTCGTGTTCATCAGGGTCGAATAAGTCTTAAAAAAATTCGGTGCAAAACTTTTTCACGATTTGCATCTAGGCGACCTAATTTCCTTATTAATTACGAATTTAGGCACCGGTCTGAATACTTTATATCAGTTTTAACATCCAAATGTCTTTATATCTTTATTATAGCTATTTATCTACTGTAAACTACTATGAAAAGTATAGTAAAATATTTTTAAAAGAAAAAGCAAGTATTAACAATAAAACACTTAATCTAGACAAGGGCACGGACATCAAGTCTGTGGATGCTAATATCTTTATTATAAAAAAAAAACATCCAAATTAACCTGGTGTCTTCAACATTGAAATAACCAAATTCCAAAAGAAACTGATCATAACTTGAATTTGACATTGACTTAATTATCAAGGATAATGTTTTATTTTGTTAATAATGGGTTTGCTCTTGACCACAATCTACCTCAAGGGGAAAAATGCGGTCGAGAATGTAGCAAACTCATCCAGAAGAAGCCTATTTAGTCGAACTTTAAAGAGATTCGGGTTATACGAGCTCGGAAATACAGACGCAGGCAGGGAATTCCATTCCCTAGCAGTGCGCAATATGAAAGATGATGAAAAGCGCGAATCCGCGGGATTGCAGCAAGATAGGGATGATACCCAGCGCTGCGTCTGGACGTCCGATAGATATGAAAGAGGCAGGCAGAATGAGCTCATGCAGCTCCTGAGCACACTCCCCAAAGTACATGTTATAAAAAAAATTGATTCTTTATAGAAATGGTAACCGTTTAAAAGACTTTATTTTCTCAAAGTTGTAGTTAAATCAATCAAACGGTGTTTTCCATTAATTTTGTGTAGATTCCTCTATGTATTTTCAAAGATAACAATATCCTTACCCATTAAGGGAGATGACTTATTAATGCAACCTTACGTAATTCTATCTCTCATATTATCTCTCATAATAAAGAACATTGGTACTGCCGTAGGACTTAGCTCCGCTATACACACAAAGGTATGTAAGAAAGCGAATCAGTGCAATATTTAACTAATAATTTTCCACGTCAAAAACGTAAGAGTCACCGACTTCAATCCCAAATAATTTTGTTACAGAGATCCCATACTCCTAAACCATTCATCATCAGCTTCATCATCAGCTCAGCAACATCAGATGGTGACCATTAGATGCAAAAATCTACATAGATTAAGATAATTTCTGATAAACAGTGTATATGCCTACAAAATTTGAGGGTTTCCCTCGATTTCCCCAGGATCCCATCATCAGATCCTGACCTGGTGACAATGGGACTACCTCTGACGTATGACCTACGAAATAAAAAAAAGAATTATTCAAATCGGTTTATAATTGCCGGAGTAATCGCGTAACAATTATAAAAAAAAATACAGTCGAATTGAGAACCTCCTCCTTTTTTGAAGTCGGTTAAAAATAACGAAAAGTTATAATTGTAAAATAAAATGACAATTCAATATACAACCCTCGTAACTAAATTGTTACTTATTCGTTTTATTGTTTGTTGCATCATAGTTACCTTCTCCATATACTTTGATGTGATTACCGCACTGTTCATGTTCTAAAGAACGTACCGAAGAAGTGCATAAGTGCATTGTGTCCATGGCGGAGCAGTAGCCCCTATACCAGGGATGGTGTTGTTGGCAACATAATTTTTTCTATAATTTTTGTACTGTGGTAACACTGTCCTTCTCGAATACAGCGTGCTTGAAGTACACGACGATTTTTCATTTTAATTTATTTCTGGACCTTTTCATAATTTTGGCACACGACAAAATATTTTGGGCACGCCAACGATTGACAAAGTATTTATAATTTAATTCTTACTACTTACATACGAGTAGTAGACAAATTAGCAAAATTCACTATGCAGTACTTATAACTAACGCACTTAGTGAGCCTACGTTACGGAATGAGTAGGTGTGGTGGACGGGAAGCGTTTTTGTTTAAGTTTACATATTATTTGATGGCACGTCAATCTATTAAAGGTTCGCCATTCCTGCCCTACACTATAAATATAAACTAAGAAGTTTATCAGAAACAATCAGAAACAAATAACTAAGCTATTCATTTACAAAGTCTAAGAGCCACAAACTCGCCGAGTGGCCTCGTGTCTCCCTTGATAGAAAACTTATTCGCTTTTTTTCAGAGAAGTAATTTTAACAAGCTTATTCGAGTCTTTCTTATTTTGTGATGCTTTCTTGTTATAACTTCGACCTATTTGTTATTTACTCATACTTTTTTGTGAAAAACCAACAGCGTTTATATTTGAGTTTTACAAGTAGGTTTAGTTTTATTATTACAGCGAGTAACAGATTTTTTATAATTCGAACGGCACGGCACGGCATGACAGAATTTGTATTACCATTGCCTTCTAAGTTCCCAGCTTCTGGTATCTGTCTGTACATAGGAGGCAATGGTAATACAATTTTACCGTGCCGTTTACCTAGGAAATATATACATTTCCTTGGATATGTGTGTATCAAAGAATCTTTGAAACAATATTTTCCTAGATAGCCTCGGAATTGTATACAATTCCTAGATTTCATACATTTCCGGTAACAGATACAAACACTGATCACATTTAAAATGTTCACAAACCAATTAGAAGTCACCCAATATGAATAGAAGTAGAAGTTATCATATTCACACCATTTAAAATGAAAAGCATCAGTATGAATACACTTTGTGAAACCGCAGGCAACAGTTACCGAACTGCATTTATGGGTCATAGCCTCTGAGAACTCGAACAATTGCAAACATTGCAAGTTAAGTCATTATTAGTTTGGAATGGAATTTCATGTCATACTATACTTTATTATAAAACAAAGTCCCATGCCGCTTCTGCTTATCTGTCTGCACCAAATTTCAACAAAATTGGTCTAGTGGTTTAAGCGTAAAGAAGAAAAACAAACATACGAACACACACACTTAGAAACTTTCGCCTTTATAAAAAAAGTAAGAAAAAATATTAAATCAATAAGGCCTCCGCATTGTACACTTGATGAACGTATTTTTGTTTTATGTTTTGTTTTTGTTTAATGATTATGTTTTTGGTATTGTATTAAACCTTCTGAGCTGTATAGCTAGCATGGCCCGCGAGTAACTCGCGCGTCACTCCACTCCGATGACGGTAAAACTTCGTTTTGATTGCGCGAGGGTACCGCGCAAAGGCTTGCTCAATGCTCACAGTCTAACGTCGTCATTTCGATACTTTTTTGACATTCGACCGTATTGTTTTTAAGTTATGCTTGAGCTGATGGTGTACCATTTTTGGATTTGAGTATTATTTTTTATTTATTTTGTTCTGTTTATGTTTTTATCTAAAAAACATTTTTAGCTGACTACAGAATATTTTGTTTGAAAAACTCATCAAGTTTCAGTAACAGTAATAAGACCCTGTGATGACGTCATCTCATTCCGTTCCTGCACAACTGCCAGTTAGTTCCAAAGCAGACTTACTGTCGCCAAGAAAAGCAAAGGAAACTAGGCAAGTGTGACACCTGCTATGCAAGTTGGGTTCTGTCATAGAATTGGGATGTTATATTTTTCAGTCGCAATCAAATGACAATTGGCTATCGCCAATCTCAAAGGATTTTTGGATTTAGAATTGTTTTAAATTTTTATCTTTACATCGGTCTATTTCATATGTTTATTGTTATTATTGATCTGCATTTTGATACGGTGTCAATATTTTTTTTCCAAAAAACTGGTATTTTTATTCTCAAGTCAGTTTTTGTCAGTAGATCAGGTCGCAAAATTGAGAACTAACACTGCCTTGACTAGCAGGGCCACCGAAAACTGAACAGCCGTCCTGGGTAGTTAGTTACAATTAACAATTTTTTAAATTGTTGTCTCGTACAGAGGTCAACGCATCAGATTATCCCATTTTCTAACCATTTTTAATACAGCTCACACCGGTAGCAAAGCCTATAGATAAGGCATACACAAAATATTAGTGTGTTATACAAATAAAACCTTCCTCTGAATAGTTTTGTCTATTGGTGGAAATCACTTAAAAAATCGCTTAGTACTCTTTAAGTTTATTGCGATCAGACAAACAGAAAGTTGCAGCGGTAAGACTGTATTTTAATGTAGTGTTACTGTGTATTAACTTAATTTAAAATATTGATGTTATTTGTGTTAGATACACATAGAATCTTTTTTTTAAATTCTAAATTTCAAGTTTAACTTTTTTTATTTGACGTATGTCATTCTACTTTCATTCTGTTTTTATTATTATATTTTTTGTATTTTATAGTCCTTAAATATTACATAATTTTCAGTTTTATTTCCATTTACATTTTACTTGTTAGACGTTATTTAGAAGTTGTTACAGTGTACTCAAGTAGCGACTCTTATAGTTTGTTTCAAAAAACATAAGTCCGTGACTGACGGAGGAAATGACGGGAAGCATTTGCCCAGCTGTGGGGCAGGAACGGCTAAACAAATAAGGTTAATGCAAAAAAATTTTTTTTTGTTTATACGCTTTTTATGATAAAATAATAATAATATGCATATTTTAAATGTTTGGTAAAATTATTACTTTTAATTCGTCCTTAGTGGGCGAGAATGTATAAGTGGTTTTAATTTTAGTTCTATTTGCCGTGTTGAATTTGAAATATATATACTCCTATTCACTCTATGGTGGTTTTATTTGTTTTGAACCCTTTCATATTGAGTACCTTTGAGGGTTACCCACAAGGAATTTTTGCAAAAAAATTCACATATTTCTATGATTTTACATTTACATAATCCAAAAATCTTCTAAATAGAATCAGCCCAAAATATTTGCTCACGGAACCCTAAAAAGGGGGAGTTGTCATTCCATTTTCCTGTTGGCGAAGATTCAACTTCGAAAGGCTGTTACGCCCTTATCACGATATTTGTGGCCTTGTCAATTTCCTCACAAAATAATATGAATTGTCATGTAATGTTTGGCACCAGAAACGGGGTGAATTGCCGACTTGCGCAATATTTTGCACAGAAGTGGGCCAAGGATGCTACTCGTGCATAAGACATTAATTTAAAATTGATATTTATGTGAAAATTCTCCACTTTTGATGGGTTTAAGGCTAATAAAAAGCCGAGTTAGAAGTTTCAGAAACCGACGAGTATGTATGACGTGAATTAAAAATGTAGATGCGAAACAGATGTGTTTTGTATATACCAGCTGGCAATCTGCAATCTCTGCTTACTCCACTGGGACAAGGCGTGAGATTATGTTTTCTAAAGCAGATGCTGGTTAAAATGTGTATACCTAGTTCGATAGAAAATTTAGATTAAGTTTCAAGATGACGAACTAAGAAATAAATATATATGAGGACTTGGCTACGAGAATGCTACGAAACTCGTAGCCTTGGCGTAGCAAGTAACCACAGCCAATAAATACAATTTAATCTTCTTCCTAGCGCTTAGTCCCGTTTCTCATTCGGGGTACGCTTGACCATGATCCAGGGTTTGGCAGGTCAAGTCATTACAGTAACTGCCATCTGACCTCCGTGACCCTGTTAACAAGGGAACCTGACCGGATTGGATCATGGTTACACATTTAGTCTCCTGAATGTGCAGGTTTCCTCACGATGTTTTCCCTCACCGTAAGAGCATCGGTTAGTGTGCAAATAATGTACATTACTTAGAAAACGAGTCATTGGGACATGGCGGCACTGGGGATCGAACTTGGTACCTCTTGTTTAGGAGTCCGACCCACTAGCCGTTAGACCACCGACGCTCTAGACGACGACGTTAGACCAGCCAATACATTTTAATATTTTACTTTAAAAAATAGGCATCGGTTATCTGGTTTACTTAAACGTTTTGCCTTATAGCACATTAGCAAGCTAATTAAGAAACTTAGCTTCAGATTTGACAAAAAGATAATTCCAAGGAAAATGGCCAAGTAAATAAGTAACTGAAAGTTTCCAAGTTCCGACGAAGATACTTTATTCATACCTCACAAGAGACGAGAAGTTTGTCATTGAAAAGTGAACTTTAAAATGAGATGATAAAGTTAAAAATAGTAAAACTTTCCTTTGTTTGGATGAAAAAGATATTGGAATTTGAAAACTTCAACTTGAATAATTAATGTGGCTGTTATAGTCACTGCCTTATCTAACTTCGTATATCTAATACAGGCTTAAGACAAAATAATCCAATAGTCTCTATAATATAAGATGAAATTTAAATTCATTGCGAACACCTTTTTCTATGGGGCCAACTTTCCTACAAAAAAAAATCAGTTGTTCCATACATTTTGGTTGAGGCAAACCTTGGCTAATCGGTGATATGCCGTAATTGAGTGATAGTTTAAAAATATTAGGTCGCATGTTATATTACTTACAAAATGTAATTTTTGAAAAGTTTAGAATTTACAAAATTTTTAGGCATTTACTGTTGCGGGCAATTTAATTTTTTACTCTGACTTCGCAATTTTTCTGTAAAATAAAGTTCAACATCACCGATTAACCAAGTTTTACCCTACGTATTGAACTTTTGTATGTAACAGCAGACTTTTTTTTAGTAAGAAAGTTGGTCCCATAGAAAAATTTGTTCGTAATCATGGGAAGATTCATCCTCTAAAGTTTGTCGAATGTTTTCAATTTCACCCTGTAGACTTTTAATAAGTTAGCAATAGCACGATAACGACAAACTCGCGCTCGGCTCAGGCTGAAAATTCACTTTGATTGCGCGAGGGTCTCGCGCAAAAGCTTGCTCGCCCTATGGCGTTGTCAATGTTGACATTTTGACATAGAACCGCGGTGTTGTCGCGGCGCAGTCACTATCGTACTCGGCCTGCAGAATGTGAATCAGCCCACAAAATAGAACATCTTTTTTAGATATAGGTGTAGATTTGTAAGAAGCTGTCTCTGGAACCATTCAAACGATTTTAAAATTATATCACCAATATAACTCAGTGCCTACACAATTTTTTAAGTTTCCCACGAGGAGTCCCGAGCTGAAATGAATTAATATGGAAGTGCGTTTTTTGTTCTTCCTTCATCTTGTAACTAACGTTTTCTTTAACATCCACTTAAATCGTCAGAAAATCATATTCACAATATACAAAAAATCTCTTAAAGATTTATTTTCAAGTTATGTAACACGCCTGCGATGTTCTAAGCCGTTCAAGAGATGTTTCTCCTTAAGAGCCTTCTCGCTTGTTATGAAATATCTTGAAATATACAGGGTGTGACGGACAGCTTAGCAATACTAGCACGGTGAAATCAACACATAAATATGATCGACTACAAGTAAATCTTTTTTTTTCGGAAACGTCATGTTAAGGAGTTTTCGTTATTTACCTACTTTGGCGCTACGCAATGTACCGCGCCCCGTGCGTGGTCACCCGCGCCGCGCTGCTGTCAGAATGCAATGTGCGAACGGCTGCAACTCAGGTTACAGGAGTGCACTTTGTGCTATAGTGATAAGAGCGGTTTTGCAATGAAAATGGATTAACCTGATGCGCTGGCCTCTGTAAATTGCTAGTTTTTTGTGTTTCACGCTGTTATCATTGTTTTTTATTGGAAAATAAAGTGTATTAGAACAATTTTTTTAAAGAAACTTGAAGATTAAAAAACTTAAAAAAAGTTGAAAAATTCCTGAGGAAAATTCAATTGGAAAATCATTTAGAATAATGGTCTGAGTTCAGGGTTTCAGTTTTTGCTGACCTGTCCCTTACAGTGTGTATTGTTATTTTACCTCTCGGACCCTCGTTATCGTGTGACATAACAAAATTCTAGCTCCGACAGCACTTTTATGTAACAAGACCCGGTCGGGATCATTAGTTAACTCATACCATTCATGAATCTAGAGGTCACATATTTTAGGTACACTTGATTTTATGAAGTTGCATAATTAATTTGAAGTCTCCCGATATGTCAACAAAATTAAAAACTTTGTATAACCCGACAAAAAATAAAGCTAATATTTAGTCAATGCTTTAAACCAACTTATGACAAGTTTTAGACATTATCTAAGTGGTGTTTTAATGTTTTGTGGTACAGCATAACTCTTTAAAGTGCTGAATCAATTTTGATCAAATTTAGCTAAGAACCATTTCGATTAAATTAGCTTTCAAACAAAAAATTCTTCGAAATCAGTCCATTCGATTGGAAACTACGACACACGTCAAACTTATAACACCTCTCTTTTTTGTCGGGGTTTAAAAACAATCAATAAAATAAATAAAGATTTAACAAAAGTTCTACGTCTCAGAATAAATGTGACCTGTCAACTTTTAGACAACAACTTTAAAAAAAATTAAGTAAGGGAAGAAACTTTGCGGGAAAACGTCGGAAACTTCTCGTTTTCATAAGACTTCTTATAAAAGATCTTAATCACTTTCTGTATGGGCACTTGAGTTTTTCCGTTCTTTGATAAGTTTTGTTTTTGATATTAAATTTTATTCAGGGCGGTTTAAATTATGCTCCTGGCCACACTCAATGTTAAGATACATGGGCCATCTAATTTGACGTGGAGAAACTCGTTTTTAACCCCTGACAATAAAGAGAGGTGTTATAAGTTTGACGTGTACGTCTGAATCTGTGTGTCTGTCTGTAGCATTGTAGCTCCTAACCGGATGGAACGATTTCAATGCGGTTTTTTTTGTTTGAAAGCTGACGAAGTCAAAATGATTCTTAACTATATAAGGTCCTAATTTATTAGTGACTTTCCTTTTAACACGTTATTGTGTAGGTCAAAATATATCATTTGAGTCAAAAAACAAATGCATAATATTAAATTGAAAAGGTCTTGAAAAATTTTGTTACGATATTTTTTCATTACTATGATGAATAAACCCATCCATTCAAACGTAAATAATAATGGCAGTAGTAGAGCGGGCAAGCGGGGAGTGGCCGGCTTCAAGTGATAGAGAACCATTCCTTTATCTTTAAATGGAAAATTATTTTTTTATTTTTTTTGCTAAATTTTATTTTAAGATAATTAAATTTTATGCTGTTTTTTGGAATACTATTAACCTATACAATAACGTCTTTGAAGGAAAGTTACTAATAAATTAGGACCTTATATTTGATCAAAATTGACTGAGCCATTAAAAAGTTACAAATAATCGAATGACGGGGGTGTAACATTTTTAAAAAATTTAGATTTATTCATATCTCAGCTCAATTAAGAAACTGCAGCAGGTTCCGGTCCGGTCTGGTTTGACGTACGATTTGGTCGAGAGGAAGTGGCGACGCCTCTTGATCGACGGGTCTGGGTTTGATTCCCAGACGGGGCAAATGTTTGTGTAAAAAGCAGATGTTTGTTCTCGGGTCAGTCATGGGTGTTTGTGTCTGTCTTATGTATGTTTCAAGGGACCCACGGAATACCTTAGTGTGGGCCTTTGAATATGTAGCGTTTATTTTTTTCATTTTTTTTGTAAGCCTTAAACTGCAGGTGTGATGTTCTTAAAATAAAGAACATAACTTCTGTTTCCAAATCCTGTCCAATACCTGCTTTATCCAGCTTATAAAACATGCAGCTGTTTTCCCCATAGCGGAATACTGTACATTAACTGTCGGAGGCCGGGCATTTCACTTAAATATTAAAATGGTTGCTCGCTTTGTCAGTGCGGTCTTATAAACCGAGATATTTGGAAGAAATCTGCTTGGACTTTAAGATAACGTTGTAAACAGGATGTAAGGAACAACACAAGCAAAAGACAGACACACAGATGTACAGATACTGTTTTTTGATCAGGGTAAAAAAACGCTACACACACAAAGGCCCCACACTACGGTTTCCTCCTTGTGTTGTAGGTCCCTCGGAATATACACAACCACAATCACGAACACCCATTACCCGAAAATAACATCTATTTTTTAAACAAATACGACCGGGCCATATGTTTTGCCCCGACCGGGAATCGACCTCAGAACCTGTCGATCAAGAGGCAGTCTCTACTAATCTACCAAACCGGCAGTTTTTTTCATAAAAAATCTACTACAGTTATGAACCTGCAAAATTGGGTGCAGGCAGTATTCTGATGTCCGCTTAAAGCGCGCAAATGAGAATTTTCATGAGAATAGTTTTCGAAAAAAAACAGAAACTTCTTTCATAACCTGTGTATTTCTTGTTGGGAATCTAGATAAATTTAATATACAACATTATAAATTTTAAAAATTTCCTTTTCGTGATTCTACTCTCACAGAAGTTGAGTCTAGTAAACAGATTTAGTTGGATTTGATACGCATCGCATGGTAGATAGTTCACTTTTCTAAGTACAAACTGAGTTAAAACAAAGCTCCACAACTAAGATAGGTACCTATTTCAAGTTTGATAAGATTCAAAATATTGAAATTCATTTTCAGAATTCTGTCCGCCAAGCTGAGGGCTGTTATTCACGGTCTAAAGCGTGTTTCACATCGCTTGGCAATCGCCTATAGACTCGGATTTATTCACTCGAGTGTGACAAGGATAGTATACAGGGATGACCATGAAATAAAAAGTGATGTATGATGTTATAATTTTCGGTTTCGGATATCCAAGTTAGCCGCAATATCGTAATAAAACATGAAATTAATCATAGAAATGATTGTTTTTCCTAAGAAATGAAGGTTAGTTCAAACAAATGAAGTTTTCCACGGGAACGAAGTCCCGGGCATCCTCTACTTCCACAATATTTACCTGAATCTTGTCATTTATGTGTACCTGCATTATGGAGAGTTGGTTGTATAAGCTATACCATATTAAATCTTAGTGGAATATCATTTATTTTTATTATGAGATGGGTTAACTCTTGACCCCAATCTTGACCGAGGTCATAGATGAGGTCGACGAGTTAACCCAGAAAATGCCGACGGAACACAGCAAGCTGCTTGGCGTCGGACTTCGTTTGGAGGGTGGTCGCGGACCAGACGGCCCTTTACAGAGCCTACCACACTGCATGAGACTATAGGACGCCACCTAAGATTGAAAAGAAAACTGAGGTGTCGTTGCCTAAGATGGATTTCTAGGAGCCAGGTCTCATTTTTTTTCCTTAGTCGCCTCTTACGACACCCATGGAAAGTGATGGGGTGGTTTTATTCTCGACCGATCACCACACGGCTCTCTTCTATATCTTCTCGCCTTTAATATTCCGTGGTAAGTTTTATAAAAATAACCCAAACATAAGAGGTTCTCGACGTGTTTTTCGTCAAGTATTTGTTAGAATAATTTCATGTACAAAAACATTTTTGTCGAAAACATGAAAAAGAGAGTAAGCGAATAATTTTTCAATGGTATTTTATTTCAGAATGTTTCAGGCATTTTGCTTATTTTTACTGAGAGTACATTGTAGAAAAGTTATTTGTTACGTGTTTTTTACCCGACTACGGTGAAGTAAAAAGAATGGTTATGTGTTTGACCAGTATGTATTTATGTAATGATAATTAAATGTGTTCTAGCTTAATGAAGTTATGTGGTCCTTAATTGAATAACCTGAAACTAAAATTTTGATTCAGCAAGGATCTGCCAAGTGTGGCGTCCTTGTAAACATATCCTTGTGGGTGGATAATGTTATAGACTAAATTGTATTAGCTTCTTTATCTGTTACGCCCACTGAAGACGTAACTATGATAAAACTGTACTTAAACCTTTGCCTTTTTAAACTTTTTTTTACGTAAGTCATAGTATACATTTTATACGTAACCACACAGCACACATTTACACGCGTACTGCAAACACATACACGCATATACACACTTTATACTACACATGACATCTGTGTTACAACAAAAAGATATTTTTATTGCAATTTTATTTTAGTCCTTTTATTTTATTAGGTTCTGACAAAATACCAGCACGGCAATATGGTGGGGCACCAACTATCTTGGTCGAGCTGCCCAGTTACACCTTGAATGACTTGTATGAGGCCAAGCCGGACACAGTAGCCGTGGCCACATTTTGCGCCAACACCACGTAAAATAGAAAATGTAAATTAAAAAAAAAAACATTGCCACAAAAAAAAGAAGAAGACTAACACGGCTGCCTAGAGTGCCTAGCTACAGCAAAATTCTGATTCAGAGTCATTTAATGTGTTATCTCGATTGATAGATGAACTGTTATTTTGATTTTCTTAATAGAGCTCTGTCCATTATACTCTATTCAATATATTTGTTTATACAAACATAAATATAGAAGCTAAATTTTCCTTTTACAAGATAGAAGATTTTCTTTCCATACTTGAATTATTAATAAGCTGAAATTTGATAAAGTCAGGGCACTGTAAATAATTTTTGCTCAACTTTAATTAGATTTATATGATGAATTTAATAAAAAAATTGAAATATTATAGAGCTCTTCTTAATTACTGAAGTGAACGAATAATGTGAATATTAAAATCTTGTGTAAAATTATCTTGAATTTGAAGGTTAAACTGTAATTACATAGAATCTTTATAACTTTTGCATGCCAACAATTGATATAAAAAAAAGAGTTGCACTCCGGGAGTGCCGGCATAAGTGAAAACTTGAACATATATTACTTCCTTGCGGTCTTAGAAGTTTTCACTTCACCCTCCGTCTTACGAATTTTCGATCAGGGTCACGTAACCCTGACGCGAGTTTAACATTTTTTATCCATCCAAAAAGTGCACAACGCCGCTAAAGAAGTTTTCACTTCAAAAAAACCCTGAAAACACCAAACTTGGAGCCGAATTTCATAAAGTTTGACTATACGACAAACGTAATGGTTTAAGAGCATAATATGATGCCCCTGCTAACCCAACAGGGATATAGGCGTGACTGTATGATGATTGATGATGTTGCCAAATGACTGGATGGCGTAGCTTGTCTTCTACGGCATTCTTATCCTTGAGGACCTATTATTAGCTTAACGATATGTATGTTAGAAGTTAGGTTGATGACAAACTGTTGGTCTTCTTAAAATTAAATGAATAAATAAATAATTAAAATGGTTTTCGTGCAAGTAATGCTGCACAGCCTTAACGCTGCCTCAAGACGTGTCGGCCTTGGGATGAACTTGGACAAGACCAAGGGCATGTTCAATGATAATGTCGTGTCCAGGCCGATCTCTGTTGACGGTGTTACGCTCGATGTTGTTCAGGAATACATATACCTCGGGCAAGCGTTGCAGTTAGGTAGAGACAACTTCGAGCGGGAAATCACCAGAAGAGTGCAGCTTGGCTGGGCAGCATTTGGGAAGCTGCGTCATATCTTTTCGTCGCCACTCCCGCAGTGTCTAAAGACCAAGGTCTTTAATCAATGCGTCCTACCAGTCATGACCTACGGAGCCGAGACGTGGAACATGACAGTGAGGTTGGCCCACCGATTGCACGTCGCTCAGCGAGCAATGGAGCGCTCCATGCTCGGGATCTCGCTAAGGGATAGAATCCGAAACGAGGTCATCCGACAGAAAACCGGAGTGATGGATATTATCCAAAAGTGTAGCAAGCTGAAGTGGCAGTGGGCTGGCCATGTCTGTCGCAGAACCGACGAGCGTTGGAGTAGACAGGTTCTCGAATGGAGACCACGTCGTGGCAAACGTAGTGTAGGACGCCCCCCAGCCAGATGGTCAGATGACCTAAAGAAGATAGCGGGTAGTGGCTGGATGAAAACAGCGGAGGATCGTGCAAAGTGGCGCACCTTGAGGGAGGCCTATGTTCAGCAGTGGACTGCAATAGGCTGATATGATGATGGTTTTCGTAGAAAAAAAAGCTGGTCAATAAATTACTTTCTTATTTTACTCCAAAATTCCATCACCTCTTTTTACAAAAGGTATCACTCAAATACTCAAGTTTTTACTATGTCTAAAAACATATAAAACATACACATTCTCTCACACGCATACCCGCAGACACATACTCGCACAATAACACATGCCAATACATACACAAAACACACATAGTTGCACAAGACCTGTTTTTTCCTTATTTTTTCGCTGTTCATTTTATTTTTATTTTAATAAATATACATGTACATTTACTTACCCACTAAACTGGAAGAGCGATTTGCTTGTCCATAACTCATTACATTGTAAACAAGTTACTGAAAAAACATTTTGCTCTATAGCAATAAGGCCGCCGGATTGCACACTACATCATGAACATTTGTTTTTTGTTTAATGTTATGTTTTATGTTTTTTTTTGAGTGCAATAAAGAGTATTGTATTGTATTGTATTGTATTTTTTCTTTTATTTATTTAAAGACCTTCTCTAGTATTTAGTTGTTTTAAATAAACGACACTAACCTTTATCGTCAGGCCGGAATTCGGCCTCCAACTCAGCCCTAGTTGGTTCCGGTTCTGGCTCTGGTTGTTTCTTCTGCGCCGGGGTCTGTGCTGCCTTCATGCTCATGGATTTCCTGGTCTTGTGCCCTCTGAAAACTGCTTGGATCTTTGTCGCCGCCTGCTCTTCAGACGGCAAGTCCGATTTCTCTGGTTTGTCTGGAAAGGGGAGATACATTTTGTGAATAAGATAGTCTCAATAAGCAAGGTCTTTAAGGTTAAGGTCATTTTGCATGGTGACCTCAATCAGGTCTTCTATTCCAAGGCATATCATCAGCTTTACTAGAGCGTACCATCGCGGCAACATCAATTCGAATCAAACATGCTGGAGTCGCCATAGCCGGACACGGGGCGTGGAGAACATTATTTCCCCGTGGCACTCACTATTCTCGTTATGTGATGCTCAACAAATTCCTAGGGAGCGAGGAACCTGGTGGGGTGGGGTGATTAGAGATAATTCATTAAACTAGTCAAAGTAATTTTTTGTAGTTTGAAAACTTTGAGATTGGGCATAATCAAGTTCACAGCACACAAAAAGAAATCATGCAAACATCAAAAGATTTCCTAATAAAAGTAATTTTTGCTTCTGAAACGTTGCTTAAATAAAGTTATCTCAAAACATTATCCAAATAAACTAATAAACGATCTTCATGAAGAAGTAATGCATTTGGGTCGAACTACGGCGATTCCATCAAGTGCTAAATTGGATCACAATTTTCTGGAGCACTCCAGTAAATTTGATTTACTGAATGTCAACTGCTGTAAAAATACGTTGAACTTCGCGCAAAATTCGATTTTTACTCGGAGGGTTTGAGAAGTAGTGAATGTAGTTTAGGTCTTTTAACCTTCGACAAAAAAAGAAGAGGTTTTATAAGTTTGACATGTATATGTGTGTTTATCAGTGGTATCACAGCTCCTTAACAAACGGACCGGTTTTGATGTGTATTTTTTTTTTGAAAGCTGACGTAATCGAGACGGTTCTTGGCTATATTTGACCAAAATTCAAGAGATTCAACTCTTCAATGAATCTCTTGAATTTTGATCAAGTGATACAAAACATTTAATTTTATAGTTATTGAGTCCAGTTACACAGTGTGTAAGGGAAAGCTTGGCAAAAACTGAAATCCTGAATTCATTGATTTTCCAGTGAAATTTATTCTGATCTATAGAAGGGTATGATTTATTTAGGGTTAATTATTCTGCCAAAGATCGATATATTGGTTCCCATGTGTGATCAATGTTCAATCTAAAGCAAAAAGAAACTCCACATAAAAATGGTCGTAACACCTGATGTCAGGGCCATGGCTTAACCTTACTTTTCATTGCAAATCCCTTACGGCTCAGGTGGCTTAAGGGCCAAACCGCGCGTGCGTGAAATATTTCAATCAAAAATGTATAAGATCCATTTATTAAGGGTCAGATCAAAGGGTAATCTTAATTTCTTGGCTTAAGGTTTTTGGTGAATCAAACAGAATAATTAATTCGAATAGGTAACTTACGTTCACAGACATTTATCTACTTAAAAATGTTAACCGACTTCAGTAAAAAGGAGGATGTTCTCAATTCGACTGCATTTTTTTTAATGTTTGTTACGCGACACTTCTGCCAATTGTCGGCCAATTTTCATATTTTTTGTTTGTTTGAAAGAGTTACTTCTGAGGTGGTTCCATATAAATTTTACCGAAATTATATTTAGCGATTTCTATATCTTCTATATCTGTACATATTATAAAGAGGAAAGATTTGATTGTTTGTTTGTTTGTTTGTTTGCATCGAATAGGCTCCGAAACTACTG
Source organism: Aproaerema taeniolella (assembly GCA_949987775.1). Lineage (NCBI taxonomy): Eukaryota > Metazoa > Arthropoda > Insecta > Lepidoptera > Gelechiidae > Aproaerema > Aproaerema taeniolella. The sequence continues at coordinate 8,098,443 of OX465265.1, read as the reverse complement.
GACCGATTTGAAAAATTCTTTCACCATTAGAATTCTACATTATCCGGGATGGACATAAGGTACATGATTTTCCCGAATTCCCACGGGAACGAAGTCCCGCGCGGGAAGCTAGTTTTAATATAAACAAAAACTAATATTATTTAGATGACGTTTTGGTTTGTGGTTATCTGCTGAAAGGCATTTTTGGGATTTAAGTCGGTTGATTCTTACGTTTTTAACTCGGTCAGTTATGTATTTAAATGACTTTTTCCTTTTTTTCTCAGGGAGAAGGACGCACTTTACATTACCACATTTGTGCACTCTGTGCTGTTACGATAAGGACTCTTTTGCAATAAAAATGGGGTAACTTGATGCGTTAGTCTATGTACTAACGTCATCACCTCCAGATCATGCATTTAGATTGGTTGGTTTTCGAAGTGAAATAGTGTACCATGGAAAATTTTGTGTGTATGGGAGATCAACATTTTTTTTCATATTTTGACCTATTTTCCTTGGGAAAGTCGTTCAGTTTCAAGGACTGATTAACCACCCGAGAGGTTGAAACAGATTTACCTAAAGCCCTGTATAATAAAAGACAAAAGCGATGAAAACTGCGAAGTACAAGGAGACTCAAAGGTTCTTTTAATTATTGGTATTAAAACATGCGTAAAAGGCACAAGAGTACTAATTAAAATAGAAATAGGTGGTTAAGTTAAGGAAAAGGACAAATTTTTTTCACTGTGTAAACACCAAAATATGGAAATATCCGGGATCCAAGTTTCACAAGACGATAAGTTCTTATAGAAATAGGGTCACAAACCACACACAATGATTTTAGGGCTGTCACTGACCTAGAAAAAACCTCGTGAGCGGCATTGGGCCGTGTTGTTCTAAGATCTACCGTTAAAGCCTCCTCGTCGATGAGGTATCCCTGTTATCAAAGTTGAAATTAATTAAAAATATCAAACACGAAAATAAAAATTCATTTTCAGTAATAAAAAAATATTAAAATCGTTTCTCGCCATCTGGCGTTATCTTTTTAGGGTTCCGTAGTAAACGACGAAACACTTATAGTATCGCCATGTCCGTCTGTCCGTCTTTCCGCGGTTTTGCTCAGAGATCCTTGCTACTACAAAGCTGAAATTTGGCACGGTTATACATATTGATATTGATTAACAATAGCTCCCAAACACCCCATACATGTAACACCCCATACATGTAACACCCCATACAATAGCTCCCATACAAGTAAAGGGGGATCCCTTTACGTGTATAGGAGCTTTCTTACTCGCCAATGGCATAGTCTGGGATGCCAATGGATAGGTTTTTTAGAGATAGTACGGGTTTGTGACATATGTTTTTTTTTTAATTCAGGGAACCGTGTGTGAAATTTTAAGCTTTAAAGTGTCTATTTTTGTTTGACTCAAGTTTCCCCCCACTGCCAGCTAAACCGTTGCTGATAAAAATCTGCAAAAAATCACGTTGCTAGAAAATATAATGATATTAAAATGAAAACTATCACAGCTAAGTCGGCTTTTCAAGTTTGCGAGTAATGGTCGATCAAGTAATAACCCGAGCTAGTCACCTTGCATTGCCGAGCGTTCGAACTGGCTACGGTAAACGAGCCCTCACCTATAGTGGAGCGCAAATGTTTAACAAGTTACCGTCAATAATAAAAAATATTAAAACATCACCCTCGTTTAAACGTGGACTGGCCCAGCACATACAAAATTAGTTTTTTGTTTTTGAGAGGTAGTACGAAACCAAGTGAACTCGAAGTGAACGACACAATAATTATGTATTACTTTAGAAATATTTTTTCTGTTCTCATGTAAGCGATATTTTGTATCTTTTATGAGAATAAAGTTTCTTTAAACCGAAAACCGAATAAATTTTAGTTTTCCAACGACAGAACCCTACGCTACTCGTGGTTCGACAGGCTCTTGGCTGGTTTTTGTGTTTTTACGTTGTGCTTGAACTACTGACCTCTATATGGGCGTACCCAGGGGGGGGGGGAAGCCCCTCCTTGGATTTTATTTACTTCCCTACTAACTATCTACTTTTGTCGATAAAAGCTATGAAAAAGAACTTGCCATTTGTACTACAATATACAACTTTTAAAAATCGTGCAGCGAACATCTCTATCTACTCGCTAGCAGTGCTGCAAGCAAAGGAAGACATCACAAACCGTTTTGCTGAATACCCTCGAAAGTTACTTTAAAAATAGCTATTGTATATTCAAAGAATTAAAAAAAAAAAACTAATTTAATTTATGCATATTATTCATTTGACTAGGTGCTTATAAACAATCTGATTTGCCTCCCCCGACCCAAAACCTGGGTACGCCCATGCCTTTGTACTTTTTAAAGCTTCGCTAACTGAATTAAAATCACTCCATGGCTATTAAAACGCTTGATCGGTAAAAGCCAATTACATTATGCTATCCACTGTCGGAGCAGATAGTTCACTAATTAAACTTGTAGAAGTACATTACTTCATACGACGCTGCAATCAAGTGACTACCTTCATGAAAATTCATGAGAAAGCTGTCGTGGTAAGGCCGAGCTATGGTTATTACTGTAAGTGGTCATAACTTTGGAAATCCTTAACGATTTTCAAGGAAAACATATTAAGAGAATTGAGCTTAGAGGTCTAACATAGTCCCATGTTAAAGATGATAGCTTGAGAGTAACTTATAATAAATTTGATAAGTTAGGTAAATAATAAGTCCGCCATTGTAAATTTGTGCATTAAGTTATATGAATAAATAAATAATAAAATTATTCAACCATTGAACTCGTCAGTCTAGAAAAATAAAAACCAAAACAAATATTACATCAATATCGAAATTCTCAATTTTTAAATAGAAATATAGTCCCCTTAAAATGTTGGTGCAAACCTTAAATAGCATTCAACATTGTTTTTTTGATATTCCAGTTAGTAAGTCAGCCTTTTTAACCCCCGATGAAAAAAGACATGTGCTATAAGTTTAACTTGTGTTGAGCTCCTAACGTATGGTACTGGTTTTGATAAAGTTTTTTTTGTTTGAAAGCTGACGTAATAGAGATGGTTCATAATGAAAATTGGTTCAGTTGTTTAAAAGTTATAAGCGACTAGCATTCTGCCCGAGACGTCGTTCCCGTGGGAGTTCGAGAAAATTATTAAGCCTATGTTACTTAGGGATAATGTAGCATTCCAATGGTGAAATATTTTTTCAAATCAGTTCAGTAGTTTCAGAGCCTAGTCAATGCAAACAAAAAAACTGCCGTGTGATGATCGGTTGAGAATAACACCACCCCATCTCTTTCCGTGGGTGTCGTAAGAGGCGACTAAGGAAACACAAATGAGACCTGCCTAGTAATCCACCCCAGGCAACGACACTTCATTTATTTCTGAATCTGAGGTGTCGTCCTATGGACTAATGCGGTTTTGTAGGCTCTGTAAAGGGCCGTCTGGTTCGCGACCACCCTCCTACCGAAGTCCGACGCCAAACTGCTTGCTGTATTCCGTCGGTGCGTGGGAGTACCAGTGCCTTTATAGGCATTTTCTGGGTTAACTCGTTCCATCGTTGACCTCATCTTTAACCTTTATGGACAAGATTGAGGTCAAGAGTTAACCCATCTTATATTAAAAATAAAAAAACAAATCTTTCCTCTTTATAATATTAGTATAGAAGTATAGATGAATGTCGGGGCTGACACAACATTCTTTATTTTACAGTTAGATATTAAATATATAAACTGCAACTTTATCGATAGTTAATATACACAGATCAGTTGAGTTAAAATATGAACATTAAAACATAAAGAAGATTCAAAACTGTATAAATCTATATGAAAATGAAACTGCTTCAACAATCCGTATTTCAGTATTTCCAACAAAACAATACCTACATGTGAAATGTTACATACATACACACGCACACGTTTATAATCCCTAACGGGGTAGGCAGAGCATTAGTGGTTCTAAAACCCCATAACGCCACGTTTGACATACATTTATTAGATAAAACATGACTTATAGTGAGAGATTGTTAGCCTTTCGTCCAACATACAACAAAACCCTCACGTCTCTATTACTGACTTTTGCAGTGTGCCTGAGTAGAGTTGGCAGCTGGTACATTCTAAGTTTTTCTTTCACTCCCTGTGAAATATTTGGTAATAATAAACCTTTCATAACCCAGTTACGTTGAAAGCACATTTTCCGTAAAACCAATATTGACACACGTAAGCTTCCACTTTAAGCTTATATTACAGTTATAACGGGGGTAAGGGACAGCATAGCAAAAACTTAAAAGGTGGAATCAACCTGTAACTATGATCAGCGACAAGTTTATTTTTTCCAGAAACGTCCAGTTAATCAATTCGTTGTTTTACTACGCAATGTACTGCAAACGGCGAGCCGCGTTTAGGGCTGCGCCACATCATTAGAAAAATAGGATGTGCATTGCTAGTTTTATTTTTTCAACGAGATTATTCCAAAATAAAAAGACTAAGGTCCGTTTAACAGAACGCGACTCAGACTCTTCAACTGGAAAATCTTTTATAATGATGGTTTAAATTCCAGATTTCAGTGAGATATGTTGATAAAAAAATTGTTCTAGTTTTTTTGAAGCGGTCCCTTACACTCTTTATGACAGCTATATGATACCCAAGATGCACGGAAGTTATTTTGTCGATCTAAATATAGAGGGTTAACACGGAAAATATTTGTTAATGGGTTCAGTGAAGTGTTTTCGTAAACTCAAGAGCACATTTAGCATGACAATGACTTGTTTTTATTACAAACATGAAAAGATAGAAATCAGACTTTATAGTTTGCATGGGAAAATAAAGTTACTTTAAATTACTTAGCGAAACTTTAAAGACTGATTCTCCACATGAAACTGAACAACTTTCTTCTAGAAACCTATTGGGATTCTGAAAAATAAACGACTCAGCTGCACGTACCTGTATGGAGAGGAAAACTTTTTTCTTATATTCCTTGGGAACAGTTGTTCAGTTTCGTATGTTGATTCACATGTTTAATTTTCTCTAATTTAAACTCACCCATATTTTAAGATTTGTCTGTTATGTATCAAAATATGTTGAAATGACATTCAATTGTAAAAAAGACCTCATAGTTGATTAACATTAAAATGTAATAAAAGAGGTTCTCTGATTTTGTTCCTCGAAATTTTTTATGTTCATAATTCGTTTGAGTAAATGGCAATTGAGTAAATGTCTAACTAAAAACTTTATTGAGGTGATTTGTATCAAAATAGATAAATGTTTTTTTCTTCCTCCCACAACATTTAGTTAAATTTGGATCTAACATTCCTAAAATAAATCAAAAGTTTCTAAGAAATCAGTTTTCCACAAAAAATTATAGAGAACAGCGAATATTAAGTATACTTCTCTTTTCAATGCAACATTACAAAACAGTAATCGTTATTTTGTTTTTTTTAATGCACTTAAAAAGTTGTTTTCAGACTACCATGCTGTAATGGGACAGTTACAGGTTGTTTTACTTAGGTAATATTCATTTTATGATTATTGTTTCATATAATTGCAGTGTTTTTATTTTAGCTAAAGGTTTTCATTCGCTGAAGTATTTTGGAATAAATATTATGACCACTAGATGTTTAGGTAATAATTATATAGTGAAATTACTGTTTTAACAATAAAATACTCCCATACACATACACACACACACCACCACAAAATTTGACATTCATCTAACAGTGAATTAAGTTTGATAATTATTTTTTAAGCTTACTGAAATATCTATATATTTATTTGTATTATATTATTATTATTTATAGTATATTTATGCATCAGCTACTACTTATGTTATCCTACCCTAAAGTTGCCTGAAAGGAATTACCACCTAGCAATAAGGCCTTGTGGTATACTATGTTTTATGTTCCGTTTATTGTTGTTTTCTTACAACATAAAAGACCACTTCCGAATGTTCCGAGCTTCAACTTCTACAAGTACATAAAGTAATTACAAGCCTAACTATAAACGAGGATAATAGTAAAGTACTAACTTACTTTCATGTTGTAAGCAGTTTGAAGTTTTGTTGTATTCCGTTTGTTTTGTTTGGTGACTGTTAATTAGTAAATTTTCGCTACTTGATCTTAAGGCACGATAGCTCAGTGGTTAACAGCACCAGAGAATATAATCCTGGGGTTGTGAATTCAAGTCCCATTAGTTTATCCCTAAACTTCTTTTGTAGTAAGAAAAAATTACGATGTGAATTTTGTCACAAAACTGAACAATTTTCCAGAAGGAAAATGAGCCGAAATATAATTGTGGAAGAAGATAAAAAAAACTTGTTTGAAAACCTGGATCATATGAGAAAACGAAACATTGTAAGTTATTTTTTCTAACAAAATAATGTACTTATTTCTAAAAAACTAAGAAATGGCTATCAAGATCGTATGTTACAATAAGTTAAATTAAACCAAGGCTCAGCGTGAAGGCTTTTAACTAATTTACGTTCTACACTTCCGAGTCCCGTTTAGAAGGTATAAAAATTACGGCTTTGCAGTTGAAAGTGGTTGTAAGGCGAAATCACTTTGTTAAATTGTTTAAGTCCTTTTTTTCCAGAAAAAAGGCGTCGTCTTATATAGCAACTTAGCCAAGATGTAAACATGGTCGAGGATGTAGCGAGCTTATCCAGAATAAGCTTATTCATTAGAGTTTTAAAGATTTGCCTTTATAAAACTCTGAAAAACAGATGTAGGCAGAGATTTTTTTTTTTTTATTATAAGATGGGTTAACTCTTGACCTCAATCTTGACCAAAGATGAGGTCGACGATGGAGCAAGTTAACCCAGAAAAGGCCTATAAAGACACTGGTACTCTCACGCACCGACGGAACACAGCAAGCTGTTTAGCGTCGGACTTTGGTAGGAGGGTGGTCGCGAACCAGACGGCCCTTTACAGAGCCTACCACACCGCATGTAACCATACGACGACGCCTTAGATTCAGAAAAAAAATGAAGTGTCGTTGCCTGGGATGTATTACTAGGAGGCAGGTCTCATTTGTGTTTCATCGTAGGCATGACGTAGAAGCACTGCCGTAAAACAGCTAACTAACTTTTAAAATACTTCACACGAGTAACATCACCTACATTCTTGCGGTTTTCATCTCAATTCCCAACAAAGCGTCCCTCTATCTTTACGGCTCACATTATTGCAATTTTCTGCATTTTCTCGTACATTTAGTGCATTTTATTACCTTAATGTGGCTGCGGCTTTGCCCAAGAATAAATGCTAAGTAAGAATATCTGCGGGGAACGTCTAGTAAAGGCACAGTGTGGCTAAGTTTAACATTTGTGCTCGCAGCTGACACTTTTGTGTTCAACTTATTTGAAAGCATTTCTAAAGACGTTTTGTTAGAAATAGGCTTACAACATGACCGACTTTCAACAACTTGACTCAGAAGGAAAAATTAACTTCTTACAATTATATGGTGACTTAAATAAGTTTGCGAAACTTTAGGTGGTGATTCTCCCCATGGGACTAAACGACTTTCCCCAAGGAACCTAATGAAATTCTTAAAAATGTTTTGACTTCAGCTAATATTATTATTGTTTCATATTGCCCAAGTTGAATGGAGCGGTGAAATTTGTTTTTAATTTTTTGAATGTTCCTTAAAAAAAAGTTAGTGGTGTGATCTACATCCTTTTGGTTAATTTAAAGTCACCCAATATGTATAGGTTCTTCCCCGTGTGGTGATCGGTTGAGAATAACACCACCCCATCTCTTTCCGTGGGTGTCGTAAGAGGCGACTAAGGAAACACAAATGTGACCTGCCTCCTAGTAATCCATCCCAGGCAACGACACTTCATTTTTTTGTGAATTTGAGGTGTTGTGCTATGGTCTCATGCGGTGTGGTAGGCTCTGTAAAGGGCCGTCCGCGACCACCCTCCTACCGAAGTCCGACGCCAAACAGCTTGCTGTCTTCCGTCGGTGCGTGGGAGTACCAGTGTCTGGGTTAACTCGCTCCATCGTCGACCTCATCTTTGAACTTTATGGCCAAGATTGAGGTCAAGAGTTAACCCATCTTATAATAAAAAAAAAATAGATCTCCTACCTTATTTTATAAAGCGCTATAACAAATATTTTATAATCTTGAATATTAAAAACTTGACAGTGTGTAGTTAACCACCTCCTTTGAATTTGCTAGAAAGTACTCTTAAAACATTACAGCTTGTTACAAACATCTGCTGTGCCCTCAAAGAGATAAATAACGAAGTTATCTAAAACCTGAAACAGCATATAAAAACAAGCTTGCCTAGAAATAGAGCAGGTCAGCTTTCCTGGTGCAGCGAGCCTTGCAAAAACTAAGCAAGAATATTTGTCTCACTGAATTTTCAGCTGAATACTCTATAAACAGAATTTTAGAAATGCGCAAATAGAGAAGTTTTCTTTTAGAAAATAAGTAGAGCCTACATTGAGAGACTATATTTTTTTAGCCCCCGAAAAAAAAGGGGGGTGTTATCAGTTTGACGTGAGAATCTGTGTGTCTATGATGGATGATGTATCTCTATGTCTGTGAATCTGTGTATGTGTCTGTGGTATTGTAAATCCAAATTAAAGGACCGATTTGGAATCGAGCTGGTTCTTAGCTATATTTGTTCAAAATTGGTTCAGCCATTTAAACAGATATACTTATAACACCCCACTTTTTTACAAACAATACGGTTATCAATTTTGTCATGTCCAATTTCGCAACACTGTAGCTTGTGAAACAAAACTAGATTTTATTTTCGTGCCGGTAAGAGTGAAGAGGCTGTTTAAATTTTCACGGCCATGTGCTCAGTGGGGGGAACAGTGGGCGTACCTCAATTGCTTTGTCCTCACTGTGGCTTTGTTCCGAGTGTCACAATTTTGTGCCACCGTGCAACGTGCTGACTATTCTTGTCCGTTTGAATAAGTATAAAACGGTGGAACTTTTTGATTCGTTTCAATGTTTGCGCGTCTTATCTTGAAAAAGTACTGTGTTTCTTCAGATTTTGAATAGGATTTTTTGCCGTGTGGTGATCGGTTAAGAATAACACCACCCCATCTCTTTCCGTGGGTGTCGTAAGAGGCGACTAAGGAAACACAAATGAGACCTGCCTCCTAGTAATCCATCCCAGGCAACGACACTTCATTTTTTTTCTGAATCTGAGGTGTCGTCCTATGGTCTCATGCGGTGTGGTAGGCTCTGTAAAGGGCCGTCTGGTTCGCGACCACCCTCCTACCGAAGTCCGACGCCAAACAGCTTGCTGTGTTCCGTCGGTGCGTGGGAGTACCAGTGCCTTTATAGGCATTTTCTTGGTTAACTCGCTCCATCGTCGACCTCATCCTTATAATAAAAAAAAGGAAAGTGTGATTTAATATTTGATAGGAAAGGGGTTACTCAGGATGATTTAAATTCAAAATTCAAGTTTATATTACTTCCACGTGGGAGTGAAAGAAAACTAATAATGTGCCTACTGCCAACTCTTCCTAGGCATACTCTAGAAGCCAGTAAGTTTAACGCGAGAATTTTGTTGTATCGTGGGCAAAAAGCTGACAACCTGTCACCATTATAGTCATGTTCCATCTAATAACCCTCAGATTTATTATGTGACTCATGGGACCCATGATTTAAGGAAAAACCTTAGAGTGAGCAATTGAGCATTTGAGTAAGTTTTTTTTTTTATTATAAGATGGGTTAACTCTTGACCTCAATCTTGACCATAAGGTCAAAGATGAGGTCGACGATGGAGCGAGTTAACCCAGAAAATGCCTATAAAGGCACTGGTACTCCCACGCACCGACGGAACACAGCAAGCTGTTTGGCGTTGGACTTCGGTAGGAGGGTGGTCGCGAACCAGACGGCCCTTTACAGAGCCTACCACACCGCATGAGACCATAGGACGACACCTCACCTAAGTTGCGTTATTTAAAGCACTGGGAAGAAGGCGAAGTATCGTAATAATAACTCTAAAAATAAAAAATAAATGTATAAAAGTTAACTTTTAAATGGCTGAACCAAATTGATCAAATAAAGTTATGAACTATTTGGATTACATCAACTTTAAAACAAAAAATCGCATCGAAATCGGCCCATTCCTTCACGAGCTACAACGCCATAGACAGACACACAGATACACATGTCAAACTTATAACACCACTCTTTTTTGTTGGGGTTTAAAAATGTTAACTCTAGTATGTTTTTTATTTGTAGCGTGAGACACAAAGAAGTGTTTATCTAGTGTCACAGAGAGCTATCGGTCTCGCTGAGAGCTGTGTCTCTGTGTCAGCTCTCTGACACAGGTCTCGAGTGGTTAGAGCACTCGAGACAGACGAGCCAACTTGCTGAGTAATGAAAGATTGAGATTTTAATTTGGGTAAGAATTTATAAAAGGAGTATCTTCCACGCAGCTAACCGTTTTAAAAATAATAAATGAAGTCTGCTGTAAGAAATTTATTCCTAGAAATAAGCAGTGCTTGTTGTGTCGTCTCTCTTTTGTATGTTTATTTTTATACATATGTCCATTATCCATACTAATATTATAAATGCGAACGTAACTCTGTCTGTCTGTCTTTCACGCCTAAACTACTGAAACGATCTTGATGAAATTTGGAACAGAGATAGATTAAAGCCTGGGAAAGGACATAGGCTACATTTTATCCCACAGTTGGGCACGATATAACCTGTAGTCCACGCGGGCGGAGCCGCGGGCGGAAAGCTAGTGTACAATAAACAGTAAATATTATAAATTAAGAGTATTCATATATTTACAGTTGTTACAATAAATGTGGGTTATGTGTGATACCCTGCATTAAAACATAGTTTTGATCATTATGTTTTTTTTTTTTAATTATAATTTTTCAAAATCGAAAATCTGCCGTTAATTTTCAAACTGAATAGATTTTAATGAAATTTTACAATAATATAGGCTCCATAATTATCAAAAACGAAGAACGGGGCGAGAACATACAAAAGACAGCACAATCAAAAGCGTAATTTAACGATAAGTTATTTCTATTTAATTTTAATTTACATTGTAAGTGGGAACAAAATCTTTGGCACTTGATAAAATGACAGCTTAATAAAATGACAGCGTGACAGCTTAATAAAATGACAACGGCAGGTAGAACATTTTGTAAAAGTAACAGCAGCTTTAGCACGATAACGACAAACTCGCGCTCGGCTCACGCTGAAACTTCACTTTGATTGCGCAAGGGTCCCGCGCAAGGCTTGATCGCCCTATGGCGTTGTCAATGTTGACATTTTGACATAGGACCGCGGTGTTGTCGCGGCGCTGTCACTATCGTACTCGGCCTGCTGACTCAAACAAACAACAAGAATCTAGAAAGACTCAAACAATAGAGTACAAGCCACAGTCCACATAGTCCGTATTCTAGAAAATACCCTCATCTTACAAAGGAAACGCTTATATTATACACTATGCAACTATACAACTAGCTCGTTTTCAGTTCCATTATAATACAAGAGAGGTAGTTTGTATATAAACAAGGTAAAAGTTTGTGTTCAAATTCTGTGCGAAATATCATGTGCTTCCGTGTTATTGTTTACAGCGAATTTAACTAGTCTTTGTTGGCTATTGGTGACGGTAAACGTTATGAGGACGCCTGAAAATTTAGCCCCGTTGTTCTAAATCGTTCAATTTAACTTCGATATTCAATCATCGCCCTTGTAGACCCAAGACTACCGGAGAGAAGTCGGCAGGTTTGGTCGAGTGGTAGTGGCGCTGCCTCTTGATCGACGGGCCCTGGGTTGGAATCCCAGTCGGGGCAAATATTTGTGTCAAATGCAGATGATTGTTTTCGGGTCATGGATTTTTGTGTCTGTCTTTATGTGTGTTCCGAGGGACCCACGACACAAGGGAAAACCTTAGTGTGGGTCTTTGAGTGTATGGCGTCTTATTTTTTTTATTTCTTATTTAAGATGCGCTAAGTCTTCCTAAGTCTTCGTAAAGTAGCGGGCAGTGGTTGGAGGAGGAGAGCTGAAGACCGAGTTCAGTGGCGTGCCATAGGAGAGGCCTATGTCCAGCAGTGGACTGATACAGGCTGATGATGGATGGATGATGGAAGTCTTCCTGACAATAAGTAATTCAATTGCTTAAATTAAATATCAGAAACTAGAGGATCGCTGGATTCCTTATTCATCGTCCTTATAAATATACCGTTAAAAGCAAACCCGCTAGGCTTTATACTATGTTGTATTTGATATAACTGGCTGAAATCGATGAACACAAATATTTATTTTTTAACTCCTAACTAAAAACGGGGTGTTATTAGTTTGACGTATGTATTTGTATGTCTGTATGTGGCATTGTAGCTACTAAACGAATGGATTGATTTGGATTCGGTTTTTTTAGTTTGAAAGCCGACGTAATTAAGATGGTTCATAGCTACATTTAGTTCAGCCGTTTATAAGTTACTAGCTTTCCACCCGCGGCTCCGCCCGCGTGGACTACAGGTTATATCGTGCCCAACTGTGGGATAAAATGTAGCCTATGTCCTTTCCCAGGCTCTAATCTATCTCTGTACCAAATTTCATCAAAATTGGTGAAGTAGTTTAGGCGTGAAAGACGGACAGACAGACAGAGTTACTTTCGCATATATAATATTAGTATGGATAGGCGATAAATGTCGGGGGTTATCATTTTATTTTATCTAAGAGTTATATTGATAGATTTACTTAATTGGGCGGGCCTATATGTTGTTTAAATGTTTCACGTATAAAAGCCGCGGGCAGAAAGCTAGCTGAAGAGTAAGATGAGCATTTTTAATTCTGTGTTACGGTTAAAAAGCAACAATTAAAAATCCAGCGTTGCCATCAGTTTTGCAACAACAAGGAGTTATGATGCAAAAAGCTGAAATTAGTTTGTTCATTCGACTATAATGAACTACCTTTTTGCCATAGATCAAACTCTATAGATGCTTTGGTAATAACAGTGGATCAGAACCACATTACTTATTCAGTCACCCACATCATAGATGTGTGACATAATTTTGTCATGTCGATGTTATTCTTATAGATCTGTAGCCCGGGGACATTTATATTACAAAAAAGCTTACCGTTTGTCTTTGTGAAATTATTATACATTTCGTCATTTTATATACTTAAAGTAAGGTCTTAATCACCTTAACCCGCCGTAACCATATATAGTGATAAGTTAAAAAATCTCCATATATGCTAGTTATTTACATTTTTGAGTTACCGTTTCAAATTTATACATTTGTTAATAGACCCTCTGCCACCTTATGATCGATCAGATTAACGATTCGATGACGAAAAAAATGAATGTGGCAATCTACTAAAATCCAGTGTTCCTGAGTAGTATCTATCACAAGCAATACATTACATTTCTGGTCTGCCACCTTGTGAGGTAGGGTTTCGTGCAACGGGAGCTTGGTCTACAAGCGACGTGACGAAGCGACGATGCGGCGATCAAAGTAACGTAAAATGAATCTTAATAGCGACGGAGAAAAGGTTTATTTGTCGAAATTAGAAGCACAAAGAGACACCGTCGTCTAAAAACGGAGCGACGGACTAAAAAAAAAACCTTTGCTCCATAGCTGTTAAGACTCATTTTACGTTGTTTGATGGCTACGCCGCCGCGCCGTGTTTCTTGTGTATCTTTATCTCCTTTATCTTTATATAGTATAATAAAATAAAGTCATTTCCGCTATCTGTTCGCTTTAATCTCTTAAACTACTCAACGGATTTTGATGCAGTTTCAGCAACAGATAAAGTAGTTCAAGAGAAAGGTTTAAATTTATATTTCATTCTCGAAATTCCCACGGGAATGAAGCCCCGGGCGGAAAGCTAGTAAACAATAAACACTGACAGTATGCGGTAGAACAAGGAGTCCGATCGAGATATACTGGGTGAAAAAGAACCTCCTAGCTATATTCAAAATCCTGAACCAGTATCACTCAAAGAACACATTTATGAAAAAAAAATTAAAAAAAAATCAATGGGATTAGTTCATTTTTTGCCTAAACGTAGACATTACTCCTACACCAGGCACGCGAGGGGTACGCCCGAGTGGTGTCTACGTTTAGGTAATAAAGATCCCCCCCCCCCCAAAAATAAAATAAAAAAAACAAAAAACAAAAAAAATAAAAAGTGTTCAGTAAGTGATACTGGTTCAGGATTTTCAATAAAGCTAGGAGGTTCTTTTTCAACCTGTATATGACAAAAATGATTTCACGTTCCTACGGCAGCACAGTGGTTGGGTGATTTTAAATTAGTTGGCGAAAATTGAAGTTGTGAATCAGCCTACAAAATTGAACCACTTTTCCCAAGGATCATAGTTCCTTCTGCGTTAGCTGATTTACCAAGAAAAATCTAAAAAAAAATTTAAAGAATTTTGTATAGGTTTCTTGGGAAAAGTTCTTTAGTTTCAGGGGTTGAGTCACACCCTAAAAATTTGCCAACTAATTATGGATAAAGTCCAAGGCTTTTGATCTGAGTTCGAACGCCATAGTTTTGCATTAAAATAGTTGTTGGTGGCTTGTTCGTATTTTCATTGCAGAATAATATTCACAGTTGAGTTGTTAAGCTTGCAAAATAACTTTGATTTATTTATTTTGAGTGCTCTTTTGCTCTGAATAAACACTGTTGATATTACAAAGTGGAGTTTTGGGTTAAGTGGGTGAATGGGTTTAATCAACTTTTACATCAACTTATCCAAGAAAAGTTTCCATTTATTGCTTCGTTAAAAATAGTGTCACTAAGCCAGCGAAACTAGGATTTAAACAATCTAAAAAAAACCTTGGAAAATCTTTCAAAATTATGGTCTCAACTCGTTCACCATGTATAAGATGTTATTTAAAATATGAAAAAAAAATTAAAAGCTGACAGAAGCGAGATGGTTCTTAGCTTTATTTATCAAAATTGGTTTAGCCGTGAAGTTATAAGCGATGAATGTCGAGGGTTACAATTTTTAATTTTAGAGTTATGGCACAAGTAGTGACATAGGCTACTTTCTAAGTGCAGTCGCGGATGGAAATACATAAATTATAGTGGTGCTAATTAGCACGAAACGCAATAGAAAGAGTTGGCGCGCTTGTTTAACAATGGAGGTACTTTGAAGCGTCATCTTCTTTGTTCAAACATAATTTAACACAGTTAGACGTTCGGATCGGTCGAGTGGTAGGAGCCCTGCCTCTTGGTCAACGGGTTCGATTCCCTGTCGGGGCAAATGTTTGTGTAAAAAGCCGATGTTTGTTCTCGAGTCATGGATGTTCGTGTCTATTCAAAGGGACCCACGACACAAAGGAAAACCTTAGTGTGGGCCTTTGGGTGTGTAACATTTAAATATTATTTTAAGTAATGTTTTTTTTACTTAAGTTTTTTTTTTCTTTTAATGTGTAACTTTTTTTTTAAATTGTTTAAAATAATAAAAAAAACTGTACGTGTTCTCATATAAAATGGAATTTTCGTGTACATATCACTGCAGAAAATTTTAGGAACATATGTATTTAACCCCCGATAAAAAAAGGGGTGTTATATATCAGTATATAACTCTCAGTGGCATCGTAGCTCTAATACTTTTTTTTTGAAAGTGGCTCTTAGCTATATTTTATCATAGTAAGAATCCGTTTAACATGTTTAAATTAGTGAAAATAATCGCGAAAATCTTAAACATTGTACAAATTATTTTTTAGGTAATGTTTGTGGCGTTTATTTATTAAATTTTTGAACCAAATCATTAATGCTTTCTGTTGATCGATTCTCAATCTATTACTCGTTAGGAGCTCTCCTCTACTAGACTGTAGAAACCCTATATTATTTTACCTTCAACTAACAATTACCTTAACTTCAACAACGTTTAATCATGAATAATGGACGAGCAAAACTATTTGTTCAATACTAAACTATTAACTATCTATCCAGATTCGAATCTAGTATTTAGGGTTTTTTTTAATTATGAGAGAGGTTAACTCTTGACCTTAATCTTGACCCAAGTCATAGATGAAGTCAACGATGGAGCGAGTTAATGCTGGTCACTGGTACTCCTTCGCACCGATGGAACACAGCGTGCTGTTTGGCATCGGACTTCGGTAGGAGAGTGTGGTCGCAAACCAGACTGCCCTCTACCAAACATATGGACCATACCGCCTGTACCAAACATATGGTCTCCACAGGACATATTTAAACAAATAAACGAATTTATATGTTCTATAAATTAATTCTTGAAGAAGAGTACGACCTTCATTGCCTTGTAGGTTTTATTTGACTGGCCGACAGCTCATTTATAGTGGCCATAAATTTGATGAATTTTGGTACAGAATTCAATTTCAATTTCAATTTCAGGGTGAGTATATAAAGGTCTTAAGAACTATATGTTAGTATCCACTATCCAGCACTTGAGTAACGGCATGCAAATATTACTTTGATAAGCAGATTAAGTTTGAATGACTACTTAATTAATACGCTATACAATTTAGGAGATTGATTAAACCTTGGGAAACGACATAGGCTACATTTTATCTCACATCTGGGCACGATATAACCTGTAGTTTACGCGGGCGAAGCCGCGGGCGGAAAGCTAGTTGATAATAATAAACTAAATATTTAATCAAGTATGTAGCGCGGTTCCAGAGTTTTAACGCGTGAGAGGTTTAAATAGAGTGACTTTAAGCTAGTAACGGAACTTTAAAGGGTGATTTTCTGAGTGAAACTGAACAACTTTTCCCAAAACACCCATATGAAATTCGTCAATATCTTTTATTGAGGTAACCAACTGATGGAATTCTCACTACGATCCTAACTGGGCCACAATAAACTAAACAAACATCTACACATCATGGGCCTCACCGAGACCAAGTTATGTAGATTCTGTCATGAAGCTGACGAAACGTCTCTTCATGTAACCTGTGACTGCAGCGCACTGCACTGCAGCAGGAGTCGGTACCTTGGAGGTCACAACTTGTCCAACTAAGATATTACGGATGTGCCCGCTAAGGATATAGCCAGATTCGCGGTTGGCATAGGACTCCAGGATGTACTGTGATAATACAGAAGGGTACTGCTACAATAGATCTGTCAAGGTTGAAGTGACAGGGGGCCTGCGTACACGCTTGACCCCAACCCTTCGAACTCCTTAAATAATAATAATAATAATCAGCTGATGGAGAGATGATTTTCTTTTTAATATGTCGACCTATATTACTTGTTCAGTTTCGTGAGCTGATTCTCATCATCTAATACTAATATTATAAAGAGATTTGATTGTTTGTTTGTTTGCATGGAACTACTGGACCGATTTAAAAAAATCTTTCACCATTAGAATCCTACATTATCCCCGATGAACATAGGCTACATAATTTTACCGAATTCCCACGGGAATGAAGTCCCGGGCGGAAAGCTAGTGGTTCATAAAGTATAATGTTGTTGTAAAAGAGTCATAATGGTCTGTTCATATTTATAAGTTTTTTTTATTACTTTACTAGATCCGCACCTGCATTCATTCATTGTTCTGATAAGTTAAATTAGGTATTTATTGATTGGACGTACCTTTGAATAATCAACAAAGAATGTCAGAACTTTATTAATATCAGTGGAGTTGGCGGAGTCTGACATTCCTTACTATACGTCTAATTAATGTTGATACATTATGCGTCACGTAATATTGTAATTTTACAAAGTAAGATTTTAATCGCTCGGTACTTTTTGAACTGCCTCATTTTTTGAAGTGAAAACTTCTTTAGCGGCGTTGTGCACTTTGAAGTATGGGTAAAATATGTTAAACTCGCGTCACGTCAGGACACGTGACCCTGATCGAAAATTCATAAGGCGGAGGGAGAGTGAAAAATTCTTTGTTGTGCACTTTTTGGGATGAGTAAAAAATGTTAAATTAGCGTCAGGACACGTGACCTGATCGAAAATCCGAAAGACGGAGGGAGAGTAGACCGCAGAGATGTTCAAGTTGTCACTCTACCGGCACTCCCGGAGTGCAACCCGTTGTTTTTTTTTTCAGTTTTTTCATTAGCCTGCTGGCAACTTCGTACCGCCAGCGCGCTTTTCGTAATCAAGTAGGTAAGTGGCGAACTTCATTAACCTTAGTGTCAGAGTTTCAATACCGCCAAAATGGCTATAGGTAGTTAACGTGTTTTTGGAACAAACACTAAATTACTAATTACAGTTAAGGTCAAATAGCTCTAATACAATATAACAAAGGTAGTGAAAACTACGAAATATAGTAAACACACTAAGCGGTGATAGCCCAGTTGGTAATGAGCCAGACTTGTAATCAGAAGGTTGCGGGTTCAATTCCTGGTGCGGGCCTACACCACTAAATTCTTTTTTCGGATTTATGTTTGTATTTCTAACTAGCTGACCCGGCCAACTTCGTAATGCCTTTTTTTCATATTTTCTCACCGTTTAGACCTACCCTGGACTACGACAAACATTTTAAAACCAAAATCAGCTCAATCGGCCCAGCCGTTCTCGAGTTTTAATCAGACTAACGAACAACAATTCATTTTTATTTATATAGAAGATTATCACTTGCTCAACGGTCGGTGAAGGAAAATATCTTGATGAAACCCGTCCGTCCAAGAAAATTCATTTTCGAAAGACGAGCGGTCCTCCGACCCTCGTTGGGGACCGTGGTGGACTATGGCCTAAATCCCCTTCGTGTTTCGAATATGGGACGTATATGGGCTAGTAAAAAATACACTTTCAATTATTTATTAACATTAATTCATGAAATCGGTACGCACGGCGAAGTGCCCTTTATAAAGGCTATTTATACGCAGGTACTAATTTATTCAATAGAGATGATGTATCGTGGCCAGATATGATATACATACATACACGTGTGAAATAATTGTGATATAAAGGTCACGTTGCGTTATTTCAATAATAAATTTGAAGCGCTCGTAGCCCAGTGGCTCTCGCTGATCTCAACCGATCAGTGAGGTAAAGTAACGTACACAGACGCAGGGAACCTGATGGGTGACCAAAGTGGCAATTTATCGCAAGCGTTTCCGAGCTTCGGAGGTCACGTTTAGCTGTCGGTCCCGGCTGTTGTCGATTGACTACAGTCGTTAAAACAAAGTCAGAGGCTATTGTGCGGTTTGAAAACTCTGACATCAGGATTAGCCAAGTTCGCCACACACTTTACTATACCTACACGATAAGAAGAAGAAAAAGAATAATAAATTGATGATGTATATATATTTGGTTACTATGTCCAAATAAAATAGTTTTAGCATTTTGCTTCCACGCTGGACTGTGAGTAAATAACATTGAAAATGTCAGCTGCCAACTCTTTCCAAGTAAGTTGCAGAACCAGTAAGCAAGACGCGAGGATTTTGCAGTATCTTGGGCAAAAGGCCGACAACCTATCACCACTACAATATATTCAATACTCATGTTCCATTTATAACCCTTAGAATTAATGTCAAATGTGGCCTCAAATGGTTTGAGACTTCAAACCGTTCTGCCCACCTTGACAGGGATTTTAAGCGTGAGGATTGTTTTTTTACTTTATTCCAGCGGTCAGACAGCAGTCACTCCAATGTCAAGACCTGCCAAACATTTTGATCATGCCTGGTCAAGCTTACCCCAAATTAAAAAAAAAGGTGGCAAGGCGCTAAGAAGAAGAATTCAGTTTTATTTTAGACTCTGTAAAATATTAAAATATTTTTAAAGGAGGATTACATAAAAATTGACTATGTTTTTTGTATGTTTGTTACGCGATAACTCCACCAATTGTCAGCTGCAAATTATTTTTTCGAAAGTCTATCCTCCATAGGTGGTCCCATATAAATTTCTACGATTTAAAAAAAATCAACAACAACAAAAAACACATACACATTATAATTTTAAAGATGACGGTCTAGTTTGTGGTTATCTGTTGATAGCTATTGTTGGGATTGAAGTCAGTTGGTTCTTACGTTTTTAACGTGGATAATATTAGTGTATTTTTATTTTCTTTTGAGGGGTCATGGCTAGCCCTACGGTCGAGGCAAATATTCTGTCGGTTCCCTCAGTAAGTTGTATATCAAACCCACTCAACTCCCTTGCCCAGTGTTAATATGATAATGATAATTAAACGTTTCAATTAGAATAAATTAGGATACCTGGCTTTTGGCAATGTTCGTACCGTGGAGGTTCTATTACCTCCAACAAGCAGCGTAGAATATCTAACGCTAAAGGTTCAATTATCAAAACCCAATTCTTACTTTGTCGTGTTTTTCAGAATCGGATTGAGCTTTATGCGAAACTAGATAATTTTCCCAAACAAAAATCAACTCTTTCCTCTTTCCACCTCTTTCTTCTTGCTTTTGTCATCCTGAATCGTCCTCTAGTTACAGTATTCAGAAAGCAAATAATTTGAAACAACTCGAAAAAGGTCCAGGGGTTTGGGCTGGGCGTTGATGAGTCAGTGAGTCAGGACTTTCAATTTTAAATACATAGATCACCTTTAAGGCATTCAATGCTATACAACTATATTTATAGGTCCTGAAATCAATCAAAGTTCGATGGGAACATGCCAGATGGTTCTTGATAATAGTGTTTGCATTAGTAATGAACTGGCTTCCTGTTGGCTATTGACAGACCTAATATTACTTAATTGAAGTCTTCGCTCGCTTGCAAACATTGCAGACTAAGTGGAGTCGCTGTATTATTTGAAAAATTATCTGTTTTACCACAAAACATTTAACCGCCACTTAAGAAAATGTCTAAAACTGACTTCTGTTATTTTTCCCATACAAAAAATGACATAACACAGTTTTAGAAACTATCTAAGTTGTAGTAAGTTTTTGTGGTAAAACCCTATTCCTTTTGGGCTACCTACTTCAATATGTTAATATTGCTTTTCATGTTAATATTGGTACTGAAAAAAACCACCAATTGCCACCTGGTACAATCCATCACACCTCTTTCGCTTCCTCTACATTCATATTTCGCTTCACACACGCTCTTCGGATTCGGGTACTCCTAACACCATTTTTTCTTAGTACACATTACCAACTTTTTGTCTTAATACGTTAATCTAAAGCGCTCTATTCAGATCCAACTAATGAAGTAATTAGATATCCACATACTAAATTGAAAAAGTTTTCTTAAAGGTCGACAGAGAGCGTAACATCATCGATTTTAACGAAACTCACAGTGTCTTGGGTGAAAAATATAATTTATTGTCTTTTATAAAATTAGTTTTGCCAATCATGCTCGAGCAAAAGCTGCCATAAAAAAAATTAAATCACAGTTTATTAAAGTGCTATTTAACACGAGCTTTTCTGTCCTTTAGGTATAGTCGGTCCGAGCTGTGTTCAATTGAATTGCCAAATTATTTTGGCGTTTTGAAAACTTTTTTAAAATTCTACACAAAGACAGAGACGAACATCGAAGACCCAAGAACAAACATCTACTTTTTGCATAAATATTTGCACCAGCCGGGAATCGAAACCGGGTCCTGGTTTCGATCAAGAGGTAACGCTACTACCACTCGACCAAACCGGTCGTCAATATTGTCACTCTTGACTATACCTTATAAGAAGATTAGTATTTTGTTTTGATGCTGGGTGGTTATTCTATTAACCAATGGCATCTC
The DNA here is from genome assembly GCA_949987775.1 of Aproaerema taeniolella. NCBI lineage: Eukaryota > Metazoa > Arthropoda > Insecta > Lepidoptera > Gelechiidae > Aproaerema > Aproaerema taeniolella. The sequence continues at coordinate 8,076,891 of OX465265.1, read as the reverse complement.
AGTGGCGGTGGAATGATAATGGTGACCACTTCATTCGTTCAGGTGGCAAAATTTTAAAACTGCATAAGCCTCGTACTTTTGATGACACCTACCTTGACTGGTAGCGTCACCATCAACTGTATTTTAAGTTGCCTGGTAGTCGAAGCCTGGTAGTTTGTAACGTATCGTTCGGTTGCGGTTTTCATCAAGTGTACCATCGATAGTTTTGATTTTTTCCATCTGAATGGATAAAATGATCACCATTAACATTCAGGAATAGACGCCATAGACCTTACCGTCCTCCTGTCATTTCTGTCTTTCGCTCAAACCTTTCTGGGGCTCGCCTGTTCATAAAAGTGACATATAGGCTACTTTTTTAGAAAGGCGTTTAAAGAAAGTTACTGAATCATAACTCTGTGAATGATCTGACATACATCCGTAAAAAATCCTCCAGCTTCATAATAAAACGAAAAACCATCCATTTTCCGTCCGTCCGGCTTTCGTTTCCCGCTTATAATGCCGGATAAAAAGTCCGGATATTAAAGATGGTGATGTACCGCACAATAGAGGGTATTTAAACTAAACGATCGATATATTATGGTACCTAGACTGCGAATATAGACTTGAATATGTACCTAGAACTTTTTGTGCGTATTCTATCTTGATTCTTCTTTTTAACCCCCAACAAAAAAGAAGGATATTATAAGTTTGACGTGTGTATCTGCGTGACTGTGTATCTGTATGTCTGTGTCTGTGGCATCGTAGCTCCTAAGCGACTGGACCGATTGCAATGGGAATTTTTCGTTTGCAAGCTGACGTAATCAAGATGGTTCTCAGCTAAATTTGATCAAAATTTGTTCAGCCGTTTCAAAGTTATAAGCAATTGAATGTCAGAGGTGATTTTTTTTTTAATTTTCAGTTATTGTTGAGCAGCAGGACTAGGCGTTAAAAAGAACTGTTTTTTTTATAAAACTTAAATATGTATTAAAAAATACATTAATATTAAAGTAAATTTAAAAAAAATATCCACACCAAACTTATAATACAAGCAAAATAAAAGTTTGTTTTTAAAAAAAAGGATTATAAGAGACTGTATCGAAGTCCCATGGACTGTACAAGTACAATATAAAATGAGTACATTAATGTAAGCATTGTAAAAGGTTATTTATTGTTTTCTGTTATACTCTCGGTTTCTCATGATAAAAAAACAAATAATACCAACACCCAGACTTTTAAAAAATGACAAAAAAAGCCCTGGTTTCCTTTCTTATCGTGTGTGATAATTTATGATCAATTACTTAATTAGTCAATTTGACCAAAGTTGCGACCACACACCTCGAGATTACACGATCCCACGACAGAATTTCTTATGAGATGCGCGCGCTACTTGCTCGGGGCTCTTTCACGCGCGCATTTTATTGCGCTCCCCACAAATTCAGTCCTTATTTCACCGTTTTTCTGTTTCCTCTGTCTTACGCTCTAACCTCTCTGGCTCGTCTGTTCATAAATAACAGATTGCTAGTAGTCTTCCTCTCGCTTTTGCTAAATCCAGCAGCTCGAGCACGATGTGCTCGCACGCGGAATGCGCCGCGGCCCTAAGTCAAAATGTCAACATTGAAAACTCCAGTGGTCGAGCACGGGGCCCTCGCGCAATCAAAGTGAAGTTTCAATGTCAGCAGAGTGACGTGCCTCGCGAGTTTGTAGCGCATCATGTTTGAGTTGATGTTGTTTATGTATTGGTCATCAGTCATCATATTTGCCTTCCAAGCCTCGTATCAAAGTTGAAGTGTGTCCATAGGTACTTCGCTATCTGAGTTCCATATATGTATAGATTCGTTATGTGGATGGATGTCGTGTGCTCTGTGCTCTGAATTCTGAAAATAAATCACCTCTTTTTTCACCGAACGGGATGTTTCAGGTAATTCGTTTTAGGTTATTAAAAGGCCGATATTAATCATGTGAATGTGAATTTTTGTAGATATTGATTTTTCTTTGTTTTTACATTTGTGTGAATTTTCTTTTTTTAATGCTTCTAAAACTGCTTTATTTTATAACTCACAAAATTGCGTGGTTTTAGAAAATGTATTTAAAGGTAATCTGGTATCTTTTGATATCCGCTGTCAAGGTAGTTTTTTATGTAAACTTCTTTTCAAAGTAGTAGTAAAGTTTGCAGAACAATCAAGTAGGGGGTACTAAATTCCTAAAGATATTAAATTATGGGAAAGGACAAGAATGGAAGTATATTTTATTGGCAGTAATTTTGAAATATGACTTCGTAAAGTTTTACGAAACTGTCATGATTGTAATAAGATGGAAGAGGCTTCTGAAGTATTCGTAAATATTTGTATTTATATGAATTTCGAGAGAGGATTTTGATACGTGTATAAGAAGAAGACTTCTTGCTAGCGCTTAGTCCCGTTTCTCTCTCAGGGTACGCTAGACCATGATCCAGGATTTGGCAGGTCAAGTCATTATACGTGTGTTGTGTAGGTCTTAAGTTTTAATGATAAGACCAAAAAAGAAAATGTTGGGTAAAATGCTGCCCTATGCGCGATTGTAGTTGTCCTGATCAAGAGATATTCGTTCTTTCATGTTATTTTTACTCCACCGTGAGTATCAGGTCTGCTATCCCTACAGGCCTAGCCACAGCTTCTGGTGTCAAGTTCTGTACCTAAAGACGAATGTATCTGTGGATAGGTTGGATTTCTAAAGAAAGTGAGTAAGTATTGAAGTAAGCCCCCTCTTATGACCCTCAGAATGTATGTCAAATGTGGCGTCACGTGGCTTTAGATACATACGGTACTCTGCCTGCCCCGACAGGGATTATAATTGTACACTGGCTACAGTTTTGAACGGCGGTGACACAGCGGATTTCTCTCTCCGCTGCCGCACGGAATGTTAAACTGATTTTCCTCCTTCCATTAGCTCAAGTTCTTGAGGAAATGTAGAAAAATTATGTAAATTATGTTTAATTTTAATGTCTATTTCTAAACTATATTACTGCAAAGTTATATCGAAATCTATCGGTTAGTTTTTGAGTGAAGTAAAAACATATATCCATCTATCCTCGATGACTTTTACATTCATATTAGTAGAATAATAAACCGTATCAAAGATATAGAGATATAAACAGTTTACTTTGTTGAAAACAATAATAACATAACACATAAAAGCCCACACTAAGGTTTCCCCAGTGTCGTGGGTCCATTGGAACCTACACAAAGACAGACATAGGTGAGTACTATTTGTCTGTGTATAAATCTGCGGGCTTAAAACTATGTCACGTCTGTCGGGGGATTAAATTTTATTCTGAAATTTTACTGAAATGTCTGCAAATTCCACGTAACTTTAGGCCTTTCAATTTACCTGACATTGAGAATTTTCTTAGAATATTTCATGAATAAATTAAGCTGTCCCGCTTTTATTCTATACCTCATTTAAGTGTATAACCATTGTATAAACGCAACAAAGACTGAAGAATAATATCAGCTACTAGCTTACTAGTTTTTCCCTGGGGAATTTGGGAAAATTATATAACTTATGTGTTATTCTGATGTCTAAGCTATATTACTACAAAGTTCCATTAAAATCCGTTTTGTAGTTTTGTCCCGATTGTAGAGAAACAAGTATATTCACAAACTTTCGCATTTATAATATTAGAAGGATATTTTTTTAGTTAAATTTAAGTTTAAGTTGGCACGCACGTTGACTTTCAAAGCGTGTGACTGTATGTGGGTAGTGATTACTGCAACGTGATCCTTTCATGGCCTGTGAGAATATTCATAGAAGCGTTTCTATGCACTTGTTACACAGAAACGCCATGTCACATTAACAATATATGTTAATAAATACGAAAAAAAAGAGCGAACTGCTTTGATTCGCCTTTGTACGGGAAGACAAACTATTTTTTAAGAATTTTATATAGGTTTGGGGAAAGTTGTTCAGTTTCGTGACATGAATCACCCCCAAAGTTTTGCTATCCTATTTAAAGTCACCCCCTAATGTAGAGATATGTAAATTATTTATTGCACTCGATGTAGGTAGTAAATAATACAGACAGAAACAACTTTTATAAGAAACTGACTTTTGTAGCCATCCTTGTCTACAAAAGTGCAATAGTGCTATCTTTATAAGGATGCAACGTTCGAGATTAGATTAAAAGTGAAATTTTAAAATATTGGGGAAAGTTGTTCAGTTTCATGGCGAGTATCAACCCCTAAAGATTCGCTAACTAATACAAAGTTAAAAAGACACACTTCAAAGTCACAGTGACACAGTTTTAAACCGGTTAAACTATATTATGTATTGTATAGCAATACAAGTTTATTCTATATCAATTCTAATATACGAGTAGCTTCCAATATAACCTTTAGAACATATAATGCAGGTGGCTACGATTTGAGCCGATAACATAGTAGAGGCAGTAAATTGGAGTTATAGAATAGCCTGGCAAGCTTGTAGCGGATCCGGATGACAATTTGCACAGGGATATTAAGTCCAGGGCCTCTATTCCACTAATCAGTGGCGTATCAATGGTGGTTGAATGACAACAGTGACTATTTTTAACTCCCGACATAAAGTAGGGGTGTTATAACTATAACTTATAAGTTTTGATGTGTGTATCTGAATGTCTGTGTATTTGTGTGTCTGTCAGTGACATCGTAGCTTCTAAACGAATGGATTTGAATGCGATTTTTCTTGTTTTGCAAACTGTCGAAATCGAGATTTTCCTTAGCTATAATTATATTATTTGATTCAAATAGGTTTAAGCCGTTTAAAATTTATATAAGCAATCAAGTATCGGGGGTGATATATTTTTTACAATTTTAGAGTTATAATATCCATTCAGATGGAAAAGTTCATTACTATATATTACTACCTACTAGAACTATCATAACCTCATACACTTCATAACAACCGCCCCCAATCGATCAACACTGCCACTGCCAACAGTGCGTCAAGTTGCAAACGACCTGGCGCCCTCAGTTGAGGTAGGTTTAGACAGCTAACTTCGTTACCTGAACGGATAAACTGGTCACCACTGTCATTTCACCGCCATTGAGGCGCCATTGATTAGTGGAATAGACGCTTTGCTGGCTTGTTTGTCTTGGGGATATATGCTACATACTTTGTGCTACTTGTGTTACAATAAATCGAATTATTGTATGGGATGTTTGTCACGCCACATACTCAAAGGTTTTTATGTTAGGACCCAAGTGGGTCCAACTAGACACAAAAACTTTTTCCACTTTTTCCCTTGGAAATTTGGGAAAATTATGTAGCCTATGTGATAATCCAGGGTGTCAGCTATACCTCCATAATATTTTTTTCAAAATTGGTTCAGCTGTTTGAGCGTGAAAGAGTAACAAACATCCATACATCTATACAAACTTTCGCCTTTATAATATTTATCACAAATTGCCTAATAAATAAAGAATTATAAAGTTATTAAGGTCAAAAATATTTTTTTCTGAAGTTAAATGCTAAAATGCCTGGGCTAAGTAAGGATAGTATAAGGATAGGTAGTAGTAAGTGACGCTGATTTTTATGGAGTAGGGAGATCGAAGTGAGTTATGTATGACAGAGGAGAGTTGTGGAGAGAAAATTTTGAAATCGTTCTAGGAAAACTAATGCTTTCTGTGAATAAAATGAACAAAAGAACCTAACCTGACCTAAACGAGCAGAACTGCGACAACCGCTTAACGCTTAACTCGCTTCGCTCGCTCGGCTCGTGCGTTGGGGTTCGCAGCTCTAACCTAACCTACCCCAACCAACCCTTAATAGATTGGTTGGGTTAAGCTATTAACAAACCTATTTGTCGCAGTTCCGTCTGACACAATCGAACAAAGTAGTTGAATGACTTATAAACAGAGGAAATAAAACATTTAATTCCGTTTCCGATTGTTATATAGGAATGTATAGATTTACTAGGAAATGTATCTAATGTAATTAATTCACACATTTCCGGGCGATTTTAGGAATAATAAACATTTTCTAGGAATTATATACAATGATGGATTACGTATATTTCCGTTAACATCGATAAAACACTTGGTTTGGTATAAAATATACCAATGGTAATGCACTGCTATCATATAACAAACTTGGGGGAGCATCGTAACAATCGATAGGGATATCGGGTCATGTCACTATAGGCACGACCTCAATTCATTAAGAAAATACCAAAATTTTGATGCGCTATCTTAAAATAAACTCAAGGGAAAAATATTTTTGTTCGTTGTCGTATCTAGGGCCGGTTTGGTCGAGTGGTAGTGGCGCTGCCTCTTGATCGACAGGTCCTGGGTTCGATTACCAATCGGGGCAAATATCTTTGTAATTAATTAAAAAACAAAACCGACTTCAAAAAGCGAAAAATAATAAAGTAGCATTAAGTGAGCTACGTACCTACTGATCTGCTTGAAGACGGTGCGAAGGCAAATCAAATACGTTCATCTGCCTTCAAACGTACCTACTAATCTCTTTGTACAGATCAGTAGGTACGTTTGAAGTCGGTTTTTTTAAAAATTAAAAGTTAATTTATTTTTATAGTTTTAGTGTAATTAAAGAAAGTATGTGCGAAACAATGTAAGTGCCTATTAAATTCGAGGGTTTCCCTCGATTTACCTAGAATTCCATCATCAAATCCTGACTTTTTTACAATGGGACCACCTCTGGATTATATTCTTTTGAACAAAAAAGAATTTTGAAAATCGGTCCTTAAATGGCGGAGAAATTGGTAAACATACATAAAAAAAGATACACACAGTCGAACATAGCCGTACAAGGCGTGAATAGGTTGATAACTCGACTTGTATGAATATGTTTTTATTTTGTTTGGCATCTGGATCGCTAGTTTAATATGGTGAACTAGCTTTCTGCCCGGGACTTCGTTCCCGTGGGAATTTGGGAAAATTATGTAGCCTATGTGTTAATCCAGAGTTTCAGCTACCTCCATACCAAATTGTATCAAAATTGGTCCAGCCGTTTGAGTGTGAAAGAGTAACAAACATCCATACATCCATACATCCATACATCCATACTTACAAACTTTCGCGTTTATAATATTAGTAAGGATAAAGCAATAAGTCGACAGGTCCACTTTTAACGCACACACCCTACTTGTGAATTTTTGAACAACTCTCTACCAATGAGTAATTATATAAAAGACATCTGACTTCATATAATTCGACTTGTCAACTTATTCACGCCTTGTATTAGAACCTCCTCCTTTTTTGAAGTCGGTTAAAAAACAGATGTTTGTTCTCGGTTCACGAGTATTTATGTCTGTCTTTATGTGTGTTCCGAGGGACACACGGCACAAGGGAAAAACTTAGTGTGGGCCTTTAAATTTATGGTTCTTTATTTTTTAAATCTTACAAGTTTGCTTGGTTTGGGCCTAGATGGCGCTGTGTGAATAGGGTAGATGGCAATTTTTTTTTTCTAATTATTTACATTGAAACTTCTCTTCTTTATCTTAGAAATCGTTTTTCAAAACTTTAAAAAAGATGAAAGATATTATTGTCTGTTTTCAATTACTAAGACGAAGAAAGTGACATCACAGTTCAGTACTGCCAAATTCCATACGAAATTTCGTATAGTAAGAAAAAGATTCTTTTATATCGAATTCTATTATCACATTTTGCTATCTTAATAAATATATTTTATATTCAATGTCAGCCAATCAGTATTTATTAATAAAATAAAGAGTAATTGAATAAGAGCATAGACTTCTGTGGCAGTCTTTAAAAGGGGAAGGGTTTCGCCCATCTTCAAAACGGGTTGAAGTACGTTGGTGAAAGAACCCTCTCAATACTTCAACTGCCACATTACAGATGTAAGGAAATACTTCTATTTTCAAATACCCCACCAGAGAGCCAGAATTCCCAAAGGCCGACGACATTTTGCCGCATCCACATTCCCGCGTAACCTACATTCAAGTACTTGTACGTTGGGCTACCTGAAAGGTGGGGTGTGTTGGCTTTCACAGAATACACAGTTCTTGTGTGTATGTCAACTCAGTAAAAGTTATTTTTTCGTAATGTTTTGTTCACTGTTTACCTTAGGTCAGTTAAGCAAGCTTAGGTCATTTTAAATTAGATAGCTAAACTTTAGGGGTTAAGTTTTAACTACTGACAAAGTTTGTCGTGTGAATCTGTATGTCTGTGTGTTTGTCTGTGGCATCGTATTTCCTATGCGGTTTTTTGTTTGAAAGCTGACGTAATCGAGCTCTAAATTATCAAAATTGGGTCAGCCATTTATGAGTTAAAAGCACTTGCTGCTATCCCACAAAACATAAACCACTTAGACAATGTCTTATATTGTTGTTGTTTAATTTATCCCATTCGGGAAACACAAGGAATCTAAGTCTGTACAGCCATTTTTTAGGGTTCCGTAGTAATCTACGAACCCTTATAGTTTCGCCATGTCCGTCTGTCCGTCTGTCCGCGGGTTTCCTAAGAAACCCTTGGTACTACAGAGCTGAAACTTAGCATGATTATACATATGAATCACGCCGACAGAACTGTAGAGTAAAATCTTAGAAAAAAAAAATTTTTCGGGTGTCTCCCATAGACGTGAAAGGGCGATGAATTTTTTTTTTCTCGACAATATTTTTGAATGGGGTGTCATAGGATAGCATATTAAAAGAAAGAAGGGGTTTACTAAGAACATTTTTCGATTCAGCACTCCGTTTACGAAATATAAATTTTTAAAGTGAAAATTTTTGTCAAACACAAGTGTCCCCCCCCTCTACCTGCTAAACGGTTGTTTCTAAAAATGTGGAAAAATTCACGTTGGTAGATTATATAACGAAATTAAAAGGAAAACTATCACACATAACTTGGTCCTTCAAGTTTGCGAGTAATAGTCGACCAAGTGCCAAACACAGTTGGGATTAATAAGAATATATTTACTAATATAAGATCCTTAGTACTACAGAGCTGAAATTTGGCATGGTCATAGATATTAATTGCGCCGACAGATCTAAAATATAAAATTTTGGAAAAAACATTTTTTCGGGTGTTTCCCATACACGTGAAAGGGCGATGGATTTTTTTTTCTCGCCGATACCATCGAATTGAATGTCATAGGATAGATTTTTAAAATATAGAAGGGGTTTACTAAGAACGTTTTTCGATTCAGCACTCCGTTTGAGAAAAAAATATTTTTAAAGTGAAATTTTTTGTTAAAAACAAGTTTCCGGGGGGGACACTACCAGCTAAACGGTTGTTTCTAAAAATGTAGAAAATTTCACGGTTACAGAATATACAACGAAATTAAAAGAAAAACTATCACACATAAGTTGGCCCTTGAAGTTTGCGAGTAATAGTCGACCAAACGTTTTTGGGATTAATAAGAATATGTTTACAAGGTTCCACGCTAAAAGTGAGGGGAGGTCGAAAGCCAAACTGTAACATATTGACATTTTAGGTGTCGTTGAATAGTTTTATGGGGGTGTTAATTACGAAAATGACATCAAAATTATTTTAACAGCAGGTTGATATTATTTCTAACAGTAATATTGCCGTAAAAAAAAAAAAAAAAAATTCGCGCTCGCTTCGCTCGCGAATTTTATACTTACATTCGGTTGTATCTTGATCAAAACAAAAATGATTTCCGAAATTACAAACTCTTTAATAGTACATTTGTTTTTAGGGTTCCGTAGTAATCTACGAACTCTTATAGTTTCGCCATGTCCGTCTGTCCGCAGGTTTCCTAAGAAACCCTTGGTAGCACAGAGCTGAAATTTGGCAAGGTCATACATATAAATTACGCCGACAGAACTGTAGATTTTTTTTCGGGTGTCTCCCATAGATGTGAAAGGGTGATGATTTTTTTCTTCTCGCCAATATCATAAAATGGGGTGTCATAGGACAGCTTTTTAAAAGACAGAAGGAGTTTTCTAACAACGTTTTTCGATTCAGCGCTCCGTTTGCGAAACATAAATTTTTAAAGTAAAAATTTTTGTCAAACACAAGTGTCTACCTCTCTACCAGCTAAACGGTTGTTTCTAAAAATGTAAAACAATTCACGGTGGTAGTATATACAACGAAATTAAAAGAAAAACTATCAAACATAAGATGGCCCTTCAAGTTTGCGAGTAATAGTCGACCAAGTGCCAAACTTAGTTGGCATTAATAAGAATATATTTACTAATATTAGATCCTTAATAGTACAGAGCTAAAATTTGGCATGGTCATACATACCTATTGATTGTGGTGACAAATCTAAAAAATAAAATGGTCGAGATAGAAGATAGAAGAGGTTTACTACAAACGTTTTTCGATTCAGCAATCCGTTTAGGAAACATTAATTTTTATAACGAAAAAAAATGTGGCATAATTCACGAGGGTAGCATTTACGACGAAGTGTACCCTGAACCAAAATGGTTGACATACAAGGTTCCGCGCTAAAAGTGAGGCGAGCCGAAAGCCAAGCTGTAACATATTGACACATTAAAAATATACACCTGCTTAGCTTGATATTATTATATTATTCCTTACAATAAAATTGTCGCAAAAAAAAAAAAAATTCGCGCTCGCTTCGCTCGCGCATTAAACACTTCCATTCTGTTATATTTAGGCCAAACTTTTTAGTACATTTGTTTATGATACTAAGTATAGTATTTGGGGATTTTAACATAAAGTATGACAATATGCTTGTAGAATTAAGAAGCCAGCTGCATATTTGAACCATGCTGCTACGGAACCCTACGATGCGCGTGGCCCGACACGCTCTTGGCCGGTTTTTTTAAAATTGTCATAGTTTTATTTTTTCAGGTAAGGCCCTAAACGGGGCTTATACCTCTTACTCCTTAAACAAAAAAAATAATTGTGTTCCCATACAAACTTCATTAGCATACAGCGCATTTTGTATGGGAGATCAATTTTTTTTTGTATTTTGACCTATGTTCTTTGGGAAAGTTGTTCAGTTTCATGGACTGATTAACCACCCGAGAGGTTGAAAGAGAGATACCTAAAGCCCTGTATACATAATTATTTCCTAAAGTATCCCTACCTTCAAAATCATTTATACACTGCAGCTCTGACGTCACAAGCCGGATAATACTCAGCTTCAGCATTGTTCGAAATACCCTTTTTACGGCCAAATATCCGCTTTTGATATTTCTCTTACCCAGATGTCGAGATAATGATTTGGTAAACAGGACACCCTTTGTTTTGGCCGAATTTTGAAGGAATGGGCTGTATTTGATTCACTGTATTTTATTTTTGGATTTGAATATGCAATTACTGTTTTGGAAATAGAATTTTATTTTTATATTTATGGTTTTAAGTTAATTAATTGCTCTTTCACGCTGGACTGGTAGTGAAAGAAAAACTTAGAACGTGCTAGCTGCCTACTCTTCTCAGGCATACTATAAGAGACAGTAAGTGAGATGCAAGAGTTTTGTTATATCATAGTAAAAAGGCTGATAACCTCTCACTATTATACAAAAGGTTTTGTCTGATAACCCTCACAATTTAAGACTGCACCTTTGCGAATAGGCGAAGAGTCAGTAGGGTCAATAGAACGAATGCGTATGTATGTATTTAAATCCTTTAATGTTTGTTTGTATGTATTTCATGTAATCTTGACTTGTTTTAAGTGGCATCCTGAATGTCCTATAAAATAAATATTTTTTTCTATTCTATTCTATTCTATATCAAAGTGGCAGTGATTCTGGATCCACTGATACTCTGCTTACCCCGATAGGGATTAAAGGCGTGAGCGTATGTATATTTAATCTAGTTACCTTATTTTTAATTAATTAATAAAACGGGTCTAAAGTCACGTACATTGATATAATGATTTACCTTTTTGATTCACCATTCCGATGACAGCTTGCTGAAACAACAATCTACCCGTGACCAAAGCGAACAAACCGAAACAAAGTAAATCAGGATATATACGCGAATTCAGACCCGTTTTATAATTTAACAAGCTTTCCGCCCGCGGCTCCGCCCGCGTGGACTACAGTTTATATTGAGCCCAACTGTAGGATAAAATGTAGCCTAAGCCTATGTCCTTTCCCAGGCTCTAATTTATCTCTGTACCAAATTTTATCAAAAGTTTAGGCGTGAAAGACGGACAGACAGACAGTTACTTTCGCATTTATAATATTAGTAAGGAAGTAAGGATTATGTTTTTTATTATTATTATAAGATGGGTTAACTCTTGACCTCAATCTTGACCATAAGGTCAAAGATGAGGTCGACGATGGAGCGAGTTAACCCAGAAAATGCCTATAAAGGCACTGGTACTCCCACGCACCGACGGAACACAGCAAGCTATTTGGCGTCGGACTTCGGTAGGAGGGTGGTCGCGAACCAGACGGCCCTTTACAGAGCCTACCACACGGCATGAGACATAGGACGATACCTCAGATTCAGAAAAAAATGAAGTGTCGTTGCCTGGGATGGATTACTAGGAGGCAGGTCTCATTTATGTTTCCTTAGTCGCCTCTTACGACACCCACGGAAAGAGATGGGGTGGTGTTATTCTCAACCGATCACCACACGGCCAAAACACCCCCTAGGTACTAAAGTAAAAATAAAATAATAGCAATACCTTATTACGTTTACTTTTATTACGTAACGATTATATTATAAATGGACATTTTCAAGATAGAGCATAAAGATAAAATCTACGAGAAGTTGTCGAGCTTGCAGCCTTGTAACATCGTGACCCAGTTTATCAAGGAGTTTGAACGTCATAAGAGGTCAACATAAACTGGTGTTTACCATCACAGTCATCCAAATTCAAACATTCTTCTTTGTGCCTTTCTAAAGGACGCTCGGTAATTCCTTCCCGTGGGAATTTCAGAAAATCCGGTGCTATTCCTTGTTCATTTTTAACCCCTGAAAAAAAAGGGGTGGTTTAAGTTTGATGCGTGTTTGTCTGTGGCATCGTGGTAAATTATGTATAACCCTCGACATTTAGAGCCAAAAAAATAAAACTAAACCTGTAGTCTGCTTAAGCGCAGATCCGCGTCGCATCATACTGGTATTTGCCTCTTTCCTTGCTAACCGCCGTAGACAAAGGGTTAACCTTTGTTTAAAAAACCGGCCAAGAGCGTGTCGGGCCACGCGCATTGTAGGGTTCCGTAGCAGCATGGTTCAAATATGCAGCTGGCTTTTTAATTCTACAAGCATATTGTCATAGTTGATGTTAAAATCCCCAAATACTATACTTAGTATCAAAAACAAATGTATTAAAAAGGTTGGCCTAAATATAACAGAATGGAAGTGTTTAATGCGCGAGCGAAGCGAGCGCGAATTTTTTTTTTGTTTTTTTTTGCGACAATTTTATTGTAAGGAATAATATAATAATATCAAGCTAAGCAGGTGTATATTTTTAATGTCGTTTTCGTAATTAGCACCCACAAAAACCTATTAAACGACACCTGAAATGTCAATATGTTACAGCTTGGCTTTCGGCTCGCCTCACTTTTAGCGTGAAACCTTGTATGTCAACCATTTTGGATTAGGGTACACTTTGTCGTAAATGCTACCCTCGTGAATTATTCCACATTTTTTTTTTCGTTATAAAAATTAATGTTTACTAAACGGATTGCTGAATCGAAAAACGTTTGTAGTAAACCCCTTCTATCTTTTAAAAAGCTATCCTATGATAACGCACTCGATGATATCGGCTAGAAAAAAACCATCGCCCATTCACGTTAATGGGAAACACACGAAATAATTTTTTTTCCACCATTTTATTTTTTAGATTTGTCACCGCAATCAATAGGTATGTATGACCGTGCCAAATTTTAGCTCTGTACTACCAAGGATCTAATATTAGTAAATATATTCTTATTAATCCCAACTAAGTTTGGCACTTGGTCGACTATTACTCGCAAACTTGAAGGGCCATCTTATGTGTGATAGTTTTCCTTTTAATTTCGTTATATATTCTACCAACGTGAATTTTCCCACATTTTTAGAAACAACCGTTTAGCTGGTAGAGAGGGGGACACTTGTGTTTGTAAAAAAATTGTACTTTAAAAATTTATGTTTCGCAAACGGAGTGCTGAATCGAAAAACGTTGTTAGAAAACTCCTTCTGACTTTTAAAAAGCTGTCCTATGACACCCCATTTTATGATATTGGTGAGAAAAAAAATTCATCACCCTTTCACATCTATGGGAGACACCCGAAAAAAAAAATCTACAGTTCTGTCGGCGTAATTTATATGTATGACCTTGCCAAATTTCGGCTCTGTGCTACCAAGGGTTTCTTAGGAAACCTGCGGACAGACGGACATGGCGAAACTATAAGGGTTCGTAGATTACTACGGAACCCTAAAAACAAATGTATTATGAAAGAGTTTGTAATTTCGGAAAGAATTTTTGTTTTGGTCTAAATGCAACCGAATGCAAGTATAAAATTCGCGAGCAAAGCGAGCGCGAATTTTTTTTTTCTTTTTTTTTTTCTTTTTTTTTTCTTTTTTTTTTCTTTTTTTTACGGCAATATTACTGTTAGAAATAATATCAACCTGCTGTTAAAATAATTTTGATGTCATTTTCGTAATTAACACCCCCAAAAAACTATTCAACGACACCTAAAATGTCAATATGTTACAGTTTGGCTTTCGACCTCCCCTCACTTTTAGCGTGGAACCTTGTAAACATATTCTTATAGATCCCAAAAACGTTTGGTTGACTTTTACTCGCAAACTTGAAGGGCCAACTTATGTGTGATAGTTTTTCTTTTAATTTCGTTGTATTTTCTATAACCGTGAATTTTTTCACATTTTTAGAAACAACCGTGTAGCTGGTAGTGTCACCCCCGGGCACTTGTTTTTAACAAAAAATTTCACTTTAAAAATATTTTTTTCTCAAACGGAGTGCTGAATCGAAAAACGTTCTTAGTAAACCCCTTCTATATTTTAAAAATCTATCCTATGACATTCAATTCCATGGTATCGGTGAGAAAAAAAAATCCATCGCCCTTTCACGTGTATGGGAAATACCCGAAAAAATGTTTTTTCCAAATTTTTTATTTTAGATCTGTCGACGCAATCAATATCTATGACCATGCCAAATTTCAGCTCTGTAGTACCAAGGATCTTATATTAGTAAATATATTCTTATTAATCCCAACAGTGTTTGGCACTTGGTCGACTATTACTCGCAAACTTGAAGGACCAAGTTATGTGTGATAGTTTTCCTTTTAATTTCGTTATATATTCTACCAACGTGAATTTTTCCACATTTTTAGAAACAACCGTTTAGCAGGTAGAGGGGGGGGGACACTTGTGTTTGACAAAAATTTTCACTTTAAAAATTTATACTTCGCAAACGGAGTGCAGAATCGAAAAACGTTTCTTGTAAACCCCTTCTATCTTTTAATATGCTATCCTATGACACCCCACTCAAAAATATTGGCGAGAAAAAAAAAATTCATCGTCCTTTCACGTCTATGGGAGACACCCGAAAAAAATTTTTTTTCTAAGATTTTACTCTACAGTTCTGTCGGCGTGATTCATATGTATAATCATGCCAAGTTTCAGCTCTGTAGTACCAAGGGTTTCTTAGGAAACCCGCGGACAGACGGACAGACGGACAGACGGACATGGCGAAACTATAAGGGTTCGTAGATTACTACGGAACCCTAAAAATGGCTGTATTTACATAAATTCGTTTATCTTTCCCGAAAGGGATATATTAAAAAAAAACAAACAAAATGACAGTAAGTGGTGTATTGTGGCAAAGCAGAAGTTGCTTATAACTTTTAAACTTCTTGATTATGTCAACTTTTAAACAAAAACCGCGTCAAAATCAGTCCATTCATTTAGGATCAGCGGGCCGAGTACGATAGTGACAGCGCCGCGACAATACCGCGATCCTATGTCAAAATGTCAACATTGACAACGCCAAAGGGCGAGCACCCTCGCGCAATCAAAGTGAAGTTTCCAGCGTGAGCCGAGCGCGAGTTTATCGTTGTCGTGCTAGATTTGCAGGAGTTATGATGCCACAAACAGACATGCGACAAACTTGTAACATCCCTTTTTTTTCGTCGGGGGTTGAAAGAAAGAATTAAAGTGTCGTTAAAGAACTTTTTAAATAATTATAGAATCTTTTAAACTTCAAAAGATGTTCGCAAGAGTATTGAGTGTCATAAACGCAAGTTCTAAAGGTATAAAACTTTAAAGTTTCAAATTGTTTACAATATTCGCTCTAAGGGGCTATTTTCAGTTCAATCGATAAAGTACATCTTTCGTTGGAGGTGTTCGAACATCAAAGTGATGAGTCGTAATAAAACGATACATTTAGGTCAGAATTTTGTAGTCTTTAAGAAGACAGAATTCTTAGTAAAGAGAAATCGGAATATTTGTAGACAATCCATTCATACATTCACGTCTGTGATCCCTGTTTGGGGTAGGCAGAGCCTCATGTACAACTACTTGATGCAACATTTGACATACATTTTGAGGGTTGTTAGATGGAATATGATTATTGTGGTGATAAAATTTGCGCCCGACTTATTGGCATCTATAGTATGCCTTATACCTGAGAAGAGTTTTCGCTTTTAGTCTAACGTACGAGATAATTTTATGTAAGATATTAAGTAACAATAAAAATGACCCTGAATAACATAAAATGCCCGTCTTGTTCTTTTCTTAGAATTGGGTCATGGTTATATTGTTATGTTTTGTTTCTCGGGTGTTTTACGTACTTTTGTCACGCATTGTTGATGACACTGCCGCTAACGGAGAAACTGGCCGAATCGGAACATTACGAGTATGTCACACAGTTAGGCCCGTATTACAGAACGCAAATCAGACTCTGATCTATACTTAAGTAGCAGTCGTCTTTGTCATATTGATAGTGAGAGAAAGAGACAATAAAATACTTAAGTATAGATCAAGACTTGAATCTCCTTCTGTAACACGGGCCTGATTCTTCTATATATTAGGTCCCCACCTATGAAATTGCTGTTTTAAAAGTCTCTATAATATAACCAAGTATTAATATCTACAATGATATTTTAAGAGAAATGATTTGTATGTTTGTAACGAATAAACTCAAAAATTTTTAAAAAAATCCGATTTTTAAAAAGTTTGGACCGATTTTAAAATTTCATTATCAGCGAGTGACATAGTCTACATAATTTTCCCCAATTCCCGCGGGATCATTCCCATAGTCGTGGACTTCATAGTCATGGGCGGAAAGTAAGTCAAAAACAATTTTGTAAAACCCTGCTCAATCAAAGAATTTATGAAGAAAATTGTAATTTAAAAAAACCCAGCAATTTCATAGGGACCACCCAATATGCAGGTATTCTTTCGATATTTTTAAAGTTTCCGCACAAAAAAAAATACTAATTTTTGACTGGAACACAAACTTGTTACTTACATTAACCATCTTACACAGGGAAAAGTCATATCAGAGAAGCGTTTCAAAACTTGTTCATACCTGTGTACTTAGAGTACATTCAGTCACAACAGCTTAATGTCCATCATTACAACTCAGCCGAGCCATCGTTAACTGACTGAACTTTATCAATAAGTCGCTTCGACAGGTGGGGTCAAATAACATAGGGTGGGGAGGTAATACTTTGTAGGTGGGGTAAAATAATTATGTTTCGACGAAAGCACGAAAGTGTTCCATAATACTTTAGGTGGAATTATGAAAGTAAAATCAACCGGAAAGCATAACCTTGTTTTGGTAATATGGTGTCAAACGGCCAACTCAAACCGAGACAGTCAAAATGTTGTACAATGGTTCCCATAACGGTAGAAATAAGTAGTAAGGAAGGATTTTACGAAATCACCACAGGAAACAAGTCCATCCTTTAGTATATTACATTGTATAGAAAAATTATCTTAATGACCTTAGAAAAAAACGATCTGCTTTATCGTTTTTTCTAAGGTCAATAACCATCGAATCAGAGGAAGTGTTATCGCTTTATGTCACCCTGCGTTAGAATAACTTTTTTCAAACCTTGTTTTTAACAAAAGAGCTATTCGTGTTCAATAATGAAATCCACATTTTAGTACACCATTCTAACTATAGTCCTGCCTCGAAATCGAAAACATTCACCGTCATTATTAATCAGAAAGCGATAAAGGCTTTCATCGTGGAATTAATCGTCACTTTTAATCGTTGCAGGAAACTACGACCATTACCGCCAAAATGTATAAAGGTGATTTGTAGAGTTGAGTCGCTCATAAAGGACTAAGTTTTATTGTTTGTTGGATGATAATTTTGTCTCCAGAATTTTCAAATCAATTTTGAATAAATTGTTTAAATCTCAATACTCGTGTGGCAACCCCAAAATTTTTATTGTAGCCTTTTATTTTATAATGTCATTTTCTCTCTTCCTGAACAAAAAAGTAAAGTTTTCAGTTAATCTATACTATAATATTATAAAAAGGAACGATTTGATTGTTTGTTTGTTTGTTTGTTTGCATTGAATAGGCTCCGAAACTACTGGACCGATTTGAAAAATTCTTTCACCAAAAGAAAGCTACAACGCAGCATCTTCTCTTAACATGAATTCGCGGAGGGAATTACATTTAGCCTGTCTTGTTTATGATGTCATAAAATTTAAACAGCCCAAATATCTACATCGTAAGTTGAATACTGAGACAAGGTTTCATCAAAAGTACGGTACTCGCAACATTCGACCTCCACTTGGTGGGTATATTCATCGTTCTGTGGCCTTTCGTGGCAGCTTTCGTTACCGGGCAACAAAATGTTGGAACGATATACCCCCACCGATTAGGAACCTAGCTTCTAAATCAAATTTCAAGACAAAAATGAAACTCTTCTTTCTTGAAATACAGAAGTTAGGTAAACCAAATAGTTATCTCGGTCACTAGCAACCACGTAATCATTTCATTCATTTTTTGTGTTTCAGCTCTATTTAAATTTAAATTTTCTGTTTCTGCATATTTACATACCTTCATCCACTGCACCTTCACACCTCATTACACTCACACAGACACTTAACACTTGAATTAGGCCCTAGATTTGTAGTCTTAACATTATATAGTATTAACTCTGTCCCTCGCATCTCACTTGGGCGAGGGCTGAAAATCAGTGTTGCCAGCCTAATAATCAGTCTGGCATTATTCGCTGAGCCCAGGCCTTTTTTCCTCACTGCGGCAGACATATGCAAGCTTAAACTTGTATAATAGGATAAGATTATAGATTTGAACTTTTTTTTTTAATGTGTGTGTGTGCTGTTCTGAAGAAATAAACATATTATTATTATTATTATCATTATACCCGATGGACATAGGCTGAATAACATAAAATGCCCGTCTTGTTCTTTTCTTAGAATTGGGTCATGGTTATATTGTTATGTTTTGTTTCTCGGGTGTTTTACGTACTTTTGTCACGCATTGTTGATGACACTGCCGCTAACGGAGAAACTGGCCGAATCGGAACATTACGAGTATGTCACACAGTTAGGCCCGTATTACAGAACGCAAATCAGACTCTGATCTATACTTAAGTAGCAGTCGTCTTTGTCATATTGATAGTGAGAGAAAGAGACAATAAAATACTTAAGTATAGATCAAGACTTGAATCTCCTTCTGTAACACGGGCCTGATTCTTCTATATATTAGGTCCCCACCTATGAAATTGCTGTTTTAAAAGTCTCTATAATATAACCAAGTATTAATATCTACAATGATATTTTAAGAGAAATGATTTGTATGTTTGTAACGAATAAACTCAAAAATTTTTAAAAAAATCCGATTTTTAAAAAGTTTGGACCGATTTTAAAATTTCATTATCAGCGAGTGACATAGTCTACATAATTTTCCCCAATTCCCGCGGGATCATTCCCATAGTCGTGGACTTCATAGTCATGGGCGGAAAGTAAGTCAAAAACAATTTTGTAAAACCCTGCTCAATCAAAGAATTTATGAAGAAAATTGTAATTTAAAAAAACCCAGCAATTTCATAGGGACCACCCAATATGCAGGTATTCTTTCGATATTTTTAAAGTTTCCGCACAAAAAAAATTACTAATTTTTGACTGGAACACAAACTTGTTACTTACATTAACCATCTTACACAGGGAAAAGTCATATCAGAGAAGCGTTTCAAAACTTGTTCATACCTGTGTACTTAGAGTACATTCAGTCACAACAGCTTAATGTCCATCATTACAACTCAGCCGAGCCATCGTTAACTGACTGAACTTTATCAATAAGTCGCTTCGACAGGTGGGGTCAAATAACATAGGGTGGGGAGGTAATACTTTGTAGGTGGGGTAAAATAATTATGTTTCGACGAAAGCACGAAAGTGTTCCATAATACTTTAGGTGGAATTATGAAAGTAAAATCAACCGGAAAGCATAACCTTGTTTTGGTAATATGGTGTCAAACGGCCAACTCAAACCGAGACAGTCAAAATGTTGTACAATGGTTCCCATAACGGTAGAAATAAGTAGTAAGGAAGGATTTTACGAAATCACCACAGGAAACAAGTCCATCCTTTAGTATATTACATTGTATAGAAAAATTATCTTAATGACCTTAGAAAAAAACGATCTGCTTTATCGTTTTTTCTAAGGTCAATAACCATCGAATCAGAGGAAGTGTTATCGCTTTATGTCACCCTGCGTTAGAATAACTTTTTTCAAACCTTGTTTTTAACAAAAGAGCTATTCGTGTTCAATAATGAAATCCACATTTTAATACACCATTCTAACTATAGTCCTGCCTCGAAATCGAAAACATTCACCGTCATTATTAATCAGAAAGCGATAAAGGCTTTCATCGTGGAATTAATCGTCACTTTTAATCGTTGCAGGAAACTACGACCATTACCGCCAAAATGTATAAAGGTGATTTGTAGAGTTGAGTCGCTCATAAAGGACTAAGTTTTATTGTTTGTTGGATGATAATTTTGTCTCCAGAATTTTCAAATCAATTTTGAATAAATTAGTTTAAATCTCAATACTCGTGTGGCAACCCCAAAATTTTTATTGTAGCCTTTTATTTTATAATGTCATTTTCTCTCTTCCTGAACAAAAAAGTAAAGTTTTCAGTTAATCTATACTATAATATTATAAAAAGGAACGATTTGATTGTTTGTTTGTTTGTTTGTTTGCATTGAATAGGCTCCGAAACTACTGGACCGATTTGAAAAATTCTTTCACCAAAAGAAAGCTACAACGCAGCATCTTCTCTTAACATGAATTCGCGGAGGGAATTACATTTAGCCTGTCTTGTTTATGATGTCATAAAATTTAAACAGCCCAAATATCTACATCGTAAGTTGAATACTGAGACAAGGTTTCATCAAAAGTACGGTACTCGCAACATTCGACCTCCACTTGGTGGGTATATTCATCGTTCTGTGGCCTTTCGTGGCAGCTTTCGTTACCGGGCAACAAAATGTTGGAACGATATACCCCCACCGATTAGGAACCTAGCTTCTAAATCAAATTTCAAGACAAAAATGAAACTCTTCTTTCTTGAAATACAGAAGTTAGGTAAACCAAATAGTTATCTCGGTCACTAGCAACCACGTAATCATTTCATTCATTTTTTGTGTTTCAGCTCTATTTAAATTTAAATTTTCTGTTTCTGCATATTTACATACCTTCATCCACTGCACCTTCACACCTCATTACACTCACACAGACACTTAACACTTGAATTAGGCCCTAGATTTGTAGTCTTAACATTATATAGTATTAACTCTGTCCCTCGCATCTCACTTGGGCGAGGGCTGAAAATCAGTGTTGCCAGCCTAATAATCAGTCTGGCATTATTCGCTGAGCCCAGGCCTTTTTTCCTCACTGCGGCAGACATATGCAAGCTTAAACTTGTATAATAGGATAAGATTATAGATTTGAACTTTTTTTTTTAATGTGTGTGTGTGCTGTTCTGAAGAAATAAACATATTATTATTATTATTATCATTATACCCGATGGACATAGGCTGAATAACATAAAATGCCCGTCTTGTTCTTTTCTTAGAATTGGGTCATGGTTATATTGTTATGTTTTGTTTCTCGGGTGTTTTACGTACTTTTGTCACGCATTGTTGATGACACTGCCGCTAACGGAGAAACTGGCCGAATCGGAACATTACGAGTATGTCACACAGTTAGGCCCGTATTACAGAACGCAAATCAGACTCTGATCTATACTTAAGTAGCAGTCGTCTTTGTCATATTGATAGTGAGAGAAAGAGACAATAAAATACTTAAGTATAGATCAAGACTTGAATCTCCTTCTGTAACACGGGCCTGATTCTTCTATATATTAGGTCCCCACCTATGAAATTGCTGTTTTAAAAGTCTCTATAATATAACCAAGTATTAATATCTACAATGATATTTTAAGAGAAATGATTTGTATGTTTGTAACGAATAAACTCAAAAATTTTTAAAAAAATCCGATTTTTAAAAAGTTTGGACCGATTTTAAAATTTCATTATCAGCGAGTGACATAGTCTACATAATTTTCCCCAATTCCCGCGGGATCATTCCCATAGTCGTGGACTTCATAGTCATGGGCGGAAAGTAAGTCAAAAACAATTTTGTAAAACCCTGCTCAATCAAAGAATTTATGAAGAAAATTGTAATTTAAAAAAACCCAGCAATTTCATAGGGACCACCCAATATGCAGGTATTCTTTCGATATTTTTAAAGTTTCCGCACAAAAAAAATTACTAATTTTTGACTGGAACACAAACTTGTTACTTACATTAACCATCTTACACAGGGAAAAGTCATATCAGAGAAGCGTTTCAAAACTTGTTCATACCTGTGTACTTAGAGTACATTCAGTCACAACAGCTTAATGTCCATCATTACAACTCAGCCGAGCCATCGTTAACTGACTGAACTTTATCAATAAGTCGCTTCGACAGGTGGGGTCAAATAACATAGGGTGGGGAGGTAATACTTTGTAGGTGGGGTAAAATAATTATGTTTCGACGAAAGCACGAAAGTGTTCCATAATACTTTAGGTGGAATTATGAAAGTAAAATCAACCGGAAAGCATAACCTTGTTTTGGTAATATGGTGTCAAACGGCCAACTCAAACCGAGACAGTCAAAATGTTGTACAATGGTTCCCATAACGGTAGAAATAAGTAGTAAGGAAGGATTTTACGAAATCACCACAGGAAACAAGTCCATCCTTTAGTATATTACATTGTATAGAAAAATTATCTTAATGACCTTAGAAAAAAACGATCTGCTTTATCGTTTTTTCTAAGGTCAATAACCATCGAATCAGAGGAAGTGTTATCGCTTTATGTCACCCTGCGTTAGAATAACTTTTTTCAAACCTTGTTTTTAACAAAAGAGCTATTCGTGTTCAATAATGAAATCCACATTTTAATACACCATTCTAACTATAGTCCTGCCTCGAAATCGAAAACATTCACCGTCATTATTAATCAGAAAGCGATAAAGGCTTTCATCGTGGAATTAATCGTCACTTTTAATCGTTGCAGGAAACTACGACCATTACCGCCAAAATGTATACAGGTGATTTGTAGAGTTGAGTCGCTCATAAAGGACTAAGTTTTATTGTTTGTTGGATGATAATTTTGTCTCCAGAATTTTCAAATCAATTTTGAATAAATTAGTTTAAATCTCAATACTCGTGTGGCAACCCCAAAATTTTTATTGTAGCCTTTTATTTTATAATGTCATTTTCTCTCTTCCTGAACAAAAAAGTAAAGTTTTCAGTTAATCTATACTATAATATTATAAAAAGGAACGATTTGATTGTTTGTTTGTTTGTTTGTTTGCATTGAATAGGCTCCGAAACTACTGGACCGATTTGAAAAATTCTTTCACCAAAAGAAAGCTACAACGCAGCATCTTCTCTTAACATGAATTCGCGGAGGGAATTACATTTAGCCTGTCTTGTTTATGATGTCATAAAATTTAAACAGCCCAAATATCTACATCGTAAGTTGAATACTGAGACAAGGTTTCATCAAAAGTACGGTACTCGCAACATTCGACCTCCACTTGGTGGGTATATTCATCGTTCTGTGGCCTTTCGTGGCAGCTTTCGTTACCGGGCAACAAAATGTTGGAACGATATACCCCCACCGATTAGGAACCTAGCTTCTAAATCAAATTTCAAGACAAAAATGAAACTCTTCTTTCTTGAAATACAGAAGTTAGGTAAACCAAATAGTTATCTCGGTCACTAGCAACCACGTAATCATTTCATTCATTTTTTGTGTTTCAGCTCTATTTAAATTTAAATTTTCTGTTTCTGCATATTTACATACCTTCATCCACTGCACCTTCACACCTCATTACACTCACACAGACACTTAACACTTGAATTAGGCCCTAGATTTGTAGTCTTAACATTATATAGTATTAACTCTGTCCCTCGCATCTCACTTGGGCGAGGGCTGAAAATCAGTGTTGCCAGCCTAATAATCAGTCTGGCATTATTCGCTGAGCCCAGGCCTTTTTTCCTCACTGCGGCAGACATATGCAAGCTTAAACTTGTATAATAGGATAAGATTATAGATTTGAACTTTTTTTTTTAATGTGTGTGTGTGCTGTTCTGAAGAAATAAACATATTATTATTATTATTATCATTATACCCGATGGACATAGGCTACATAATTTTCTCGAATTCCCACGGGAACGAAGTCTCGGGCGGAATGCTAGTGTTAAAATAAAATAGGGAATTTCTCCATATGGTTTGGTTCGTGTAAATAAGTTAACTAATCACCTTTTTGTCAATAACCCTCGAAAAACTATTTAATATTCGGGGTTGCGTTTGCGAGGTCAAGACAGAATTAGACACAGTTATCTACCAGTTTAACTTTTTTCCCTGAAAGTAATTCGGAAAGTCAAATAACTACATAGAAAACCTTAAAAAGTCAGAAAAATAAAACAAAACATAATTACATAATTTTAAAGTAAGTTAGTTTTCGTACAGTATCAACAAGCTGCATACTGCCATATTCCTGCATACATTTTTTTGGTGATTTGATTTTTCCCGGCATGTTTATTTTTCGTTTCTTTCGTTCACTTTTGATTATGTTCAATCTTAAAATTGATTTGTTTGGAATGGAGAAATATTTTGGCAGTTCTTCAAAATGTTTAGTAAAGATGACATTATTTTGTTTGTAAACATTGAAATTTAACGCTTTTTGTACTACAAGTAATGTATTTATAATTGAAAAATAAAAAAATTGAAGCTTAAAGTGGTGTTACACTTGTTTAAACAAATATTTATGGTTTCCTGTTCTTCTGCGCGACCTGTTTAGATTCGCTAAAACATAGATTTTTCAAGTTTCATAATACAAGTACGATTTTATTGCTTTTCTCAGCAAATTGTAAATTATTCCCATTATTGTATCGTTTTTTATTCAACGGCTCTGTTATTTATTTACAGCCTCAGTGAGAGCTGGTTGACATAACAACTACAAGCAAGTTTTGCTGTTCTTGTTTCCCTATCTTCGGGTTTTTAACTTCAAATTGTTCAGCGAGTCAAGTGCCATGTGGCGTGAACTGGCCTCCTCCAAAATAGCCAGATTTCAAGATAACCCTTTTTTTAACTTACCCAAATTTCGGCTATTTTTAAGAACTCCCCTTACTTATTTATGTTTTTTGACCCCATATTTAATTACGTTTCGAAATTATTATTATTGTTAACCTTTTTTTAACTAGATAAATTTTATAGACCCTTTGGTCGCGAATTTTTTACTAACTACAAATCTTTTGACGAGCAGAGGTCGGTGTCAAAAGCGGAGCGGAGGTCCGTCGTATTTTGTGTTGTGACGTTCAAGTAAACAATTCTTTTTTTTTCTAGTCTATATTTTATTATTTAATGATAGGTTGGTTTGGAACACAATTATTTTAGTGAATTTTTAAATGGACTAACCATGATATTTTACGAAGGCGATGATTTTGAGAATTCATATATCATAGCGCAAATTTTTGAATATAAGCTCGTACTATAAAATTACATTTTCAATAAAAAAAGTGAGATGACGATTTGCCAAAAAAGAGGTTTCATAATAATTAATCAAAATAGTCCGTTATTTAAGCACTCCCATATCACATTTCTTATGTCAAGTTCGCAGACAATTTGCTAAAACGGGGCGCATGACTGGCACTTTGAGGTTCTGATTTATCGAGGTATTTACCCCAAAACATTCTCTTTGTGCTTAATTCCTTGGAAGCATAAAGGCGAGGCGTGAAGGCTAATCTTCAGAGTGGTGTTTGTTTGTATAGCAGATTCGAATTTGTATGGATTAGGTACATCGGGAGATATAAGCACTGCTGTTTTTCACCGCTCTCTAAATATTCTCACAATGTTTTGCTTCCAACTTTTAAGAGATTCGAGTTATATGAACTCGACAATGCAGATGCAGGTTGAGAATCCCATTCCTTAGCAGTGTGCAACATAAAAGTTGAAGAATAGCGCTCAATTCAAATCCTCGGGATTCCGACAAGCTACAGGTGATATCGTTCAGTGTGTCTGAACGTCCGATAGAAAAAATAAACAGGCGCAATGAGCTCATGCAACTTTTTGAGCACAACACTCCTTGTAAAAACACATATGCAGGCTACCTAAGAGATGTCCTTCGGGACCTTAAATTAAAATCGGAATGAAAACAAAAAAGAAAAAGATATGTAAATCAAAATTTATTACACTCTATCCTAAACACAATATTCAACTTCTAGCTGTAAATTATGATTAAAATGGAGAGTAAAATAATGGCTGCTAATTTAACCTTGTATTGCACAGCTACCGAGGGTCATAAAAAGTGGAAAGTAACCATGTGCTTTTCAGCTTTCTATTGGATGACTTTAAATTAGCTAGTAAAACCTGATTCTCTCTATAACAAAGAAGCCACATGAAATTCCTAAAAAAAAACTACTTTCAACACTATTTTCAAAGGTAGTCGATCATAAAGGTCACTTTAAACCCATATTCCTTGGGAAAAGTAGTTTAGTAGACTAATTCATATCCTTTATTATCGCTAGAAAATGTCAAGTCACCAATGGGTATGGAAAGCTGGTAGAGTCCATGAGTATATCATTCTCTAATGGATAAAGAAAACAAAATAGATTCTTCTTCTTCTTCCTTGCCTTATTCCTTCATTCGGGGTCGGCTCTCTTCGTCTTTAGGCGCCAGGATAGTCTATCCTGGGTAGTCTGTGCGTCCAGCTGAGCTCGTTCCAGGTCTTTGGATACGGTTGTCCACCAAGTAGCTAGGGGGCGCCCTCTGCCTTTTCTCCTTTCCGGGATCGCTAAGGCCTTCTTTACTAGGTATTCTTCGTCCCTTCTCATCACATGTCCGAACCAGCGCATACGTCTTTCTGATATCTTATCTCCTATGGGTGCAACTTTGAAGGAGTTACCTTATCAAGCCTCGTTACGCCAGCCGACCATCGCAACATTTTCATTTCACTGACGTGAAGTTTGTTTTCGTGGGTCTTTTTCATCGCCCAGCATTCAGTGCCATATAACATGGCGGGCCTGATAGCCGTTTTGTAGACTTTGCCCTTCATACTGTTGTCGCAGAGTACTCCTGTTAGGGTTCTCCATCTTAACCATGCGGCATTGACTCTATGGGCTACATCTAAGTCTATTTTAGCATTCTCAGACAGTATGGATCCAAGATACTTGAAATGGGTGACTTTGGGCAATGGTTGACCATCGATGGAGATATAGATGTCGGGCGCAATGTCATCGCCAAAACTGCATCTCATGTATTCTGTCTTGCTTCGACTAATACGAATACCGTGGTTTTCCAGCGCTTGTTGCCATTGTTGGAGAGTGATCTGCAGCTGGCTCGCAGACTTGTCCACCAGAACGACATCGTCCGCGTACAGCAAGCACCAGGGTAGTGGGGATGGATGTCCTCTGTTAGGTATTCCATCGTTAAGTTGAACAGGAACGGACTAAGCACCGATCTTTGATGCACACCCACTCTAACCTCAAACGGTTTGCTTAGACCCGCTGGTCCTCTCACTTGAGTGCTAATGTCTTTATACATATCCTGTACTAAACCGATTTAGTATTCTGGGATACCTTGTGCTCTCATGGTCTGCCAGACTAATTTTCGCGGGACTCTATCAAACGCTTTTTCCAGGTCTATGAACACAAGGTGGAGGTCCCCTTTATTGGTTCGGTGTCTAGTAAAATTGTCAAGGTTTGGATTGCATCTGTTGTGGATTTTCCCGGTGCAAATCCACACTGATTGTTAGATATGGTAGTAAATTTCCCAAATCGATTATCAAATACGCGCTCCCAGATTTTGAGCGTATGAGAAGTAAGCTTGACACCTCTGTAATTATCGCAGCTACTTACATCTCCCTTATTTTTATAAAAGGGTACCAAATAGCTATGGCGCCAAGCTTTGGGAATTTTTCTGGACTTAAGTATCGCATTAAAGATCTTTGTCAGCCATTCCACCGCTATTGGTCCCAGTAGCTTCCACAGATCAGTGGGTATGTTATCCGGTTCCACGGCTTTATGATTTTTCATTTTCTTAAGGGCGTCTGCTATCTCTTTAATCCCGATGTTATTCAGCGGTCCAGCTACTTCTGGAATAGCTTGCAAGGGTTGGCTCGGAAATTCCTCATTCATTAGATGTTGGTAGTACTAGTGCCATCGATCAAAAAAAAACAAAATAAATTATTTAAAAAAAACACGCAACACAACCTACTTTCCTCCCCACAAGAATTAGGTCAAACCACAAACTAATTCTATTCAGAATAATCTGTGTTCATGCCTAAAATACTGAAACCCCAGCTTGCAGAGTAACAAAATAATATACACAGTAATCGGATTCCCTACACCAAACTCTGCTTACAATCCACGAGTATAATCTGTGGTAACGTACTTTTTACCACAGATTATACTCGTGGATTAAATGTGGCTAATATCAACACAAAATCATCTTGTATCTGGCCACCGTTCATCAGGCAAGCGATGTTAAGTCATGTAAATTTTTTTTTGTCTCTGTGTCTCTGAATTTTTAATTTAAATTGTTTGAAAAATGGCTTCCATAATTGTGATTTTGTCTGAGTATTTTTATCAAAATTAAAGTAAATATAGAATGGTAAAGTCGCCAGCATCAAGTAAAGAAAACTTTTACGCGGGTTATTGTACGCCAGAGCCTCGTCTGTTGGTCAGCAGTTTGCACCACTAGCAGGTGAGGATGATGATTTTGAAGCACTAATATATTAAGACCCCTACACTTCTCTCTAAATATCAACCGATGACGGATGAAGTCTGGGTTTTTCGCAAGCGTGAGCGTGGAGTAAATCCGTTAAGTTAATTTTTCTTATTATAATTATTTTGCAACCGGAGATTTTTATTCTTTTCAGTCATTATTCAAATGCATTCTACATGTATGTTGTTGGCTGTCACCTCAGTCTGGCTGAAGCAGCACATTTTTACCTCATAATTTATTTTTAAGTTGTTTGACTTCTGCTTTATATTGTGAATTTGCATGCTTCTAATCCCAGCGGTTTCGGCCGTGCGTTGATCAATCACTGAGCCAGTCAGTTTCTTTTTATAACTGTACACATATATTCCCGCATTGTTATTCATAAGTCTTTTTATTTTCACAAGACCTACGTACAGTTGACAAAAATAACTGCTCTTTTCAAGTTACTCCACGTTATTCAGCAAATTCTTTATAAAACATATCCCGCAGGACCGTCAGCAACAAAACTCGTAAAATTCCTGAATTTCTGCCTTCCTCGTGTAAGCGACATAAATCATAGGAGCACATCCAGTTCACATATTAAACAAGCCGTTGTGTTATGACTTTGTTTTTTTTTTTTAAATAGACGACTAAACATGCTTAATCATCCAGATATAACGCTGACTGACAGGGGAGCCAATGTTGTATTTAACAATATTTTAACCCAACATAGATCAGGCAAAGGCATTACATAAATAAGATTTAATGTACCTAAATTATTAAAAAAAAAAAGCAAACAAAACGGTTCAGGGATCATTTTTTATTATTTTTTATTAAAAGATGGGTTAACTCTTGACCTCAATCTTAACCAAGGTCATAGATGAGGTCGACGATGGAGCGAGTTAACTCAGAAAATGCCTATTAAGGCACTGGTACTCCTACGTACTGACGGAAAACAGCTTGCTGTTTGGCGTCGGGCTTCGGTAGGAGGGTGTTTGCGAACCAGACGGCCCTTCACAGAGCACACCGCATGAGACTATAGGATGACACCTCAGATTCAGAACAAATATAGGTGTCGTTGCCTGGGGTGGATTCATAGGAGGCAGGTCTCA
This sequence comes from Aproaerema taeniolella, assembly GCA_949987775.1. NCBI lineage: Eukaryota > Metazoa > Arthropoda > Insecta > Lepidoptera > Gelechiidae > Aproaerema > Aproaerema taeniolella. Next base: position 8,046,667 of record OX465265.1, on the reverse strand, counting down.
TTTATGTTTCCTTAGTCGCCTCTTACGACACCCACGGAAAGAATTGAGGTGGTGTTATTCTAAACCGACCACCACACGGCTAGTCATTTGTTTATAATTAGCAAAAGAACAAAAATTTAAGTATGTGTTTAAGTCCTTTAATGTACTTTGAATTATTTTAAGTAACATCCTAAATTTTCTAGAAAATAAAGTTTTTTTTATTTTGACTGAGTCTGAATGTTTAATGCACACTACCCCGAGATTGGACAGTGTAATTTTTACATTTTTTTAAACATTTTCGTTAACCGTTTGTTAACGAATGTCGATGTAGAATCTAAAAATCGTTAACCGTTTGTAAAATAAAATTATATACGGGTTAATCCGTATGTAAATTTTTTTGGTGAGGTTTACACTAAGTTGTATTTTCTCTGTCAGTGCTTTGTTATAGACTCACTAAAAATCTAATGACATTACCGGCTTGAGTGTAACCTTGAGACCACTGAAGTTCTTTATTACACCATTATGTTTCTAGTGTCTCTACTACTCTAATAATATTAGTATTGTACTCATAGCAAGTACACGGAGCTAAGTACCAGAAGTGGCTATAGTACGCGTCTAAGTTTTTAAACGCTCCTCGTACACGAGTTGAAATCATAAACAGAACAATTGGAACTTAAAACAATTTAAATTTGAAACGTGCTTGAAATTACTAGTGATCATTGCTTGGGCAACACATTTTTCGACATTTTTTGTAGCCGTGTGGTGATCGGTTGAGAATAACACGACCCCATTTCTTTCCGTGGGTTTCGTAAGAGGTGACAAAGGAAACTCAATGAGACCTGCCTCCTGTCAATCCACCTTGGTCAAAGACACCTTAATTTGTTTTGAATCTGAGATGGCGTCCTATGATCCCATGCGGTGTGGTAGGCTCTGTAAAGTGTCGACTGGTTCGCGACTACCCTCCTACGGAAGTCTGACGCCAAACACCTTGCTGTGTTCTGTCAGTGGTTGGAGTACGAATGACTGAATGATATTTTATGGATTAACTTGCTCTATCGTTGACCTCTTCTATGTTCTTGGACGGTTTCCTAATGTTTATAAAGTCGGTGTCACATTTCTTATTTTCATTGATTAGAAATCTGCACAGAGAGACCAGCAAACAATGGGAAGTCAGAAAATTAGATAGTAACTTGATTTGAAAGGAGAAACTTTCACTGTTCTTCTCGGGGAAACACTGCACCTTGAAAGTACAAATATAATTCAGTAATTGATGTACTGTAGGTGTAAGATCCTGAATGCTCTATATAAAAAATCCTTTTTGAAATTTAGAAACTCTTTTTATTATATAAAGTTTCATTCTAAACAGTAAGCCATATATTAGCGAGTCCTAAACTGGGTTCTGTAGAAAAGTCATCAAGGTTCCGCAATACAATGTTTATTATTTCGAGTTTTATAAAATAAAATGACTTTTTTGAGTGTTTTAGGAACCACTGCCATACAAAGGCATCTAAGGAAACCTGTAGGCGAATATCTAAATATATAAAAGGAGAAACTAACTGACTGACTGACATATCAACGCACAGCCTAAACGGCTAAACGTAGGCAAATGAAATTTGGAAGGGACGTAGCTTAGGTACCGTAGAGGTGCACTAAGAAAGGAATTCCCGAAATTCCCACAGGAACGGGAATTATCGGGAAAATTCTTTTGTATGAAAAATTTAAACCGCAATAAGTCACGCACCAGCTTACGCGCCGTGCGATACAAATCCAGTAGGTATCTCATTCCCGAAGTTCACGCGGGCGAAGCCGCGGGCGGAAAGATAGTATTAATTAGAAGGAATTCTTCAAAAATCATTTTATTAATAAGTATAGCCTTTTGAGTAAATTTGTCATCTGAGAAAATCTTAACAGTGTTGTAAACAGTCTATCCAATCTTAGCACTCTAAAACTTCCACCGTAGTTCTTGAACTGGGTCACTTGCCCTTATTTCACTTGACATCTCTCCCGGGAGGTCAGTTTGCTCCTTTTTGACATAGGGTAGTCCCTACGTGAGTTATGTAATTTATTATGCATGTTACTGATCTAGGAAACTGTTTCATTGATTTTGACAAGATCTCTAACGGGTTTTTTTAGAATATAATTGAGTCTGGTTCAATTTTCGGTTGAGAAAAGTAAACTCCAAAGCCTAAGTACTAGGAAACTATGTGTTTTTTCCAAGATGTACTTTGGGGAGTGTGCTCACGAGCTACACAAGCTCATTTCACCTGCTTATTTCTTCTACCGTAGGTCAAAACACACTGCAGCATAATCTTACCTTTTCGAATCCGTACTGGGCGCTTCTCTTCGTCTTTTATATTGCGCACAGCTAAGGAGTGACATTCTCTGCCTGCGCCTGTATATGCTCATATAACCTGAATCACTTTAAAATTCTGGTTGAATTTTCTTCTGGTTGATCTTCTGGGTGAGCAGGCGCGGACCCACCGCGGCGCACGGAGAGGCTACGCACGTGGGTTAAGCTTCGCTTTGCAAGAAAATGTATGTGATTGTGTCCACTACGACCCACGACCACACTTTGCATGAAATGACGTCATTGATACACGCGTGGCTTGTCGGAATATGTTGCCCACGCAGCTCAACGCCATGCACGCTGTGCATGCGGCACACGGTTCGCATGCGGAGCATTTTTGCGGTGCAAACTCTACTCAGTGAGTTTGACATTAAGGCTCAAATTAGTTTACATAGCTAAAATCGTGGGTTTTAATTCGTGTATGGCGTGTACTGCAGTGGAAACGTAGACCCACGTTGACAAACAAATGAATCCACGCAGCTAAAATGCGCCGCGTGGTCGTGCACATCCTGCGCCGCGGTGGGTCTGCGCCCTACATGCTGTCCTAGATTGTGGTCAAGAACATTTTCTTAAAGCTTAATTTGTAAAACTTGTCATACTTTCAACAACCATTTGCATTAACTTTGGCTGGTATGTGGCTAGTGATAAGTGTACTTGTAATTGGCATGCATATAAAAAAAATGTTACCTATTCTATTTTATTTTAAATGTAATATTCATACAATACAATACAATACAATATACTTTATTGCACAATTTGAAAATAAATACAATGATGAGACAATTACAAGTAACTTTACAAAAGGTACAATATAGGCGACCTTATCGCTTCAAGCGATTTCTTCCAGGTAACCTTTGGGTATGAAAAGTCGCATAGTGAAATCAAGAGCGGGCGCAATATATAAACCTTAACAATATATATTAAACAAAATATAAACATATATTTAATATAAATACATATATACTCATATATAATATATACAGCTTAACAAGAATACAGTTTTACATGTAATTATTCGATACATAAGACACACACACACATAGTTAAAGAGGAGATGGAAACAGGAGAAAAAAAACAACTAAGTAGGTAAAAGGAATACGGAAAACAAGAGAGGAAAAGTAATTAAAAAGTAAAAAAGAAAGTTAGGAAAGGAAACCATTTATTTATAGCCACACTGGGCTTCAAAGTAGCCCTTGAGACGCTTCTTGAAAGTATCCGCTGTTTTAGCTATCCTAACATCTGGAGGCAAGGAGTTCCACAGGCGCACTGCCTGCACAGTAAATGACTTGCTATAAAAGTCGGTGCTGTGGGAGGGACAGTCCAGCATCATAGCTGTACATGTACGAGGTTCTCGCCCACTGGCTTGAGCTCGCACTTGAAACCTCTCCTTAAGATAGGTGGGAGTCAATGGGTTATGGAGAATATTGAAGAGGAAAGAGAGGATATGAAGATTACGCCGAAGCCTGACAGGGAGCCATTTCAGTTGAGCCCGAAACTCTGAAACATGATCAAATTTCTTTAATCCGAAGATAAAGCGTATCGCTACATTTTGTAGGCGATCTAGTTTATTAAGCTGCTCAACAGTCAGGTCCAGATAACAGGTGTCGGCGTAATCAAGGATAGGAAGAAGGAGAGAATTGGCCAAGGCAATTTTGGTTTGGATAGGCAAGAAGTTCTTCAATCGTCTGAGCGAACTCATAGACGCAAAGATCTTCCGACTAACCTCACCTATTTGACGAGACCAGGAAAGGTTAGTGTCGAAGAAGATACCCAAATTTTTCACAGAGGAGCAGTAGGGAATAGGAGTATTAAGGAAGGTAACAGGGGGAAGCTGAGTCATGTCGATACATGCCAGCTGCCGAGAACTGCCAATCAGAATGGACTGAGATTTCGCGGGGTTGACAGCTAGTCCAAAGGCTGCCGTCCACGACGCGATAGCATCCAGGTCTTTGTTTATGGCTGCGACAGCATCGACAATGGTGTGAGCTCCAGATTGAGAATAAATTTGCAGATCATCTGCATAGAGGTGATAGGAAGAGGAGATGTGGGAGGTAATACTATTTATAAAAATGGAAAAAAGCAAAGGAGAAAGGACACCACCTTGTGGAACACCAGCCGCAACATCACACCAGTCCGACAATTTATCATCAACTCTGACGCGCTGGCGGCGTTCACACAGGTAAGTACGGAACCAGGATGTGACGGAATCGGAAACGTTTAAGGAAGAAAGAATAGAGATGAGAACATCAAAATCAACTGTATTGAAAGCATTACTAAAGTCTAAAAGTGTAAGGACTGTAACCTTTTTATTTTCCATGCCAAGCCGGATGTCATCCGACACCTTAACTAAAGCTGTGGTAGTACTGTGACCTGGGCGGAAACCAGACTGTAATGGGCTCAATAAGTTGTTTTTAGATAGGAAAAGGGATAGTTGGTGGTGAACTACACGTTCAAGCACCTTGGAAAGGAATGGTAAGATGGAGATCGGCCTAAACTGACTTGGAGAAGAAGGATTATTGACTTTTGGCAGTGGGATAACAAATGCATGTTTCCAAGCTGAAGGGAAAACACCAGAAAAGAGTGAAAAATTCAGGATATGGGAAACAATAGGGAGAAGGATATCAAGGATGGGAATTAGCATCTTGCGACTGATATCGTCACTACCAACAGCATCGGAAGAAATAGACATGATTATCTTCCGCACGGAATCGACAGAGACAGGCACGAAAGTCAGAGGATCATGGGCCGGGGCGTCCAAAGAAGCCAATCGCGCTAGAGTAGAAGATTTAGTAGCCGTGTCAAAGCCAGCAGTGCCCGACGCAAAGTGCTTATTCAAGGCATTCACATCAGTCACCTCACTTGCATCCTGCCGAGATTTCCCCACGCCAAGCGACTTAAGAAACCGCCAGACCCTAGCTGAGTCAGCGTTTTCGACAGAAGAGTGGATATGCCGGCGTTGGGCGTCTCTGCATGCAGTGTTGCAACGGTTTCTCAAACTTCTGTACCTGTCCCGGTTAACAACGCTAGCCTGAAGTTTGTACCTGGTTTTTGCCGCATCCTTCTTGGCCATGAGATCTCGAAGTTCCCGAGTGAGCCACGGTGCTGGTAAATGTTTCAAACGAATAGCACGAACGGGAGCATGCTGATCGTAAAGATTAGTAAGGAGAGAATTGAAAATGTCTATGTAGTGTATCTGTCGTCTCGTGCGATGCACCGGCGGGGGGCGGGCGCGCGGTGGCAGTGGCAAGCCGACCGGGAGCGAGTGAGGACGTTCCGCCGTGCGGTGCATGCGCTCAGCGAGCCGATATAATATGGATCTTATTATTAAAGGAGGGACACAACATTGGCGACGAGGATTAATTGTGAGTTTTTAACTACGTGGATACACAAAAAGAAATGATCTCATTATGTAAAAAGGGGAAAATAGTGAAGTTAATAAAATAAGGATACGCAGTAAGTTAGGTACCTACTTTTACATTTTGTAGGGTACAATATGGTATAATCCTAGGAATAGGCCAGGCAAATCAAGAAGTCTCCGTTATTAGAATTAATGTAATAGCTATCAAAAAATATTTTCATCTACCTCTTTTAGAAATAGTGAGTTAATAAATCAGTTTAAGAAGTAAAATAAATAATGGAGTAGCTAATATTAGTACCTACCTACCTATAATAATACCCCAATGTGGAATACCTAGGTAAAAGTATTACCCTACAAGACATAATTATTTGCTATTACGGCAACATACATACCTATTTCAAACTGCTTACATAAATTCTCTTCTAGTGCTTTCGAATATTATTGATAAGAAGTTAAATACCTATATATTTTTCTCAAAGGCTTATTTTTAGTTAAGTATGTACTTACGAGGTTAACTAAGGCGGCCGGTTTGGTCGGGTAGTGGTGGCGCTGCCTCTTGTTCGGCGGGTCGTGGGTGTTTGTGTCTGTCTTTGTGTGTGTTCCGGGGTACCCGCGACATTGTGGAGGACCTTGGTGTGGGCGTCTGAGTGTGTAGCGTTTATTTATTATTTACATATGAAAAAGTATAATATTTTACTTCCGTGGGGGTATTCGAGTATCAGATTTTATGGAATACCTACATTTAGAGTACGATGGTGATAGCGCGTGTGGTGCGCCGCGGTCCTGTGTCGAAGGGTTGGCATTGACAGCGCCGGAGGGCGAGCAAGCTTTTGCGCGGGGTCCTCGCGCAGTCGAAGTGAGGTTTCGGCGTCAGCCGAGTGGCGCCGCGCGAGTTTATTTTATTTATTTATTTATTTGAGGTACATACAACAGATTACAACTAATATTACAAATAACCTTTCAGAAAACTTATATAGATCTAAGTTGAAATCCTTACGAGTACATACACAGCATGCAAACTATTTATGTTCCAGTTATGTTAGTTTGTCGCCATCGTGCTCGAGCTGCTACCTATTTTAGTTAACTTCATTACACTGTACTTACTGAAATTACATTTCATATTTCGGATGGAATATTAGTTTATGCCTGGGTGGGGCTAAGTTTGTACACACGACAGCAGATTGGGTTGTACATGTTAATCTTCAAGTTTTTAACCGTTTTGTCATAGTACCGCGTTTTGTGGCGCGAATTAGTAGCCTGACCCGGACATGCTGCTGTTGTCTGTACATTATTTTAATTTCTTTTTGTGTCATTCATGTTAGCATAAAAAAGGAGGGCCCTGGTCCGGGCAGTATACGCACTTATTGGAGTGCATAAAAAAGGAGGGCCCTGGTCCGGGCAGCATACGCACTTATTGGAGTGCATAAAAAAGGAGGGCCCTGGTCCGGGCAGTATACGCACTTATTGGAGTGCATAAAAAAGGAGGGCCCTGGTCCGGGCAGTATACGCACTTATTGGAGTGCATAAAAAAGGAGGGCCCTGGTCCGGGCAGTATACGCACTTATTGGAGTGCATAAAAAAGGAGGGCCCTGGTCCGGGCAGTATACGCACTTATTGGAGTGCATAAAAAAGGAGGGCCCTGGTCCGGGCAGCATACGTACTTATTCGAGTGCATAAAAAAGGATGGCCCTGGTCCGGGCAGCATACGCATTAAGTGGTCCAAAGTGGTTGCCATAATCTGGCAGTAGAAGCACAATAGGTGGAGGCCAGTTATAGGGTGAAAATAATAATAATAATGATCATCATCATAGGCCTCTGCATCTTGACGGATGATTTGGGCAGCGACTGTGTGAGATCAGCAACGCCGCTCGTGACTAAATAAACCGATACTAGAGTGACACATCCGTCCGCACTTGTGGCATGCGTACTGAGGAATAACAATACAGTTAAAATAAATAAATTGATAAATAAAAAAAAATAATAATAGATCAATGAACAAATAAATTAATATATACTATATACCTAACCTACTTAACTAAATACATTTAAAAAAATCAATAAATAATGATTCTTTGGAATAATAAAATTACAGTTGTCTTTTAACGAGCAGGGTCATCATTAGACAACCGAGGAGGTTCCGCTATATTTGCTCGTAACAATTTGAAATTTAAAGAACATAATGACATAGTAAGCTTGTCTGTTGAGCGCACTTCTTTAATAGCCTGTATAGAGCTTGAGCAGCTTATTGTATTAAACGTGTACACACCGCCTAATTCCTCATACGAATCCTTTGCAAAAAACCATGGAGGAAGCATTATTCAAAATAGGTAATAATAATAAAAAACGTTTTTGTTTGTGGAGACTTTAAAATTAACTTACTAGAGATTGTTCTCTTAGTAAAGGAATCCTTGTTTAAGTGCTATAATTTGCTCAATCTTTTCTTCTAAGATCTAAAATCGCAACTTCTAAAATCTGTCTTGATAATATTTATAAACATTTTGATCCCTTAGAAAAATCTGTCATCCATAAGTTACCGTCGGATTACTCAGGCCAGCTAGTTTCCTCTGCGCTCCGTGGAGAGGCTGTAGAAATAGGTATAAAATATGTGCCTATTAGTGACTTAAGCCTTGAGAATTACAGAAGTAATATAATCACCAAATTACCAGATCTAAGGTTTGAGAGTGATGATCCTAACAAACTTTAAAATTCTGTACTCAGTTTACCTATGCAAGAATTTGACATTGTGTTTAAAGCTAAGACACTAAAAGTTAATGACTCCTTGAAGTTAGTGACTGGGCGACATTGGGAATTGGAAAAAGCGGGGAAAGGCTGTATGATCTCTATAGTGAGTAGTTAGAGCTTATTCCTAAACTTTTAAACGTGTGTGTGGCGAAGGTTATGTTTGTCAGAAACAAAATCAAAAATAGTAATAATATCATTAAGACTTCATGGAAAATTATAAGTAGTGAAACTGGAACAGTTAAGGCGCACAACATTGATTTTGAGCTTAATATTAATGTAAAATCTTATCATCCGATGTACCTACTTATTGCTGCAGAGTTTAAAAAGGTTTTCACACATTAGATTGAAATTATTAAAACTTTTAAAATTGTTCCTGTTTTGATAAAACAGTAAAGTAATTTCCCTGTTTAAAGCTGGTGGTATGTCTGATCCCACCAACTTTAGTCCGATTTCAATACTACCAGTACTTAGCAAGATTTAAAAAAAAAAATATCCTTAGTCAAATTACCACTCACTTTTACGCTAATAACCTTATGAATATTAATCAATTTGGATTCGCGCGGGGTCGCTCAGCAGCCGGTGCCGGTGTTGGGCTCATTCGTCGCATTTTGGGGCCTGGGAGGATTCACTTGATGCCTTTGAGTCTTCTGTGATTTGTCCGGGGCTTTCGACTGTGTTAGCTATGGGACTCTGATCGGAGAATTGCATCACTATGGCATAAGGCTTTTGGAATATTGTTTCAGTGATGGATTCCGGAAGGTTGAGGTTAGCGGCACTGGATCGCCTGGGTCCATATCTGTGAGGGCGTCCTACAGGGTTCGGTTCCGGGGCCGTTTTTGTTTCTCGTGTACATTGGACTTGCCTTTTCTTGTTAAGGAGGTCCATGTGGTCGTATATTGTTTGCAGATGATACATCACTCTTAATTAAAGTGGAAAGAAACTCTGAATGTGACGGCGAGAATACGGTGACCTCTGAGGTGGTTGATTGGTTCAATGTAAATGGCCTGTTCTTGAATGAAAAAAAAAAAAAAACGTGGTGTGTTGAGTTGGCTTGCCCGGTGTTAGACAAATTGCTAGCAGTGTGGAGTTTAGGAATGAGGGGCTGGAGGTTGTAGAGTCTGCTGTGTTCTTGGGTATCTCTCTTGGTGCGGGGCTTTAGTGGTGTCCTCACAAGCAGACTCAGTTTGGCGGCTTGCGTGGTTGAAAGGATCCGTCAGCTGTTGATGTATATATTCTTTATTGTACACACATAGTTTGATAGTTATTACTAAAAATTGTTACAAAGGCGAGCTTATCTCTATAAGAGATCTCTTCTAGCCAACCCAGCCGGTGTAGGAAAAGCTATAAATTACGGGCACAAGACTATATATAAATACACATACATACACACATATATATATATAATATAATATACATAAATACATGCTATTTAATATAGTGAAGAAAGATAGTGTTGTTTTACTTGCTTATTAAAGGAAGTGATAGATTGACTATTCTGAATCTGTTTCGGAAGCTGTTGTCGGATGTTGAGGCCGCGGGAATCGTGTGTTTTGGTTACTTTCACAGCCTATAATGTCATATGGTATTTTACTGTGGGGTAAAGCTGCCGACATTATTAGTATCTTTGTTCTGGGGAAAGGGGCTGTTCGCGCGATTTATATTTATATATCGGATGGGGCCCGGAATGTCTCTTGGAATTGGATTTGGGAAGTGGATGTATTGACATTTGCGTCCCAGTATATGTCTTTCATATAAAAAAAAATTGCGGGTGTTCGGGAGGGATTGTGATAGGCAAACATTGGTATACACTACGAGGCAAGCATGGATTGGATTTGCGGGACGGTTGTCTCCACAAAGTAACAGGCTTTTTGTGGGTCGGTGTATGTGCTTCTATAATGGGATTCCCATTAGTGTTCAACCTTTGAAATTTGAGAAAATTGAACAAAACTTTGTGTAAGGTTCCATGAAAATCAACACTTTTGAGTTTGAGTGAGTTTGAGCCAAGTAGGCGTCTAACGAAATGGCACAACCGTATACATTGGACAAATTTGATTACGGTGGGGAAGATACCTCTGTCAGTGTACGATGGATGAAGTGGAAGAGAGGATTGTACATTTACTTAGAGGCAGCTAGCATTGAAGGCGAAAAGAAAAAGGGAAACAATACTCTGATCGGAAGAGACGTCCTGCAGAATATCATTTGGAAGCAGGTGACAAGGTATATTACTAATATAAAGAACATAAAAAAAACAATGAATTGAGTATACATTTCGAACCGACGACTTATACTGTAGAATCTAATACAACGGAGACGTTCAACTAAGAAACGATGAGACTAGGACTTTGATTAGACGAAACGTGGTAGGTACACCTAAAGAAGGTAGAAGGTCAGAGGACGGTTTTAGACGGACAGAAGATTGTATAGAACAAAGTGAAAATATCGAAGATGAAGGTTATGACACTAATCAAATCAGTAAAAAATTAAAAATTAAAAATAAATAAATAAAAAAGAGTTGAAGGAAAACACAAGTTGATTGTTGATTACTCTGGTTGAATATTTTCATTGCTTAAAGAGTTTAATTCACTAACAACTGGGATTACTTTGTGTAGGTATAACTTAATTCCGTAAGTAGTTGTTTTCAGTTAGAAGTGAGAATAAAGACAATTAATTAATTCGTAATTTATTATTCATGAATAACTATCAAATAAAAAAATAACAATATTTAAAAAATAAATGATAAGGAAGGGATGTAGTGTATCTGTCGTCTCGTGCGATGCACCGGCGGGGGGCGGGCGCGCGGTGGCAGTGGCAAGCCGACCGGGAGCGAGTGAGGACGTTCCGCCGTGCGGTGCATGCGCTCAGCGAGCCGATATAATATGGATCTTATTATTAAAGGAGGGACACAACAGTCTACTTTAACGTCAACAGTCTCCGCCTCGTACACTGTGTTCCAGGGCACTTTCCTGGCGTCACACCTAAGAAGTTCGAGATCCATGGCATTGAAGTTACGCTGCAGAACAATTTTGGGTTTAGGCTTGGGGGGGCGGATTTTATATGATATGTATATTAAATCATGATAAGAGAAACAGTCCGCCGCAAATTGCCCGTGGGATTCGACATGCTCCAGCGACGACACCATCGCAAGATCAATCAATGAGGGACCACAGTTAGGAAAGTGATGGGTGGAATTAGAAGGTATTATATGCAAGTCAACTGTGTCAACAATAGATAGAAGGCGTTGTGCACGGAAGTCTTTCTTTAAAAGGCACGTGTTAAAATCCCCCATAATAATAACATGACCGTACATGGGAGAAAACCTTTCAAGAAGGTTTTCAAAGTTGGAAAAGTAGTCCGTTTTTCTATCGGGAGAATAGACTACCCCAAGTAGCACCTTGGTATGTGACAAAATTACCTCCAAGAACAGGTGTTCGGCAGATCCGGAAAAATCTGAAGGCGATTTGCTAATCACTTGAAATGGAATATGACTGCGTAGGTAAATAGCAACACCACCACCTCCCTTACCAGTCCTGTCATTCCGTACCAAGTGGTAGCCTGGAAGCGGATAAAACGAAGAAGCGAGACTCGGTTTCAACCAAGACTCCGAGATTAGTACAGCGTGAACATTAGCATTCTCTTCAAAGGCTGCCAGTAAGTCTGTATAGTGCTTAGAAACACTTTGAGCGTTAATGTGGACTACATTAAAATTTTTTGGGGCGTCCGCAAAGCAGTCCCCAATCATATCAGACAAGGGCGTAGCCCCAACTGCACTGTGGAAACTGTCATCAGATGAGAGTGAGAAGAAAGAATTATTAATACCTAAGCTGTCGTCATTCGACATTTTGTGTGTGTATTGTGGGATAACAAATATATATATCAACAAAAAAAATAAATAAAAAATGAATTAAAATAAACTAAACTAATTACTTACGCAAAAAAAAAAAAAAACAATTTTAAACAAAAAAAACATTTACGCTACCTGCCAGCAACCGGAAGATGATCAATTAATATTATGGCATTTCACAGGCATTAAAATAGCAAACCAAACTAGTGAGATATATTGGGTTCATGCCTGAACACATTACACTAATTAATTCCAAGCCCAAGAGTAAAAAAAACAAATAAAACATTAAAAAAAGAAAAAAAAAAAATTACATTGGCTCCAGAAGGGCTCCATGCTTTGCCAAAATAAGGTAAACAAAAAAGAAAAAACAAAAAATACCACCCAACAAGCCTGCTTTGTTAACAACTTTAAATGAGACAAATTAAATGTACGAAAGAGATAGAATAGCCGTGGGTTATCCTTATCTATATAACCTAGTGACGTAAATTTCTAATGGTTAAGATTTGTTGACAGAAAAGGTTTCTAAACGAAACATTAAACTTCAAACTTAGAAAATTCAATATAAGAAGTAAACAAAAACAAGTGGATTAATTTTTAGTGAAAAATTAATGGAAAAGAACAGGTACAAGAAAAAAACAAAGAAAAACTACTACCTAACATTTGAAGTACCCGTATCTTCAACAAAGTAAAAAAGATTAAAATTGATTGACCCACTTATAAACAGTGAAGATATCTTAAAAAATAACCTAGATTTAGAAAGATTTACTTCTTTGGCGGAACACGCTTTCTCTTATCAGGCATTTTTACCGGCTCCTTGATAACTTTGGGAGGGTCAGTTCTGGATCTTTCCATGTTCACACCCACTCCCATACCTGAAGATGTTGTACCAGTGGGGATTTTGTCCAAGTCAAGCAGTGTAATGACTCGTCTGCGCTTGCCGTCTGCACCCAGTACATAAATATGTCCATCCTTGGTCCAACATTTACTAACCCCAAAGCGTTTCCGAGCTGCGACAAACACCGAATGTCTAACTTTAGTTAGAAACTCTGCAACTGTAACACCACTGCCTTTAAGGGACTTTTTGGACATCCAGACACGATGTTTGACCGTAACATCTTTGAATTCCGCTACGAGTGGTCTCGGCTTACCAGTGACGGCTTGTCCCAAGCGATTACTTCGTATCACATCACTGCTGGAAAAGTCTCTTAACCCGAGACTGTTAATGGCCAGGTTTAGAACTATAGCTGACGTATCTTCCGATTCAGTTTCGGGCACGCCATGCAGCAGCAGGATACAACGACGCCCTCTCATCTCCTGGTTGTCACATTCCCTGGCGAGAAGCTCAACTTGTCTTTGCAAATTTTCCACGGCAGCAAGGATGAATTTTTGAAAGACCTTAAACTCGGCCTCTAAAGAGACAACATCGGGCTGTGGCTGCTGTGTTGAAGTAACTTTGCCAAGTTTTTCTTGAAACTGTGACATCTCAGATCTAAACATAGACATCATCTCACCAATAGTCTGCTTGACATTCTCCATTATTGAGTGATAATGTGAAAGTGCACTGAAGAAGAAAACCAATGGCTGCTGACAGGTAAATAACTTCACATGGTCATTATTTAAGTGATTTGTTGAGATTTATACTTTTGATGATTTTTAAATTAACCAAATATACAGAGCAGCAAACTATGATGTTTCTTATTTGAAGTCTACCCGCGAAAAAAAAAATCATATGTTATGCTGTTGTGGTTTGCCTATTAATTCATGAAAAAATAAATTAAAAAAAGAGCAAACCCATAATCAATATTTAAAAAAAATTAAGACAAGATTTCACTCTTAAAGTCAATGGATTTCGATTTATGATTGAAGAATGTCATGATGAGTATCACATTTAACAAACCCTCTATCGTCACTATTAGACGTTCAAAATGTGTCTGTGCGTTTGTTTGTTCGTTCTTTTTTCTCGTCAACACAGAGCAACGGATCAATGTGTTTCTTTGCACAGGTATAGTCGATCGGATAGAAAGTGACATAGGCCTCTTTCTTTAATACGCAATGGAAGTCACGGGAAAAGCTTCTAAACTTGACGTTTCGGAAAAAATAATTACTTGTAGCTCATCAATGTAATGAGTAGATTCCACCATATAAGTATTTGCTAATCGTCCCTCCCTGTATAAATTTACTGTCATAATAAAACTCTGCCATAACTCAGTCACTGTTACATTTTTCCACGAGCCAGGTAGCAGGTGGTGAAGCCAATAAGTGTACCATGTTATTTCACATGACCTCGCGCGTCCGACAGAACATCAATCAATGTGTAAACAGCTGACCGATGGACTAACTTAGCACGATGTGAGCTAACACACCTTGTTTTTTTTAATCGATGAATAACATATTTTTATGGGATACGTTTTTTCTGAAGTTTCTTTGAAATGATTTTACTACATGTTTTTTTTTAAACCAAAGTCTAAACCGTCTAGTTTTAACTGACGTGTTGTTGTCTGGACATAGTAAAATCCGTAATTGGCAATGAGTTAAAGATACAATAGTAAAAGATATAAGGACTCCTTTATTGCTGAAGATATTTATTAATAAATAAAATAAAATAAATCATCAATATACAAAAACATCCAGACTCCTCACTTATATTTGAATTACTAGCAAAGTTTGCCACACGCTTGACTATACCTACACGATAAGAAGAAGTTATGGTAGTTAAGATTTTCTGTCATAATTGAAGTGTTAATCTTTGGTTTATATTGCTACAAAAAATCATATATTGGGTGACTTTATATTAGTTAGTGAAAATGAAGTTTAAGAATCAGCTCAGTAAATTAACCAACGAACGGGCCTTTTAGTAATTCGAAAACGGCGCGGCACAATTGTATTACCATTGCCTCCTATGTAATAGTAATACAAGTAGCTGAGAATAGGGGGCGATGGTTATTCAAATTTTGAAGTGCCGTGCCGTGCCGTTCGAAAAAGCCCAACTTTTCCCAAAGAACCTAGGTCAAAATATTTAAAAAAAAATCGCCTCTCTATTCAATTTGAGCGGATCTTTGGCGGGAAATCGGCGTGGGCAGTTGCTTTGTCAATTGAATTTTCGTTTTCTGTGTGAAAAAGTGATAGTGTATTCTGCAGTGAATTGACTAAAATTCGTGTAGTGATAAAAAATTAAAGTGATAACAGTTTTTTGCTCCGTTTGGTACCGATAAAGAAGCTCGCGGTTGTGCTTCTCACCGCCAGTTTTCGTAAAACTGACGCTATCCGGTTTTACGCAGAACATGAGAAGCTTAGGTTAAGTTAGAGAAAATGATTTTTTCACTAAAGACTTCTAAATTAAACAAAAAAATCAATTTGAAATTGAAAACATTTATTGTCAGGTACTAGCCCCATAGTCACAATACAAATATTATTAAAGTTAAATTAAATAAGAACTCAAATTAAATTAAAATTAAAATCACATACAAATAATCGAATTAAATAAATGAAATAAAAATAAATCAAAACATTAAATAAATTACCAATAATTATTAATTATCAAATAAATAAAATTAACTTAAATTAAAATCTAAATTTATACATGGTTACGAAACATGCAGATGCACCCAGTGAGCGACAAATGGCGAGTCCCATCTGTCTGCAATAGTTTTCAGGATGGTGTTGGGGCTACCGCGCACCCGTGCCAGCACGGCGGCGCAGCGCCTGCGCATGATGGCATGGAAGCCGTCCATTTGAGCGAATAGCTGATTGCCGTAGTATGATAAGTGGTACTTTTTTTCGAGAATTTTCCTTGAGTAAACTTCTTTAGTTTCATGGGGAACATCACGCCCTTAACTTTCGCTAGCTTATGTAGTCACCTCATATTTTATAGCTGGTTGGAAACAAGACACCTATATTAACTTTTAAGCACGTTGGTTACAACAAACAAAGTCCAAGATAATACGGCCACATCTATAATTCCTAACGAGGTAGGCAAAGCATGAGTGGTTCTAGAAGAGATGCCACGTTTGACACAAATTGTGAGGGTAATCAGATAGAACAAGTTGCGTAATGGTGAGAGGTGGTTAGCCTTTCTCCCATTATCCATCAAAATCCTCGCATACCTCTTACAGACTTTTACTGTATACCGGGGAAAAGGTAACTGAACCAGTAGAGTAGGTAACACCCATTCCGAATAAATAAATGTTTTAATATTGCTACATGTTTGTGCCCTAAGGTAGGCTCAGTTGCCAGCCTATCATTATAATGCTAACAAACTTAAACTACCCTAAAAAGGTGCCTAAAATGATGTTTAGGACATTGAATCAGTACCTTACCAAACAGAGTTCATTCACCCCCAAATATCCAGGTCAGGCGTATATCGCGTGAATTTTTAAAACCCTCATGCAAATATTTATTCTTTAATGTTCTTTTGGCTCGCGAAATGGCTGAAAACTGTGAGCTCATGTGGAATAATCAAAATGTATATGATATGGGTTAAAGTAAGGTATGAATATCCTTACCAATATTATAAATGCGAAAGTAACTCTGTCTGTCTGTTAAGCTTTAACGCCTAATCTACCGAACCGATTTTGATGAAATTTGTTACAGAGATAGATAAGACCTTGGAAAAGGACATAGGCTATATTTTATCTCACAGCTAGACATGATATAACCTGTAGTCCATGAAAGCAGAGACGCTGGCGGAAAGCTAAGTAGTAATATGATATTCCTAAAATTATATTTTTTTCAAAACTAGAGCCATTTTTGTGATTCTAATTGTTTGTATTCCTACATTTTATAGTAATCTAGGATTAATTAGTTATCATTAGTAATTTATTATTTGCTCGCATCAGGAGAGTCTAAAAACATCAAAGAATATATTCTTCATTCATCCATCCATACACTCACGCCTGTATTCCGTGTCGGGGTAGTCAGTGAGTCACGTCAAATGTCACGTCAACTTTTCACATAAATTCTGAGGGTTATACATACTGGCGCATACATACTGGCATCTATAGCCAGTAAGTGGCCTGGAAAGAGTTGGCAGCTGGCACATTCAAATTTTTCTTTAACTCTCAGTCCAGCGTGGAAAACAATACTAATACTCAAAATTTTACGTACAACGTAAATAATATTATTGGGTGATTTTTATTTTTTTAATTATGAGATGGGTTAACTATTGACCTCAGTCTTGACCGAAGTCATAGGTGAGGTCGACGATGGAGCGAGTTAACCCAGAAAATGCCTGGTACTCCTACGCACCGACGGAACACAGCATGCTGTCTGGCGTCGGATTTCGGTAGGAGGATGATCGCGAACCAGATGGCCAAAGGGCAGGTCTCATTTGTGTTTCCTTTAGTCGCCTCCTACGACACCCACGGAAAGAGATGGGGCCGGTGTTATTCTCAACCAATCTCCACACATCGAAAATAAGTTAACGAAAATGAAGAAAGTGAAGTAAATAACTTTTCCAATTACATCTTGGTTCTTTAGGAAAAGTTATTCAGTGCCCCCCAAAATTTCGCTTACTTTTTTTAGTATTGACGGCCGGTATGGTCGAATGGTAGTGGCGCTGCCTCTTGATCGACAGGTCCTGGGTTCGATTCCCAGTCGGGGCAAATAGTTTAGTAAAAAGCAGATGTTTGTTCTCGGGTCATAGGTGTTTGTGTCTGTCTTTATGTATGTTTCAAGGCACCCACGATACGAGGGAAAACCTTAGAGTGGGCCTTTGAGTGTGTAGCGTTTATTATTATTTACTAGCTTTTCGCCTGGAACTTCAAATTTTTCATAACTTTTCCAATAATTTTAAACATTATTCTGCCAAATACAACAAATCAAAAACCATGAAAATCGGTCCAGCCGTTCTCGAGTTACAAGTGTTTGAACAAACCCGACTTTGTTTCATATAATTAAGATTATTAAAAAAGGCCCTACTAGTCTGATGCAAACAAACGACTTTTTATTAGGTTCTGCCTAATGGAGACCAGGTGTGTTTGGTCCCAAAGACAGCACTGTGTGGCAGACAAGGTCAATTTTAATGAGGAAATGTGTTCCAATTGTGTTCACCGAAGTTTTTCACTTTGTTCGATGAAAGCGGACAAATTGGTTTGTGATAAAGGA
This sequence comes from Aproaerema taeniolella, assembly GCA_949987775.1. Lineage (NCBI taxonomy): Eukaryota > Metazoa > Arthropoda > Insecta > Lepidoptera > Gelechiidae > Aproaerema > Aproaerema taeniolella. Next base: position 8,028,298 of record OX465265.1, on the reverse strand, counting down.
ACGTCTGATTACTTTTACTGAAGGACAGCTTTTGATATCCCTCTTGTACTGAGTTAATTGAGCCTTTGACAGGATTGGAACTTTTAATTGTCTTTTGAGTCCCACTTCAATAAACAAACCCATTTTTTTACAAACAGCAGCACGTTAGGCTATACAGGTTTGACTTTTTGTTGTGCAAATGGGTAACTTAATATGCTGTTGTCTGTACATCAAAAATTACTACTTAGAGTCTGATTAAGGAGCATAAAGTGACATGGGGACAAACAAGTAGATTTCCTTTTTCTTGTGTCGGCTGGTGCTAGGTTTTGTCATACCAGAAAGTGACTATTTGAGTGGCGCTAATACAAACAGGTGACATCGTTTTGTCATGTTTGTCGTTGTGTATGTTTAAAACGTGAAGGCGAAACGAGATAGATACGACAAAATTATTTCAAGATGCTTTTTTAGGGTTCCGTAGTAATCTACGAACCCTTATAGTTTCGCCATGTCCGTCTGTCCGTCTGTCCGTCTGTCCGCGGGTTTCCTAAGAAACCCTTGGTACTACAGAGCTGAAACTTAGCATGATTATACATATGAATCACGCCGACAGAACTGTAGAGTAAAATCTTAGAAAAAAAAAATTTTTCGGGTGTCTCCCATAGACGTGAAAGGGCGATGAATTTTTTTTTTCTCGACAATATTTTTGAATGGGGTGTCATAGGATAGCATATTAAAAGAAAGAAGGGGTTTACTAAGAACATTTTTCGATTCAGCACTCCGTTTACGAAATATAAATTTTTAAAGTGAAAATTTTTGTCAAACACAAGTGTCCCCCCCCTCTACCTGCTAAACGGTTGTTTCTAAAAATGTGGAAAAATTCACGTTGGTAGATTATATAACGAAATTAAAAGGAAAACTATCACACATAACTTGGTCCTTCAAGTTTGCGAGTAATAGTCGACCAAGTGCCAAACACAGTTGGGATTAATAAGAATATATTTACTAATATAAGATCCTTAGTACTACAGAGCTGAAATTTGGCATGGTCATAGATATTAATTGCGCCGACAGATCTAAAATATAAAATTTTGGAAAAAACATTTTTTCGGGTGTTTCCCATACACGTGAAAGGGCGATGGATTTTTTTTTCTCGCCGATACCATCGAATTGAATGTCATAGGATAGATTTTTAAAATATAGAAGGGGTTTACTAAGAACGTTTTTCGATTCAGCACTCCGTTTGAGAAAAAAATATTTTTAAAGTGAAATTTTTTGTTAAAAACAAGTTTCCGGGGGGGACACTACCAGCTAAACGGTTGTTTCTAAAAATGTAGAAAATTTCACGGTTACAGAATATACAACGAAATTAAAAGAAAAACTATCACACATAAGTTGGCCCTTGAAGTTTGCGAGTAATAGTCGACCAAACGTTTTTGGGATTAATAAGAATATGTTTACAAGGTTCCACGCTAAAAGTGAGGGGAGGTCGAAAGCCAAACTGTAACATATTGACATTTTAGGTGTCGTTGAATAGTTTTATGGGGGTGTTAATTACGAAAATGACATCAAAATTATTTTAACAGCAGGTTGATATTATTTCTAACAGTAATATTGCCGTAAAAAAAAAAAAAAAAAAATTCGCGCTCGCTTCGCTCGCGAATTTTATACTTACATTCGGTTGTATCTTGATCAAAACAAAAATGATTTCCGAAATTACAAACTCTTTAATAGTACATTTGTTTTTAGGGTTCCGTAGTAATCTACGAACTCTTATAGTTTCGCCATGTCCGTCTGTCCGCAGGTTTCCTAAGAAACCCTTGGTAGCACAGAGCTGAAATTTGGCAAGGTCATACATATAAATTACGCCGACAGAACTGTAGATTTTTTTTCGGGTGTCTCCCATAGATGTGAAAGGGTGATGATTTTTTTCTTCTCGCCAATATCATAAAATGGGGTGTCATAGGACAGCTTTTTAAAAGACAGAAGGAGTTTTCTAACAACGTTTTTCGATTCAGCGCTCCGTTTGCGAAACATAAATTTTTAAAGTAAAAATTTTTGTCAAACACAAGTGTCTACCTCTCTACCAGCTAAACGGTTGTTTCTAAAAATGTAAAACAATTCACGGTGGTAGTATATACAACGAAATTAAAAGAAAAACTATCAAACATAAGATGGCCCTTCAAGTTTGCGAGTAATAGTCGACCAAGTGCCAAACTTAGTTGGCATTAATAAGAATATATTTACTAATATTAGATCCTTAATAGTACAGAGCTAAAATTTGGCATGGTCATACATACCTATTGATTGTGGTGACAAATCTAAAAAATAAAATGGTCGAGATAGAAGATAGAAGAGGTTTACTACAAACGTTTTTCGATTCAGCAATCCGTTTAGGAAACATTAATTTTTATAACGAAAAAAAATGTGGCATAATTCACGAGGGTAGCATTTACGACGAAGTGTACCCTGAACCAAAATGGTTGACATACAAGGTTCCGCGCTAAAAGTGAGGCGAGCCGAAAGCCAAGCTGTAACATATTGACACATTAAAAATATACACCTGCTTAGCTTGATATTATTATATTATTCCTTACAATAAAATTGTCGCAAAAAAAAAAAAAATTCGCGCTCGCTTCGCTCGCGCATTAAACACTTCCATTCTGTTATATTTAGGCCAAACTTTTTAGTACATTTGTTTATGATACTAAGTATAGTATTTGGGGATTTTAACATCAAGTATGACAATATGCTTGTAGAATTAAGAAGCCAGCTGCATATTTGAACCATGCTGCTACGGAACCCTACGATGCGCGTGGCCCGACACGCTCTTGGCCTGTTTTTTTTTATTAACAATAGGTTTGCTCTAGACCACAATCTAGCACAAGGGCGAAGATGCGGTCGAGGATGTAGCAAACCTAGCCTAGAAGAAGCCTATTCACTCGAACTATAAAGAGATTTGGGTTATACAAACGCAGGTAAGGAATTTCATTTCTTGGCAGTGTGCAATATAAAAAATTATGAAAAGCGCTCATTGCGAATCTGCGGGATTTCGACAAGATAAGGGTAGTACCCCGCAGTGCGTCTGGACGCCCGGTAGAGAATGCCTATGTTAGCATAGCTGGGTTGCTTCAATAAAATTATTTCGCGAGCAGGCGATCAGACACATTTTTTTATTTCTTATTTTAAGATGGGTATCTGGGACCTTTTCGGACTTACTATGTACTTTTCTAAATTCTAGTGTTTGTTTTTTGTTTCTTTTTTATCAGATTGACGGATTGATGGTTATAATTTTTTCCTGGCGGTTTGTGTTAGCTTATTATAATTTATATTTAAACCCATATTATCCGACCTAATTCATTATCATTCGCTAATAATGGGTTAACTCTTGACCTCAATCTTGACCGAGGTCATAGATGAGCACATGGAGTACTTCAAAAGGAGTTTGGCTAACTCTCCATATTCCCGAACTATAAAAGGATAATTGAACAGACTTACAAGACCACAATTTTTTGTATTAAAGCCTATGTGCAGTTTATAAGGCCTATATTAATGTAAGTATTGGCTCTTATATTCTCTTATATTTTTTTGGAAATTTGTTCAAAACTACCGGCCTTAGCAGGTCTTAGGTCAGGCCTTAGCACTACCCACCGGGTCAAACAGGAGCCACTGAAACACCCTGATTTTTAAACTAGAATTCGGTTCAGTCGCTAAGAAAGAGTCCGGTAATAAACATACTTATAAAATAATTATACAGGGTGTTTCAAAAAAACTCAAAAAAAAGATAATTCAAAATTAACTTAAAATTTAGCTTATTGCGCAGCCCTATTACAAATATGACAAGTATGTCATATTGAGGATTCTTTTGGCGGGAATTGAATCGATCGGGCGCGAATTTTTTTTCAGCTTTGAAAATTTTGCTAAATTACTAATAAACTTCTGTAAATATTGTGAAATAGTGTTTGTAAATAGTGTTACAATGGATGGAAATGAAGGCAGTGGGGCTGGACCCCCTCATACGAAGAGACCTAGGACTGACAGTGAAAACGGCGGCGGTGGTGAGGATAGTGACCCTTTTATGCCTTACTATAAACCTAATTATCAGAGACTTTACCCTGAGAACTCAATGAACAATGAATTTAGAGTCTTTGTACAAAGTTTGTCCAATGAGCGTTTGGGAAACAAAAGTCCCATTTATCTCAATCACATTTTTTCGACTGAGATCAAAGGTGTGGTGGCTCTTCACAGAGTGAACGCTACCAAGATAGCTGTTGTATTTAAGCAACATAACACGGCCAACAACTTTTTATCGAACACGACTTTTTTGACAAAATACAACATGAAAGCGTTCATACCTGCGACACAAATTGAGAAGACGGGTATTATTCGTTTCGTACCTACGAATATATCAAACAAAGAGCTTTACACGAAACTCTCCTCAATCTATGACATCATCGCAATTCGTCGATTTTCAAAAAAAATAGGACAGGAGCGAGTCGCACTTCAAACAGTGAGCGTGACTTTCCTCTCCAATGTATTACCGGACACGATTCAATATGACTTGTTCTCATATCGAGTTTTTGAGTACATCCCACCTCTGCAGCAGTGTTACCGCTGTTTTAAATTCAACCACTCTGCAAAGATATGTAACGGTAAACAACGTTGCAGTTGCTGTGCTGGCGAACACTACTTCAAGGAGTGTGATAAGCCAGACCAGCTTTGTTGTGTCAACTGCAGCGGGCCACATCTGGCCATATCTAAAACTTGTCCAGTTAAAATCCAAAAAATGTTAGAGAAAAAAAGCCGCATAACATATGCGAGTGTGGCGTCATCTAGGATTGAATTTCCGGAATTACCTCCTCTAAAATCTGTAAATACACCTGCAAATAAAAAACCTATTAATATTGTAAATAATACTGGAAAAATTGTAAATAGTAAAGAAAAACCTGTAAAAGAAACAAAAATTATAAACAAGCCTCTTTCAACACCAGAAAAGACGGAACCTGCTTCTGCAGTCAAAAGTATCAAAGCTCAAGTAATGGAAAATGATGAAATCACCAAGGCAATTATTAATACTTTAATTCAGTTGGCAAATAAGAGCGATGACACACCTATTACTACTACTTCCATCAAGGATATATTTTTTCAAAATCTTAATAAATAATGGATAATGATCTTAATAATAGTTCTCAGTTAAGAATAGCGCAATATAATACACAGAGTATTTGTAACAAAAAACCTTTATTAATTAATTTCTTACAAACACAAAACATAGATATTTGTCTCTTAAATGAGACTTGGCTTACTAACAATAAATCAATTAATTTACCTGGTTTCAACATACACTATAGAAATGCTAGAAATGAACATGGTGGAGTAGCTATTTTGATTAAACCTTATTTTAAGTATAAACTCTTACAAACTCCTTTTTATGAGGATATTCAGACCATTGCAATTTCTTTAAAAACAGAGCATGGAGATCTCACTGTTCTCTGTGTTTACTGTCCTCCTTCAAGTGGTCATATTAGGATGCACAAATTACGTAACTTAATTAGAGACTTGCCTCACCCTATATTTATATCGGGTGATTTCAATGCTCATCATTTAGCATTTGGATGTGTCTCCACAAAGGGACGCGGCCATCAATTGTATGAGATAATAGATGAATTTGAATTATGTATCCTTAATGATGGTAGCTACACTACAATACAGTACCCAAACCGTAATCCATCTGCTATAGATGTTACTTTTATTACTCCTACTCTTGCACCTTTGTGTGAATGGTCTGTCCATGATGATAATATGGGCAGCTATCATTATCCTACTATTACAAACTTAGTATTATCTTTAGAAAAATATCAATTAAATCCACCTGATGAGAAATTCATGTACAATAAAACAGATTGGAATAAATACCTAGAACTTTCCAAGGATCATTTTAATAATTTAAAAGTAAATGGTGATGATCCCCTAAAATCATATAATGAATTTTGTGAGAGACTTGATAGCCTTAAAATAGAATGTGTACCTAAGTTTATTAAACCGACGGCTTTTCGAAGCCGGCCGCCTGCACCATGGTGGAACGACAGGTGTAAACAAAGTGTTATTAATGCCTATGAAGCCTTAAAGTATTACAGGAACTTTCCTACTCTTGAGAATTTTATTAACTATAAAAAGATTGAGGCCATTAAGAAACGAACTATTTCTGAGGAAAAAAAAAGTGGCTGGCGAAAATTATGCGATAGTTTTAACAGATTTACTCCTATTAGCAAGATTTGGAACTATGTTAAAATTTTCAAGAGAGTTAGACCTCCTATTAAATCATATAATGATGAATTTCTAGCTTCATTTTTAGATAAAATCTCAGATACTGACATTGTAATGGATTCTAACATAGAAACCTATTTTACTCTCAATAATAATAATTGTAAATCAAAATTCTTATTAGATACTTTTTCTTGGCCTGAATTTTCTTTAAGTTTACAATCTCGGAAAAACACTACACCAGGAATGGATGATTTCCCTTATATCCTAATAAAAAAATTGGACTTTTCAATACAAGTGTTATTTCTTAACATCCTTAATGCTCTGTGGTTGAAGCAAATAGTACCTCAGTCTTGGAAGACACAATGCGTTATTCCAATTTTAAAACCAGGAAAGCCTCCAGATATTGCTAATTCTTATCGCCCTATTTCACTTTCTTCTTGTTTAGGAAAGATTTTTGAGAATATGATTAAGATCCGTCTGGATTGGTATGCTGAATCCAATAGTATTATTCCAAATGTCCAATATGGATTTCGACGAGGTAGGAGCTGTGCCGATAGCTTTATCACTCTTATTTCTGACCTGAAAAATGCAAAAACTAATAAAGCCGATGCGGTTTGTGCTTTTCTGGATGTACAGGGTGCTTTTGACAACGTTCAACCGGTAATACTAGTGAAAGTATTGTCGGATTTAGGTATACCCGGCTTGCTCTGTAAATGGCTTTACAACTTTTTAACGGATCGAACATTGTTTGTGAAGTACAATAACATAATTCATGGTCCAAGAACAGTGTCAAAAGGCACCATGCAAGGTGCAACATTGTCCCCAATATTGTATAATCTATATACATCCCAAATTTGTAAATATGTAAATAATAAAAATGTAAATATTTTGCAATTTGCAGATGATTTAGTTTTATATAGCATTAATTTTAACATAGATACAGCCATTAATAATCTGAACGCTTCTCTTACGAATTTGTTTACCTATTACAATGACAAGTTGAAATTGCGCATTAATCCAAACAAAAGTAATACTTTAATTTTTAGTAAAAATTCACCTACTATTGATGTTAAATATGATGGGGAAAAAATTTCTATTGTAAATAAACATAAATTTTTAGGAGTAATAATTGATGATAAATTAAATTTTGAAGAGCATATTAAGTATGTTTTAACAAATTCATTGAAAGGATTAAATATATTAAAAAGTCTTGCGGGAGTATCTTTCGGAGCAGACCCAGTTACTTTGTCCATTTTGTTTAAATCTATAGTTAGAAGCCACTTTGATTTTAGTTGTTTAGCATATTTGGACAGTCAACATGTTAATAAGCTTGATATTGTACAGAACAAAGCCCTGAGGATCATATCTGGCGCCATGTGTTCCACTCCAATAAGAGCAATGGAAGTAGAAACTTCTATTATGCCTCTTCCTCTGAGACGTTTGCTTTTGACCAAAAGATTTTGCCTTAAGATAATATCATCAGACAACAAACAAATTCTAAATAAAATAATACCATACCCAATTCAAATAAGCCAACCTCTTGTTTCTGGAACTGAACTTCTTCAGGGGAAATTTCCCAAGTTATCTCATATCCTGCTGGAAATGAAAAATAAATTTACAAATATTTATAAGCATTCTCATTGGCCTTGCTATTCCCTTCAGTATAAAAGTCTAATAAGTGAAATTAAAATAATTGAAGATAAAGTTTGTAATAATCAAGATTTACTTAAGTTCTTGGAAAATAATAAACAATATTACAGGCTTTATACTGATGGCAGTAAGGGTCAAGATTATGTACGTAGTGCAGTATACGACCCTCAGATAAAATTCTCTCAGAGCTTTGTTTTAAATAATGAATGTTGTATTTTTACTGCAGAGGCTTATGCGGTCCTTGAGGCAATGAAACGAATAGATACTGTGAATACTTGTAAATACTTTTTAATTTTAACTGATTCATTAAGTCTTATCAAAAGCCTAGCTAATTTAAAATTACATTATAAGACAAATTACATATTGTTTAAAATAAAGTACTTAATACATGAATATAGTAATAAGAATAAACAAGTATCATTCATGTGGATTCCCTCTCACAAGGGCATTACTGGTAATGAAATTGCTGATAGGACTGCATTTGAAGGGATTAACTCTTTAGATGTCAGACAAGTAACAAGTGTCCCATTAGTAGACTGCTACCCATCAGTCAGAATAGAAACACTGAGATTATGGAAAGACTTTTGGATCAAGGATCAAGAACTTAAAGGCAAATGGTACGCCAGCATTCAATCTGACTTACCTTCTGTACCATGGTATTCCAAGTTGAAATCAGCAAGCCGAGATTTTATTACCACTATGAATAGGCTTCGTTTTGGCCACACCACCACACCTGCACATTTGGCAAGATTGGGAATTATTAACAGCAATATGTGTTCAGTCTGCAATGAGGTCGATGACATTGAACATTTGATTTTGTCCTGTCAAAAATATCCGTTGGACCGACTGATACTTTGTAGTGAGTTGTGTGAAAGTGAAGTGGAACTATCAAATAATTCCTCCCGCCGCTTGACTGTTTTTCTTAAAAGTGTAAAGTGTTTTCTGCCGATTTACAAGTACATTAAAAATACAATCCAGAAGATTTAGTTGAAATGTTGACTGCAATTAAATGTGAAGTGCATCAAAAATTAAGACTTGGCCCAAAGGTCTAGTAACCAGGCCAAAAACTCCAAAAAAAAAAAAAAATATGTCATATTAAATATATGAAACTTTCATTTTGAAAGATGTCAAACCGTGCAACTGATAACAAGAGTTGCGACTATTTTACTTTAAAATAAAATTTTGGAATTTCTTTTTTTTTTTGGGTTTTTTTGAAACACCTTGTATATGTAAAGAAGAAAATCCAATTTAAAGTGAACATACAAGACAGCCACAAATCTAATCAAACCATCGCCAATCATTTCACATTACAGAATACAATAAAATTTACATTTACACTAGAAAACAGCAACCGTCACGCTATGGAGGTATTAGTTGGGGCATTATAACAACAAGTTGAGGTTTTTCTGCTATAAAACCAGCCTTAATACAAATACATAAAGGAGTAGAATTTTAAGTCAAATGACTTTCACGGTCAGTAAATATAGTATTATTTGTTCAAATAATAGACTTTTTAGTTTATAATATTCGAAAATTATAGATTTGAACTATGTAAATTGGAACTTTTATTACTCGAAAAACGTAAAGTAATTAATATGGGGTGATTTTTAATTAGTCATCAAAATTTTAAGGGTTATTCTACCCATGAAACACATACTCACACATACTCACACCTACACACACATACACAAACATACACACTCACACATACACACATATACATCAGCTTGAGTATTGTGTTTATTGTAGCGAATTTAAGGATTTTTTTTATGTCTTCTATTTCTACGTTTTGTTTTTTTTTGTTTTATTATTGATTGTATATAACGTGTTTTTTTATGGCAGAGCGGATTTTGTAGTTTTGTATGAAACTGAATATCTTTCCTGTACGATACTATATGAAATACTTTAGAAAAGTCAGCTTTCCTTTTGCTAGCTCAATAAGATTCTTTTAACCGTGTGGTGATCGGTTAAGAATAACACCACCCCATCTCTTTCCGTGGGTGTCGTAAGAGGCGACTAAGGAAACACAAATGAGACCTACCTTCTAGTAATCCATCCCAGGCAACGACACTTCATTTTTTTCTGAATCTGAGGTGTCCTCCTATGGTCTCATGCGGTGTGGTAGGCTCTGTAAAGGGCCGTCTGGTTCGCGACCACCCTCCTACCGAAGTCCGACGCCAAACAGCTTGCTGTGTTCCGTCGGTGCGTGGGAGTACCAGTGCCTTTATAGGCATTTTCTGGGTTAACTCGCTCCATCGTCGACCTCATCTTTGACCTTATGGTCAAGATTGAGGTCAAGAGTTAACCCATCTTATCAAAAAAAAAAATCTCTAAGACTTCGTAATTTTTATCTGAAGTGTACCAAATGGATCCGAATTTGTGTCTTGGACGTGGTAGGTCATTATTCAACCAAAAAAACAATACTTTTATTCATAAACTAACATTCCTCCCGGGACTTTGTTCCCGTGGGAATTCGGAGAAATTATGTAGTCTATGTCCATTAGGGATAATGTAGCTTTCTAATGGTAAAAGAATCTTTCAAATCGGTTCAGTACTTTCGGAGCCTATTCAATTCAAAGAAACAAAAAATCAAATTTTTCCTCTTAATAATATTAGTATAGATTACATTATTATGACTAAACTAAAGTCAGTCAAATAAACCGCCCCCCTTATCATCTTTGGTGCAAAGGTGCCCATATTACTTTTTTGTTTTTTTTATTTTAAGGTGGGTCAAGAGTTAACCTCAATTTTGACCAAGTTCATAGATGAGATCGATGATCATAAAGCGAGTTAACCCAGAAAATGCCAATAAGGTACTGGTACTCCTACGCACCGACGGAACACAGCAAGCTGTTTGGCGTCGGACTTCGTTAGGAGGGTTGGTCCTCCTACCGAAGTCCGACGCCCTTAACAGAGCCTACCACACCGCATGAGACCATAGGACGACACCTTAGATCTAGAACAAATTGAAGTGTCGTTGTCTGGGGTGTATTAATAGGAGGCAGGTCTTATTTGTGTTTCCTTAGTGGCCTCCTACGACATCCACGGAAAGAAATGGGGTGGTGTTATTCTCAACCGATCACCACACGGCATAAAATAAAAACACCTTGCGGCATTACCACGTTGAATGGCAATTCAATTAAATGTATATAATTCTGAAGCTTAACAAAACACAGTTTCCTTTCTAACGTCAATATACAGTGTGATGTTTTTCCACGGCACTAAAACGTCGGAGATTGCTGGTTAGGGGCCATTTTATGCGTTTATTTGAATAGCCTGTGTAATTGAAGACCTTGAAAACGAACCTTCAACCAAGGTGTTTTTATTATTATTTTATTTTTATACTTAATTGGAATATCTTTCCGAAGGAATGTGTATTGACGGAAGAATTTGTGAATTAATTGTTAAAATTAAACTCTTTTTTTGTTCTTGAGAACCACGGTGCTTTTGTTCGTTACATAATTAAGAGACTCCTAATTTTCCTTTACCCATCTTAAAATGTGATGAAACATGAACAATTAGTCGTGTTCATTCCGAAAAAAATGTTAAGTTTTTCATTCCGGATGTGCTGAATTATGGCACATTATGGTCTAGCGTTTCAGAAAACACAACCACAAAAAACCTTTTGTGCAAATAAAGGTTTCCACCAACCCGCATCGGGCCAGCGTGGTGGAACTGGGTGGCACAAAGGAAAAATTAAAAATGTCGTATCACCCTCGACAGTCTATTGCTTATAACTTTTAAACGGCTAGCTGGAACCAAGTCACTGGGGAAAGATAATAAGAAATATTTGCTGGATCGTGTAGTATCGGATGAAAGGGAATATGTTTTTTGACAATATACGTACTCGTAACTCTAAAATTAAAAATGTTGTATATCACCCTCGACATTCTATAGCTTATAGCTTTTTGAACGGCTTAATCAATTTGAATCAAATATAGCTCAAAATCATCTCGATTACGTCATCTTTCAAACGACAAAACTTCATCGAGATCAGTTCGTTCATTTAGAAACTACGATGCCACAGACAGACACACATGTACAGAAATAGACACGTTAACCTTATACCACCCTTCTTCTTTGTTGAGGTTAAAAACGTTAAGAAACGTTAAGAAATGTTTTTATTTATCGAAGCAAAGGAATACAACTATTCAACAAACAGCCGTAGTTCTATCTCTAACTAATTTAACGGCCTTTAATGCCAAAATAGGTATGGTTTTGTAATCTGAACTCCTCTAAATCCGCGTTAAAGCCTACTTAAAGTTTAGATCACGCGCACGTAATCCATTTCACAAGCCCGCATCACCACGTTAATCAGACAGCTATTGACGTAATTTCTACGTAAATTTCTTTCCATAGGGGCTTTTTAATTCGCTTTCTATCTACATGACTTTGTATACGTGCAGAAGTGGCCTAGATCACATCGAACTTACATGGCATATATAGGGTCATGGCCATGAGTTCAAGTCCCGTTTGCGCCGAATGTTTTTCTTTCCTTATAGTTATATGTGAATAATTGAATATCTCTCACGCGGAACAGCGTTTAAAAATACTGAAGTAAAAAAAACTAAACCTAAGACTGATTATAGCAAAATAATATGATTGATTATAGGTAGTTTGGTAAAGACTTTTTCTCCATAGATAGAGAATCGTAGGCTGGAATCCTCTTAGTGCGTACTTTCGATCGCATTATTACATGTCAAGTCAACATACAATTATGAAAAATTACGCACTCATTTAAATCTTTCAGTTACAAGTGATTTATTTATGACTGCGTGTGATTTATTCTTGTCTCTTTTTTGTTGAGCCTAGTTAGGATTTTATTTGATATATGCAGGATTTTGAATAAATAAATAAATACAGAATAACATTTTTAAAGATACTTTTTAGTTTCATTAATTCTTAATCTCTTTAATTTGCCGAACTATCGAATAGATTTAAAGTTTTGGTTGTGACGTAGTGACTATCGAATAAATATAAGGTTTTGGTTGTGAGGTTCCATATTTTATCGACTTGGTAATATAAGTAAATAACTAAACCTGCATTCAACTGCAAGTTTTTGCATCAATAATAAAATCTACACTAATATAAGAGGAAAGATTTGTTTTTTTTGTATGTAGCGAATACATGTAAAAACTACTGGACCAATTTCGAAAATTCTTTCAATGCTACATTATCCCTGATTAACATAGGCTACATAATTTTCCCGAATTCCCACGGGAACGGAGTCTCGAGCGGAATGCTAGTTTTGATATAAATATTAAATATGGTGATGAGTTGTAGTTAGCGAAAATTGAGGGGGTGATTCTCCCCAACTAAACGTCCCGTTTAAAAATCTCAAATAAATAGCTCAATTTGTATGGAGAGGCGAATTTTTGTCGTATAATTTGACCTGGGTTCCTTGAGAAATATGTTTAGTTTGGTGGGCTGATTCACATCATTCATTTTAGCTTAGTAATATAAAGTCACCCAATATACAACTAAAATGTATAGCTATGGTTTTCAGCAAAATTGTTACAACCATTGAAAAATTGATTATATTCATATAGTTACTCGTGCTTGTAAGAAAGCACTTTAAATATCAAAGTAGGTTTGTATGTTTCTTTGTCTTTTTTTCATGTCAAAACGGAGAAACAAGCCGTAATTAGAACTATACATTATAGGCTAAATAAATTTCTCACCTAGGCAAACCACACCTATTGACACACATACCTAACAAACAGAATATACACATATTACTTTAAATAGATATATAACACTAATATACTCTCTCTCACACACACTACACACGCACGCACACACACTGGTACTCTAATACCTTATCAGCTTTGTTAATTTAAGTTTAGTTAATTAATATTATTTTTTAGTTCAGGGTCCGGCTGAAGACGATTATTAAGTAGTCTTTGCATTACACTGAGCTGGACACCCTTTTTTGTGCATTACACCTAAAAAGACATAATAAGGCATTTTCATAAATTCCATTTCTATATTTTTATTTTATTCTATTCTAATTTACGATAATTTAACCACAGGGATCGATGATTTTCCTCGAAAATAAGTATATTTTTTGTTCTTTTATTGAGATAACCTTTAGCTGTTACCATATTACCACTATATCAAGCTATCATCGTCGAGGACAGAGATAAATGCGGCAAACGTGTTGTGGACACGCAAGAAACCCACTACAAATGGTTCCAACAACGCTGTGGACAAAGAAATAATGTGGGAAAAGACACCCTTTCAAACTCTATATTTACTGTAATTATATATATTTTTAACAGTTAATTATGCATCCTTAGACTTGATGTCCGTGACCTTGTTTTTTTTGACATTTAATAATGTTATTATTTGAGGAGTGTCTTATCAAATGAGGATATCTATATTGTTTATTATTTTTCACAAAATGGGAAACTTAAAATGGAGAAATTTACAAACTACTTATTTTATAGGTAAAATATCCCCTTTTGAAATGGACTCCCACTTTTGAAACTACTTTACTCGGAGACTATCCCGTTTTGATTAAGATCCAAGTGACAAAATTGTGTATTTTAGCACTAAAAACAAGACTGCATACTCAGTTAAAAAACTAATACAAATGTAAATATCCCCTTTTGGAAAGACACTCTTCATTTATTTAACACTGTTAACAAATTTTATACTCTCCATATCAGTTTATAATTATAAATTATACATATAAATATTCTAAAATATAAAAATAATTTAATGTTGCGTCCATTAAAAACATCTTCATTTACCGAAGCCAACGGTAGTTTCTGCCTATTGTCTCCAGTCCCTAAAGCATCGATAATATTACGATTTTTTAAAACCATTTGTAGGTTTAAATATTTAAGGTATACTTTATCGAGTTTTTTTTTGATCCTCCGAAGTATCAGTCGTAGATTAACTTATTTTATCCTAGACATGTCGTTGACTTACATAATAATCTTACCGCGCTATTGGTATGGGCGAGGTGGGGGGTGGAGAGCAGGCCACTCCCGCTCTGTCAGTTTGTCAGCGATGACGACGAACTGACAAAGCAGGAGATTTTATTTTTACTTGTAACGAAAGTTGAATGTTTAATGAAAAAAAAATATCACGAGCGTTTCTCTGCTTCGGAGGGCACGTGAAGCTGTCGGCCCCGGCTGTTGCCGATTGGCTACAGTCGTTAAACAATGAGGCTAATGTGTGGTTTGAAAACTCTAACACCAAAGTTAGTCAAGTTCGCTACATACTTGTCTTTATCTACACGACAAGAAGAAGAAGAATGAAATTGTTAAACATTCACACAATGATTAGTCAGAGAATTTTTGGCGCTTTGTTGACTGGTCTGATAGCTCAGACGATGATGACCTTGCCCATTGACCTGGCTGCGTGTTCTATTTCCGAAAAACATAAATATTTGTAGATACATCGAATTCTCAAATGTTTGATAGTAGTGTAGGCGTTTATGTATACTCGTATGTATGTATTTACAAAAAGTATGTAATGTGTGTAAGCATATCAGTTGTCTAGCACCAATAGTAACAAGCCGTGCTTAGTATGGGGTTAGATTGCTAATTATCCAACGACGCTTCTTCGTCGACCTAATCTATGATTGATCGAAATCATAGATTAGGTCGACGATGGAGCAAGTTAACCCAGAAAATTCCTATTAAGACCTACGCACCGACGGAACACAGCAAACTGTTTGCCGTCGGACATTGGTAGGAGGGTGGTCGCGAACCAGACGGCCCTTGACAGAGCCTACCACACCGCATGAGATCATAGAACGCCACCTCAGATTCAGAACAAATTGAGATATCAAGGCAGATCTCATCGTGTTTCCTAAGTCGCCTCTATCGACACCCACGAAAAGAGATGTTGTGGTATTATTCTCAACCGATCACCACATGGCAAAAACTCTACGCTTACATATTTTTTTAGTCACAACTTTTAAGTCTGAATCTGTCACTGTTCCCAAACTGTGACTTAGCAGAACTCAAAGTTTGTTCTGTGGTATTTGTTTTATTAAAATCTCTTCTTGTTTCTAACTTTGTGAGGCAAAAAGTTGGAGTATTCTGAGTTCTTGTTGAAGCGGTTTGTTGAAAAATTTCCACGATCTTGGAACAAACTGATTTTATATTAAACTTCCAAAAAAAAAAGGAATGTTATGAGTTTGACGTGTTTATCTGTATCTGTGTGTCTGTCTGTAGTATCACAGCTCTTAAAACAAGTGGACCAATTCAGATGCGGTAATCGAGATGGTTCTAAGCTATATTTGATCAAAATTGGTTCAGACGTTTAAAAGTTATCAGCAATCGAATGATGGGGTTGATACATCATTTTTAATTTTAGAGTTATTTAATTTAATTTAGGTAGATTTTTTTTTGTGAGAAAAATTGTTTCTAGATTTTTTCTGCGTATCTATGGCCATTTGCGCACTATAAATACAATTATCTTAATTATCACATAATAAAAAAAAATTTAACTTTCTAAATTACTAAATAATAAAACGGGCAAGTGCGAGTCGGACTAGCACACGAAGGGTTCCGTACCATTACCTATAAAACCAGCCAAGTGCGAGTCGGACTCTATAAAAACCATTATCTCTATAACAACGGCAAAAAAAATCATGTTTTTTGTATGGGAGCCCCCTTAAAATTTATTTTATTCTGGTTTTTAGTATTTGTTGTTATAGGACCAATAAAAATAAATCATCTGTGAAAATTTCAACTGTCTAACTATCACGGTTCATGAGATACAGTCTCGGACAGACTTTCTATAAAAAGGAGCAAAAAAATCACGTTTTTTGTATGGGAGCACCCTTAAATATTTATTTTATTCTGGTTTTTAGTATTTGTTGTTATAGGGCACATAGAAACACATCATCTACACAAATTTTAACTGTCTAACTATCACGGTTCATGAGATACAGCCTGGTGACAGACAGACAGCGGAAAGGGTCCCGTTTTTTCCCTTTGGGTACGGAACCCTAATAACAAAAAAATATACTTTTTTTCTGTAGAACATTCTGATATTTTATAATATGCAGCTTGGCATACCTTGCAGCTTGTCAAACTTAAAGATCTGTTTTAAATATATTTTATCACCGTAAATATACTTGGTATACTGCTGAGATCCATATAAAAATACTTTAAAGTGCATATTGGGTGTCTTTAAATTAGTTAGCCAAAAAAATAAAAAATGTGAATCAGTTTACGAAACTGAAAAACTTTTCCTGGTAAAGATTGCGGGAAGCCGCTGGATGCTGGTGGCGTAAGACCGATCGAGGTGGAGATCTGCGGGTTAGGCCCATGTCCAGCAGTGGACGTCTTGCGGCTGACATGTATAAATTTAAACTAATGACACATTTAGACTTAGGAGTATACGCTACGTTTTCCCACATGTGTCCTAACTTGACAATAAAATCTGTTGTCATGAAGATTTAACGGCGTTGTCATAAGGAGCTATAATCTCGGATATTACTGCTGCGGAATATATCGTAAACTAGAAATATGAGTTGTATTATGTTAGCCACTGTTCAGAGATAGAATTGAAAGAGAAAATTCAGAATCATTTGTCAAGTTAAGCCGGAGAGGATAAAAGAACTTATGCCTATGTCATGATATGTTAATGGTTAATGCTAAACACAGCCTAGCTCACAGACGCAAAGTTGGTTGCCTATGTGTGCATGAGCGCATTTCGCCTGCCCCTTTCTTATATCGGACGTCCAGACGCACTGCAGGGTACCACCCTTATCTTGTCTAAATCCCGCGGACTCGCACTGAACGCTTTTCATCATTTTTTAAATCGCGCACTGCTAAGGAATGGAATTTCCTGCCTGCGTCTGTATTTCCGAGCTTGTATAACCAAAATCTCTTTCAAGTTCGAGTAGATAGATCTTGGTACATCCTCGACCGCATCTTCGCCCTTGTGCTAGATTGTGGTTAAGAGCGAACCCATGGTTAATAATTCAAAAAAACACAGTAGGAAATCTACTAGTTTATCAAATAAAACTTTTTCTAAAGAACCTATATAAAATCCGTTAAAAAAAATTATAAACAGTACCACTAGCTAATCTCTTTGAATGAAAACTATAGAGAAGGCAAAAAAAAATTATCATGTTTCAAAAGGAAAGTTATTCAGTTGGTCAAAACTGTTCTACAGGGCTTTAGGTATCTCTCTTTCAACCTCTCGGGTGGTTAATCAGTCCATGAAACTGAACGACTTCCCAAGGAACATAGGCCAAAATATGAAAAAAAAAATTTGAGTTCCCATACAAACTTCATCAGCATATAGCGCATCTTGTATATCCCAAAGTTTTTAACATTTCACGGAATGTGTTATATTATAAGACACCCGTCTTTATTACAGCGAAATAAGCAAATGATTCTCCCAATGAAACTAAACAACTTTCTCTAAGAATCGATATTACACTAACAATTACAAAACATTAATATTAAATATTAATATATTATATTATAAAGAGGAAAGATTTGTATTGTTGTCTGTATCGAATAAACTTAAAACAACTTGACCGATTTCAAAAAATCTTTCACCATTTGGATGCTACAATACCCCAGAGTAACATAGGCTACATAATTTTCCCGGATTTTACCCAGGAAGTTACTTGGAACCCCAGTTGGTTACTGGGGTTCCAAGTAACCCGCTTGGAACGCTAGTTATTAATAGGTATAATATTAATAATAGGTATTAATATTATACCTATTAATAACTAGCGTTCCAAGCGGAATGCTAGTTATTAATAGGTATGTAAAAGAACCTATTATTTTTAATTTTATCTTTTGACAAAATCCAACTTTACATTTTGTATGTAAATGTATTTTTTAAGTACTTCAATCTGTTTATTGGCAAAGTTGGTCACGTTATCTCTCTGATACAAATTCCATGCTACAAATGAAACAAACATCAAATTATATTTTCCAATTAATTTGCTGACTAATTTTATAATGCTTGTATTGCTTTGATATTTAATGGTCAATGACATTTAAGGATAGTGAAGTCAGACAGCATCGTAATCAGATCTCCTACCAGTCTAGCTAAAGGCCTAATTTGGCCAATTTTGTGCCATTACACGATTCAAACTTGATTAGGAACGGACCTAGAATTCGTTAAGAGACACTATTTCGAATTGGGAGTTGAACCTGAAGGTGTTTCGTGTACAATTTGGCTACAACTGTGAAATTACAAAGAGCTAAGTATTGAAAAAAAAAAATGGTTTTCTATTTTTTTAATAGGTTTACTGCACACATTCTAAAAAATAATCAAATACTTGTCACAAATATTTTATTTATTTATTTATTGATATTACTTTTTACTGATAACCACATCACAGGGTACAGAGCCTAATACCTACTTTGGAATTCCTGTCTCCCCGCTAGTTTTAGAACATGAAAAAAAATGCAGTTATAATGTAGTAGTGGTAACGAAATAAATAAAGTAATAATTAAATTGTTGCTGATAACGAATGACAAATATAAAAGAGCGTTGCATCTAACACAACATTTTCCACTGAATATTGTAACAAATGATTTTTTTTTACGTATTTCTTATTTATTTGTCGTAAAAACGCAAAATCCCAGGATTAACACAATAAACTACCTCAGGAAAATTCCCATAGGAGCAAGCCGAATACAGTGCGTTTTCGTTTTGTTGCTTCAACCCGACGTGGGTAGACCATAAATTACTGTAAGAAAAGCCCGACCCACCTGCTTTTACGTCGTTTCTTGCATGTCTTATTTTCTGAAATAGGTTTAAATGGACTTTACGGGGCATGATTTTGTAAGTGTTTTTTTCTTCTTTTTAGAATTACTATGTAAAATAATACGAATTTATCTTAATTATAAATGTGACAGTTTTAATGATTGATGTAATATAATATGGGGACTTTGAATTAGTGAGCCAAATAAGGTAGGTGATTCTCCCTATGAAAGTGAGCAACTTTTTTTAAAGAATTATTATGACATTTTCAGAAAATTATTCTACTTCTACACTAATATTAAAAAGAGGAAAGATTTGTATTTTTGAATGTAACGAATAAACTTAAAAACTACTGGAACGATTTGAAAAATTATTTCGACATTAGAATGCTACATTATCCCTGTTTAACATAGGCTACGTAATTACCCCGAATTCCCACGGGAACGAAGTCCCGCGCGGAAAGCTAGTCTCATATACCTCAAGTCATACCTCGACCTCTGTTTCTTTGGGAAGGTGTTCAGTTTAATAGGCTAATTCATATCCAAAATTTTTGCTTAATCATATAAAGTTACCCAAAATATTTTTAACTGAATTGTCTATTTGAGTTTGATAGTTAGATAAATACTTCACTGCATAATTAATAAAGTATGTCTCGCAATAACTCAAATATGCGATATGATTTTAAAAGATCGGTAAATATCACAAAAAAGCAACTTACATGTAAAAAAATACAGTTAACTTACTCTTTCTGAAATATTTTAACCGACACCTTTAAAAAATGTCAACGAAAAATAAAAATGGCGTCTTTTTATGAAGTTGCGGCGTAACAAAAGAGATTCTAATTCCAAGACCGTAACGGATGAAGCACTAAAGGGGTCATTTTATGTCTGCTAACATTCAAATTTTATTGATTGTTGTAAAAAACTAATCAGGATTTTACTGCAGTGCTATTCCATGTAATTTTTAATGGATTCTCTAGCCAGTTGAAACAAAATAAAATTGTAAAAAAGATGGGATATTGTAAAATATGTGACATCTCAACGAAGAGATAAGATAAGATAAGATAAGATAACTTTATTTGCTTAAAACATGGTATAACAGGTGTTACAATAAGGTACAGAACTCATGTTTTGCCATATATGAACAGCATGCAAAATGTTGATTTAAATTAATATTTTTGAATTAGTCAACAGTAGGCAAGTCAGAATTTTATTAGTAACTAATTATGATTTAACAATTTTGTAATGAATGAATGAATGAATGATCTTTATTGCAGTAAATGTGGATTACAGATGTTTCATGAAGAAAAAAAAATAAAAATAAAATTACGTTCAACACATTTAGTCATAAAGGTAACATGCAAATAGAGCAAAATATTATTTAAATAAGTACTACGATTTAGTTTTCATAAAAGTCACATCAATTAAAAGAGAGCAAATAATTACATTCAAATTTTAAAATTTCATTATGTCAACTTTAACATGCTCATAATCAATAAATTCCAATTGATTACATAATATTTTAATAATGTTTTCCAAAATATTCGTCTAAAGTATAAAAACAATGATCCATTAACCAACACCTAAGCCTTTTATTAAAAAGTGTTTGTGGTAACTGTTTCATGTCGAAAGGAAGGTGATTGTATATTTTTGCAGACATGTAGTAGCAATTCCTTTGCCTGAGTACACTTTTGCACACTGGCAGTGACAGAAGAGTGGGATCCCTAGGCCGTAATCGAGGGTTTGTATTATTTTTTGTGTAAAAAGTAGGATGTGCCCTGACAAAACCGCAGACCTCGAATATGTACATGCAAATCAAAGGTAAAATGTTAAGCTTTTTAAACCACGGTCTGCAGGATCTGCGGTCTGCAGGAACTCATAAAGAATTGAATTTAATTGAGATTGACGGTAGGAAAAATCATAGAAATAATGAACTCAGGAGACTACATGTAATACCGTAAGGTTCTGCTATTGGTAGGGAAGTCTAATGGCAGTCATTCCACTTTTTCTACCTGCTTATTGTTAATATGGACACGTACTAATACATGGTGTTTCAAAATAATCCAATGAAAGAAAATAAAAAAATTAATTCCAAAGTAATATAATCGCTACGAGCCCAGTGGCTTCAGCTGATCTGAACCGATCAGTGAGGTTAATCAACATATAGGTACAGAGGCAGGGAACCTGGTGGGTGACCAAAGTGGCAATTACCACGAACGTTAAGCTGTCGGTTACTACAGATGTTAAAACCAAGTCAGAGGACATTTGGCAGTTTGAAAAACTCTGACACCAGGGTTAGTCAAGTTCGCAACAAATCACTTGAATATACTTACACGATATAAAGAAGAGAGTCGCAACTCGAGTAATAAGTTGCAAGGTTAGTCAACCTTCAAAGTCAATTATCGCCCTGCTAATTGGCACCAGTTTTAAGAGGTAAACTAAGCTAAAGTACCCTTAAGTATAACTTAAAACTAAGGGAAACTAAGACATGGTGGTACTAGGATTACAGAAACAATGCGGAGTAGTTGTTTGACATGGAAACTAGGTCACATCGCACTCTGCCGGTCTCTATCTAATTAGGAAGATTGGAAATGTCGGCAGCGTCGCTTTGCAAGGGAAAATAGCGCTTATTGTGATGGATACTCGTATGCAGTAAGCGTGCCTTTTTAGGTTGAAACTGTTGTTTTTTGCGTGGCACATCTGGGGGAAAATGCTTTGATCGTCTTTTGACTGGATGAGACAGAGAGAGATGAGAGTTTGTGGTATCAACGCTCCGCCTTATTGTACATATTTAGAATAGAATAAAATAAAATGTCATTGTAGTATTCAGGGTGTCAAGGGCAGTTTAGCAAAAACCGAAACCTGAATTATTCAGATCATCATATTAAATGATTTTCCAGTTGAATTTTCTTTAGAAAACTTGTCAATTTTTTGAATATTTTTAACTATAAAATTATTATTTTTATTCAAATACACTACATTTTTAAATAAAAAGACAGTAACAATAGGATGAAACACAAAAACCAGCAATGCCCATTGCATTCTAATATGGCGTGGGCCCCCCCCCCCCCCCGCGCGTGGTGTACGATGTCGCAGCACATAGCGTAGCGCTAAATTAAATAGTTCGACGTTTATGGCAAAGAAGAATTAATTATTTGTAACCGTTCTATGACTTAAATAAGTATTTCTAAAGTTGTTTTTACACCCTGTATTATATATTCTACTACCTTTACGCCCGGGATTCTGTTTCCGTAGGAATTTGGGAAAATTATGTAGTCTATGTGCCTATTTATAGTCCATGGTGTCAGCTACCTGCATAACAACTTTTATCAAAATTGGTCTAGCTGTCTGAGCGTGAAAGAGGACTAATCCATACATACAAACTTTCGCGTTTGTAACATATTATTAACGATTGTTTTTGTAATTAGCAGTTCTGCTTTGATAGGCAAATGTTGGTTTGGTAACCTCTTACAAACAATAATGGACATCATTTATTTAGTCGGAATATTTTTTTAATGGGTTATTTCTTGACCTCAATCTTGACCAAGGTCATAGAAGAAGTCGACGAGGGGCGAGTTAACCCAGGAAATGCCTATTAAGGCACTGGTACTCCCACGCACCGACGGAACACAGCAAGCCGTTTGGCATCGGACTTCGGTAGGAGGGTGGTCGCGAACCAGACGGCTCTTTACAGAGTCTACCATATCGCATGAAAACATAGACCGCCACCTCAGATTCAGAACAAATTGAGGTATCGTTGCCTGGGGTGGAGGCAGGTCTCATTTCTGTTTCCGTAGTCGCCTCTTACGACACCCACGGAAAGAAATGGGGTAGTGTTAATTCTCAACCGATCAACACACGGATAAAATCAGTAGGTGCTGATCACTGATAAAAAGTCTTCGTGTTTAATACAAAACTAAACAAATATTGCCAGGTAGGTACTAGCAATAAGTTACATACAAAGCAATATCTCAAGATCACCCCCTCTCCACCCCACAAGAGGTATAGCGACGTATCTCAAGATATCCATTACAAAGCGGGTCCCGTAGGAAAATTGAATCCTTTGAGCAAATCAATGATATCACACGAAAAAAAGAGAGACAACATAAACTGACTATAGTTACGTAGAGATATAAAAATTCAAGTTTAGTATTCTCTTTTGGGGACAGTTAATTTTGGCCAAGTATCTCTTGAAATAAATTGAAAATTTATAATTTAAAAAGATTTGTTTATTTACTTTATTTTCAAAAGGTAAAATGCCTTGCGA
Organism: Aproaerema taeniolella; assembly: GCA_949987775.1. Classification (NCBI taxonomy): domain Eukaryota; kingdom Metazoa; phylum Arthropoda; class Insecta; order Lepidoptera; family Gelechiidae; genus Aproaerema; species Aproaerema taeniolella. Next base: position 8,004,439 of record OX465265.1, on the reverse strand, counting down.
CTGAATATAGGTTCTTTGTCAACATCTTAAAATGGAATCCTTTGTTTTAAATAATAACTTTTTTCCAGATGTCTCGTATCCCGTGAGAATGTTCGGGAATCCGTCTTAGTTACCAGTGTAATTTTTAAATAAACGTTTAAACTTGAAATATAACTTTAGACTTTTAAATTTTTTAGTTAACGTTTGTATATTAAATCTATCTACTTATTTTCTCCATATAATATCAATGGAATAATACATTTGAGTGATGCAGGTATCTCCTACCTGCTTAGCCTAGTTTCAAGCTATTTGTGTCATAATGTTTTTAATAAAATATGAAGCTCTTTGTCGAATCGATACTTAAGGTCAAGCAATGTTCGTCGAGATTGGACTCAGATGGGTGAATGCGGACACAGGTTAAAGGTTAATTTATTTTTAATTTAAAAAAACGAAATGAGGTAATAAAAAGTAATCTTTAGTTCATATCAAATATCCGTTACGGGCCCGCCTTAAGTAATAGGTAGTAATGTTTTTTGTATTCAACTGAAAGTCCAGTTGCTAGGTAGTTTGAAACTTTACGTTAGGTTGGCGGCGGCGCTGCTGGTCGAGGTTGCTGTCAGCAAGTATATAAAAAAAGTAATAGTTCTCCGTTTCGAGTGAATCGCTCGCCCAGTGGCACTTGCTGATCTCAACTGATCAGTGAGGTTAAGCAACGTACACAAAGGCAGGAAACCTGATGGGTGACCAAAGTGGCAACTTATCACGAGCGTTTCCGTGCTTCGGTGGGCAGGACCGGCTGTTGTCGATTGACTCTAGTCGTTAAAACCAAGTCAGAGGCCATTATGCGGTTTGAAAACTCTGACAGCTAGGTTAGTCAAGTTTGCCATACACTTGACTATATCTACACGTTAGGAAGAAGAAGTTTCGCCACCAAATATATATATATATATATTTGGTGTATATATATATGCCGTCAATACAGAGTCAATCGACAACAGCCGGTTCTGCCCACCGAAGCACGGAAACGCTATATATATATATATATGTAGTAATAGACGCCGAATTACCCTAGCCTAGAGAGAAGTCACATTGCGTATGCAAGGGCAGCTGGGCATTAAACTTGTCGCTTACGAAATACCACGCTGCGTTCAAAACCAGGTATAGAAGACGTGGACCAAAAACTGACGTGTTTTTGGTCCACAATTGGAAGTGGGCTGGGTACGTAAGACGGTCGAATGAAGATTGATGGGCTAAAACCGCCACCAAATGGATACCCCGTGGACAACACTGTCAGGGTCCCTGGAAGAGGTGGTACGACAATTTTCACTCTCGCTGCCCAGATTGGCCTTTGTCCAGCAGTGGGAAACCACAGAATAAAAAAAATGTGTCAATTTAGTATTGTTTTAAAACTCTTACACATATATTCACAAATAATTTTTAAGGAAAGAAAGGTGATCATTAAGATCTAATCCTGGGGTCGTGGGTTCAAGTCCAATTCTCGCCGAACATTGTTCTTACTAAATCATATTTAAAAATTGTGTCAGAAGATAACTGTTCCCACGTGCATCTTCAAGAAAAAACAAAATGAAAAAACACTTCTCCTTAATTACAGTCCCTAGTAGTGGTAAATCAAGCTTAATTACGTTTCCCATACTTAATATTACAATAAAAGAGCCGAGCCCTTGTCAAGAATAGCCCTAAACCCTACACAGCCCTCCACAGCCTATTTAAATATACGAGGGAAGCCTCCCCGCTAATTAGTTCTAACCTAATTAATACACCTTGCAACCTTTAACTTCTTTGCCTCTCCAGATTAGAAAAAAAAACTGTTTCTCTTGAAGAAAGACTCAAAAATAGTTTTGAATTAAAATTGAGGTCAAATAAAATACTAAAATTCTTAATTATAAATATTAAAAGATTGAAAATGAGGTGTAGAAAAACCTATGTAAAAATAAACCAAAAATTTCAATCATCGCCGTACCGAACACGTTCTGTGTTCGCAATTTAAAATTTAACAGACAGTTAACTAAAAATTATAAAATAATATGCCATATATTTCAATTAATTCTAAAAATGAAAATTAGAAGTGTTTGGTCGCTCGGAATAAATTAAAACTAAAAAGTCTACAATTAAAAATTCAAACTCACCTCGCCGCTTTCGAATTCACAGATTAAAAAACTGGGAACGCACGGGATTGGCCAAAAACGGCGGTTATTTAAACGTGGAACGAACGTCAACTGGCCCCAACGGTTCGGCGCGGACTGTGAACGCGATTGCGCGGGAAAATGTTAAGGGGATGTTCTTGTGCTAAACATAGACCGATCGAAACGCTGTGGTGGTAACGTTGGTACGGCCTTTTTATTCAATGTAAGTATATTATGATGTACAGGTGAGGTACTTTTCGGTTTTTTTGGCCTATCTTATTACAGATTCAAGAATGTGAATTGGACTTACCTATACAAAGGGTTTCATATTTACCTAATAAAAAAAATCCAAAACTAAATTTAAAAGTGAAATAGTCCCAACTCTAACAGTCAGCGGCACGGTTTCGCCTTTCGAAATCAAAGTTTCATATAATAAATGTGACATGCTTGACATATTGAAAATAGAGCTGTGTATTACTCTAAATTTTTATAAATTTAGCAATAATAAACACGCTAGATAATATAAAATGTTGGGATTTGAGTTATACTAAACTAAATTTTTCAAAACTTAATTAAAAGTACCTCCATGCTGGACTCGGAGTGAAAGAAAAACTTACAATGTGCCAGCTGTTGAATTTATATACATATATTTACAAAAATCAATCAATTAAAACGATAATTTATTTAATATAGTATGAAATGGAAATTTAAATTGTTTAAAGTGAGCATCCCTAAATACCTGTCATTTTTAAGTTCACTCATACATTCGATCAGACATTCATTCCATCTTTGCATTCGCTCGCCCGCCATTCTCACTGTTAACTTTGTTCAGGACGGACGTTATTACTTTCTAGTGCAATTAAATGAAATAAATTCAATTTATATTCACATCAACGGTTGTTTTGGTCCATAACCCTATTCCCAGAGGTTATGGGCCCAGGATTCGCGCATTCCTAAGCTGAAGTCGAAAATTACTGTGCTAAAATTCAAATCGCGATCGACGGTTGACGGTTGTGAAAATGGAAAATTTAAAGTCGAAACGAAACATCAAACCTTTTGACGGAGAAAAATATAGTGTCTGGAAGTTTCGAATTCGGTCGCTACTTAGTGAATTGGACGTTATAAAAGCAATAGACGAGGAACCTATTATTCGATCAAGTGAGTGGGAGAAACAGAATCGCATTGCAAAAAGTGTCATAGTGGAGTACCTATCGGATTCTTATCTCGGTTTTGCGCAAGAAGGAACTACCGCCAAAGAAATATTGAAAAATTTAGATGCTTTATACGAGAGGAAAAGTCTAGCGACGCAGCTGGCGTTACGGAAAAAGCTTCTTACCCTCAAACTTCAAGGTGATGTACCCCTTATTAAACATTTTTCAAATTTTGACGATTTGGTGACGGAGTTGTTGGCCGCCGGTGCGCGGTTAGACGAAACCGATAAAGTGGCGCATCTCTTGCTCACACTTCCCACAGCATATGACGGAGTTATAACCGCTATTGAGACATTATCGGAAGACAGTCTAACATTAGCATTTGTGAAAACGAGACTACTAGACTATGAAGTAAAATTAAAAAATGAAAGTAGTGACACAAGTCTAAAAGTATTACATACAGAAAATAAAAATGAAACATTCAAACGAAAACAAAATAACATGAAACAACAGCAGCATAATCAACAAAAACCATTTAAACCTAAAGCGAAGAAAAAGTCAAATTATATAAAATGTCATCATTGTGGTCGTAGAGGTCACGTAATTAATGATTGCTTTTACTACAAGAGGATAAATCAGAAGAAAAATGAGGACAGAACCAGAACAGTTCAAGCTGTTGAACTAACTCAAAATCAACCTTCGACATCAAGTGATTTTTCAGGTTTTGCTTTCATGACGGGAGATTATACCGAAAACGATGACCTGGGGTCAAATGTTACATTTATTTTAGATTCCGGGGCTTCTGATCACATCATCAACAGGGAAGATTTATTCACTAATTTTTCTCAAATACCCACTCCTTTAAAAATTTCAGTTGCAAAATCTGGTGAATTCATTTCAGCAATGAAGAAAGGGACTGTCACGGTTACCAGCAATTTGGGCATTCAAGGAACATTGGAGGATGTCTTATATTGTCCGGAGGCGCCATACAATCTGCTTTCGGTATCAAAAATGCAGCGTGCGGGTATGACTATAATTTTCAACCAGCAAGGGGCCCAAATATGCAAAGACGGTAAAGTCATCATGAAAGGTAGGCCTTTATACAACTTGATTGCTTTAGATTTTATTGTGTCTATACCACACAGCCACTCTGTGTCCCAAATGTGCAATAATGACAAAAATAGCTATGATTTGTGGCATCAACGTCTTGGCCACATTAGCAAACAAAAATTTTTGGATTTAAAAAATAAAAATATGGTCGATGACGTTGACCAAATAGAAACCATAGTGCCTAACAGACGCGACTACCCTTCAATCAAATTAAAAATAAAGATCACATTAAACGACCATTGTTTGTGGTGCATTCTGATGTGTGTGGACCCATCACTCCTTCCACAGTTGATAACAAAAACTATTTTGTGACATTTATAGATCAATTCACTCATTACTGTGTGACATATTTAATTACATACAAATCAGACGTATTTCAAGTTTTTAAGGATTACGTAGCCAAAAGTGAATCCATATTTAATACCAAAGTAGTGAATCTTTACTGTGACAACGGTGGTGAATATTTATCCACCGAAATGAAAAACTACTGTATCGAAAAAGGAATTACTTATCATTTAACGGTTCCTAGGACTCCACAATTGAATGGTGTTTCAGAGCGTATGAACCGCACTATTACAGAAAAAGCGCGGTCAATGATAAATGGTGCTAAATTAAATAAAATATTTTGGGGTGAAGCAGTTTTAACTGCTACTTACTTGATTAATATAACGCCATCTAGAGCTTTGAAACAGCCTCAAACACCATTCGAAATGTGGCATGGCAAAAGACCTCAAATTAAATATTTAAAAGTTTTTGGGTCAACCGTTTTTGTCCATGATAAAACCAGTAAAAATAAATTTGATGCCAAATCTTTTAAAGGAATACTGGTAGGCTACGAACCAAACGGTTACAAAGTTTGGAACCCCGATTGCGGCAAATTCATTACTGTCAGGGACGTTGTTGTTGATGAAATAAATTTCTTAAAAACCAGGCCTCTTCTGGAGCCTGAAAAGAATAATAGTACAAATTCTCGTGACAAAACTGATGGGTTTAACATCCCGTTAAAATCAGGGTCACAAAAACAATGCACTGACAGTAATAAATCAGAAACAAAATCTGATGAGGGTGAGTGTCCTTCTAAAATTCGTAAATTAACGGATACGCCTGAAATACAATCTGATTGTCCTACTTACCGGGTAGATTATAAAGTCACAAATGAAAATAGTGAACTCAGGAGGAGTGATAGGCTCAAAGGTCGTACTCCCATCTCATATAAAGAGCTCGATGATGATAGTGACTACTTGTTGTGTGCTCAATCCATTTTAAACAAAGTACCAAGTTCATATGAAGAGATTAAGAATCGTGAAGATAGACCACACTGGGAAAAGGCTATTAGAGACGAACTTAATTCTCTTTCTATGAATAATACTTGGACATTGGTACCTGTGCCTGAAAATAGAAATATTGTCGATTCTAAGTGGATTTTTACCATTAAATATGACGAATTTGGAAAACCTTTGCGTTACAAGGCGCGTCTAGTGGCTAGAGGATTTAGTCAGGAATACCTTACAGACTACAATGAGACTTTTGCTCCCGTGGCCAGAATAGCTAGCTTCAGATTTTTAATTAGTTTTGCCAATCAAAATAATTTAATGATACATCACATGGACGTTAAAACCGCATTTTTAAACGGCAACCTGAAGGAAGAAATATTTATGAAAGTTCCCGATGGTGTTGATTGCGAGCCTAATTTTGTGTGTAAATTAAACAAAGCTTTGTATGGGCTAAAACAAGCAGCTAGATGTTGGTTTGAAGTATTTGAACAGTCACTGAAAGAAAAAGGATTTCAAAATTCGTCAGTTGATAGGTGTCTATATGTATTAGATAGAGGTGATATAAATAAAAATATATATGTTGTATTATACGTAGATGATCTAGTTATAGCGTGTGCAGAAAATGATACAATGAATAATTTTAAAATATATTTAATGAGCAAATTCGAAATGACAGATTTAAATTCCATAAAGTTGTTTCTCGGCATCAGGGTGACTCGTACTGACGACACTATAACCCTAGATCAAAGTGTATATATTAAAACGGTTTTAAATAAATTTAACATGCAGGATTGCAAGCCTGTAGGAACACCGTTAGAAAGCAAACTGAATTATGAGGCATTAAATTCAGATGAGAAATACAACGCTCCTTGTCGTAATGTCATAGGATGCTTGATGTACCTCATGTTATGTACACGACCTGACCTAAGCACCAGCGTGAATATACTGAGCCGTTACACAAATAAAAACAATGAAGAACTTTGGAAATGTTTAAAAAGGGTCCTAAGGTACCTCAAAGGTACTATCGATCTAAAATTAACCTATAAAAGGGGTGAATTTAAAAATGTTGTATGCGGCTACGTAGATTCAGACTGGGGCGGAAGTGATACAACTGACAGGAAAAGTACCACAGGTTATTTGTTCAAGCTTTTTGATCAGTGTACAATAACATGGAGTACAAAGAGACAAACGTCGGTAGCAGCATCTTCTACAGAAGCCGAGTACATGGCACTGTATGAAGCTGTTAGAGAAGCATTATGGCTTAAGTCTCTAGCTCTCAGCATCAAAATTGACATCAGTCAACCGATAATAATTTACGAAGATAATAACGGTTGCATAAGTATTGCTAACAATCCTACTAACCATAAACGGTCGAAACACATTGATATTAAATATCATTTTTCCAGGGAACAAGTAGAAAAGGGTGTGATTAAGTTACAATACATTCCATCTGATCAGCAACTGGCAGATGCGTTGACAAAGCCGTTACCTGCAATTACTTATCGAGAAATGAGAATGAAAATGGGATTAATATGATTAGTGATTTATTTAATTTTTTTTTAATGTACTTATCAATATACAGAGTTTATTTTTTTTGTTTTACTAGATGAAAGAGTTTTTTTTATTTATTTGTTAAAATGTTGTTACAAAAGAGTTTATTTTTTTGTTTAGAGAAGAAAACAACTAAATTTTTTAATATAAATAATTATGAGTTTGTAAATAATTACAGTTAATTAAGAATCCAATGGTCTGATTAGGTTTTCCTGGGTTTTCCTAATCCTCAGCAACAAATGTTGGGCCATAATTTATGTACATATCTCCCAGGCAGCACTAGAAAGTTTAATAGCGATCTATAGGTATATTATGTAAAATGAATTTTTTTTTTTTTTATAAAGCTGTAAATTTATTGATTAATTTTTGTAGGGGGCGTGTTGAATTTATATACATATATTTACAAAAATCAATCAATTAAAACGATAATTTATTTAATATAGCATGAAATGGAAATTTAAATTGTTTAAAGTGAGCATCCCTAAATACCTGTCATTTTTAAGTTCACTCATACATTCGATCAGACATTCATTCCATCTTTGCATTCGCTCGCCCGCCATTCTCACTGTTAACTTTGTTCAGGACGGACGTTATTACTTTCTAGTGCAATTAAAAGAAATAAATTCAATTTATATTCACATCAACGGTTGTTTTGGTCCATAACCCTATTCCCAGACCAGCTACCTACTCTTCCCAGGTATACAGTAAAAGTCTGTAAGAGGGATGCGAGGGTTTTGTTGTATTATGGGCGAAAGGCTGACCGCCTCTCACAATTATGCAGCTAGTTCCGTCTGATAACCCTCACAATTTGTGTCAAACGTGGCATCTAGTAGTTCTAGAGCCACTGATGCTCTTCCTACCCCGTTAGGGATTATAAGCGTGAGTATGTATGTATGTAATTAAAAGTAAAGTTTAATTCCTGATGAACAGCACTGATTTTAGTCAGCTTTTAGTTCGTTAGATAAGTTTAGCACACATTATTTTGAGGTACATAGTACACATACCTTTGATCAGCATTAAAATAATACAAATAGAAATCTATTTATTCACGATACAAATTGTCTAAGTGAACTATGAAGCTTCCTTTAAAAGGTTTTTTCGATCACACTGGTGATAGGTGATTAATTATTGTATTTTAGTATTGATGTATGAAATGAATGAAATGAAAAATGAAATGAAAATGAAATGAAAATGAAATGAAAATGAAATGAAAATGAAATGAAAATGAAAAATGAAATGAAAAATGAAAATGAAAATTTATTTATTTCTAGAAGTAATTTTTACATTTTCACTTGAGGCCAGCCCAGTAAGCATTAATTTGCTTGTGTTGGGTGTGCCTCGCACAATCCCAGTTTAAATAACAAAATTTCTTAAACAGAACAAAAATATATCTAAATTTACTTAAATCAAAGTGTGTGCAGATGTGTATGTGTGTACGTGCATGTGTGTGGGTGTGTGTGTATGTGTGTGTGTGTGTGTGTGTGTGTGTGCCGGTGTATATGTATGTGTGCGTGCGTTAGCCCTACGATGTGATATCTTGGGATCGGAAGTTGTGCCAACGACAACTTCCACTAACGAATGTGTAAGATAAATATACAGAAATAGAAATAAAACTACATGTAAAGTTATCGCCGATAGGAGAAAGTGTGGAGACTATTCCATTCGTTTCAAAAGGTTTTCGATCTCTTCGTATGTTAGACCCTTCAGCCATTCCACTATAGCCCTCCTGCAGGCATACTTCAACATTGTATTTATTTTTAGCACCCTATTTAGAGTATTATACAAATAAATTGATTGATTGTTATATTGGCGTCTAGCAAATGATGTTCTAATAGATTGTGAATATGGGATTACCTCTTTCCTTCTTTTTCTATTTTGAGCTTGCTGAGTCGGTAAACTTTTGTGTCTATAAAGAGTCATATTAAGTATATATAGTTTTCGTACTGACATAAGGTCACTGAGTGTATATAGAGCGTTTGTCGAGAACCGAAATGGTTTAAAATACATAACTTTTATCAGTGATCGTTGGGCTCTCTCAACATCAAGGAATTTTGTAGTAGCAGCGCCGCCCCATACAGGTATGCAATAAGTGATAACTGATTGAGCAAGAGCAATATAGACTCTGTTTAAAAGTTTAGCGTCCATTACATGTCTAAGAGTTTTAAAGATCCAGATCAATTTTCTTATTCGACTTATGATCTGATCAAGATGGGTGTACCAGGACAATCTTTGGTCGACAACAACTCCCAAGTACTTAGTAGAAATAAGCTTATTAATAGGTTCACAAGTACAACCCTGTTGTTCGGGCTCTAAGCAGGTATGAATTTTTATCTCAAAGTTATTTTTAGGTTGAGAACTAATATTAGGTGAAAAACAAATGTAGCATGTTTTTGCAATATTTAATGTTAATAAATTAGAATTTAACCAAGAGGCAATTTTATTAAGTCCAGTTTCAGTAATGCGTTTAACCTCCAACCACGTACGACCAGTAAAGACTATAGCAGTGTCGTCCGCATATGAGAAAATTTGACCCCCACAGTCACTCAGTTCACACAGTTGATTAATATAGATGAGAAAAAGCGTAGGCCCAAGTACCGAACCCTGTGGGACCCCATATGTTACGTTTGCTTCATCGCTATGTATTCCATCTATTTTCACTGTTTGTGTCCTTTCACTAAGGTAACTCTGAAAAAGTGATAAGGCCTGACCTCTAATGCCAACACTCTCAAGTCTGCGCACAAGGATAGGGACAGAGACGTATGTATGTATGTATGTATGTATGTAAATCCTTTATTGTACAATAAATATTCTTACAGGAGCAAAATATGGTACATAAAGTTAGAATACATTTAAGGTACAAAGGCGGACTTATCCCACTAGGGGATCTCTTCCAGTCAACCTAACGAACATTGAGAAGAAATCTTGATGAGTAGGCGTAAAGTACAAGAAGGATTAGAAAAATTAATAGAATAGATACAGAAAGACAAATAAACAATGAAGAACTATACAATACTTAAATAACATTATTAAAAATATAAACATATATTTAATATATAGGTACATACATATTCATACATATATAATGCATATAAATACATATAATTATATATAATATTAGAAGTGAGATGAATAAGTCGTACGTCAACTCAACTCAAAACATCAGCATTGTAACCGAAATGTTTTTTCAGTCGGAGTTTAAAACAGGCGGGCGATGGGGCCTCACGGACTGACACAGGCAGGTTGTTCCACAGCCGCGCGGCGTGGACCGTAAACGACCCGGTATAGGTGGATGAGCTGTATAGGTGATGATTAGTTTCATTGACGAATACAGCTACATTTTGACAAACAAACTAAACAACGCCAATATAAATAATAACGAATATTTCGAAACAAATTACATAAAAGCATCGTTACAGAGAAAACATAATTTAAAATTTTTAATGCCACTTAACGAAGTGCAACTTCTCCTTAAGTCAATGTTGTGGTGTTCATCGGGAAAAGATTTAATTTTCTTTCCTCCATTTTGTTTCCGTGAGTTTTATTAACTTTTATCATTATTTACACCTGCTTAACTCCGGTATAGCGTTCCTGACAAAAAATATTAAGGAAATCGTGTAAAAAGGATTTCCAATTCATCAAAATATATAAAAGAAGAAACTGACTGCTGACTGACTGACTGACTGACTGACTGACTGACATATCAACGCACAGCCCAAACCGCTGGGTCTAGGAACGTAGTTTTCTTATGAGGTTCAGGGGAGCACTAGAAAGGATTTTTTGAAATTCAACCTCTAAGGGGCTGAAATGAGGGTTCAAAGTTTGTATGGAGAAAACATTTTTTCTTTGACATTTTAACTCAAAACTTAATGAGGATATATACCTCGAAGAAAATAAACGTGTCGTGTTTCGCGATTTTTCTAAAATCAAAGACTTAGAGAATGAAATGGGTGACAAGAAAAGTTCTTTGCGCGAGCGAAGCCGCGGGAAAAAGCTAGTAGGTAAAAAAACATCATTACGCTAAACGAATACAAATGTTATATTAAACAAGGATTAATTCTGGCTAGTGGAGGATGAGCATTATTGGTACAACAATGTTAAAATTGGGAGCCACCATTGTGGAAAATAATAAATAATAACATATATTGTTTTATAAATCACACAGCGCCATCTAACCGCAAATTAAACAAGGCTTGTACTATGGGTGTTGGATAATTGATATACTATTTATATACCTTTTTAGGTTAACACCCACTCTTCTCAACTAGACACTCATCTCCACAAAGTCACAAACTCTTTTGTGGGTCATTCAATGCGTATACTCGTATAACAAGATTCCCGTGTGTATTCAAAATTAAGTTTTAGAAAAATTTAAAACTATTTAACAAAAACTTTATAAAAAGGACTGTTATCGAATTTCTGATTATCATCCTATTGCTCAGCTCCATTATTCAGATGTTAAGTAAAAGAAATACTTGAAAATAGGAGACTTTATATGACAGTTAAATAGAGCAACCTTTGGAGTTTCTTGCTAATTTGCACCTTTGCGAATAGATGCAGAGTTAAAAATGCGAATGACTTATTTTAAATAACTTCCTGCAGGCCGAGTACATTAGTGACAGCGCCGCGACAACACCGCGGTCCTATGTCAAAATGTCAACATTGACAACACGCAATCGAAGTGAAGTTTCAGCGTGAGCCGAGCGCGAGTTTGTCTCTATCGTGCTAGAGTTGCTGAACGTTCTATGATATAAAGCTATTTTTGACTTTGACTTTGACATGGCAGCTGCGCGAGCAGCGTAGTGTGGTAGAGGGGTAACCAGGTTATAACAGAAGAAGCTAACTCAAGGTGGAAGCATAACAAACAGTGTCGCCAGGCAAAAATATTTCTAAAGACATACGAAAAAAGAAAGTCAAAACAACTTCTAAAGCTAAATAGAAAGGACATCAGTATTGTAGTAGATCTGCTCACGGGACACTATCCTCTGAACCGACACCTAACAATAATGGGCTTAAAAAGTGATCCCACCTGCCCAGAATGCGACAAGGAGGAAACAAGTCTGCAATTCCTGACTGAGTGTCTAATGTAATGTACCAAATATAAGAAATTAGCTTAAAGGATATAATTGGGTTCGTTAAATCTTCTGGGAGATTTAAAGAGGTGGAAATGGTAAAACTGGTATCAGTGCAGAGGTAAAACTCATGCGCCGTTATGGGGAATTGGGTGAAATGGTCCCAAATAGGTGGACTGATCACCCACCTGTGCCTGACGGGCGTTCCCTCCAAAGGTAGATAGGATAGATAGAACCCAGGTTATTCAAAGGTCATTTTGGTGGTTTGAAACCTTTGACAATAAGGTGAAGCAAGTTTGCCGCATACTCTATTGATTACACCTACACGATAAGGAAAGAGGGACGAATTTTTATGGAACATGGAAATGTCATTTGGAACTCGATCGAGATCACTCAAAGCATGTTTCGTGTAATAAATTTTCCGTACGGTTAAGTACCTACTCTGGTTTTTACTAAGCCCATATATGACTTATGAGCATGATGATATATTTTAATGTTTTCTGATTATTGATTTCATTTTGGAAAACAATACTAAAAATACATAAGTTCTTCTTCTTATCGTGTAGGTATAATCAAGTGTGTGGCAAACTTAAGTAACCCTAGTGTCAGAGTTTTCAAACCACCAAATCGCCTCTGACTTGGTTTTAACGACTATTTCGGTCACCCATCAGGTTGCCTACCCCTGTATGCATTACTTAACCATACTGATCATTCAGATCAGTGATAGCCACTGGGCTACGAACACTTGAGTATTTCGTAACCTGTGTTTGTTTAAAAAAATATCATTCCCGATATTGTACCTACGAGTATGTATATATGTATATAAACTCTTTATTGCATACTCATATAGACTAATACAAAAGATTCATAGATGTGCAAAGGTGGACTTATCCCTGAAGGGATCTCTTCCAGTCTACCTTAGAAAGGCAAGAGAGAAACAGATGTGGTGCGGGTTACAACGCAATAATATTTTCATTACCTACCAATTCATAGCTCACATATAAACGGCTGAACCAATTTTGATTAAAATCGGTCCATTCGCTTAGGAGCTATGATGCCACAAACAGACACACAATATATGTATAGATACACAGACATAGAGGTATACACATCAAACTTATAACACCCCTCTTATTTTGTCGGGGGTTAAAAATTCGTTCCGTAAATCGTGAAAACGAGTAACTTCTGGGTGAGCTCGCTATAATATCCTCGACCGTATCTTTGCCCTGAGCAAAATTGTGGTCAAGAGCGAACCCATTCTAAATAAATAATAACAAAAAAACAACATTCTAAAAATACATACATACGCTCACGTCTATAATCCCTATCGGAGTAGGCAGAACATCAGTGGATCTAGAACCATTTAGTGCCACATTTGACATAAATTAGATTAAATATGATGTATATAATAGTGAGAGGTGGTCATCTCAGCCTTTCGCCCACAATACAGCATAACCCTCTGTTACTGACTTTTACAGTATGCGTGGGAAGAGTTAACAGCTGGTACATTCGAAGTTTTTTTCACTCCCGGTCTAGCGCAAAAGAAATGTTAAGACCCAATTTCACCATACTCTGTTAGTTATTTAATAGACGATTAGCAGCTTACCCGAGATTTGACAATGTTATTTTCATACTTTTTGTTTGACGTTTTGTCTGATTAACTTCTTAATTGTGGATTAACTAACTAACAGAGTATGGTGACATTGGACCTTAAACAACGTAAGAAAACTGGCCGATAATACAAAAAGGCATATCTGCGAAAAAACAATAACAACAAAAAATAAATAAAGAAAGTAGTTCAGAAACTCTGATCATGTAGAAAATAATTGTTTAAAATGCAAACGACTCGTGAAATGGAATGAAATATTTTTCGTTGTTTCACCCCGTGCTGATTGAAAACCGTGCGCCGTTGAATCGACACGGCTGACCTGAATGTAATAATTGCTGTTTGTACTCTTTGGGATTTATTGAAATTTATTTTGTACAGTATACTGACGTCATTTCTTCAGCCCATATTCGCTTCCACTGTTAGGGTACGGGCCTCACTCTATGAGGGGTAAATGTCATACTCACCACGCTTGGCAGACGGGTTGTGCGAGGGTTTTTTTATTACAAAGTAATAATGTTTACAAAGTAAATCTTTGTTAATATTACCCAAAATTCCTACGGGAATGAAATCCCGGACGCTTTTAATCTCGAATATCCCAAAACAAAATATTCCTCTACGTACAAGTTTTGTTTTTTTCAACAAACGAACCAATTGGTGCCGAATGTTTCCGCTGTGAAAATAATTAACACTGTAAACGTAAAAATATATTTTACATTTTCCAATCTCGGCTGATTGGTTTTTGTCGTGTGCTGGGCTTGCGTGCTACTGTCATTGATTTACCTCTATAATTGATTTGGCGAAGAAATAAACAATTCTATGTCATAAAACAAGTTTTTTGGTTTTTTAAACCCTGACAAAATCAGATGTGTTATATGTTTGACGTGAATCTAAATATCTGTGTATCTGTGTGTCTGTCTGTGGCACCGCGGCTTCTAAGTGAATTGACTGATTTCAATGCGATTTTTTTGTTTGAAAGCTGACGTGGTTAGATGGTTCATAGTTATGTTTGATCAAAATTGACTTAGCTATTGAAGATTATAAGCGATAACTGCTTTACCACAAAATATCAAAACCCCACATTAGCAGTGTCTTAAAGTTACTCATATCATTTTGTTGTTGTTTAATTTATACTTTTCGGGAAAAGCAAAGGTACCCACGTCCATAAAGCCATTTTAAAACTTTGTCCAAGTGTTAGTTGTTATGGTAAGGCCTTAAATATCGGGGGCTATACTGTTTTTTTTTTGATTTTAGAGTTATTTAAAATTCACTTTACGCCCAGGACCTTCGTACAGTCGCTCTAGAAGATTACATTCGTGCCAACTATTATCGATTGACAACAGTCGTTAAACGTTAAACAAAGTGGTCTTCCACTTGTTTGAAAACTCTAATACCAGGGTAAAAAAAGATTGACACACTGTCACTACTCGTTATGGAGGGAAATGGTGATGCAGTGCTATAAATCAAACTAAAATCAAACCATTTGTATCATATTAAATTTAAAAAACATTTCTGTAGAGTGAAGATTTTAAAGGTGCACTAAATAATTTATTTAAAATTCTAAGCATAAAAATAACATTTCTGCTGTTTTATATTTCCTAACACTAAAAAATCTATTCCAATTTATAAAGGGTCCCTTCCAATTTGTTTACCGGTTGGGCTGGCTTGTGAAAGGTAGTTGTCGTAGTGGTTTCAACAGTCTAAGCGCAACTTTTTTAATAAATATCTTAATAAATAAAAAAAAATTAAAGGTATACATTTAGTTATCCGATAATATTCATATATTGTAAGGCAAAGAAATTATACAACGTGTTTAAAAATACCCAAAACATAAGTGAATACAAAACTAATAAAAGTTTAGATGGAGGTAATTTAAGCTCTAGGTAATTTCTCAAATACAAATTTCAAGTTTGTCATGTTAATTATTTTAAACTGTAATTTAAAAAAAAATTCAAACAGTGCAATTGATTACTAGAATTGCAACTAACTCACTTTTGAATTTAATTTTGCATTATCTTTTTCTAGGGGTTTTTCAACCGACTTCAAAAAAAAGAAGGTTCTCAATTCGACTGTATGTTTTAAAAAATAAATTTATTGTATGTTTGTTACGCGATAACTCCTGTTGGCTTATTTTCAAATTCTTTTTTTGTTCGAAGGGGTATACCCCTGAAGTGGTCCCATACTAATTTAATCAAAAATGATTCAGCACTTTAAAAAAAATAAACGAAAAAAATTCTTACAAACAAAACACATCTAAATAAACGAATGACATTTTGGTTTGTAGTTACCTGCCAATAGGCATTGTAATCTGCGAAAAATAGGAAAACTGAGGAAATAAATCATGTAGTTTCAAATGTTACAGGACTATGTAGGGGTAGCTCCCCTATTAATGAAGTCTCGATTACAGGTGCTTTTTTTAAAATTTTTTGCTCATAGCTTGAATTTAGTAGGCAGATAGATTGTAGTTAGAAGACTTCTTCAGAGGACTTACCCGTATATAATCCTGAAACTATTGGATTTATTCCATTTTTGTTACTAGTTATCTACTTTGTGCGAACTATTGTTGTGCGAACATACGTTTTTTACGTGGAAAATTATTCATTATTTGAACCACTTACGCATTTAAAAAACCTTTAAGAAGATGTCAGCTTTACTCAAAAAACTTTGTCAAGTTTTTTACGCATTTTTCTTAAAATTTTCTAAAATGTTTTAAATAATGAAATGAGTTCCAAATTAAGTTCATGCATAAAAAGATGGATGTTATAAATGTTAAGCTACTACGATTTTCCATACAATTAGCCCAGATTTGAACAAACGTCGATGTTAAGCTACTACGATTTTCCATACAATTAGCCCAGATTGCAGTGTGAATCTGTGTCTGTTTATCAACTGTGTATCTCTGTCTGTATACATATATGTGTGTGTCTGTGTATCTGTATATGGCATTGTAACTTGTAAAAAAATTGATCGATTTCAATGCGGTTTAGCTTTATTTAATCAAAACAAGTTCATCCGTTTATGATTTTGAAGTTACTATATGTGGAGTGATAAAAAAAAATGATTGTATAGTTATTCTTACGAAGATTTACCTTGGAAACTACAGTTTTGTATCGATAAAAATTTCGATGCGGTCCCAACCCTTGTCTTCTTCTGATATTAAATACGGGCTCACATTGTGTCCAGATACCAATAGAAAAAGGATGTTAGGGAAATCATTGGAAATGATAGCGATATCAGGGTATGTTTGAGTTCTAAAACATTTTGCTTTTTGCGTGGTACCTAACAAATAATAAAACATTTAATTTACTGACAGCAGCAAACACATTATGCTTTTCAGATGAACTATAAGAATAACAAATAATACGAGTATAGAAGCGAAAACCCCGCCCGTCGAGCGTTCATGGCCACGTTATTAGCCTACCGTTTGACTTCTGTTGAAACGGACGCCAGTAAGGGTGCGCACAAATATTTATATTCAATTGAAACCTTTTAAGTAAAAATGATTAAATATTTTAGCATTTTTTACTATACCTTACCTACCCTAGTTTTTAAAGCTGTTGGGCCTTTTTATAATTCGAAAACGGCACGGCAAAATTGTATTACCATTGCCTCCTATGTAATAGTAATACTAGGAGCTGAGTACTTAAGGGGCAATAGTAATTCAAATTTCGAAGTGCCGTGCCGTGCCGTTCGAATTATAAAAAAGCCCGTTGCATTGCAGTGCAATTTTGAAAATTTGTATGGGATTTTTTTTGTCAAGTCGGGAATAATTTCTATTAAAAAAAAACTTTGGTATTGCAAGATATATTTTTATCGATAGTTTAATATAAAATATATTTTTATTATTTTTTTATTATTATTATAAGATGGATTAACTCTTGACCTCAATCTTAACCAAGGTCATAGATGAGGTCGACGATGGAGCGAGTTAGCCCAGAAAATGCCTATAAGGCACTGGTACTCCTACGCACCGACGGAACACAGCAAGCTGTTTGGCATCGGACTTGGGTAGGAGAGTGGTCGCAAACCAGACGGCCCTTCACAGAGCCTACCACACCGCATGAGACCATAGGACGCCATCTCAGATTCAGAACAAATTGAGATGTCGTTGCCTGGGGTGGATTAAGGTCTCAGGCAGGTCTCATTTATGTTTCCATAGTCGCCTCTTACGACACCTATGGAAAGAAATGGTAAGGTGTTATTCTGAACCGATCAAATACAATCACACTTGATTAAAATTATGAACCAACAGATTTTTTTACAAGTTAATATGTTGGTCTGTTATCGATTAGTACATTCATAACTTCACATAAAGATTTTGTGCTCTTTAACAAACCTTCAGCTTTTGGACTATAAACTTACGTACAATTAATTACAAACAATTTTTATACATCGAAATTCAAAACATTTTAATGACTTTGTGTTTGGATTTTGTTTTAAAGTGTAGGGATTAAACTCAATGAATGAAAAATCAGGGAGGTTCTCATAACCACGGGATCAAAATAAAACGGGCAAGTGTGAGTCGGACTCGCGCACGAAGGGTTCCGTACCATTACCTATAAAACCGGCCAAGTGCGAGTCGGATTCTATAAAAACCATTATCTCTATAAACACAGCAAAAAAATCACGTTTGTTTTATGGGAGCCCCCTTAAATATTTAATTTATTCTTCTTTTAGTATTTGTTTGTATAGCAGCAATTGATATACATAATTTGTAAAAAAATTAACTGTCTAACTATCACGGTTCAAGAGATACAGCCTCGGACACACTTATCTATAAAAACGAGCAAAAAATCATGCTTTTTGTATGGAAGCCCCCTTAAATATTTACTTTATTCTAGTTTTTAGGATTTGTTGTTATAGCACTAATAAAAATAAATCATCTGTGAAAATTTCAACTGTCCAACTGTTACGGTTCATGAGATACAGCCTCGGACAGACTTTCTATAAAAACGAGAAAAAAAACACTTTTTTGTATGGGAGCCCCCTTAAATATCTATTTTGTTTTGATTTTTAGTACTTCTTGTTATAGGGCCAATAAAAAAATATTATCTGCAAAAATTTTAACTGTCTAACTGTCACGGTTCATGAGATACAGCCTGGTGACAGACGCACAGACGGATGGACGGACGGACAGCGGAGCCTTAGTAATAGGGTCCTGTTTTTGTCCTTTAAGTATGGAACCCTTAAAACGAAAAACGTGCTTACTATTGCCAAAGTGGAGAACAAAATTAATAATAAGACTCGCTGTATGCTCAGTTTTTCATCTAATGTAAAATATGGAGATACCTACATATAACATATTGTAGTGGTAACCAATACGCCCAAGTGGTAACCCTAGTGGCGTCCGTGGACTACTGTGGGGCGTTACAGGGAAAAAGGCACTGTAGGTACGCAAATGGCGGCATTCGGCGTACCCACAAAGGAGATTCGCTTCTACATATACTATTATTTGTCATTCTTGTGGCTGAACTGAGAGTAAAAGAAAAACCTAGAATGTGCCAGCTGTCAACTTTTCCCAGGCATACTGTAGAAGCCAGTCAGCGGGACGCGAGGGTTTTGCTGTATCATAGGCGAAAAGCTGATAACCATCACCACTATACTTATGTAAACCGAACCGTTGGTCCTATCTGTTTTAAAATAATTTTAAGTTCATATAGCTAGAGAACCCATTGTTGTTTATCAACGACACCCTTAACGTAAACAAGTTTGACATTTTCGTAACAATAGAAGGTTAAAATTCAAAGTTTCAAAATGTGTTCGTAGCAAACAGCTACGCCGTAGTAAATGCTACGTTCATAGTGCTATCGTAGTCGTCTACGAGTTGCATAATTGAGCATAAACATTTAAATTCGGTGAGGGATTTACATTGCTTTGTTAATATTTGCAAGTTAAATGTAACATTTAATCTGTGGTTGTAAAAGCTTAACAACCAACATTTTTATTTCTACAAATATAAAAGACAAAAAAGAATATTAAAAAAATCAACTGTAAAAGTAAAATCTGTGTTTTTGGCATTTAATTAGTTAGCGAAAATTTAAAACGTATTCAATGTTCTAAACTGAACCACTTTCGTCAAGAAATGTAAGTCAAAACATAAAGAAATCACAGATTTCGTGCCTCACACGACTATCGAGCACATTGGAAATGAATCTACGGAATTCGAAAAAATGTCGTTCAGACTTTTAACTTTTTTTCAAAAAGGATAGGCTACAGGGCAACGATCATCTTTGTTTTAAGCTGAAATTGTACCTGACTAAATTGTCCAGATGATTTTTTCAAAAATTTTTGATATCATTCTTCGTTTCCAAATTATCGAGCGCTAAAATAAAAAATTCGGAATATGAATTTTTTTTTCACTATTTCAGCCATAACTTCTTACGTTTTTTATTTTCTTGAATAATTATTTTTGCACCTTACGGATGTCGTAAATACGTGTTTTTTGAGCTGTTATTGAATATAATATCGCACTTTTTCATGAAATCGGAGCCTATACTGGAGCGAACGAAAAGACATTTCCAATGTCAAAAACTCTCCATACAACTTAAGCGATCAGCTGATATTGCCATTTCATGGAAAATAAATACTTTAATTTACAAAAAAAGTTGTTCCTTTGAGCACTTTTTTAAATTGCGGTTGTTCAGTTGAGCACTTTTATATATTGTGTACTGCTGGGGCAGGGATGGCGAACCAATGGCACGCGATAAAATATTTTGGGCACGCCACCGCACCGATTGACGAAGCACAAAAAAATAAAATACTTACTAAACTAGTAGGCAATTTAAAAAAAATCACTATACAGAACTAACGAACTTAACTGAGCTTACGTTACGGGATGAATAGGAATGGTGGGCAGAAAGCGCGTTTGTTTTGGTTTAATTTTAATATTTTAACAATAAGTCAACATTACTTGATGGTACGTTTATGGTCTCATTAAACATTTCTTTTCAATAATGGCACGTTCATCCATAAAGGTTGGCATCCCTGTGCTAGAGAATATAATTTTTTGCCTGGGTCTACATTACCTAGCTTATAACAACCCAATCTTTTGTGAGTTCAAATGAATAGGCTTTTTATGGGTGTGCTTGCTATATCATCGACCACATCTTGTCCCTTAGCTAGATTGTGGTCAAAAGCAAACCCCTTCGTTAAACACAAACAATGGACAAGAAATGTAACAAAATTTTCGTAAATTCCTATGGGAACGAAATCTAGGAATATTTTATTTTGATCTGACTAGCGAATTTATTATTGTCAAGGACAATGGCGTAAGATTTGTTTATTCAGAAGTGTCCTTGAGGAGAACCTGCGATGTGCCGTATAAAGGGTTAACTGAGTGAAACAGTGGGTCTGGGACGGCCCTAGGTGGTAAATTTTAGTCAATATTTTATTATAATCAGATAAAAATCCTTACTTCCTTACTAATATTATAAACCCAAAAGTTTGTATGTATGGATGTAGTTTGTTACTCTTTCACGCTCAAACCACGAGACCAATTTTGATAAAATTTGATGTGGAAATAGCTGACACCCTAGATTAACACATAAGCTACATCATTTTTAGAAATTCCTACGGGAACGAAGCCCCGAGCGGAAAGCTAGTAAAAAATACATTATCACAACAGTCACTATAAATTCCACATTGGACTGGGGGTAAATAAAAGAAAAACATAGAATGTACCAGCGGCCAACTCTTCCCAGGCATACTGTAAAAGTAAGGAATAGGGACGCCAGAGTTTTGCTGTATTGTGGGCGAAAGGCTGACAATCTCTCAACACTATACAGCATTTTTCATCTAATAACACTCTCAATTAATGTGAAACATGGGATCATTGTGGTTATGACCACTGATGCTCTCATTCATTTATTTATTCCTGAACAATAAATTTGTTGGAATTTCAGTACACAATAGTATTAATTATAAAAATTAGATGTCATAAATTATAAACATTACAAATAAATTAATGTCAAAATTACTATATTAGATAGATAGATAAACTTTATTGCTTCATAACAATTTGTAACATTGTACAATGTTCTTATACAATTAAAAAAAAGGTTAGTGAAATATGTGATGTAGAAGCAAATAGGACACAGAACTCAGCATACTTGCTGTCTATGACAGACAACAAACTGATTTCCAGCTGTGCCTACAGATTTTTTTTTCACGCGTACCTGTGGTAAAAAAGATAATATAATGAAGTAACTTATCAGAAATGTGTACCAGTGTGTATTCAAGTGAGATAGTGTAAGTGCGTGTGAAAGTGCGTGTAAGTGTTAGCTATAGTAATAATTGTATTTATGTATAAATAATTTACTGAGAATTTGTCACTTAGGATAGTCTTCTTACCAGCCCACATACGTCCCCACCGAGGGCCTCCCTTCGAAACACGAGTGGGATAAGATAGTAAACAGATAAAATTAAACTAAATTAAGGCAAAACTATGAGACTAAAATTAAATGTTATGGAGTTACCGACATCTCAACTTATCATGACGCGAAGACATTACACAGATATCGATCAGGTATTCCCGTATTTTGTTTTTTCAACAGATGAGCTTTCAGATGTTTTTTAAAAGTGGTCTTGGAACGTAAAAGTCTTAGCGGAGGAGGCAAATTGTTCCAATATTTGGTTGCTTGGTGGCGGAAGCTACCTGTAAAAGCCATTGTTTTTGTATTTGATATGCGAAGAGAAATCTGGTCGGTCTAATACTATACATTTTTTGGAAATTCGAGGTTTGCAGCTTATTGAACAAATATGGTGGCTTACGATATTTCAGCACAACATATACCAGACACAAAAATGCATCTGCTGACGTGATGACATGTTTAGCATGGAAAATCGGTTCAGATATGGTGTTATGTGAGTACGAGGAGGGATATTAAAGCAAAAGCAGCATCAGGCATTCTGTACCCTTTATAAAATCCGCTGAGTTTTACTAAGTAGACGAGGGCCGTATACCATATCTCCATAATTTAATTTAGATAGGACTAAAGACTCGCACAGCTTTATACGGACTATTACAGATAGTCTAATGTGGTGTATTATCATTTACAAACTCTTCAATACAGTAGTACTTAGCATTTTTCTAACAAAAAAGTTTTAGGCGTCCTTTAAAGACTTTATGGTCTGTTGGAAGATAATTAAACAATACACTTTTAAGGTCTGTTGGAAGATAATTAAAAATGTATACCGCCTGGCTCATGACACTATGCTCAACTACTCTTAAGCTGGGGACTATGACTGTGGGGACTATGAGTACTAAGCCTTCTTTCTCTTGACTCAGACATTTCGGATCTTTCTCGACGCCACACAAGATCTGTTAATATGTAGAACCAAAATATAAAGACAGGGAACCGTTAGAATGCCCAACTCAAAAAATGTTGTCTACATGACTCCCACTGAGGTATACGCAACATTGTCCTTATAGCTCTCTTTTGGAAAATGAAGGCCTTATTAACATTTTAATAATAACTGTTGACTCAGATGAGATTACAAGCGTGAGCGTCTGTATTGTGTGTAATGTAGCCACTGTAAATAAACGGTTTCACTAACCAATTGGTTTTAAATGCACGAAGGTTGGTTTACGAGCTATTAGATCAACATTTGCTCCTCCTCTTTGTCGGACCAATTATGCAAAGAATTGCTTCGTTGTGAGAGCTTGTGAGACTTATAATAGAACTTACAATGATTTGGACATTTTTAACTTACGTTTATCCCAATTTGTTTCTGCCATCAAGAAACATCATAAAACCAAATTAAATTAAACTTATTTTTTTATTTTGTTGTTAGGTTTTATCTTTGGTTTTATATTTTTGACACTTGTTCCTATCCATATTAAGTTAAAAAAAAATGTTATTCAAATTTAAATTATTTAGTTTATGTATCCACCGCATAATGTTATATCATTCTGTGAAAACTTGACTGGCTTATGGATTAGTTTACTTTAGAATAAGTATTTTGTGTTGAATAGCTGTATGTTTTCCTTAATAAAGAAAAAAAAACAAAACAAAAAAATTTACGGTGGTCGGTAACGAAATAATATTTAATAGTTAACTATAGCTTTCCACCCGTTACTTCGGTCCTGTGGGAATTTGGGAAAATGATGTAGCTTATGTGTTAATATAAGGTAACAGCTACCTACATACCAAATTTTATCAAGATTGATTTAGCCGTTTGAGCGTGAATGAGTAACAAACATCTATTCATCCTCACAAACTTTCTTATTTATAACATTACTATTTTACCTATAGCTAGTAAAATGCATACCTACAAAACTGACATACTTTAATTTGAAATATTTGTTTTCGAGGCAGAGATTGCTACCTTAGCAATAAAACCGCCTTTTTGTACATTCTGTTTGTTTGATTGTTTATGTTCATTTAGTTTTTGTTTGTCTCTGGTGTGCAATAATTCATTCAATTCATTCATTAATTTGAAACAGACTTACGCCGACCCTGTACAAGTATAATATATTCATCGTTGTGAGGTTGGTCCTTGGTACATGAGATTGGAATGAAGTTAACAAATTATTGTGTTTTTCACATTTTTTTTACAAACGATACGCTAATCCTTACTTAATCTTTACTTTTTAATATTATAAATGCGAAAGTAACTCTGTCTGTCTGTCCATCTTTCACGCCAAACTACTGAACCGATTTTGATGAGATTTGGTACACAGATAGATTAGAGCCAGGGAAGGGATAAAGGCTACATTTTATCCTACAGCTGGGCTCGATATAACCTGTAGTCCACGCGGGCAGAGCCGCGGGCAGAAAGCTAGTACTCTGTATAATTAATACTTAATTACTTACTTAACACTTAAAATTCACTTCCGTACACTTAAATCGAGCCACCTAGCATAATGAGTTAGTATCGTCCATAATTAAAAAAAAAATGAATGACCAAACATTTTTTGTGCAGTTTTATCGCAGGAATTTTTAACATTAGGCTCATGTGCTATTGTTCTGAATTTCTATTTCTATGGATGTTTGCTACTCAAATGGCTGGACAAAGGCATAGAGGTAGCTGACACCCTGGATTAACACATAGGTTACATAATTTTTCCAAATTCCTACAGGAACAAAGTTTCGGGCGGAAAGTGAATAATAATTTACGAAACACAATCAATGACCCCGATTCACCCCGATTCTTCACAATCGATTCACCCCGGATAAGGTGTGCTATAAAGACTATCACTCACTTCTCGCCAATCACCCTAGGATGAACTGGTAGATAATGCAATTGGGCACTAAAAAGTTCTTAATTTCGCCACCTGAACAGATGAAATGGACTCCATCGTCATGCAACTGCCATTGTGACGTCGTTGATTAGTGAAATAGCTCCCCAGATTCAATTTCTCGAGTCTAGGTATTTGTGTCCGTCTTTATTTGTGTCCAATAATGACAATAATTGCCATTTTGTCTATTCTGATGGTGAAATTGTATTTGATGATAGTCGCCTTGATTGGCGGCACCATCATCAACTGAATGTAAAGTTACTAGGTAGTTTTGTAACGACCCCCCCCTGATATTTAAATAAATAAATCCCTTACAATCCTACCTATCTTTAAACTAAGTGAACCTTAAACTCTAATCTTAAAAAGTGACTAAAATTTTCATTTGATCTAGATTTGGCCAAGTGATCATTCTAGTTTTAGAGGACCTACGTTGTGATTTATGTGTAACCCTGGGTTCTTTAAGAGTTAGTGAGAATGGTATTGATATTAAACTTAAGTACTAAGATGAGGAACATTCATCCAGATATCGACAGATTAAAAAGTAAGTATTTTTAAACATGAAAAATAGGTAAATTAAATCTCAATAATTATGTATTGCGGCTTAGGTCAGCGCTCCACCTCCGCGCCAGGGCTTTGCCCTCTAACTTCTGTTAGAACTGTGTGCCTCGACCAAAGACTGGACAGCACCCCACCGCTGTACTCCTTTTATGGGGGGGAAGAGTATTTAACTATTTTCAATAACAATCAGATAGTTTAGTATTCTACAGCAAAAGATGAGAGGAAGTCAAGTTGCATTGACTCAGTAAATTTACACTGTCTTTGTCAGTAAGTCGAGCCGAGTCAGACCGGTGACTACAGGAATCCTAAGCATATATACTTATATACATACCCATAAAAGGAGATGCTAATCTTATAATTTACTTTATTTTGAGTCAATGACTTTCTTTTCAAAGCAAGCAATTTTACAAAAACAAATGAAATAAATATATTTATTACAATATCTTAGAAGAATGTTCCTAAGGTTAATAAGAATAATAAAATTAGTAGAAATTAGATCTTTCTTCACAGTGATCTGTATTATGTATGTTTATTATAACTTGGTGAATAGTTCTCATTATTCATAGTAGTAGGCAAGATAGAATTTTCTTCAAAAGTATTCTATCTTTAATTATACACATGGTTCGAAGAGATGGAATTTTCTCCAAAAGTTTCCCATCTTTAATTTATATTCATAAATAGTAAAGCCAGATCTTTCTTCAAAAGTAATCTTAGCTGTTTCTCAAAATACTTTAGTAAATCTTCGGTTATACTTTTCACCAAGAAGTTTAGCCACATACATTATTCAGATTCAAGGATTTATATACCTTCCTATGCAAATAGAATGCAATTTAGTCTTCCTTACATGGTCATATCATAAAATGAATATTGCTGGTATTATATAGTCTCAATTTGGCAATGATGGTTCACACATTATATACCAACTCGACGAAATGAAGTCTCCTCATTTCCACAGAGAACATCCATTATCTAAAGAGTGGAGCCTCCATGATCCCTCGAAGGACATCCACCCAAGAAGTTCTTGACTTATTCAAGTCAAGGCCCTACGTGAGCACGTAGCTCAGGTATACAATAAATGAAACAAGCATATGCCGTAGACTCAGATCTAAGTTAAGTAAATAATAGATAAGGAAGTTAATATTGCAATCTATCTCATAACGCTGATATTTCTTATTAAGACATTTTCATAGAAAATAAATCCAAATTAATTATATTTTATTTCAGAAAAGTTCCTAGACTGATTTCTCTTAATTTTAGTAAATACCTAAGGATATCCTATTTATCTTTATGTACTTGATTTTACCTGCCTAGTTTCTGCCTAAATAAGATTCCTAGTCTATCTTCTTGTGAAATAAACAAGCTAGAAGTATTTTACTTCACATTTAACTTTAAACGTGTGCGTGTGGTGAGTTATGTAGTTTTCCACGGTGCAATGGGAAACTCCTGACTAAACTGTAGAAGTTTGAGGCAGCTTTCCTCGTGTACCTAATCCCTAAAGCTGAGTGTATGTGCATTCACACGGCCGTAAAGAACTTTGGTTTGTGTGAAATGCGGGCATGTATAAAAATGCGGATAAATAAGTAAGATATATAGGAGACCAGAAACAGTAGTGATTTACACGCAATGCTCGGTGCCTAAGGCCTGGATCTTCTTCGACAGTTCCCCGAGATCACTGTGCAAACTAAGACTGCACTGGGAGACTATAGATTGAATTACAATATAGAATTATAAATCAATCCCTTGCTCGTCTCATAACAAGGTCCCGCCATAAGGCGTTGTATTGAATTTATAGACATTTGACACCGTTAGGCGCCTATAAATCCAACCACGACAAACGTCGCGTTAACTAATCTTTCCTCCTCATCAGAAACATTGAGTTTTACTAACACAACCAAACTCAATTTAGTTGGGATAAGGATAGTATTACTTCCTTTGTTATCCCATACAATAAATAGTTAGATTTTACTTTAGTTAATGTAAGTAACTTTTATAATCAAAGAAAACGAGATAATTCTTAAAATTAAACAATAAAATTAATAAATTATGAAAATTCAACCAATTCCACACAATCCGAAGAGAAAAGATGGCGTCGACCCTTTTACTTTTTCCTCACCAAGCCGTCCATACAGCCAAAAAGCGCGCCAATCGTCTATTTGCTATGCAACCTACATGGTATTTCACCTTTCAATATCATTATATTACTCTACTGTAATTCGTGACTTCAATAGAATCTTTTTAGTTTTGCATCTCTTTTCTCAGCTGTTCTCCGGACATTAAACCTTCCCCTTCAACACAGCAATATGAACTATAAACCAACGTAATACGGTCCTATTTAGCATCCTTACTCTGTTACATGGCAGCACCAATGAGATTTTATTCAGTATTTTATTTTTTATAATGAAGGATATTATTGATTTAGATTTACTTACGAATAATTTAATCTTAACTGATTGTAATGAAATTCTTATTTAATTATTTTCCTTTCATTAAGGTTTAAGTTTCATATGTTTGAGAACTAACGAACAGATGACGTTCTGTTCCGTTACAGTTTGCAACCTAATATTTAGTGGCAGGCGGCACTGCTGGTCGGGGCAGCTGTCATTCAGTGTAACACGTTTCGATGCTCCTCGGTTTTGCCACCTGAACTGATGTAATTCATATTCATTTATTTCTCAATTATTATAATATTATATGTCAGAATGTATATATAGGTAAAATATAAATCACTTATATAGGCTATCGAACACAATAGCGTAAAAATTTTAAATGAGTACCTATAATGGTCACCATTGGCAATCCACTGTTATTGAGACGTGATTGACTAGCCGAGTAGCCGCTCAGCTGCTTATCATTTCGATGTTGTTTTACCTACTGTGTACTAACGCTATGCGATAGAACGAGATAGAATACGACAAATTATCTCATTCATCCACACACTCACAACTATAATCCCTTTCAGAGTAAACAGAACAGAACGTCATATCTGGCGTCCAGAACTACGTGACGCCACATTTCATATTCACTCAAATCATCTCACGCGTCAAATTAGCTATGATGAGTCAAGCTATGTGTGTGTGTGTATTTTTCAATATTTTCTGTTTTTAATTATATTTTTAAAGCCATACACTCAAAGGCCCACACTAAGGTTTTCCCTTGTGTCGTGGGTCCCTCGGAACACACATAAAGATAGACACAAACATCCATGACCCGAGGAAAACATCTGCTTTTTACACAAATATTTGCCTCGACTGGGATTCGAACAAATGATCTGTCGATCAAGAGGCAGCGCCACTACCACTCGACCAAACCGGCCGTCAAGTACGAAAGAAAGAACAAACTCAATCTGTCTCTTTCAGGCGCCTGGTTATCCAGGTGGATATAAGTAATTTATTTGCAAAGCCTGCCAACTCAGAACAGGCTTCAATTTGCTACGTGAATAGCGGCACATTTGAATTGTAAAAACGGCTTGAGGAACGTGAAAAAGTGAGCTGTAGAAAATACGTACATATAAGTAGTGCTCCTATTTTCTTACTGTATTTCAAAAACTTCGTGTTTTTGAAAATAAAATAAAACGACTATAAAGTATTACGTTTTTAAATTACTGTCAGTGATAAACCGAATAAATAACAGTCATGAAAATTAAAACGTTACAACAAAAAGTACTTATCTGAATTCAAACTATTATACCAGGGCGATTTATCTAATAAATTCTTAGATTATTCGTGTTCATTTATAAAACCTATGATTGGCGAGATACAACAAAAAATTTGAAGCGCTGGTACAAGACTAAAAGTTTCGTCTCTTTCAGTAGAAAACTCTGACATCAGGGTTAGCCAAGTTCGCCATACACTTAACTATACCTACACGATAAGAAGAAGAAGTAGAAAATAGGAAATATTAATTTCACCTTGTCTGACCGTGCCTCTGATTTTTGGCATTTTATAAAACAAAATTGTAAACGGACCAATAAATGTTTTGTTTTGAACCAACTTCGAAAAAGAGGAAGAGGTTGTTTTTATTTTTATTTTATTCTATGTTTGTTAAGCGATAACTTCGCCAATTGTAAGCCGATTTTAATAATTCTTATTTAGTTTATAAGAATATAAACAGCATATTTCTTATAAATATTTATCAAAATTAGTTCTACGCTTGTATTTTTTTTATCAAAAACATATACAGATTATATTTAACCACATTTTTGTTTGTGGTTATCGGCTTCGAAGTCAGTTGACTCTTACGTTTTTTAGGTAGACAATTATTATACTATCTCTACTACATGATAATCAATTACGTTTTCGGCGTCAATTGAGCACACAGAAAATGGACACGGTAAACCTAACGAAAAAAAAATGCGGTAAAACCTAAAAACTTTCATACCACGGACACATTGCTATTATTTTACTGCCTAACATGTTTTGTTATTGCGCCATCTATTAGCTTTCAGCAAAACTACTACAACTTTCAGCCAACTTACGTTTAGTTAGATGTGATGAAGACGAGCGCTGTTCCGCTTGACATTTTGTCGGCTTAGTATTTTGATGGTCATCTCATAGATGGCGCTGTTTTACAAAAAAAAAATGACTTGTAGCGGATCGTAGTTATTCAACCATTATGTCTATTCCTTACCTTTCCAGAAAAAAATTCACAGTTCTAAATTGATACTTGTGTTTTATTTTTTATTTTATCTGTTTAGAAGATCACAGAGCATTACACTATGGCAAATCTATACTAATATTATAAAGAGGAAAGATTTGATTGTTAGTTTGTTTGTTTGCGTTGAAAAGGCTCCGAAACTACTGGACCGATTTGAAAAATTATTTCACCATTAGAATCCTACATTATCTGTGATGAACATAGAGTACATGATTTTCCCAAATTCTCACGGGACCGAAGTCCCGAGCGGAATGCCAGTATTCTATAAAACACACTGCATTCGTCAATTAAAACATTTCTCATTAAAACATTTGCAATCCTAACAACAGCTTTAGGAATAACAAAAGTTAAAAGCATA
The DNA here is from genome assembly GCA_949987775.1 of Aproaerema taeniolella. Lineage (NCBI taxonomy): Eukaryota > Metazoa > Arthropoda > Insecta > Lepidoptera > Gelechiidae > Aproaerema > Aproaerema taeniolella. The sequence continues at coordinate 7,973,747 of OX465265.1, read as the reverse complement.
CAATGTGTATGTGTGTGTGTGTTTGAGTGTGTAAAGTTGTGATTGTATAGTGTATAACACAGCGACTTTTAAAGTTTCTAGATTTTGCTAATGCCTTACCTGAAGGATTTTTAGTAGTATCACCAGTGTGGTTATTTTGACCCTGTTCTTTATCCTCACCCGCAGTTTTGGCCTCAGAGCTGGTGTTGCAACCCATTTTGACACTTTCTTTATAAATATAAAAACACTATTTCAAAAACTTTTTCTTAATTGTCACACTATAACATGTTTGATGTTTGGGGCAGGCGCGACTTCTGCAACAAAAGAGAATTTACGGATTATTTTTTTTTTCTGATGAACCCTTTTCTTTGTACAGTCAGCTACTAAGCTGACTGTAAGTTAAGTGAAATAAGGACTTATTTTACAACAATATTTTGAATAAGTACTAATACAGTTTTTCCAACTAAACAACGTTTATTTATTATTATTATTTACTAAACAACGTTTACGTTTATTTACAATTTTAACATTTACGTTCATTCATAGATAACTTTGTCCGGAAGGGGGTCAGGTATCTGTTTAGCTGACTATACTAGGTAGGTTTTTAATCTCAATTCAATTTTTTTTAAAGGCGTACACATTCGAAAGTTGGCCAGTGTCAGAGAATTTAAATGGATAGAGATTGGTGAAATCACCTTTATCAAGTAAAATTGTAATACGATACAGCAGGATTTCCCAAACTATGGGCCCTAAATATTACGGGGGCCCTGCCTGTAGAAGGGCACATACTACATATTATAAAGAGAAAAAAATTTGATTGTTTGTTTGTTTGCATTGAATAGGCTCCGAAACTACTGGACCGATTTGAAAAATTATTTCACCATTAGAAAGCTACGATATTCCCGATGGACATAAGCTACATAATTTTCCCGAATTCCCACGGGAACGAAGTCCCGGGCGGAACGATAGTATCTAAATAAAGTGGAACAGCGATTAACATTAAGACAGGAAACAATTTTGTCCTTCCCATTGAAATAACTTTTTTATACTAGTTATTTAAATCCTTACTATTATTATAAATGCGAAAGTAACTCTGTGTCTGTCTGACCGTCTTTCACTACTGAACCGATTTGGATGAAACACTGTTTCATGAAATTTAGTACAGAAATAGATTGAAGCCTGGGAAAAGACATTTTATCCCACAGCTGGGCACGATATAACTTGTAGTCCACGTGGGCGGAGCCGCGGGCAGAAAGCTAGTAAGTAATAAAATATCAAATTTTGTTTGTTAAAAAGAAAAGAAAAAAAAACAAAAACAAAATATTTTTGGGTCCCGAGATTGTAAACTTGTATTAGATGGGTGTAGCCTAGACAACTTTGGGAACCCCTGCGTTAGAGTCTTGTCCGTCGATGAGCATGATACACCAATATCACTTTTTTTAATAGTTAGAGGCGGTCAGCCTTTCGTCCAGTATACAGCAAAACCCTTGCGTTTTTAGGAAACGGCAAAAAAACTGTAAAATATCGACCAAATGAACATAGATATGTAAGTATTTGATCTAAAATCAGTTTTCAAACAACTTCAAAAAAGGGAGGAGGTTCTCAATTTGACTGTGTTTTTTTATTTTTGTATGTTTATTACGCGATAACTCCGCCAATTGTCAATCGCTTTTCAAAATCCTTCTTTTGTTCGAATACTACTTGTGTACTTCTCATGGAGGGCGATTCCACTAATCATTGGCGTCACAATGGTGGTTAACCGACAATGGAGGCCTTTTTATCCGTTCAGGTGGTGAAATTGAGAACTATTTAATTTTCATTTACTTGCTGACAGCCACCCTGACAAGTTGGCGGTGGCGCGAACAGTCATCTACAGCTCTAGCACCAATTATATTATGTTACTCTAGCACGATAACGACAAACTCGCAACTTCACCCTATGGCATTGTCAATGTTGACATTTTGACAGAGGACCGCGGTGTTGTTGCGGCGCTGTCACTATCGTACTCGGCCTGCAGATGCTTGAAATTTCGATAGTTCTCAATTTTGCAACCTGAACGGATAAAATGGCCTGCATTGTCATTCATCAATATCTATATTTTTTTATTAATATTATTAGAAGATCTTTATTGTTTATTGTTTATTTGGGCTATAGCATGTTTGAATGGTTCCGTTTATTTATTTGGATTTTTGTTTTTTGGATTTTTCTTGATGTTTAAATTTTGAATAGGTAGTTAGTTGTCTGTATTGATCTTACAACTTAATTTTAATTTTAAGCTTGCCGTAAGTTACTCATTCTATAATTGGAGTGGCATTGAGTTTTTGTATTTAAAAAAGTTTGATGTACAGAGGCCAGCGCATCAGGTTACTCCGTTTTCATTGCAGAACCGCTCTTATCACAACAGCACAGAGTGCACGCGTGTGGTAACCTGAGTTGCGGCCGTCCGTACTTGAATGTGGTGGTGTATACTCCGTTGGTAACCTAATAAATAAAAAATAAAATGAAATCAGCGATTGTGACTCTATTGATTAGTGGAAAAGCCATTCTGAGGTGGTCCCATTACAGAGCACTAAGAAACAAAAACAGTGAAGAAAGAGAATTTATCAATTAGAGGTTGGGCCTTCGCGTGATAAAGACCAGTTAGGGAGTGGAGGTATGAAGTAAATTAGATTTATTTTGTACAAGCCATACTTTAAACTTGGCTTTACAATTCGGCCAAGGTATAAGTACCCATACTGTAAAAATGTACGTGTTCCTGTTCATGCAGATATTTTTATTGTTGGGGAACGTGAACTGTAAATATTTTGTTATATTTCACTTTAATTAATTAGAAAACATTCAGCACCTGATGGATATGACAGCCAACAATGAAATAAATAGCGGGCGAAAACTTCTTTTTAACCGACTTCAAAAAAGTAGGAGGTTCTATGTTCAACTGTGTATATCTTTTTTATGTAAGTATATTCACCGATTTCTCCGCCATTTATGGAACGATTTTCAAAATTATTTTTTTGTTCGAGAGGTATACTCAACAGATGGTCCCATTATCACTAAATCAGGATCTGATGATGAAATCTTAGGGAAATCGAGGGCAACCATCGAATAGAGTGTTTTTAATGTACTTTCTATCTGTGTGTCTGTCTGTGACATTGTAACTCCTAAATAAAAACTGACGTAAGCGAGATTGTTTAATTATTTAAGCCGTTTAAAAGTTATAAGCATATGAACAATCCAATGTCAGGTGTGATACAATATTTTTAATTTCAGAGTTATTCTTTATGGACTCAGGAGTGTATAAAGATTTTTGTGTTAAGTTGATCCTCTTCACTTAAATCTTAGCGATACCATCAAATTAACATATTCAAATGAATACAAAAATACGCTGAAATTTAACTTTGACCTTTCTAGTTGTAGTAGAAATAACTTTAAAGTCTGTTTTATTTTAGCGTTTACAGCATTATAAGTCTGTGTAACACAGAAATTAAAAAAATGGAGATATTTTATAAGTTAGCGAAATTTCAGTGGGTTATTCTCCCCATCACTTCCTCAACGGTGAAGAAAAATATCGTGATGAAACCCGCCCGTCCAAGAAAATTTTCGAAAGACGAGCGGTCCACCAACCCGCATTGGGCCAGCGTGGTGGACTATGGCATAAATCTCCTTCGTGTTTCGAAGGTCGGCCCGTGCCCCTCGGTGGGGACGTATATTGGCTGGTAAAAAAAAATCTCCCCATGAAACTGAACAACTTTCGCTAAACACAAAGCTGTCAAAAAGATCGCTAATTGCTCGAGGTTTATGGAAAGGCCTTGTTTTTCATATTTCGAGATGTTCCTTGGCTAAAGTTTTTCAGGTTATTGGGCTGATTCATATCCTCAATTTTCGCTAACAAATTTTAATTTAACTCAAAATTAATAACTTAGATATCTCACCATAACATAGCCAAACCAGTAATTTTATAATTTCGCTTAATAATATATAATCTCTCGGAACTTTGTGGTCTCATTTTTTCAGCTTGAAATACTTTTTCATAATATTAATGGAACCTAAACTTTACAAAAAAAAGTCTAGCTTAACCTAACAATACATAATCTAACTTATCTAATGTCGCGAAATATAATTTCACGAGTGAAATTGTAATATTACGGTTTTTACAGTTTTCCGGTGACAGATATACTTTTTTTCTTTTAAAAGTATTTGTCATCTCTATTCTACGCCTATCTTTACAGTAAATTACGATAACAATAAGTAGAAGTTATTTAACTTAGCATAGGAAGTAAATCAATTTCGTGGTAATAACGGACATATCGATCCTAGACATACATAATTTTTCACGTTAAAACATAAGAATCGACCGACTTTAATTTGAACCATGCCATAAAATATTTATCCATATCTTTCTATCTATCAAACTTATCAGCAGATAACCACAAACTGAAACGGCATCTAACTATAATTTGGTTGTTTTTTGTTAATTTTAAAAAGTGCTCAATTCGGTGAAATTTGTAGAGGACCACCTCAGAAGTTTATTCTTTCGAACTATTTTATATTTTTTATGTTTTTAATTTAAAAAAAAAATAGTTTATCGCGTAACAAACGAACATGCAAAAAATAAATACAGTTGACTTGAGAACCTCCTCCTTTTTTAGGGTTCCGTAGTAATCTACGAACCCTTATAGTTTCGCCATTTCCGTCTGTCCGTCTGTCCGTCTGTCCGTCTGTCCGCGGGTTTTCTAAGAAACCCTTGGTACTACAGAGCTGAAATTTGGCATGGTTATACATATTAATCACGCCGACAGAACTGTAGAGTAAAACCTTAGAAAAAAAATTTTTTTCGGGTGTCTCCCATAGACGTGAAAGGGCAATGAATTTTTTTTTTCTCGCCAATATCATCGAGTGGGGTGTCTAAGAATAGCTTTTTAAAAGACAGAAGGGGTTTACTACGAACGTTTTTCGATTAAGCACTCCGTTTGCGAATCATAAATTTTTAAAGTGAAAATTTTTGTCAAACACAAGTGTCCCCCCCCTCTACCAGCTAAACGGTTGTTTCTAAAAATGTGGAAAAATTCACTGAGGTAGAATATACATCAAATTTAAAAGGAAAACTATAAAACATAAGTTGGCCCTTCAAGTTTGCGAGTAATGGTAAACCAAGTGCCAAACATTGTTGGGATTAATAAGAATATATTTACTAATATTAGATCCTTGGTACTACAGAGCTGCAATTTGGCATGTTTATACATATTAATTGCGCCGACAAATAGAAAAAATAAAATTTTGGAAAAAAAATTTTTTCGGGTGTTTCCCATACATGTGAAAGGGCGATGGATTTTTTTTTCCCGCCGGTATCATCGAGTGGGATGTCATAGGATAGTTTTTTAAAAGATAGAAGGGGTTTACTACGAACGTTTTTCGATTCAGCAGTCTGTTTGCGAAAAATTAATTTTTAAAATGAAAAAAAAATGTTAAATATTTCACAAGCATTTAGCATTTACGACGAAGTTCAACCTAATCCAAAACAACTGCCATACAATGTTCCACGCTAAAAGTGAGGCAAGGTCGAAAGCCAAGCTGTACCATATTGACATTTCATGTGTCGTTATAGGTTTTTGGGGGTGTTAATTACGAAAATGACATCAAAATTATACACAATCGCCACGCGACCTGCTCTTTAGCACCAGCTCGAAATTATTCCTAACAATACTTTTGTTGCTAAAAAAATAAAAAAAATAAAAGTTTTAAAGTCAAAAAAAATTCGCCATTCTGTTGTATTTAGCCCTAAACCAAAGTTAGTGTCCCCCCCCCTCCACCAGCTAAACGGTTGTTTCTAAAAATGAGAAAAAATTCTCGTTGGTAGAATATACAACGAAATTAAAAGAAAAACTATTACACATAAGTTGGCCTTTCAAGTTTGCGAGTAATAGTCGACCAAGTGCCAAACTTTTTTGGAATTAATAAGAATATGTTTACAAGGTTCAATACTAAAAGTGAGGCGAGGTTATTTTATCAGCAGGTCTATATTATTTCTAATAATATTGTCGCAAAAAAAAAAAAAAAAAGTTTAGCTCGAAAAAAAAAAAAAAAAATTTCGCTCGCTTCGCTCGCGAATTTTATCATTTCATTATGTTGTGTTTAGACCAAAACATAATGAAATTATAAAATTCTATGACTAGTGATGGAAGACACTATCTTTTAAGGCTTTTAATAAAGACTCACCTTATTTTTGACGCCTCGCGACTGATTCAGTCTTTTAGTTCCCAACCTTTAGTCATAAGACTAGCTTTTGTAGTTGAAGTCTTTTAACGTAAAAAACTGAGCTGTTACTTAAACAGCTTAAAAGGACTTAAAAGACTGGCGACTCATTATCTGGGAAGTCGACAGTCGTAAGGTATGTGTTGATAGAATGTAAATATCTCATTTTATCTCCTTGTCAAATGTTATCAAAATGTATTTAGTGGTTTAGGCGTGAATCATTCCTTTTGGTTGATAGGTTACAAAAGAAATATTTAATATCACACACAAACTGCGGTGCGATCCCTTTTACATAAAAGAACTTGAGTCGTTTAAGTCTTTTAGTATTTTGAAAACAACTCGAGTCGTTTCAGTTTTTAATCTTTTAATAAACTACTAAGTCTTATTAATAAAAACTCGAACTTTCAGTCTTAATTTTAGAGTCAAGTCCTGTAAGGTGGAGGCGAGTCTTTTTAATAAGCCTTAAAAGACAGTCTCTTTCATCTCTAACTACGACCGTAACGATAGTACACCCGTTTTAAATGAATACGTAATCTAAACAATTTTTATACAACCATGCATACACGCGAGATGGTTATTAAACAGATGATTTTTTTTTTCATTTTCCTTGTGGCGCTGGAATCTACATTTCTCCTTTAGTTACCTTCTTTCTTAGTGACCTCGTTTTTATTAAACATTATTAGCGATTTAAACGTCCATATGCACGTAGAATTAAGAAGCCAGCTGCATATTTGAACCATGCTGCTACGGAACCCTACAATGCGCGTGTCCCGACACGCTCTTGGCCGGTTTTTTGAAATCAGTTACCTATGGCCCAGTTTATTATCATACAGCTGTTTATAAATGATTATACCGAAAAAAATCGCGAAAGATTACAGTGTTATAAGACAAAGACAGACAAAGAATTTATTCATTGCTTTAAAACACACACATAACATTCAAAACAGTAAGAAGTACAAATACACATTAAAGGTTACAGAGTTATTCTAGTGTTGTGTGTGTGTCAGAATGCAACAAAAAGGCCATAGCTCAGCATAAGCTTTGTCCAAAGGACAAAACACTGGTATTCTACACTGGTGGTTTATAATTATTATTTATCTTCATTTAGACAAATATTTTACAATCTACCACTCAGCATTTTGTTAGCTATATTAAAACAAGTAATATAACCAAAGATTGTCTAAAATTAGAAACTCATTTGAGTTATTTGAATATATCTGCTTGAGTTAACTTGAACTTTAAACCAAAAGTAGGTCAAACTAGTTACACACCGACCGGTCCGTTATTGAACAAACGCCCCTCCTTACTTGGAAACAAAGGCAGCAACAGATGAAGAACGGTTAAAATAGACTATAGTTTATATTATAAGTAGAATCAGAAGGTACTTTTTTGTTTTGTTTTTGTTTGTATATTTTTGTTACTTTAACAAAAAATTTGCGAGAGACGCCCAACACAAGCAAACCAATGCTAAATTATCATTTCATTTCAAAATGACTGTGGGTTAAATACTCGGTAGGTAGGAACTATTTGGTTTAAACAAGAGTTATAGCTTTGTTGAATAACTGTGAAATTAATTTTTGCTCACCCCCGACATTTTTATTTACACTAATATTATAAAGAGGAAAGATTTGATTGTTTGTTTGCATTGAATAGGCTCCGAAACTACTGGACCGATTTGGAAAATTCTTTCACCGTTAGAATCCTACATTATCCTTGATAGGCTACATAATTTTCCCGAATTCCCACGGGAACGAAGTCTCCGGCGGAAAGCTAGTCGCTTTTAATTCTTAAACGGCTGAACCATTTTTTTTTAATGTACTGATACATACGTCAAACTTACAAACTCCCCTCTTTTTTGCCAGGAATTAAAAACAAAAAACTTGTATGTATGTAAATTATTTATTGCTTGTGCCTATTTCTGTACTATATACAAGGTGTAAGGGACAGCTTAGCAAAAAAAAACCCTGAATCCAGACCATTAATCTGAATAATCTTCAGGTGAAATTTTCTTTCATAAAATTAAATTTAAATAATTTCAAATTCAATTATTTCTTCAATGCACTCCATTTCACAATAGAAACAATCACAACAGAATAAAACACGAAAAAACCAGTAATGTGCGGGTTCACCCTTTATAAAGTATGTGTTCGAAGTACAAGGTCTTTTCGAGCTACCTTCTTGCGTAACCTGAGTTAATGACTTTATTTGGCGAATTTGCCTCTCTTTTTATCAAAGTTGTTTATTTTTACTGTCGAAGGAGCTTTTGCCTTTGACGTAGGTACCCTTCTTAAGTGAAGGGTTACACGTTGATTTCGCCTTTAAATTTACTTAGCTCTTGTTACATTGGGGATTGGATAAAGCTAAAAACAAAAAAGGATTTTTAGTCTAAACACTGTGACTTTATTATTTATTTAAGTTAATTTTACATAGGATGAATTACAAATATATTTACAGATAAACAGAAAAACGAACACAAAAAACGTAGCTTATTTTTTAGAACATTTCTTCCAGCAGACTTGGGATGGCGTTAAAGAGTTTAAAACAAACGTAAACACAATTGACCATGCAAACTATAGTATTTAGGTTTGCATGGTCAAATGTGTGTGTTGTGGTGTAGAAAATAAGACCCACTTTATAAGCCAAGGTCCGTAGAACCCTGGCACTGGTATGATGTTAGACCCTTTATATCGAATTATAGAAACAAAACCAAGACTAAAAGCCATTACATTAAGGTACAAAGGAGTCTCTATAGCTTTGAAGAACCGCAAATAGACAGAGACGTAGCTAAGATATGTTATGTGGACCCTTTATATTGAGTCATAGAAACAAAACCTAGACTAAAAGCTAGTACAATAAGGTACCCATTTGCACTACGAAAGCCGGCATTATAACGAGAGAGATAAGGGCGACGTCAAGGTCAACATGCATAGCCTGATGTGCTGCCGTGTGTACAAAGGAGTATATATAGCTTTGAAGAACCGTAAATAGACAGAGGCGCAGCTAAGATTTATAATGTGGACCTTTTATATTGAGTCATAAAAACAAAAACTAGACTTAAAGCTATTAAAATAAAGTACAAAGGAGTCTCTATAGCTTCGTAGAACCGCAAACAGACAGAGGCGTAGCTAAGATGTTTCTGGGACCCATTTTTTAAATAGGTACGGTTTTAAACGAGGCTTGGTTTCATGTTTAAAGTCAGTTTTTAAGAAACACCGCAAATAATGTATTTTAGAAAGTCTTCGAAAAGAAGAAGCTTTAATATGGGTAATATTAAAATATAAAGTAAATAATAAAATCATAGATTAAAATGCTCTTACATGTCTTGGACAACAGGGCAACGGCCAGAAATGAAGTTTTTTAATAAGCATTTTTTTAAAGAATTTTTAAAATATCACCACTCCGTAGTAAGTAATTATGTTCCAAAATTTTGCTTAGCACTTCAAAATTAGATTTTGATCATGTCTCTTAACTAAGGAAACCAGTGGAAATTTAAAAGTAGGGGCGCTCTCCACACTATGAGGGCCCTACCGAAGGGCCCTAGCTCCTTAATTCGTACACTTTACAACATAAGGTCAAAGCAACCGCAACCACAAAAGGACTGTCGGTCCATCTAGACCCAGTATTTGTATGCCTAGCCAGTACGTAAAGCTTCACGGACAGAGCTTGACACTTTGGACCGGTCCTGCGTTGTATAGCGCGCAGTATAAATCAGAGCTCAGTTTAAACTGGTAGTGTAAAGCGTGACCTGCTCTTGACTGTAGGTACTTGTCAAACTTCTATGAAAGACACTCACGTAGTATTGATGTGTGTCTATTCGTAGATGTTTGGGGAAGTAGGTATTATTTGTTTGCCTTTGTCCTTTTCTGTAGGAAAATGAAAAAAATAAAGTTCCTATTTATCCGTTTATCAGATGTATGTACTTTTTCCCTAACATGTGTGGGACAAATCTTGCAAGTTAAATTTGATCCACTTCCCGGTTTCCGATTGAGATGAAATTTTGCATGCATATGTATAACGCGTGACAATGCAATTTTATGATGACAGGGAGCTGATCTGATGCTGGAGCTGGAAGGTGGCCATAGGAACTCTGCAATAAAAGAACACAACTCCATCGAGTTTGGGCTCGTTTGATTCGTATTGACGAGTACTTTGCTCTTATATGGTAGAAAAGCTTGTTTAAAAAAAACAACGGGTTGCACTCCGGGAGTGCCGGCAGAAGTGAAAACTTGAACATTACCTAACGTTGATATTTTGGAATGATTAGGGAATAGTTTCGCACGAATTACTTTAATAATCAGTATAAAAATACTATCATTTATGTGGTGAAAAACAATATTCATTTATTGCGCTATCATACACAAACATGACAATTTATATATATATATTGAGATTAATATAAGTATCGGCCAAATGAAATGTATAAATATAAAAAGTTGGCTGTATGACGTGCACTGCCATGGTCTCTGCTTATGTTTTTTTACGGTTGGCGCCATTTTCCAAACATTTTCTTTGCGAGTTTATTTGTTTGTTGCACAAAATGAGTAATTTCGAGTTCTTTATAGTTGATAGACGAATTTTGACGACAATTTATTTTAATTAACACCAGCGGAACTCAGTATAATTGTACCAATTTCAATGTATATGTGAATTATAACTTTTATAAGAATGAGTTTATTGTGTTTTTATTATTTTATTAAATTGCTTAATTTTTTCGCAAATGTATTAAAAATAGTTGTTCAATACAACGTGTGGGACTGTTATTTTACACTTGTATTGAAAACTATCGCAGAAATCCCGCACCTGTATTGAAAACTACTATTTGTTTTGTTATTTAAGGTGCATTTTTTTACTTTTTCTTCCACATGTACTACATAATAGGTATACAAGAACAAGTAGGCCATATTATTGATTATTGATCATATTGATAACACTTTCTGAACTCAATTTAGAATATTATTATATGGCTGCTTATATTTTTTATACTTGAAAAAATATAATTCATCTTAGTCACACAATGAACGTTGCTATACGAATCTACGCCTTGCTTTGCCTTTAATATTCATTGAGAACCGATAACTACGAAAATATCTACCTACATTATGTACCTACATTTGTGAATTATGAGTCACATTTTACCCGAGCGAAGCCGGGTTTTTATCTTTTATTTCTATAAAGTACTTATTTACTCATTTTCTTTCACTATTTCTTCGTCACTTTGTTTTAGGTGTGAATATTTTTTTTATTATATCAATAACGTATTGCATTTCAATTGTGATAAAACTGGCAGGTAAACAATAAAAATTAAGGTGATAATAAATAAAATTGTAAAACTAACGCTCGTTCAAAGTTACTTCGTTGGTTTCGTTGACATCTGTCATGAGATCAAGCTATTTTACCATAGGGCTGTCATCCGTCCGGGTTTCCACCCATACTTCAAAGTGCACAACGCTTCTAAAGAAGTTTTCACTTCAAAAAAGGTGGCAACCCTATCCTACGCATTTTCGATCACATCTGACGATCACGGTTATGTGACATCTGACGCGAGTTCATCGCGAGTTTAAAATGTGTATCCCCATACTAAAAGTGCTCAATGCCGCTAAAGAAGTTTTAACTTCAAAAAGAGAGCGAAGCGACGGGCTTGCGCGGCGGCCGGATTTAGTTTCGAGCGTCCGAAAAAAATTATGAAATTATTTTGTTTTTTCCGCTGCTTAGTAGGTAAGTACTAATTTTATATTGGACTCGGAAGTTTTCACAAGATAGTTTTCACAAATAACTTTTCATATGTAATCGAATGTGTTTTCGATTAACTAAAAAAATTTTTGGCGTATTTCCTGTATTCTTTGTACCTACTAAGTATGTAATAGGAATTTGAATTGGAAGATTCTTTTCTTTTTTAACAGACTAAAAAAAAGGAGAAGGTTCTTTTTTCGACAGTATTTTATAAAAAAAATTGTAGGTATACTTACACACAGCAGCACATCAGGTTAACAGTTGGTTTTCGAAAACGGTCCCTATAACGAGCGCAGTAAGGGCGAGCTTAAGGTCAAAGTGGGGTAATCTGATATGCTGCTGTGTGTACATCCGCCTTCACACTGACTTCAAACAGATCATTAGGTACGTAGGTCGATAAATGTTACGTCTTTATTTTTCGTTTTTTGAAGTCAGTTTTTTTTTTAAATAATTATAGTATGTAGTAACGGGATGTAGTCCTTGTCTTGACTTTATCTTCAACGAAAAAGAAATTTGATTCCAAGCAGGACCGTGTCACTTTCGATAAAGACATTCTGAATTCGTCCGACGCGGGCGCGGCAGTTAGACGCCACTGGCGTGTCGTGGCACACCCAAGTTAGACTAGGCCCGCCGCGCAACCCGCCGCTAAGACCAATGTCGTGGCTGAGGCGTAAGAGTAACCACAGGCACAGAGACAATTGATCACATGCGTTTTGGTGCTTCTGAGGGCACATTAATCCCGGCTTTTGTCAATTGACTACAGCCGTTAAACCAAGTCAGAGACCGTTTGGCGGTTTGAAAACTCTGACATCAGCTGAGCTAACATAGACGCGTGACATAATTTTGTCATGTCAATCTCTCTCTGCCTGTTCTTTATTGATGCTATACGATAGAGCAAAACGGTGGAACGAGATGCATACGATAAAATTGTGTCACTCCCCTATGTTAGTTTTACAGGGTTATTAAGTCGTCCTTTTTTGAAAATTTAAAAATGACGCTTTTAGATATAGCTACACCATGTACACATGACAGCACACAGCACATCTCATTCGTAATAGTGGGTTTCGTATTGCAAATAGGTGACCTGATATGTTGCTGTCTGTACATCATTATAAAATTAACCACCAAAGTAATAACTTACTGAGTTATTAGACTGTCAGCTAGCGTGAGTAATTAACACAATTTTGGCAATGGATTAATTAATTAATAGGTGTGGGAATAATTTTATAGCAGCTTCGTTTGTATATGCCAGACGTTGATGCTCATAATTACTTAATAGACAGCTTATAATTTGCACGTATATTATACTCGCGGAATTTTTAATAATTTTTAGGAATTTTAAAAACACTCGGTATCTTTCATAGTGCAAATGTGTAACCTGACATTTTTTATTTTTATTTTTTATTTTACATTTTAAGGAAGATTTACAGACTAATAATTAACTATAGGTACATGATTATGAATTAATACGGGTACATATTAAAATACCGAAAATTCAAAATACCTATGGTTGAAAAACCTACGCTTAAAACATCGAAAGTTGAAATACCGAACGGTTGAAATGCCGATGTACGATATAACTAAACGTATAATACCGATATTTAAATGACCGAATGTTCAAAATACCAACGTTTAAATGACCGAAAGTTCAAAATACCGATACACGAAATACCTATGTTTAAAAACATCGATGTTCAAAATACTAAAAATTGAAATGCAACCACAGTCCTTTCTGGCACTTCGCCGGCCGCTGCCGCGGCACGCTCGCTTCGCTCGCTCGGCTCGTGCGTTGGGGTCGCAGTTCTAACCAAACTTAACCCAACCAACCCTTGACGGGTTGGTTGGGTTAGACTACTAACAAACCTACTCGTCGCAGTTCCGTTTGTCATATAAACAGACAAAATAAAACATTTTTACTATTAAAAACTTTATGGACAGGATGTCCATAAACCGAAAATTAAAATTCGGTATTTAAGTTTTCGGTATTTTAGCGTTCGGGATTTTAGCCTTCGGGATTTCAATCTTCGGTATATTAGCCTTCGGGATATTAAGTCATAGGTATTTCAACCTTCGGGATTTCAAACTTTCGGTCAAACAAACATTCGGGATTTCAAACTTTCGGTCAAATAAACATTCGGCCATATAAATTTCGGTCTTTCGTCCATAGGTCTTATGAAATTTGGTTTTCTATACTTCGGTATTGTTATACGTACCCATTAATACAATGCTTGATAAATCTTCACATGTAGCGTTTAAACTGAATTACTTATCAGAAGGTTCACCTGTCCTTAAAATAATCTAGACATTCTATGATTTACAGTAGTAGTGTTAGTACAGAAAAGATCAATGTCAAGAGATTGAGGCAATTGATTGAAGGTTTTACATGCGCGCACGAGAAATGCATTAATTCTATAGTTGGTATTGGGAAAAGGGTCCACCAACACCGGCCGCTGTCTGAGACGCATTTGATCGGTATGAAGGTAAATTTTCTGTAATAGTTTGGGGCAGTCAATGCTACCGTTGGCAATTTTCATTAAATAACAAATATCACTTATATTTCTTCTCATTTCTAACGGCAATAATTTTCCACATTAAAAAAGTATGAGTCACCGACTTCAATGCCAACAACAGTTCGCACAAAGTGGATAACTAGTATTTTTTGCAGACTACAATGCCTATTAGCAGATAACCACAAACGAAAATGTCACTCATTTATTTAGATTATGTTCTGGTTTGCAGTAATTTTTTTGTTTGTTGATTTTTTGAAAAGCGCTTAATCAATTTCGATAAAATTTATACGGAACCACCTTTAAAGTATACTCTTTCGAACATAAATTTTAAAATCGGTCCATAATTGGCGGAGAAATCGGTGAACATACCCACATTAAAAAAAAGTACAGTCGAACATATAACCTTTTCCTTTTTTTGAAGTCGGTTAAAAAGTGGTAACGTTTGCATCTATGGGCATAGTCAATTGACCATTAACGGGCTTTGAAGTCGAGGTACCTTAAAAATCTTCTTTGAATGCCTTCAATGCGATTAATATACATTTTGTATTGAGGGCTGGTGTCTGTACATATCCTTGTATTAGTCAACCACACTAGAATGTGCCAGCTGACAGTTCTTTCCAGGCATATTGGAGAAACTATATGGTTACTTCGTTCCCGTGCAAATTCGGGAAAATTATGTAGCCTATATTACTCTGGGATAATGTCGCATTCTTATGGTGAAAGAATTTTTGAAATCGGTCCAGTAGTTTTTTAGTTTATTCGTTATAAACATACAAAAACCCTTTCCTCTTTATAAGTGTAGATGAACCTGCTTTTTTATTATTTTTCTATCATTGTACAATGAATACATTGTATTGTATACAAACATTGTCGATGTAATTTTTCAATAATGTTATTATAACTGGGTATTCAAATTCAATTCAATTTAATGTATTGTTCTATTTAAATTAAAGATTGTTTTAGAACCTGAGCATAAAGTTGCTTTATGCAGACAACAAAAGAACAAACATTGGATTAAAAAGTAACTAGAAATAAAAATACAATTTAAAAAAACTTTTTTAAAACAATAAATATCACTTATATTAAAGTGCATTTGTACTAAAACGAAAAAAATAATTGGTGATAAATGTTATTTGGGGGTATACGTATACATCAATGTATACGTGCTCAAATAACATTGATCAGCATGACCCTTGCATGCAATTATTTTGTTTTGTTTTAGTACAACTGTTTTTTTTAGAATAAAAGCTTGTATTTAAAAAAGTTTTATTAAATTATAATTTTATTTTACACTTTTTAGTTGTTGCTCAATCTCTGCATTTCTTGCAATGGATCATTATTGCACGGTATTATTCCTGTTAGTAAAATTTAATTTAGAACTATCTAAATCTAATTCCTCGAGGAGGTGTCCTTCTAAAAATTTTATTCTACTCACAGCAACTAAAGTGCTCGAAATGACAAATCCAACGAACCCAAACTCGATGAGTTTCCGCCGTTTCGTTGAGGAGTTCTTATGGCCACCTCCCAACTCCAATCAGGACCCTGGACAGCATCTAGCACTAAAGTGCTCGAAAAGACAAATCAAACAAACCCAAACTCGATGCGATTCTGCCGTTTCGTTAAGAAGTTCCTATGGCTACCTCCAGACTCCATCATCAAGACCCTGGACATCATCTAGCACTAAAGTGCTCGAGAAGACAAATCCAACAAATTCAAACTCGATGCGATTCCTCCGTTTCGTATAGAAGTTCCTATGGCCACCTTCTGACTCTATCATCATGACCATGTTTATCATTTAGCACCAAAGTGCTCGGGTATACAAATCCAACGAACCCAAACTCGATAAGTTTCCGCCGTCTCGTTTAGGAGTTCCTATGGCCACCTCCTGACTTCATCATCAGGGTCCTGGACATCATCTAGCCCTAAAGTGCTCGAAAAGACAAATCCAACGAACCCAAACTCGATGAGTTTCCGCCGTTTCGTTTAGGAGTTCCTATAGCCACCTCCCGACTGCATCATCAGGACCCTAAACATCATTTAGCACTAAAGTGCTTAAAAATACAAATCCAGTACACCCAAACTCGATGCGATTCCGCCGTTTCGTTTAGGAGTTCCTATGGCCACCTCCAGACTCCATCATCAAACCAGCTCAATGGTACCATAACATTGCATTGTCATCGTACTTACATAAGTGTATCAAATTTCAGCTCAATCGGTTGAGAAGAACTGGTCTTAAATTCAGTTGCATGATTGGTCCCACACATACTAACAGGGGAAGTCAAATAAAAGCTTGTAAAAGCTTGTAAAAAATAGTGTTTATGCTTTCAAACCAGCAAGCGGTGATAGCCCAGTTGATATTGAGCCAGACTTGTAACCCGAAGGTTGCGAGCTCAAATCCTAGTGCGGGCCTGTATCACTAAATTCGTCTTTTCGGATTTACATATATATGTTACAGTTAAAACTAGTTAGTAGTTAGAACGCGTTTTTCCTAGTTAGAACTAGTTTTTACTTGGTGCCTTTGTTAAAACTAGAATTGACTAATGTCTGAATCAAATATCAGTTAAAACTAGTTTCTGCAAGACAAAACGCGTTTTCCCGAAGCGAGTCAGTTAAAACTGTTCCGACCGAGGTTAGAGTTCATCATACCTTATTCTGATTGGCTTGAGGTTATGTTGTGGGTTATGTAGTTGTTGTGCTTACCGTTTAACGCAACCAAAGTCTTTTCTGGCACTTCGCCGGCCGCTGCCGCGGCACGCTCGCTTCGTCGCAGTTCTAACCTTTTTTTTTTTTTACTTGGGGAAATGCCCACGCATACCCCCCCATCGCAGGGGCGATGGAAGGGTTATGTCGGACTCGAACCGACTAAAACCCCAAGGTGTTCCTTCTCCCGCCTGGGGTGGGGTCACAGGTATCGTGTTAGCATTCGTCTGTGACCCCACCGGGCGCTGGATCGCTTATATCAGCGGACCCCTTCTCGCGGGGGGACCAGTGCCCCCAATGTAGCCTGCTGTTTGAAGGCGTGCATGGAACACGTTGCACGCCTTCCGTCTCAAGGCCTTTATTGGTGACGGTCGCCCCTGCGGCCGTCACCAGGCCTCTTCTATGGAGGCATCAGACGGGCCTCGGCTCGTCTTCTGCGTCCAGGCCTTCTGCGGCGGATAGCGGGAGCACTAGTGTCCGCCTCTCTTTCTCTCTCCGCCGCCTCCTTCTGGAAAATTATGTCTTCACAGAAGGAGAGGACACTGTTCCATGACGTCTCGTTCTCGACCATAGTTCGCACGACAGTCGCCAACGAGAGGTCCGGGCCTGCTGTTCGCAGTTCTAACCTAACCTAACCTAACCGACCCTTAACGGATTAGTTAGGCTAAGCTACTAACAAACCTAACCTACAGTTTCTGCCCCGATATAATCTTCGCGGGGGGGGAGTTTTAACTATAGCTAGTTTTAACTATAGCTCGATGTGACAACTAGTTTTATCTGAAAATCAAATATGTCAGTGGTAAATTCTAGTTTTAACTGATTATTTCTAGTTTTAACAAAGGCACCAAGTAAAAACTAGTTCTAACTAGGAAAAACGCGTTCTAACTACTAACTAGTTTTAACTGTAACATATACACATCAACACAACACGGTCTGGGATATTGCACGATTTTTCATACGAAAGAGGTCTATTTGAGAAGCTACACACGCATACTTGAGATACATGGAGCACTATAATTTTCAGACGAGCAAGTGTTAAACCTGAATTTTCAGTTCTAATCAATAAAATTTGTTTTACTTTAAAATTGTGAAAACGTGACAAAATTAAAAAATATATATTGCGTAAATTCGACTATTTTCATACAAAAAGCAGGCAAAAAGTGCATTTTCGTTTTTGTTTCCGTCACGTTTTCAGAAATTTGAAGTAAAATAAAATTTATTGACTAAAATTTAAAATTCAGGTTTAGCACTTGCTCGTCTAAAAATGATAGCCCTCCGTGTATCTCGAGTATGCTTGTATAGCTTCTCAAACAGGCCTCTTTTGTATGAAAAATCGTGCAGTATCCCTAGACCGTGTTGATGTGTTTATATGGATTTTTCATTAATTATCACTTGCTCAGCGGTGAAAGAATACATGGTAAAGAAAGCCGCATGTCTAAGAAAAAATTGTTTTCAAAAGACGCTCTTGGTCCGCCAATACGTTGGGCAAGCGTGGTTGACTTAGGCCTATCCCCTTCGTTTTTCAAAGGGAGGCTCGTGCTCCACGTTTAGGACTTCCATCCGTGAATCGCCCTTACGGGTTTCGAACTTAAGTGGTAAGTTCGCGTATATGGGTTAATACCTTTATTCTTCATTGTTTCAATATTTAAGTTGACGCACCTTTTTTGGTTCTGTGGGTACTTTATCCAAGACATATGTGTTTTTGTTGCATTTTACTATTTTATTATTTCGGACAAGCTATGGGCAGATAAATAAAAGGTTTCGCATTATTATGGTAAAAACACAAAAAAAAAAACACAGAAGTTCAGCAAAATCTCTATCTATAGTTAATAACAAAGTACTACAACTTTAAAAACTTTATTTCAAATATGTATTCAATTCATTGCCCTGGACCTCGTGGAGTGATATTTTGGATAGCACTGAACGCTTATTTCATAATTTCTTTAAGTTCGAGTAAAGAATAGGAATAGGAATAGGTTACTTCTGTCGGGTGAACTCGCTTCATCCTCGATCACATCTTTCTCACAACTGCAGCAAACTCAATGTTTATAAAAAAACACTGAATTTGGTACTAGGTAGGAAAAACATGACACTGTACCTTTCAGTATTTTGACATCTTGTGCTGCACCACGTTTCATACGAATAAACTTTAAAGGAAATTATAAAGATGGACTTTGATGTCAGTAAAAAAATGTTATACATATTAGCTACAAGGAATTCGTTTATTTGCAGGGTTTTTTAACGTCTATGACTACATTCTATCTAGTGAGATAACAAACTATCGAAAAAATTTAAAGAGTTGTGAGTTATGAATACCAAAGTGTTTTTATTGCAACTATCAGCAACTTGAGGGTAGCATTAAGTAAGCAGTTGGTTATACAACAACTATCATAAAGACATCAAAACGGGGCCCCGACTCTGTAACTTCAGTTGTGTGTCGATGGAATGGTCACGATTTTATCCTTTCAGGTGGCGAAATTGAGAACTATCCAAATTTTATACCTCTAATGACTGCTGCTTTGACTGGTGGCGCCACCGCCAACTGAATGGTCAGTTACCAGGTAGTTTGCAACTTTACGTTCGGTTGGCGGTGGCGCTGCTAATCGGAAAGGTTGTCAGCAAGTATATGAAAATTAAATAATTCTCAATTTCACCACCTGAGCAGTTAAAATGGTGGAGGCCATTCCATCAACATACAACTGCAGTTACAGAATCGGGGACCTGTTTGATGTTATGTACTCGTCGTCGTAAGATTGGAGAACCTTAAAATACAACGTATACCTAAATATACGTACATGTGCTGTTTCGTGACTTCATTTCAGTCACGATACCGCAAAACCAATGATGACATTGAATTTTAAAAAGAAAATAAACCTTGCTGATAAAGAATTTTGCTAGCAGGTAGAGTTCACGAAAAATGATTGTGGCTATATTTTATAATATTGTGAATGTACCACAATGAGCAACGTTTAAATTGGCTATGTCATTATGATAATAATAATGTTATATGTTGAGTTTTTTATTTTGACAATGTTAAACACACAGCTACCAAAACAACAATTTCTAATTATGGTTTTTGTATACCAATTTACAGATTGTCCGATCAGTTAACTGTATCAGTAATTAACAAGAGCCATTAAGTTCTTTACTAAGAACTAGCTTTCCTGCCGGGACTTCGTTCCCGGGGGAATTCGGGAATATCATGTACCCTATGTCCATCACGGATAATGTAGGATTCTAATGGTGAAAGAATTTTCCAAATAACTCAAGTAGTTTCGGGGTATATTCAATGCAAACAATCAAATATTTCCACTTTATAATATTAGTATAGATTTGTTCTATCACTTCACCATGAATCTTAACTCCGGGCTCTTCGCCATCTCTAAAATATCTCCAAGGCATAAGACCGCCTTTAATCTCGTTGTTGAATTCTTTGTAAATACTATAACTATTACTTACCTAAACTATAATGTTATTCTTTAGGCTTCCAAAATTTTAAAAAATTACTAAAAAAATCATTTTATCTACACATATTCTATGAACTAAATGTAAAATTGTGTTTTCCACAATAAAGCGTAATATTGTCAAACTCGTAATATTGTAATTAGATTTAGTGAGATTGTAAACTCCCGGTATTTTGTGAAATGACTTATTTTTTTCACATTGATGGACTTTTTAATAATAATGCAAACTAAACTAGTCAAACACTAACGTCACTCAACATTTCCTTACGGTGTTATTCCTCAATGTGGCATGCTACTCATGACCAATAACACACTTTGTATATTCATTCAACCGGTTTATTTCACAAGTTTCTCACATACATAAAATACCCAAAGGTTTTCGCATGTCACACCAAATCTGACAGATATGTAAAACATCCGTGGCAACTGAAAATAGCATTGTCGTGTGAAAGGTCCCAGATTTATCTGAGTATTTTATTTTGGGACAATTTTAAAAGTCGAAGCGGGACATATTACTTAAGGTCCTACTATTAACTAGCATTCCGCCCGGGACTTCGTTCTTGTGGGAATTCGGGGAAATTATGTAGCCAATGTTACTCAGGGATAATGGAGCATTTAAATGGTGAAAGTATTTTTCAAATCGGTCCAGTAGGTAGTTTCGGAGCCTATTCAATGCAAACAAACATACAATCAAATCTTTCCTCTGTGTAATACAATGTTAAATAAAATAATAATATAAAGGTAGTGTAGATAAATTATACACTGCGTATAATATACGCAAACACTGTTTTTCATATGTTTTTGGTCGTTAAAAGCTTGTACTACGCGATGTGTGTGTAAGTATTTTACTAAGGTTATTTGTCTTTTTGCTAGCGCTTAGGTTTGGGAATTAAATTATTGCACATACTCGTATTATTACAAGAATAGATGTAGTAATATAATAAAGATAAGAAAATTGAGGAATTTACACACATAAACCTTCCTCTTGAATCACTTCGCCCATTTACGCCAGTCACCGTTGACATATACGGAAATAGTGGAAATAGTGAAAAAGTAGATAGTAATGATTAGTGGGGAAATAGTGTTAGTTAGTTTTATTTTATTTTGTTTTAATTCATATTATGTATTTTAGTCTGGGCCTAAGATGCCTGACAATTAAATTTATTTGAAATTAAATTTATACCTAAGTACATGTAATTAGAGACTCTTGCCCTCGCAGACAAACTGCTCAAGCAGTTTTGTGGGGCTTTATTTTTAAGAAACAGTGTAATTTTTATGTTTAATAATTTAAATAAAATAAAATAAATAAAATAAATGATTTTATTATTATTATTATTATATAAATCGCGTCAGGTCGTAAAAAATATCCACGTCCTGATTTTTTGGGATGTTGTTAGGATAAATACCAATAGTGTAAAAACAAATTTGTAACCTCGAAAGACCTGTGCTAACTTCGTGGTGCTCGAAAAACCTCGGAATTTTCGTCCTTTTTTAAGTTTTTCGCTTACACCATCTAAAATATGCATTTTACAGCGAAGTCATCTATGACACTTCTAAAAAAGATAAAATTATCAACAATTTTAATGTAACCACAGCTCTGTATATCTAACAAATCTCTAGAAATATTAGTTCGAATATTTTTCACACATTTTTTATTGTTTTTAATATAATTTTCTTTGTTTATAAACATCTGATTTCCTTATTAATATTCGTATTTTAACCTGATAACATGAGAACTATTGGTCCTAAAAAGTATTTTTTACACTTTAATTAAAGCTAAATAACTGCCCTATAACTTAACTTTTAATAACTTTCCCGTAGAATGAGTATTTTAGACAGTTTTTTGTTCGAAAGTCTAGCTAAGCACTTTGGGTGTTGGCAGAATTAACAGCGTTGTGGCACTGTCACAACATTAAGCTGAGCCAAAGCCCATTCACCGATGCGGTACATGTACGTACCTACATGTTTACTTAACTTTATTCGTTAATTGTTTTTTTTTGTGTTGTGTTGTAGATATGTTGCATGTGCCGTGTCATGAATAAATGTATTTCTCTCTCTCTCTCTCTCTCTCTAATTACAAATTTATAATTTTGGAAAAAAAAACATATTTTCGATTTGTTATTTCTCAAGATTTGTTAGACATACAGAGCTGCGGTTGCACTGAAATTGTTGATAATTTTATCTTCTTTAGAAGTGTCATAGATAACTTTGCTGTAAAATGCATATTTTAGATGGTATAAGCGAAAAACTCAAAAAAGGCCGAAAATTCCGAGGTTTCTCGAGTAATACAAAGTTAGCAAAGGTCTTTCGAGGTTGCAAATTTGGTTTAACTCTATTGGTATCTATCCTAACAACATTCCAAAAAATCAGGACGTGGCTATTTATTGCGACCCAGATAATACGATTGGTGTAATTGGTGACAACTGTATGAAAATCCTTTCAGTAATTTTTGAGTTTTTCGCGTCCAGACAGACTGACATGGCAGCGGAGGACTTAGTTTTATAATGTAGTATGATAGCAATATCCAATGACAGTTTCACCTTAGAAATATTAATTTCTTCCATGCTGGACTGTGAGTGAAAGAAAAACTTAGAATGTGCCAGGTACCTTCTCTTCGCAGGTATACAGTAAAAATCTGTTAGTGAGATACGAGGATTTTGCTCTATAACACTCAAATGGCTGACCCTTCTCACCATCATACAACTTGTTCCATCTGATAACCCTCAAAATTTGTGTCAAACGTGGCATCTAGTGGTTCTAGAACCAGTGATGCTCTGCCTATGCTGTTAGGGATTATAGGCGTGAGCGTATACATGTATGTTAATATAAATGTTGAATATATTAAAAGTTTTATGGTTCTATCAAATATCGAAAAGTCCCGTACAATCGATCTTGTGACAGCTCTACTAGCAAATGTCATGTCATTCGGTTATTATGTCATACGAGGGACATGTTATGGGTGCGGTTGGCGCGGCTCATGCTACAAATGAATGGTTTACTGAATCAAACCACTTTTATAATTTTTTTGGGAAGCGACTTTATCATAATTGTTCAAGTTACAAACGTAAGAATAAACCGACTTCAATTGTAACAATGCCCACCAACAGATAACCACAAACCAAAACGTCAACTAAATACAACGTGTAAATATGTGGTTTTTTTTCACCAGCCCATATACGTCCCCACCGAGGGGCACGGGCCTCCCTTCGAGACACGAAGGGAATTTAGGCCAAAGTCCACCACGCTAGCCCAATGCGGGTTGGTGGACCGCTCGTCTTTCGAAAATTTTCTTGGACTGGTGGATTACATCACGATATTTTCCTTCACTGTTGAGCAAGTGATAATTAGAAATCCGTACATAAATGCGAAAAGACGAATTCAGTGGTACAAGCTCGCACCAGGATTTGAACCCACGACCTTCGGATTACAAGTCTGGCTCATTTTGTTTTTGTTGATTTACTTAAAAAGCACTGAAACAATTTCTATAAAATATTGTATTAGAACCGCTTCAGGAGTATACCCTTTTGAAGCATTTTTAAAATCGTCCGACAATTGAGGAAGTTATCGCGTAACAAACATATAAATAAAAAAAATATATATACATATAGTCGAATTGAGAATTACCTCCTTTTTACGAAGTCGGTTCTCAGGCGCAATTTACGTGTTGATGATACTGAAATTATATTTTTTTTTACCCTAGGCAAAATAGGAGTGTTGTAAGTTTGACTTGAATTATTTTGCGTGAACATTTGAAATGATCATTAGCTCAGTTAAAAGTATTCACTAAAGTTGACATGTAATCGGTTTAATCTTTTTTATAAAAAGTTAATTTTTTTACCATTTTATGTTAATAATAGAAAGTACAGAAACATGGTAGATGCCTATTAAATTCGAGGTTTGCCCTAAAGGTTGCCACATAAAAAAATACATACAGTCTAACACAGAACCTCCCTCCTTCTTTTTTGAAGTCGGTTAAAAAAGTAAGCACGTTCCCAAGTTAGTATAGCTTTGCGCTATACTTACTCTAATCTAAATATTTAAAACAAAGTCGTGTTAGTTACAGCACTTATAACTAAAGATCGGCTGGATTGATTTTGATCAAATTTAGTATGGAGGTAGCTGATACCCTAGATTAACACATAGGCTACATAATTTTCAGAAATTCCCACGGGAACGAAGTCCCGGGCGTAAAGCTAGTTATTCATAAAATTACGACCAAGCTTTGAACTAGATTCCGTTCCGTATAACATGAGGCAAGATATAGTTAAAGATTCTGTCTCAGATCCTTGTACGCTAGTCATATCGAATATCAAACTAACAAACAAACAGTTAGTTCTTATTTTTATATATTGTTAGGACTACTTACAGTATCGTAAATCCAAGTTTGCAGCTTTGAAAGACCCGTGCTAATTTCCTGAGATTTCAGATAAATTACTAGGGAAATCGCGAAATTTACGTACTTTTTTTGGTTAAAAACATTGCGAGAAACAAAACATATTGTTCGTTTGAGATTTCGCGGTTTTTCCAGTGCTGCAATGTTAGCACAGGTCTTTCAAAGCTGCAAACTTGGATATACGATACTGGTAGTGGCCTTAACAACATTTAAAATCAGAATTTGCCGTTAGTTTGTTGTTTTAGACATTTCTCGTGTTAAATATGACTGTCGTATTGGACGTCGCTCGGTTATTAAATTACATTTAGGCGATAACCATCTTATTTCTGTATCTGATCAAACTTACTAGGGCCACTGTTAGGGCAATCTGACCAGATTAGATACCTATCGAAATAAAATTAAGTATTGATGTTTGAATTTATTTATATGTAACAAAATCAAAGCATACCCCTTTTTAAATTTATGTTTTTTTTTATTCGTGTACAATTAACATTGTGTTCGAATATACTTATTATTACACACTAGTCAACATTTTCGCGAATTCATACATATTAGTTACTAATCTTCTTTTTTCAGAGTGTAACGACTACATACCAAGATACTTAAAAAAACAAAATTTACATTCAGTCATAGTACTCCATAGCCGTTGAAATTCATTGTATTAAATAGTAATAAAATTCCGCCAGAATTCAATGTCAATGTGATATTTATAAAAACCCACTCGAATTGTCAATTATTTGAAATCCCAGAGATTAGTCATTATAATCATTCAAATTCTTCAATTTAATAACATTTTTCAAATTTGAGTTTTTTTAAGGTAATTTTTAGATAATTTTACATTTGTTACATTATCTTCAACTCAGTAGGAAGTTTATTAAATAACCTGCCAGTCTGATAACGGACAGTGTTTTGTTATCTCATGTTTAGTCTAAATATATCTTCGCCCCTGAGCTATTAGGTTGTGGTCATGAGCGAAACCAATTTGTTATATAAATAAAACATTTTTAAGATCTTTATGTCGATTTATTATGAAGGTCGTTAGAACTGTCAAAATATATAGTCTCAAAACAGTCAATAGTCTCAAAAAAGCGGTCGCGAGCTTTGTCGAGAGCGGACGTGTTCACATTTTTAAATCTGGGGGCACGGCAGTGCCCCCACCAAGTCGAGCAAAAAAGCGTCACGGCCGTACCATCCTTTTCTCGAAGCAATTCAGACCATTTTCGACCCCCTGTAACTTCGTTGTGGATAAAACTAGAAGACTGAAATTTTCAGTAACCATGCAGGCATTGTAAAGACACGGTATATTTCAAATTTCATTCAATTTGAACCAGTATTTTAAGAATTATAACGGGTCAAATTTCTTAATTTTGTCACTCACTGACTCACCGATCATCAAAATTCTAAGGCACTTCTAGCAGACCTAGAAGCTTCAAATTTGGAATATAAGTAGTGTTTGGTGTATGAATCAAGGAAAAACTAAAAAATCTAGAAAATACCGCAAAGAAAATTAAGCCCATACAGCCAAGTCTTCAGTTAAATTTTTCAATATTGGCTTTATTCGTAACGATGTTTTACAGCAGTTATTATTATTGCGTGCGAAGCCGCGGGTTTAAGCTAGTCCCATATAAATATAGGCGCATGGTAGTGCCCCTGCCAAATCGAGCAAAAAATGGGTATTCCCGTCATGAAAACACGTGTAAATTAAATTATTTAATGCAAAAAACGTACCTACGTGCGTATTCGTACTTATTACGAGTGCGTAAGGTTGTAAATTAATTATTATATCACGCGCTGCGATGCTAGCGAGTGAGCGCGGGCCGTTACTACGCGCTGCGCGGTGCTAGCGCGAGGGCGCGGGGCGGGGACAGTGGCGGGGCGCGCGGAAAGGTGAATGTCGCCGAGCGAGCAGCAGCCGCGCTCATACGCGCGAGCGACCCAATGCTGTTCGGATCCCAGAAAAACGCATAGAGACAGGGAGTGGGCTCTTAGAAAAACTGTAGCTGAAGCTCAAGAAGTAGTACCGGAAAAGAGAAAACGGAAGGCTACCTACAAAAATAAGAAAAGTTCATAAGTCAGAGAGAGGGCTACAAAATACAAAAAGAAATGAGATCCCATCAAAAACAATACTTGTCAAAAAAACCAAGTCTCGCAACTCAGTTGTTCTGCGGTAAAAAGTTGTGAGATCCATGTAATACCAAGTCAGTTATTAATTTATTTAGTCTCTACTTAAGCGACTTTCTGTCTTAATACGTCCAGTCTCTAAGACCACTATCGTGGTCCATAACAATTGAAAATCAATTGTGTCTAGAATCTCCGTACTCGAAGAATTAAGTTGTTACGTAATAATTAACAGCATCTTATAGTGACGCATATCAATATTAAAATTCTTTAATGTTTTATATAAATATATTGAGACTTGGCCATCGCCTGAAAACACGTGTAAATTCAATCGCCTGAAAACACATGTAAATTCAATTATTTAGTGCGATGGCCAAGTCTCGATATATTTATATAAAACATTAAAGAATTTTAATATTGATATGCGTCACTATAAGATGCTGTTAATTATTACGTAACAACTTAATTCTTCGAGTACGGAGATTCTAGACACAATTGATTTTCAATTGTTATGGACCACGATAGTGGTCTTAGAGACTGGACGTATTAAGACAGAAAGTCGCTTAAGTAGAGACTAAATCAATTAATAACTGACTTGGTATTACATGGATCTCACAACTTTTTACCGCAGAACAACTGAGTTGCGAGACTTGGTTTTTTTGACAAGTATTGTTTTTGATGGGATTGATTTTACAAATTGTATCTCTGTTCCATAAGTTCAAAATTGAGACTTAATTGTTGTGTGTAGTGAGCTAATTTCAATGAGGATCCGTAACGTTTTTAGTTGAGAATGCAGATTTATAGAGCTACAAAATCCATAACATACAGTGCAAAAATTTTTGTTCTACGATAAAAATTGACGAAGTTATGATTAAATTACTAGCGGAGATCACTGACCGGCCGGCGCGGTAGGCTGTGACGTCACTGTGACTGTCCACGCCTTGGTAGCGTTAAGGCGCGCAGGTGTTTTCATTGGTTAATTGCGTATTTGAAACAAATTTAGTTTCCGATTTGTGTCTAATTCAATCTTCTAACTATGTATAAATATTGTATAGTGCCGAAATGTACAAACACTTCTTTTAAAACGTCTGAAAAACTCTTTTTTAACGTGCCGAAAGACCCAAAACTACGCGAAAAATGGTACCTATACAAAAAATGGTTAAATAAAGTGTTGTTAAAGAGTGTAATTTTGTGATATTTAAATATATCACAAAATTACACTCTTTAACAACACTTTATTTAAATAAATTGCTAATAAAATGACCAATCGCGTCGCCGCCGCGTATATAGAAATGCTTCCAGTACTCAGATCCCCCATACTTCTGAGATGCGGTAGGGTACGGCGCCCAAAACGACGTTTAGATGTTGTAAATGCTACCCGGGTTTGGGCTCTGTACTGCGTTAGGGTTTACTTAAGCATAATGAACCATTTTAGACATGAATCCCTACTAGTATTCAGAAAGCAATTTTCAGATAAACCGCATCTGCTTCTAAGTTACAATCTGGTTACATAACTGAGGAAAAAATGAGAAAAATATGTATTTTACATAAGTAAATTAATAAAAAAGTCAGTTGTTTTTGAATTTATATTAGAAAAATCGAAAAAGTAGGTAGAAATACAGAATCATTAGGTATGTACACAGTCGTTTCTGGCACTTCGCCGGCCGCTGCCCCGGCTCGCTCGCTTCGCTCGCTCGGCTCGTGCCTTGAGGGTCGCAGTTCTAACCTAACCTAACCCGTTAAGGTTGGTTGGGTTAAGCTACTAACAAACCTACTTGTCGCAGTTCCGTCTGACGTAATCGAACAAAGAAGTCGAATGACTTATAAACAGACAAAATCAAGCATGTAATAAATAAATAAATAAATAAAAAATAAAATTGTTTATTTCCTAGCCTAGAGAACAATTTTACATTTAAGTAAAAATTTTACTTGTGTTAGAAGCCCCGCTCTTCTACTATACATTATGTTATCTAAGTAAACAGTTTTATTTCGATAGAATTTGACCAAAATTCATTAAATTAAATAAGTATAAGATAAAAAAACAACTTAATAATAGTAATGCACATGTGTGTGTGTATAATGCGTGTGTGTCTGCTCGTGCGTATGCGTGTGTGTGTATGCGCGTGAATTTATTTATAAATGTTTGGTTTCTACTCACCTATTTTTATGTAATACATTTCCGATTGTTATTTAGGAAATGTATAGATTTCCTAGAAAATGTATCAAATAAAATCTCTGAGTTCAGGGAGCATAAGATATGAAAATCCTCCCGCGGCCAGATCGCGCCTACTTTCGAAAGTGTATGATTCTGAATAGCGGAAGGGTTTCCGTTATAATTTTCTGAACTACACTACGGAATCCATACCTGATTCCAGCGCGTTCACTGATCTGAATAGTGAAAGGATTTTAGTGATCATTTTTAGAAATCTTGCTCGTAAAACCTCCCGCATCTCAGACCGGTGCCGTTGCTGAGATCGGGTAGCATTTCCATAAGCGCGTCGCCGCCGGCGCCGCCGCTCCGAGAACTATGAGTACCGACTGCCGACTGCGCTCGGACAGTCACTGTGACGTCACACGCACCCGCGTACGCCAACTTTTAGCGGCCGGAACGGCATAATGTTTATAACTTAATATCTTCGTAAGTAATGGTCCGATTTGGATAATTCAAAAAGAAATATCATTCTAATGTCATAGAGAATAACGTGGATACTATTTCTATTGAATTTGCTATAACATTACTGATCCTCATTGAAGCGATAGTGTTCTTGCGCCCTTGTGGAGTGAAACCGGCGACTGCGCATCCTCCCCCCGCACACCTCGGGGGACTAAGACGGCTGCATAATTTCCGTCCCTGTCACTCAAGTGATTCTTGTGAGTACGTGGATCGGCAATGTCATTGCTGCGCTCGCCACCAAAAAGCGCCTCTAATCCAGACCTTAGGAACCCGGACACAAGCAACACTTTCGAAAAAGTCAATACTCAGCCACGCAAACGAAAATTTGACGATATGGACGGCGTCTTTATGGAAACCCTTATGACGGTAAAAAATGAAATTCTCAACTCATTAAACCTAATGAAATTCGAACAAGACATTAAAATAGAAAAACTGAATGAAAACATTGACAAAGGCATAAAACAGGAGCTAAGTAATCTGAACTCCACCCTACATGACTTAAAATTATCCCTTGAGTACACTGACAGGGACTTGCAGGAAACTAATAACAAAGTTTCATTACTAGAAAAGCGCTTCGCGGAAACAGAGCAATTAAAAAGACAAGTTCAGGATTTACAGGAGACTGTTACAACTTTATCTCTGGAAAATAACCGCCAAAAGCAATGGGCTAGACAATTAAACGTCGAGCTAACCGGTGTTCCCGAGAGCAAAAATGAAGATCTCACCTCCATTGTATTACGCCTCGCCAATCACGTAGGTATTCAACTGAGACCTGAAGACATCGACAATACGACCCGTGTACAATCCATGAATCCCGTAAAAGGCAGGCCTCGTAACATCATTGTGAAAATGAGAAAACGCATACACAAAGAGAATCTTATATCAGCGGCACGAAAACATCGCGGTCTAAAGTCATCTGACATCGGGCTACCTGGTGAATCATCCACTGTATTTATCAACGAACACCTGACACCGGAGAATAAAATGCTTTATAAAACCTGTCGCACCAAAGCCTCCGAACTAGGATATAAATACGTATGGATCAAAAACTGTAAGATCTACTTGCGTCGTGATGATACGTCATCGCCGATTTTAATTGACACGGAAAAAGATCTAAAAAAGTTAATTTAATAATGTCTCTGTATTTTTTGCAGCATGCTAACTTTTGCTCATTTGTACGATTGTTTGTTAATCATAATATTCATTGCCGTTGTAGTTCTTGCCTTCTCATCTTTTCTTTAAACATGAAGGTACTGTATAATATTTTCTGCAATCTATCATTAATTTCGTGCGAGCATTTCCCCACACACCCACACAACAAACTCACATCTCAATATTTATACACATACACAATCGAGCCCATACTTCATCACTACACAGCATATTTGTTGTTTATAGGCACACTGATATTATTAAATAGAAACAAACTGGCTAACTTCATCACTGGCTATGATAAACTATCAATATACCCACATATTCCAAGCAAACATATTTGTAATTCCCCATACAATAAATACATACTTTCTCTAAACAGTAATCTATGGTGCACCGCAAATACAAACCTATTTAGTTCTATTACTACGTTATATAATAATTACCTTATCAATGTTTGATTCAACTAATGTGACTGTTTACTATCAAAACTCACGCGGACTTCGCACTAAAACTGGGGATTTTTACTTACAGGTTCTTAATAATAATTACGACATAATAATTATTACGGAGACGTGGTTGTGTGGCGGAATATTGAATTCCGAATTATGTGATAATCGTTACACAGTATTTAGGTGTGATAGGGATTTCTCGGCGACGGGTAAGTCATTGGGCGGCGGAGTAATGTTATTGGTACGAGCTGAGCTCGGCGCATATGCGCGTGACTCATGGCAGCC
This sequence comes from Aproaerema taeniolella, assembly GCA_949987775.1. Lineage (NCBI taxonomy): Eukaryota > Metazoa > Arthropoda > Insecta > Lepidoptera > Gelechiidae > Aproaerema > Aproaerema taeniolella. Next base: position 7,942,041 of record OX465265.1, on the reverse strand, counting down.
TAGTAGCGCTGCGTTCGAATCATTATGGATCACCATACCTAGCCGGTCACTACACTCTCGCAGCCACGGACTCGCATCTCGTTCACAAGTGTATTCGCCTGATCTTCACATTGTTTGCGCGTATATTCCTGGTAAATCCTCAAAATATAAACGGACAGATGATACACACGCCCAAGATCTATGTTTTTTCATACAGGAATTCTCAAACACATTTTCAGATCTACACAACGACAACTACTTAGTGGCGGGTGACTTTAACTTGTTTAACGTTCAGTGGGAAGCAAGCGGACCGGTCTTTCTTAAACAGGGTTCCGTTGAATTACAAAACGCCGCATCTCAATTTATAAATGAACTTAGTCTGTGTGGTTTGCGCCAGCACTCATGTCTTAAAAATAAATTAGATAGGACTTTGGACTTAATTTTTAGTAATATTGATATGGAGTTATTATTATGTAATCAGCCCTTAACAATCATAGACGATTTTCATCCTCCTTTTACGTTTGACTTAAATAATATTACAACTAGTGAATTAAAACCACTTCCCCGCATTAAATTTAGTTTCTTTAAAGCAGATTATACAAACGTGTGTGGTTTCTTGGACTCCATTAATTGGGCCGCAAATCTTAATAATTGTACCATAGACGAAGCCCTCACGTATTTTTATTCTCAGGTCTATAACTGCATCGAGCAATGCGTTCCTAAAACAGTTGTGCGGACAAATAATAAAGCTTATCCCCCATGGTTCACTAAATCTTTGATCAAAATAGACCGAGAAAAACTAAAATGGCACAAGAAGTGGAAGCGCTTCGGTAATAAAACGGATTATGATACTTTTTCATTACTACGACAAAGATTTCACTCTGTTCACAAGGAATGCTATAATACCTACATTTTATCTACACAAAAAAATATTCTTAATAATCCTAAACACTTCTGGACTTACGTAAAATCCAAACGCGGAAATACTTCAAACTATCCATCTAAAATTATTTATAAAGATAACATTTACACTGACGGCGAAGGAATTGCCACAGCTTTTAACTTGTTCTTCCAAAGTGTCTTTTCGGAGCCTCAGTCGTCTTATTCGCAGCCTGATTTACCATACTCAAATGCTAGTGACACACTGGACATACATCAATTACAAATATCCAAGGAGGACATACTAAAGGCGCTTAGGGCTGTGGACATCCACAAAGGTCCCGGCAGTGATAGGTTGCCTCCCATCTTCATTCGCAACTGTGCAGAATCCTTATCTTTACCTATACACATTATTTACAACCGTTCTTTAAAAGAAGGATACTTTCCTCAAATATGGAAAGAAGCCCATATCGTACCTATCTTTAAAAAAGGGGCACATAACAAAGCAGAGAATTATAGGCCAATTTCTATCCTGAATATTATAGCTAAGACATTTGAACGCTTTGTTTATAAAGCCATTTACCCTTGTATTTCTCATGGTATCCCCAACGAGCAACATGGCTTCTTAAAACGTCGTTCGACAGTTAGTAACCTCACAGAATTTATTACCTACACCCTTAATAATATAGATGCAGGGGGCCAGGTCGACGTGATCTACACTGATTTTGAAAAAGCCTTCGATCGTGTGGATCACGTCATCCTGATCTACAAACTGTATAGGCTGGGAATACGTGGCGATCTGCTTCGTTGGATCGAGTCCTACTTGAGGAATCGTTGTCAAGAGGTCGTCATAGGTGGTTTTAAATCAAATTTCATATCCATCACGTCCGGCGTACCTCAGGGTTCACTATTGGGTCCTCTTCTCTATAACGCATATTTGTATGATATACACACCTGTTTCGCCAAGGCCTCATTCCTGCTGTACGCAGATGACAAGAAAATCTTTACCAAAATCAATGACATAAGTGACTGCTTAAAATTACAAAGTGACCTTGATAGTTTGGCTGAATACTATAAACAAAATAGAATCACTGTCAACATTAAAAAATGTCAAGTTATCACATTCACGAGGAAGCGTAAACCATTAGTCTTCCCGTACAGCATGGATGGTAGCAATATTGAGAGAACCAACTCGGTCAGGGATCTTGGGGTTATAATGGATGACAAATTAAGTTTTCGGGAACATATTAGTTCCATTACTAACAAGGCATTAAGAAACTTAGGTTTTGTTATGCGAACATGTAAGCCTTTCACTAATATTACCTGCATAAAATCATTGTTCTTTGCTTATGTTCGCAGCACACTAGAATATGGTTGTAATATCTGGTCACCGCAATACCAAATTCACATAAACAAAATAGAATCACTACAAAAGAGGTTCCTTAAATACCTTAACTATAAAACGAGAATGCGTAAACAAATTTCATACGAGAAACAGTGTTATTATTATAAACTTCTTAAATTATCTGACCGTAGGTCACTTTTAGATCAATTATTACTACACGATATCATTAACGGAAATATAGATAGTCCCCATTTACTAGCACTAATTAACATAAACACGCCCGGTCGTCGTACCAGACATACCAGACATAAACTGTTTTCTGTCAGGTCCTGTCGCAGTAAGTACGCTCAGAATTCACCTATCAATCGAATCTGTAATAGCCACAATAAGATATTTGCTGAACTAGATATCTTTTATCTCAGTAAGAGTACACTAAAACAGAAAATAACCAACCAATATATTACCACATATGACAGTGGATCGGACTAATCTGTATTTTTTTTTTTAGGCACCCTTTTAAAGTTTAAAGTTAGTGGAGGCTGCTAAGGCAGCTTCCGATCCCAAGATCATGTTTCGTGCCGGCTGATCGTAGGGCTAACTCTCACCCACTCTCACCCTCACTCTCGCACACACACACACACATACATACACACACACACACACACTCACACACACACACACACACAACATATACAAACACATAATAAACCAACACATGTGAACTTGCTCGCACCTACTGATAGCATAGTTTAGTCTTGTATAGATAGTATGTAAGTACCTCAGAATTTGTTAATAAATATTTAATCACTACTTTTCATTGTACGAGTAAACCTCTCGACTTGTAACACTTTATCTGTTTAAGTATATTAGGGAAACCTCTTATTGGCTTCTGTTTTAGTAATAAGTTTCAACGTTATCAATGTTATCAATGTAGCTGTTGGTTTTCTAATAAATAAATAAAAAATAAAAAAAAATATTCCCAAACGGTCAAAGCCTGCTCTACTCGATTCCCAAAGCGGGATTGCACGAAATGATCTTTTTAAACGGTTTTATTTAGCTCACCCCGTTTGTTTTATTTATTATTCTTGGGTCAAATTTAGTAATTCAAATTTCACCCTCTTCCTGTCAACCGATTAATCTGAAATTTTGTACACACTTTGGATTTTGGTGACAATACAATTATGTTTATTCATTATCATTATAAATTCAAGATGGCCGCCGCTACAAAATGGCGTATAATTTATGTTTTATCAATCCCATCAATATGGGTATCAAATGAAAGGGCTCAACAAGCAGAATACAATATACTATAAAAAATTGAAATCCAAGATGGCGGCCGCTACAAAATGGCGGATAACGTAGGTTTTATCAATCCCATCAATATGGGTATCAAATGAAAGGGCTCAACAAGCAGAATACAATATACTATAAAAAATTGAAATACAAGTTGGCCGCCGCTACCAAATGTATGTTTTTAATAAAAACTAAAAACTAGAAAATAAAAATAGGTAAAAAAACTTTTTAAGTTAAACGGTTCTATGTTAAACATACATTGCAATGTTTAAGATAAATGTACTAAAAACCAAAAAATAATAAAATAGATACAGTCGTGGGAATTATAAACATATGCATGCATAGACTAGACTAAAATAAAACCGTGGGGCACGTCAATTGTCTACAAATTATCGACTTAATGTGCCCCACGGTTTTATTTTAGTCTAGTCTATGCATATGTTTATAATTCCCACGACTGTATCTATTTTATTATTTTTTGGTTTTTAGTACATTTATCTTAAACATTGCAATGTATGTTTAACATAAAACCGTTTAACTTAAAAAGTTTTTTTACCTATTTTTTGGATTGTGAATGCGAAAGCCTGGTAGATAGATAGATAGATAAACTTTATTGCTTTTTAACAAATTATAACTTAACACATTGTAAGAAAAGTTTTTTAGTAAACAATTTCATACAGGGCTTTAGGTAAATCTCTTTCAACCTCTCGGATGGTTAATCAGTCCATGAAACTGAACAACTTCCCTAAGGAACATAGGTCAAAATACGAAAAAAAATTTTTTTGATCTCCCATACAAAATGCGCTATATGCTAATGAAGTTTGTATGGGAATTCAATTTTTTTTTACTGAGTAACCACCCGAAAGGTTGAAAGAGATTTACCTAAAGTCCTGTATATAACTTGCACAGTAAACTATTTTTAGTTGTTTCATCCTCATCCTTTAAACTACGTAGGTTTCAATAAGCCGAACTAATTTTTAACGATTTTGGGCTCCAAAATTCAGTTCAAGTATCCATCGATAATAACATCCAGAAGTTTGACTTCACTTAGAAATTATTTATTTATGTTGATGCAAGTTATAAAAAATAAATGCTCTTTATCCAAGTACGTTCCTGAACAGTATCATTGCGGGGCATACAGATTTATTTGTATCACCGGCCGAGTTGAATAGAATAATGTTTTGAAAACATTGTGAGTCTTTAAAACAAAGCAATCCTGGTTTCGCGTTGCACGGCTTCGTTCATACGCTCAAGTATCTATAAACCAATACCATGTCTGCTCGACTAGCCGTGGTCTGCATTTTTTGTCTTCCATTTAATTTAATAACTGTTGAAATTAGTGCAGATAAAGTCAAACGTGCCAGTGAGACGGCTACTTATTGGGCCCCTTTTCAAAGAAGACAAAGTCAATTTCACGAAACACAATCGTTGTCGAAGAGAAGTAGAAGGTACGCTCAGAATGATCACCTTTACTCCTTTGCTGATTCAGAAGATTACTTTGATAGAGGTGCAGGAGAGAGTGATGGGGAAGACTACTATGAAAAGAGAGAATGGTCTGATGTATACAGACAAGCTCAACACTCAAAACACCCAATCAAGATAGACCATCCAGACCTACACGATATTGAAGGGATTGGCATATCAGGTAAACATAGGGCTACAGTAACCACCCAAGAAAATTCAACAGTTGATCAAGTGACAAAGAAATCACAAGAAAAGCCAGAGAAAGAAGAAAAGGTGAGGAAGAAAAGTAGAGAAGCGCAACCAACGACCCACAAAACGTTGCGGACCAGCACAGTGGATGCTTTCAAACTGTTTTAAGTGCGTCAACTAACAAGACAGGGTACTTTATCTGCAAAGACAAATTTTGAAATCTCATTATTTATGCGCTTTTAAAATTTTGTTTTGTAAGCAGTAGCAATATTTTTTGGAGTGTGGTATATACGATCAATGTTGTAATAATTGTTAACTGGCGTGATGTGAAAATTAAATCCAAATCAATAACCGTCTCGTGATTAAATGACGCAATCATCAGATATAATTATTATTTTCATAGGAATTGTTAGGAGGCTTGAAACGTTAATTTACGCTTATGTCAGCGTCATACATTGAAGTATTATGTACTAGCGTACTAGAAAAGTCAGCGCGAACAACATCTTTGCAACATGCGCGGCAGTGCGGGGCGCGCGGGGGGCGGCTAATGATTCATAGATGCGACGTCACCGTTATAGAGGCGACACTTTGTTTATATTCTGCCTATTTCATTGGGTACCTCTTAAGTGCACATTATTTGACTAACAATTTTTATTATAATATTTATTTTTGGTATAAACTGACTTTACTCTGTGGAACAAACAATATTTGGCATAAATACCTATACTAACTGGTTCAGTCAGGATCATGGGAAGTTTCATTCCTTACAAACAGTGCTTTAACTATTTTCAATTAATAACTACAGTTTCTTCTAAAAATAAACGTCAGCTTATACTATGTAATGTACCTACACTGTTACACACCCAATGTCGCTTCTCATATTTTTAGTCTATGAAAAATGACGCAAAATGGCATCCACAAAATATTTTGCTTGAATTAAGTTTTAAAAACGATTATTTAGTTATTAACCGATAGAAAGTTATTCCTTTGCATTTTGACGTGTTACTCGAATTATTAGTGCAATATCGTAAAACACACGAAGGCATATTTATTGAGTTATAACGGGTTATTGCTTTAAGACATACAAGACTTAAACGCTCAAGAGCGAGCAAGCGACTGAGTGAACTGCGGCCGGCCGACCGCAGTTGAACGGAACACTGAGTTAGTGAGCGGCGTCTTCTCTATACGTAGTAGTAATAGCTCAATGGCGTCATAGGGTACTTCCAGAATAATATAAATAAAATCATTAGTTATTTGAGAATCATTTTTTGAGAACATTTTGTTTCATTAGCACTCTATTCATCAATTTACTCTATAGATTTAGAGTTTCGGCAAAAAATGTAAATAGTGTAAGATTTATTACTTTTGTATATGTTGCTATATTCGTTGTTTTAATAAATAGATCTTATAGCTTCATGGATCATATAGCGTTTATGTTGTATATACTTATGGATTTGGCAACTTACGAATGATTTAGGTAAATAATGAATGAGTATTGTAACCTGTTCATATAATTTAAATAACACAGGAAAAATAAATCAAAAAAATGTATCAAAAAATATATCATTAGGAGAAAAAAAATTGTTCTGATAAGATATTCCATTGAAATACCTAATTTATGAATGGAAATCAAAAAAACATTTTGTACAGGGTATGATTAAAATAACAAACAGATAATTAATGATAAGATTAGTCCCATTCATGTAAATTTTGCTGATTTTTTGTAATTAACAAATACACTGTGAATTAATTATTTAAGAAATTTTATAATTATAAACCTATTCACTGAACTGAACTACTGTTATCAAATATTTAAAAAAAATACAAGTAGAGGTCAAACAGAACCCAAACCGTACATGTTTTATAGTAAGTATTTTGTTTTTCAGTGAAAAATGGTTGAATGAGATTGTGTTTAATTTATAGTTAGGCATGGAATATTGTATTTTAAATCTTAATTTGAAAATAAATCATAAACGACAAATATATGATTTTTGTTTTATTTACCCAATAATATTTCTACAAATAAAAATAAAAAACACCAGTACAAGTACAGTGCTCCTATTTTTTATTGGTTCTCGGAAGTTCCGAAATTATAACAAAACAACAAAATTAAGAGCTTGATTGCAAAAATCCCTGCGTAATTGTTCCAACACATTAACAACATCTATCTACAGGCCGAGTTCGATAGTGACAGCGCCGCGACAACATCGCGGTCCTATGTCAAAATGTCAACATTGCCAACGCCATAGGGCGAGCAAGCCTTTGCGCGGGACCCTCGCGCAATCAAAGTGAAATTTCAGCGTGAGCCGAGCGCGAGTTTGTCGTTATCGTGCTAGAGCTGCAGCAACTCTAAAAGACTTGACCAATGAGTATAGATCCTCAAAATTTTAAACTTAATATAATATTTTGACATTTAATTGTTGCATTTTGTTGTATCTTAATTAACTTATTTTTTCTATGTCAATGATCTTAATTCTATGTTGAATTTTTTGTCATTCTTGTATGTCAAACCTTGACATCCGTTGACTGAAAACATTTGCTGAATGTAGTATTAATGTTATTAGTATAGGTACATATCATATTAATTATTGGAATTTTGACGATCCCATTATACTATGATATTACTTTAGACATAATATTGTAACAGGAGTTGTTAATCATAATATACATAATAAAACAAAGTCCTCCGCTGCGTCTGTCTGTCTGATCGCGATAACCTCAAAAACTACTAAAAAAACTATAAAAACTACGTATTTCTTTAAGGTTTTCACAAACGGATGGAGCGATACAAAAGGAAGGTTTATGTGTATAATTTATTTGCGAAATTTCCACGGGAACGAAGTCCTGGGCAGGAAGCTGGTGTGAAACAAATGAGTCTAATCTAAGAACGGAATTCCAAATATAGTATTGTAGACGATAAATTTAATAAAAAATAGACATGAAAATTATTACAACGAAAAGTAGTATTAAAATCAAATTATTATTGACAACAAATGAATAATTCAACAACAACATGAAAATAATTATGATTGCACTCATCATTATTTTCATGTTGTTGTTTGAATTATTCAATAAGAAGCATTTTATTTTTCCTCATCAGTCATCTCATTACATTTGATAGGTGAATACTTAACTCTAAAATAAAATAATAATAATAATATTAGGGTAAAACTAAAACTTTTTGTTTAAAACTGGCTGTATATGGACATAGATTTCTTTGCCTTTCCCGAAAGGGATAAATTAAACAAGATGAGTATAGATCATGGACTTAGATCCATGGTATAGATCCTCAAAATTTTAAACTTATTATAATATTTTAAAAAATAATGATATTTTGTGGTAAAGCATATGTATAGCGCTTATAACTTTTATATGGCTAAACCAATATAAATCAAATATAGCTAAGAACTGTCTCGATTACGTCAGCTTCCAAACAAAAAAGCCGCATTAAAATTGGTTCATTTGTTTAACTGACAGATACAAAGATATACAGATTCACTCTTTTTTTGTAGGGGGTTAATTATCGAGTCTGTACTGTATTGCCTCCGATCACACAAAATTTCCGGATTACTGTGACGTGGGCAACAAATCCGCTTCAAGCGGAACTCCGCTAGACATGTAGCCCGTATGCATCTCGATCGATGGGAAAAATATCCATCCAATGGGTATGAACCAACGCCACAGTAGAACATCCAAAAGGTGACGTGACCACTTAGATGCCTTCCAGAAAGGTGTAACTAAGACAGAGAAAGGTGAAAAGATATGGTGAGAAACCTTGAATTCTAATTATTTCCAATTATCTTTTACTAGCTTTCTGCCCGGGACTTCGTTCCCGTGGGAATTTGGGAAAATTATGTAGCCTATGTGTTAATCCAGAGTTTCAGCTACCTCCATACCAAATTGTATCAAAATTGGTCCAGCCGTTTGAGTGTGAAAGAGTAACAAACATCCATACATCCATACTTACAAACTTTCGCGTTTATAATATTAGTAAGGATAGTAAGGATTAGCCTCGAATTTTTTTGTCAATACGCCCCGCGCGCGCGTTTAGGCGGCCACTTGAGAGTTTTTTTTTCCTATTCTTTTGTGTGGCTACCGATTCTCATCCGGTTTTTTGTATTAGAATCTACAACAAGTGGTCCTTTAGAGGAAAACAAAAAATACTGCCGCGCGCTCACTTGAGAATTCGAACTATCGCATTAAAAAGTCAAGTACAACGCCCAGGTGTTGATCCGTAAAAAAATTCAGATTAAAAAACAAAAGGTTCCGTAAAGAAAAAAAATCGTACCATAGAATGATGGATGAATAGAGAACACACTTACAGTCTATGTTTATGTCGTTTCCGCATAAAAAAAACAATAGTACTCGATTACATTGCATGACAGCCGCTCTTTGTTTACATTGTTACCGCGGCCTTGAAACCCGATCTATTTACGACGCTTTTGGGCATTCGATTTAAACAAATTATACGTAATTAGAAAGAGAGTTTCATATAGAAACTATTAAAAGTGTTTGTTTTTAAAATAAAACATTAGTGTGTTCACATTTTAATGATCCGTGCGGTAATTCGACACCAAGCGGCGCGTCATCCAAATGGATGACTTGGGGCTTGACCTTCAAACATTTTAGTTTTTCATTGTACCTAATGTTTCAACATTATCACTGTCTTAAAGTACCGACCTAACAAAATTTTAATTTTTTTTTAGTCAACCTTAGGGGTAATAATATTGATATGATGTATGAATATTATGAAAAAACATGACATAAGTGATAATCAAGAAATGTTCGCCTGAAAACTTTATTTTGCCCCAATTTGAGCCAATTTTGACATTATTAAAGTATTGGATCAGAGGTATTCCTCCCATGCTGGACTAAGACATGGACTGGTCCATGACTAGGATCAATGAAAGCAAGAGGTGCCAGCTGCCACCTCTTTCAAGGCATACTGTAGAAGCAAGTTAGTGGGACTCGAGGGTTTTGTTGTAATATGGGCGAAAGGCTCACAACCACAGATCACAGAAACAGCTCACAACTCACCACTGTTACAATCATATTTCAACTTATTACCCTCAGAATGAATGTGCCTTTTTATAATTCGGAAACAGCACGGCAAAATTGTATTACCATTTCCTCCTACATACTAGGGATATTTATAGTTAGGAACATAAGGGGCAATGACAATTCAAATTTCGCCTTGCCGTGCCGTGCCGTTCGAATTATAAAAAGGCCCAATGTCTAAACTGGCTTCAAGTAGTTCTTGAACTAGTAATAAGACGTTCTGCCTACCCTAAAAAGTATTCTAGGCGTGAGTATAGATGTATGCATGGATCAATGGTTCAAGTTACATTTGTTATGTTATGTGACTTTTTCATTGATTCCCAAGCGATCAATCGAAGCAAAATATTTGGAAACTATCAATGATCCAATTCGCGTTAGCATTTCTCAATGAACGTCTTGTATTTTAAAAATATTCGTAGTATCTGTGTAAACTTTGAAACGCGGACATTGACATATAGAGACGGAACGATTCGAAGCCTGCGAGATGTGGTGTGGAGAAGGATGGAAGAAAGATACTAGAAAAAAATAGTGAAAACGTTTAAGGAAAGAGAAGCTTGGTAATAATAATAAATTGATAGAACTTGATTTGACTCGAAAAGGAGTAAGGAAGAGAAAGACCTAGGTAGAAATAATTATACCTACCGATTATCGGCCCTAGCATATACAATGAGACTTTTCTCTAATGAGTGTACGTATAGACTTCCGGATCAACAAAAGGAACTTACCTATACCATTTAGCCGTGTGGTGATTGGTTGAGAATAACTCCATCCCATCCCTTTCCGTGGGTGTCGTAAGAGGCGACTAAGGACACACAAATGAGACCTGCCTCCTAGTAATCCATCCCAGGCAACGACACTTCATTTTTTTCTGAATCTAAGGTGTCGTCCTATGGTCTCATGTGGTGTGGTAGGCTCTGTAAAGGGCCGTCTTGTTCGCGACCACCCTCCTACCGAAGTCCGACGCCAAACAGCTTGCTGTGTTCCGTCGGTGCGTGGGAGTACCAGTGCCTTTATAGGCATTTTCTGGGTTACTCGCTTTATGGTCAAGATTGAGGTCAAGAGTTAACCATCTTATAATAAAAAAAGCCTATATTCCCTTTCGGGGTAGGTAGAACGCCATGTGGTTCTAGAACCGCTTGACGCCAAATTTGCCATTCACAAGGAAAATATATGTATAGTATTTGGATTTAGAGAAGTTTTCACTTCTTATACGTTTTGATTTAGACATACGTTAACGTCAATTGAATGCAAAAGAAATGCAACCTTCTGTTCATATTTTTAAGGTTATGTTTTTCTTGGCAATCAACTGTCAAGAGAGTGAAGTCTCATCGCTTATGCTGTCCTAGGACAGCAAGTCAAAGATAAGGTTTAGGTGGTAGCATATCGGGAAGTTAAATTACTGGCAGAAGCTAGATTGTGTATTTTCCTGGCTTTTGTTATTCAAAACCAAACAGTGAAGTTAATCTACGTACACTGGGGCAGGGAACCTGATAGGTGACCAATGCAATTTATCTCGAGTGATCGGTAGGAGCTACAATGCTACAGATAGACACACAGATACATAGAAACACACGTCAAACTTAAAACAACCCTCTTTTTCATCTAGAATTTAAAAATGCACAAAATTACTTTTTCCTCGTGACATAAAGATATTTTTTTAACAATTCTTTTTCTTATAAAAAATCTTTAAGGTGTGTCAAATTATCATAAAATTGAAATGAAAGTTTATTAATAATTAAATAGACAACAATTCCATTAGATAAAGGTCAACTCACAACGGAATTGCTAATAAATTTATGGAGTATTGATGTGCCTTTAATTAACCAGAAGATATTGCGGCGTTTTGGGGCTTGACATCACGCAATGCTTACTTTGATAGAAAATATCAAGGATATGATATATCTTCGATAAGTCTTTTTGTATTTTAGTACGGATTTTTTATAAATCGTATCACGAACTCTTAAAAAATGGCGTCCAATATCGTGATTTTATCAGTCTGAGTATTTTAATCATAATGAAAATGTAGACTGGCGAAGTTGTAAAGAACAACTTTACATATATCACAGCTCGAGTAGATGGTAATTCGCCGCGGTTTTATGTCAAAATGTCAACATTGACAACGCTAGACGGCGAGCAAGCCTTTGCACGGAGCCCTCGCGCAATCAAAGTGAAGTTTCAGCGTCAGCCGAGTAGCGCGCCGCGCGAGTTTGTCGCCATCGTGCTCGAGCTGCAGAGCCTCGTCCGTTGATTGGTAGGGTGCACCGCTAGCAGGCAAAAAAAATAAAAAATAAAAAATAAACGCTACATACTCAAAGGCCCACACTAAGGTTTTCCCTTGTGTCGTGGGTCCCTTGGAACACACATAAAGACAAACACAAACACCCATGACCCGAGAACAAACATCTGCTTTTCACACAAATGTTTGCCCCGACTGGGGATCGAACCCAGGACCCGCCGATCAAGAGGCAGCGTCACTACCACTCGACCAAACCGGCCGTCAAGGATGACGATTTTGGAGTACTAAGGTCCGTACTATAGAACGCGACCCAGACTCTGATTTATACTTAAATAGCAGTCGTCTTTGTCATTTTGATAGAGAAAGAGATGATCAATAGTTAAGTATGGATCAAGACTTGAGTCTCCTTCTGTGATACGAGCCTAAGCCTAAGACGTTATGACCACATTATTGCAAAGCTTGTCATAGTGTTGGCAAATCCTGAGGCGCCATTGTTAATTGATGCAAACAGATCTAACTGTGTGGTGTCCGGTTCAGAATAGCACCACCCCATCTCTTCCCGTGGGTGTCGTAAAAGTCGACTTAGGGAAAATTGGTGAGACCTGCCCCATAACAATACGCCATCTCGGACAACGTCGTCTCAATTTGTCTCATATTGAGATGACGGTCGAAGGTTCCATAAAGGCTCTTCAAAGGCCCGCCTGGCCTCGCACCACCCTCCTACCGAAGTCCGGCGCCAAACAGCTAGCTATGTTCCGTCGGTGAGTAGGATAATCAGTGCCTTTAAGGGCAATTCTGGGTAAACTCGTTCGACCTCATCTTAGTCCTTTGGGCAGCAAAATTGTGGTCAAGAGTTTACCCATGCTTTGCAAAAAAAAAAGATCTGTCATTTTGTCTTAGAAACGAGACCTATCCATGTCCCTTTATTTGACTTTTATTTAGGATATTCAACCGAAAAATTGCGGTGGTGTAATTTTAACCATCAAAATATGAAATAATAATATTTATATCTGAAAAAGTATATATTCTTAAAAAATTCATCAGTAAGTCGTAAAAGGTTGAGCGCGTCTGGCAGATTTATGTTTCCATACCACTTTTTTTACCTTCGGAAGAAGGTTTATTGTTAGGTTTTCAATTTATAATGCTTGTTCAATATTTCAGTTACAAGGTAAGCTTTCTCAAGATGAACTTGAATATTTAAGTAATTTGAGCAAAAATATAGGAGCAAATTGAGTCACTATTTAAAAATACATACACTCACGCCTAGGTATAATCTCTAAGAGGGAAGGCAGAACGATATGTGATTAACATGTCACCACGTTTGAAATTCTTTCTGAGAGTATTTAGATGAAATATGATATAGTGTTGACAGGTTTTCAGATTTTATCCTACGATCAGATGCTATGTATGATATTTGTATTCATTTTTTATTTATTTATTAAAAACTAGCATCCCGCTCGGGACTTCGTTCCCGTGGGAATTAGGGAAAATTATGTAGCCTATGTTACTCCTGGATAATGTAGCATCCTAATGGTGAAAGAATTTTTAAAATCAGTCCAGTGTAGTTTCGGAGCCTATTCGTTACATACAAAAATACAAATCTTTCCTCTTTATAATATTTGAATAAATTGTATGGTCCGAGAAAGCGCTGGCGGGATGAGCTAGACGTCTTTGAAAAAGAGTGGGTGAAAACCGCACAGCACCGTGGACGCCTGGAGGAAACGAGGGGGGGGAGGCTAATTAAAAAAAATTATATACCACGTTACTTTTTAATCAGTACCCGTATTTTTTTTGTTTTATATCGTTTCATATAAAAATTAAAAAATAGATCGTCTGAAGCATGAAAATAAATCTAAATTTTTGTATGGAAAAAAAATAACATCGTCCAATTGACTTGAAACTTGGTAATAGTACTCATCAACACAATTTGTGGCACTCTTATTTCTGCGTTTCACAAAATTCATCCTCCAAGACTTTAAAAAGGGGTATCAAAATCTGAAAATTGTAAAAAAAAATCCTTTTCATTTACATTCTATCAACGTTACTGACATCGTAATAAATATTTGGGTTCTGATTTAAAAGTCACTCTGTATATAATTAATCTAGCAAGAATCTAGCAGAAAAAACGTTTACTTAAAGATTAAAGTTAAAATAGTCAAGTTGATTGCCATTGTGCAGTGCTGCCCCCGATGTGGGGCGTTTAATGGTAGGGATAGAACAGTTTTGTCTACTGATATCTAAGCTATATCACTGCAAACCCTTATCAAAATTTAACAAATATAATATAAACACACAATTACAAAATTAGAGTGATTGTTGTATTCATTCATAATTTTCAGAACAAGGTTTGCATTAAAATCCGTTTTTTCCTTCCAAATCCAAAAAAAAAACAACGAAACAAGTAAATGGTAAAAAGATAAAACTCGAAGCTACAAAAAAAAATGTCCTATTTATATTCCTTTGAAGTAAGTAAGTTCATAGTAAAGACGGTGCTTGAGATCTAAGCAACAATGTTTGAGAAGAATGGTGCAATCCTATTGTGGCAAGAAATCTATTGTATCACGGATTATCCTTGGAGGAATGTGTTTGTTGAAACTGTATATGAATTTTCCAGATCAAATTCGAATTTTCTAGAATACATTTTCAGCAGTCACTAACACGGAGTCAGTGATATCGTTATTTTAGAGAAAAAGACGAATGTAATTAAGAAACTTCTTAAATTAATTAAGATTTTTTTCCCCGACGAAAAAAGGGGTGTTACAAGTTTGATGTGTTTATCTGCAATAATCTACATGTCTGCCTGTGGCATCGTACCACTTAAATGAATGGACCGATTGTATAATATTTTTTTTGTTGTTTGATTGGGATGGTTCTTAGCTATATCTTATCAAAATTGGTTCAGTGTTTTAAAAATTATAAGTCTTGAATGGATTGATAAAAAGGAATCTGTCCATACATAATTCTGTCCAAAACGGAATCTCTCCAAAAAGGAATTGCCGAAAAAATCTCTAAATATATGGGCTGATGTATACTTGCACGATAAAAAGATAAGACGTACAGTATTCTTCCACGCTGGACTGGGAGTGAAAGAAAACTTAGAATGTGCCAGCTTCTTACGTACTCTTCCCAGGTATACAGTAAAAGTCTGTAAGAGGGATGCGAGGGTTTTGCTGTATAATGGGCGAAAGGCTGACCACCTCTCACCATTATGCAGCTAGTTCCATCTGTTAACCGTCACAATTCGTGTCAAACGTGGCATAAAACCACCGATTCTCGGCCTACCCTGTTAGGGATTATAGGCGTGAAAATATGTATATATGTACGTACAATATTTTTTAAATTATATCTAGTACCCTAGGGTCGTTTACAAAGCCGTATACCGTGAATAGTGTGACTGATACCTGACGACCTACTTGTGCAGTGAAGTGGGGAACCTTTTACATAAGGACCTCAAAGTGATATCCTTGTAAACTTTATACTTACAGCGTTATAGGGGTATTAATATATGGAGTTTTTGTACGGTAGAAACCAAAATAGGATTTGGTAACAATATTAAGATAAACTAGTTTTTAATTTTTAATTTTAATGTAGAATAGGAAGATTATATCACGAAGGGACTAGTGTCTAAGAAACAGGCAAGCCCTAGATTAGACACTAGTATTCAAAAATTGTGACACGTATGTTTATTTTTAACTAGCTTTCCACTCGAGACTTCGTTCCCGTGGTAATTCGGGAAAATTATATAGCCTATGTCCATCGCGGATAATGTAGCTTTCTAATGGTGAAAGAATTTTACAAATCGGTCCAGTAGTTTCAGAGCCTATTCAATGCAAACAAACAAACAAACAATCAAATCTTTCCTCTTTATAATATGTATATATAGACTAGCGTTGCGCCCGGGACTTCGTTCCCGTTGGAATTCGGGGAAATTATGTAACCTACGTCCATCGGAGATAATGTAGCTTTCTAATGGTGAAAGAATTTTGCAAATCGGTCCAGTAGTTTCGGAGCCTATTCAATGCAAATAAACAATTAAATCTTTCCTCTTTATAATATTAAGTATAGATATATACAATAAGTATAGATGACGTATAAAAATAAAGTATAAATAGACATACATAGAAAAATCTCACGCGGTTTCGTGGTACAATACGTAACACCAAAGTAAATAAATAACGGAAACTTCGTAACTTGACGTTGCCAGAATAGTACATTGTGCATCAACGGGTGAAAGGCACCGATTACTCCGGAATCGGACTTTCTCCCGAGTGCTACATAGTGCTTTATACTACACCTGTGAGGAACATTCAAAGACTTGTATTGTTGAAACTATTTAATTAAAATAATAATTACTACAAAAAACGAAAGTAAGGAATTAACCTAATTAAAAGTTATGTTACAGTTTGTGTAATTATTTAAAGTAAATGAAATAGTTTTACCACCAGGACGACTTATACTAGTGTGAGATATTTGAGACAAAGAGGGCGCCGCCGCACTCGCGTGTTCTGAGACTTCAGGTTTTGGTGTTCGGTCAGAGCTTATAGCCGCCGCACTCGTCGAAGGTTGGGGGTCTTTTAGTTCTAAGACTTCTGTCTTTTGTGGTGCGACACAGCCCATAGACGCTGCACTCGTGGAAGGTTGAGGGTCATGATAATTAATTGAATCTGTAATTTGGTTGCTTATGCGTCTTTTATTCTCAATTGAATTTTCAATATAACCTTCTGCGACAGCGGACGACTTCCAACCACCGTGACGTTTAATTGTAGTCAAGTCGGCACCGGAGTCTGCGAGAATGGTTGCTGATGTTCGGCGAAAGCATGGCCTGTATATTCTTGTGGATCAGGCAAATTTAGAAACGTTGCTATATCCTTCGCAATAGTGCTGATTTTGTTCTTTCCTACGACTTGCTGAGTACATTTTTGGTTCCTATATTGAACTAGAAAGCGGTTTGTCTTCATTCCAGTCGGGCGAAGTTCCATATATTTTTTAACAATGTCGTGATGTAAGCCGGTTATTACAAATGAGCGCTGGATTTTCGTTTTTGTATTAGGCAACTTAACAATAATCACATTTTGTTGTGATTCAATGTTGTCAATAGTCAAGTCCGCAAGTTCTTGCGAACGACAAGCACCAGTTATTCCGAGTATTAATACAACCTGTAGAATACAATAAATAAATGAAATGTTCCTTTAAATAATCCTACAAAAGACGATTTTTCATTAAAAATACAAAAAGTTACCTTCATTAACAGATATTTGTCATTGGGGGCATCATTTAAAAAGGAAAATACATTGTTTGTAGTTAGAACTCGAGACTTTTTACTGTGAAAGCCATCAGATTTTCTTTTTAGGCCATAAGCTTTGTGTAATTTTTTATTTCTATGTTATGTTTTGTCAGCAAAATACTCTTTAGCATGGAATATATTGACCACATGGTGCTTGGCTTATATATTGTGGATTTTTCACTAAAATAGGCTATTAGAACATTTTCCTTAGAACGATTGCGCCTTGTTTTCTAGCTTCCAAGCCATGAATTGGTCATACGTATGGATGTATTTTTTTTTTCTTTGGGAGCAGGTTTGACATAGCACTTTCCGCTGATGTTTTTAAGTCTGGCGGTGTCATTTCAATGTCCATTTCATCACTTTCACTTGAACTCGTCATTTTACTCAATTTACTGATATAACGCAAAAACACCGAAACAAATAAAAATTCGCAAATTTCGCGCCTCTTTTGTTTTTTAATGAAGACAAGCGGATTTGAGATCAGTAGCAAGGAGATTCCATATTTAAATTTCGTAAAAACTGCTTGGACAGCTCACGCGTGCGCTGACCAAGGAGTTTTTACTTTAAGAAGGAGTTTTGAATGCGGACGCCATAGATTAAATAACACGTTAGAAATGAAAATTCGTACATTTTTCCCTCCCGCTAAAACACGTTAGAAATGAATTTTCACACATTTTTCTCTCCCGCTTATTTTGGTCGAGGAAAAAACTAACGTTCTACTAACGAGAAAAAACTTGTTCCGATCAGGTGTAGTATAAAAATAAATTACTTGTATCCAATTGGACCTTTTTATAATTTGAACGGCACGGCAAGACAATTCAAAATTTAAATTACCATTGCTCACTATAATCTCAGCTTCTCGTATTACTATTACATAGGAAGCAATGGTAATACAATTTTGCCGTGCCGTTTCTGAATTATAAAAAGGCCCAATAATGGTTGAATCTAATTACAACCATTTACTTAATTACCTATTTGCTAAGTTGTTCCTGACACCTGAATAACATTTTAGTTCTTTAAACTTTGTACTGAACACTTGTAAAAGTACTGTGTAAATTTTAGTAGTTTTGCTATCCTAAGTGATTCATGGTATCAAAAGGGATGATACCATTTAAAAGATATGAAAAAGGTATGAATAAATCACCCTATCCCTCTCCGGATGAGAATGGGGATAAATGGCACAATCAAGATAATTCGGCACAATGACGACGTCGCTACTTTTCCCATCTCCCCCTTTGAAGTTCTAGTTATAAAAGTGAATAATTAGTTGAACATGGCCGAAAATAGGCGCAGGAGAGGTTTTTGATGAGTTGGCTAAGAGTGAATCATTTGATTTAAGAAGTTTTATCTGGAATTATTTTTGCCATTTTATTTCGGAATCGTCGGATTTGTACAGTGCTTATAGTTCTGCAAATTTTGTAATAAGTAAGTTGAGTTTCAAATGACAAGAACGAGATAGACACAGTTTTTCGAGAGACGCTAAGAAGCTATTATCATTAGATTTTAAAAATGCAGCAAGTAGAAATCTTCTAATAGTTTGTGACGTATAAAGAGACTGCATTAAGTTTTTAGCCTAGTTCGATTACTATATATGCCTTCAAATTAGCTAGCGAAACCTTAGGGAGTGATTCTACCCAAAAACTGAACAGCTTTCCCGAGAGTCTATTTCATATATACTCTTTGGGCAAAACTGTTTGGGGAAAGCATTCTCAATAAAAATTAGAATTCTCATACAAAGGCAAATCAGCTAATCGCACAAATTATATGGAGAGGGTATTTTTTTTATATTTGAGTATGTACCTATGTATCATTAAAAATAGTCATAAACGCCTATATACAGTGACTTAAAGTTAATAAGCGAAATTTTAGCGGTGATTCTCAACTTGACGGCCGGTTTGGTCGAGTGGTAGTGGCGCTATCTCTTGATCGACGGGTCCTTGGTTCAAATCTCAGTCGGGGCAAATATTTGTGTGAAAAGCAGATGTTTTTTCTCGGGTCATGGGTGTTTGTGTCTGTCTTTATGTGTGTTCCAAGGGACCCACGACACAAGGGGAAACCTTAGTGTGGGCCTTTGAGTGTTTGGCGTTTTATTTATTTATTAACTTTCCCTAACGAACTGATTTTTTAAAATTTTGCACCTTGTGTTCCTTGATGATTATTAATAGAATACAAAATAATGTCTGTCGTAGAACCGATAGCCGTTGTTGCAGACGAGTTCTAGACTGGAGACCGCAATCGGCAAACTTAGCGTAGGGCGCCCTGTGTAACTAGGTGGGGTGATGATATTCGTAAGGTAGCAGGCATTGGTTGGAGGAAGAGACCTAAAGACCAAGATCAGTGGCTTGTCATAGGAGAGGCCAATGTCCAGCGGTGGACTAACACAAACCGACGATGATGATGAATTTAATGTCAGCCAATGTATGGAAAAGCCTAGACAACATTTAGGTCAAGGCTTAATTTAAACACTATCATTCTAGACTAGTTAAAGCACTAAAAGTTACGACCGTGCGATCATGGAAAACTGACCAAATGAACATAAAACATTTTATGACTGCTAGTGTAAGTACAGAGACCAGCGCATCAGGTTACTCCATTTTCATTGCAAAACCGCTCTTATCACGACATCACAGAGGGCACACGTGTGGTAACCTGATTTGCGACCCTCCGTACATTTCCCGGAATCAAAAGGGCTCAGTATGACATATTGAACTAGCTTTCCGTCCGCAGCTTCGCCCGCGTTGATTACATTTTATTACGTTCCCAGCTGTGGGATAAATGTAACCTATTGTCCTTTTCCAACGTCTAATCTAATTGTATACCAAATTTCATCAAAATCTGTCCAAAAGTTTAGGCGTCAAAGCCTAAGAGACAGACAGAGTTACGTTCGCATTTATAATATTAAGTAGGGATAGTCACAATATCACATTTCCTTGAATATGCTCTTAAATTCGAATACCTCTAATGCACCTGGCATCTTTTAATTTCAATGCTAAAAGTTATACGTTTTTTTTATTAGAGGCCGTTTTGCGGTTTTCAAAATTTTGACACCAGGATTAGTCAAGTTTGTCAGGAACTAATTTATTTAACAGTTTGTTGTACATACAAAAAACGAAAAAATAAGTTACGAGTATTTATAGACAAAAGGACTAACACAGGAAAGATGTTCCATACTTTAATGTAAAAATCAGAAAACGGATCTTTTTTTTTATTATGTTTACTGGCGGTTAATACATTATTACCTTCTTAATATAACATCTATGTTTACTAACTAAGTGCTTAACCAATTACAAGTAAACTCCGCATGCATTAATATTCGGCAATTTGATGTAAAGAAAAGAACTCTTTAACAAGGGGAATATAAAAGTTAATGAAGAAATGAAAAATAGAAAAAAAGACAGAAATAAAAATGTTAGGCAATACCATTAATTAATAAGTATAAAGTTGCAAGCAAGCACCTACTAGTCCATTACAAGCCACAAAACTAAAATTAAAACTACAAGCTTTTTAATCCCTATCTTAAAAGTAAGCAACGAATTACTACATTTATGTCAACTGAGTTATCATAATGATAACTGTTATACATATAAGCGACAAATACGTGGAACTGGCGAGTTGTAACCAAGAGTAATCTTGCTACTACATCCTTTTCTAAATATAAGATGGGTTAACTCTTGACCTCAACCTTGACCATTAAGGTCAAAGATGAGGTCGAAGATGGAGCGAGTTAACCCAGAAAATGCCTATAAAGGCACTGGTACTCCCACGCATCGACGGAACACAGCAAGCTGTTGGCGTCGGACTTCGGTAGGAGGGTGGTCGCGAACCAGACGGCCCTTTACAGAGCCTACCACACCGCATGAGACCATAGGACGACACCTCAGATTCAGAAAAAATGAAGTGTTGTTGCCTGGGATGGATTACTAGGAGGCAAGTCTCCCCGTGTTTCCTTAGTCGCCTCTTACGACACCCACGGAAAGAGATGGGATGGTGTTATTCTCAACCGATCACCACATGGCCAAAATTTCCTTATTTCCTTATTTAATCTTTATTCCCTTATTTATATTATAATTGTGAACGTATGCGTTTGTTTGTTTGTCTTTCCTTTAAGTCGTAACTGAGCAAAGTGATCGATCTGATTATTTGCACACAGGTATTTGGAGAACCTAATAAGGCCCGTATTACAGAAGGATACTCAAGTCTAGATCGATTCTTAAGTATAGATTGTCTCTTTTCTCTCACTATTAAAATGACAGATAATTGCTATACAAGTATAGATCAGAGTCTGAGTCCCGTTCTGTAATGAGGACCTAAGAGTCACAAAGGTATCTACTTTTTGACGCATATAAAATTGCGCCTAGAAATCTAGTATTTTTTTAATGTGTTTTGAAACAAATTCCAACATTATTGCCCCAGTTATTATTGCCCTAGAAATACTTATCAACCTATAATATTAATGTACAGACAGCAGCTCGTCGGTTTACCCATTTGTACAGTCAGCAGCGTTGCAGTTAGGTAGAGAAAACTTCGAGCGGGAAATCACCAGAAGAGTGCAGCTTGGCTGGGCAGCATTTGGGAAGCTGCGTCTTATCTTTTCGTCGCCACTCCCGCAGTGACTAAAGACCAAGGTCTTTAATCAATGCGTTCTACCAGTCATGACCAACGGAGCCGAAACGTGGAACATGACAGTGAGGTTGGCCCACCGATTGCACGTCGCTCAGCGAGCAATGGAACGCTCCATGCTCGGGATCTCGCTAAGGGATAGAATCCGAAACGAGGTCATCCGACAGAAAACCGGAGTGATGGATATTATCCAAAAGTGTAGCAAGCTGAAGTGGCATTGGGCTGGCCATGTCTGTCGCAGAACCGACGAGCGTTGGAGTAGACAGGTTCTCGAATGGAGACCACGTCTTGGCAAACGTAGTGTAGGACGCCTCCCAGCCAGATGGTCAGATGACCTAAAGAAGATAGCGGGTAGTGGCTGGATGAAAACAGCGGAGGATCGTGCAAAGTGGCGCACCTTTGGGGAGGCCATGTTCAGCAATGGACTGCAACAGGCTGATATGGAGACAGTCAGCAGTTTGTCAGGTTACCCATTTGCACTACGAAATAAGGCGCGATTACGAGCGAGATAAGGGTGACGTCAAAGTCAACATGCATAGCCTGATGTGCTGCCGTGTGTACTACGAAAACCGGCGGCGCTATTACCAGCGAGATAAGGGGAACGTCGAGGTCAATTTGGTTAGCCTGAGGTGCTGCCGTGTGTACCCAGTCTATATTTTTGAAGCAGCTAAATTTCAAAAATATAAAAATTTGTTTACGACTTCTAAGTCAAAGTCAAAGGCAAAAATACTTAATTTTTATAGAACATACAAAGTGCTTCTTGAAAACATCATAAAAATACATCAGCAAAATCAATATAAATCATTGAGCAAAATAGTGAGTCTAAGCAGTGGTTCCCGGGTAGGTTCCTGGTAAGAGAGGTAGTTCCCAAAATGGTCTTAATAAATAAATCCTATCATCACATATTAATTTACGAAATACAACAAGCTACCGGGCAATATAGGAAATATCTCTAAATCCAAATTTTGTTATTTATACGTTAGAGCAGGGTTTCTCAAAGTGGAGTACGCGAACCCCTAGGGGTTCGCCATTCGTTGGTAGGGGGTTTGCGGCAAGATGCCAAGTAAAAATTAAGGTTAAAATTTCCTAAAATTACTCCTAAAATTAACCTTATTTGCGACAAGAAACAAGCCCACCTATCACATTAATATTCAAAATTTATTCCTTTTGACACTCTATTTGTTACCTTTTATTGAAACAAAAACCTTATTTTCTGCAACAGTCAACTTTATTATTTTTTAAAGGGGGGGGGGGGGATTTAATTGGTTAGTCAAGGGGTTCGCTGTCATCTGGAAACTTGTTTGAGAAACCCTTCGTTCTCGTGGAAGTTTCGTAAAATACTTTCTTATTCCTTGCCAACGTTATAAAAGGAACCGTTGCAGCAAATTTCAGCTGGCTATGTCCAGGAGTTTAGGCTGCACATTGATGAGTCAGGACGTACAATTTTATACAGGGCTTTAGGTATCTCTATTGCAACCTCTCGGGTGGTAAATTTTCCCAAGAAACATAGGTCAAAGTACGAAAAAAAATGTTTAACCTCCCATATAATACAAAAAGCGCTATAAACTGATGAAGTTTGTTTGGGAACTCAAACTCAAAAATGAGTTTTAAATCATTTTTTATTTTACCTTAATTATAACCTTGACATCTCGTAATATAGTTACAAAAAAAAAAAATAAGGGCTCAATTCTTAAGCGCGCTGTTATTTACAAAGACATTTTTTTCTGCGTCTACTCGATATGTATTTGAGCAAAGATAGAACACGACAGTTCTGCCTGTATCTACTCTATGGTTTTGTGCGCACTAGAAGTTTCACCTTTTCCCTAGCCTAGGGAACGGCACAGGTGTGCTAGGTAGCTAACAGGTAGGTTCAGGCCATGACCGCTTATTTGTAGGCTTTCGTTGCTTACTACAATATTATACTTACCCGATTTAATTCTGAAGGTTCATTTGCTACGTTTCTTGAAAATTTGAGAAGAAAAATCTATAGATATTTTTTTTTTCAAAACATACATTTTATTAATCTAGGTTTCGATAAGCCCTAGCGGGTTTGTCTCGAAATGAGTTCGTGGACATAATTAATATGACTTATCATAAGACAGTCGTTGAAGCCATTGTATTCCACAATCCGGGCGAGGTAGTCTGCAAATACGAGTAAGATTTTAATGCACTTTTGCCGTTTGTGGAATGCAATGACTTGCAAGTATTGCTATGAGAAATAATCTATTAATATATTTCCATAACATTATATAAATGCAAAAGTTTGAAATACGAAAATGTGTAAGGAAGATGGATGGATGTTTGTTACTTTTTCACACAAAAACTACTGCACAGATTTTTGTGAAATTTTGTAGAAATATAACTAAGATATTAGAATAACATGAAAGCTACATGATTTTCCCAAATTCCCACGGAAACTAAGTTAGCTGAGTACCATATAAAATACCGTGGTGGAAACGCCTGGTGTCAAACCTGCAGCTCTAGCACGATAACGACAAACTCGCGCTTGGATCACGCTGAAACTTCACTTTGCACGAGGGCCCCGCGCAACGGCTTGCTCGCCCTATGGCGTTGTCAATGTCGACATTTTGACATAGGACTGCGGTGTTGTCGCGGCGCTGTCACTATCGTACTCGACCTTCACAAAAAACTATGGATTGTATGTTTAA
The DNA here is from genome assembly GCA_949987775.1 of Aproaerema taeniolella. Classification (NCBI taxonomy): domain Eukaryota; kingdom Metazoa; phylum Arthropoda; class Insecta; order Lepidoptera; family Gelechiidae; genus Aproaerema; species Aproaerema taeniolella. Next base: position 7,917,025 of record OX465265.1, on the reverse strand, counting down.
TGAGAAACGATAAATAGATTAAATTTTTATTTTTAAACATTTATACTTTTAAATGTATAAATGTATACTTTCAATACGCTCTCAATGTTTACTTTCTCAAAATCATCTGGACCTCTAGCAGGTTTGAAACTAACTGTTTCATATGCAGCGCTAGCCTTAAAATTGCTTACTCTTTACTTTTATTTGAAAGATTGGTTCCTATTCATTACGCTTTAAACCTCAAATTCCTTTATCAACGTAAAGCTTGCTTTATAAGTTGGTGAAGTCTGACAACGAGTACAAGAAATAGCGAGAACGAGAAATTCCGTTGCCAAATCTCAGTAATCGGCCTGCCAATGAACCCATTTGGCAAAATACAAAGAATAAACTTTTCACAACATTTCATAGTTAGCCTGCCGTATAGACAATAGCACAATCTGGATTAATGTAATGAGTGCTTCTGATGGACAGTTTAGTCGAGTGGTAGTGGCGCTGCCTATTGATTGACGGGTTCGATTCCCAGTCGAGGCAAACATTGGTTTAAAAATCAGGTGTTTGTTCTCGGGTCGTGGGTTTTTGCTGCAAAGCCCACAGCTGTATCATTTATCATTTATTTATTTTTACAGCTGTATCATTTATTTTTCTTTCTCTACAAGCCCGGCAAAAAAGTACACACAGCAGCACATCACATACATGTTAGCCTTGACGTCGCCCTTATCTCGCTCGTAATAACGCTGGCTTTCTTAGTGGAATTGGATAACCAGACGTGCTGCTGTCAGTACAACAAAAGACTATTTAACAAGACAAATAACGACATTAACGCTTCCCTTCTGCCATTAAAACCGACCCACCACATAATTATTAATTAATATTCATGGCTTAATTAATTTTTTCATAGCTCCAAAAAATTTACAAATCTTGTGGAGATATTATTCAACAATTTAATTTTATTTTATCTTTGATGATAAAAATCAACAGTTTTTAAAAACTATTATCAAAATGATAAGAATAAAGAGGAAAGATTTGTATAAATAAATAAATAAACGCTACACACTCAAAGGCCCTCACTAAGGTTTTCCCTTGTGTCGTGGGCAGGCGCGGTCGCAGCCTGAAATTTTGGAGGGGGTCACTCACCCAATTCACAACTAAGTAGACAGCCTTTATCTTGAATCTTTACAATAAACCGACAAATCTTTATCATAACGACGCATATCGATTTTGCTAGGATTACCAAAACTACGTAGTTCGGTTCCTTGTTTCTAAACTAGATGTCATTTCCAAGTTATTTTGGCCATCGTACGTAGTTCATAAAAACACCACTAGATGTCAGCAAACTATACATTTATCGCGGTTAGGGGATAGCTAGAAATTTATTTTTATTATTTGGAAAATTTTTGAGATTTTTCAATTTGACCTTAGATTTTGGGGGGGGTCATGTCCCCTGTGACCCCCCCCTTCGGACCGCGCCTGGTCGTGGGTCCCTTGGAACACACATAAAGACAAACACAAACACAAACACCCATAACCCGAGAACAAACATCTGCTTTTTCCACAAATTTTTGCCCCGACTGGTGATCGAACCCATCAAGAGGCAGCGTCACTACCACTCGACCAAACCTGTCGTCAAAAACCGACCAACCACTCGACCAAACCGTATTTTTGTATGTAATTTTTGTATATAATGAATAAACTTAATAGCTACTAGACCGATTTCAAATATTCTTTCACGATTAGGATGCTACATTATCCCAGAGTAACATAGGCTACACAATTTTCCCGAATTCCCACGGGAACGAAGTCCCAAGGGGACTGCTAGTCAATCATAATTTTCCACGTTAAAAACGTATGAGTCACCGACTTCAATCCTAACAGTTCGCACAAAGTAGATATCTAGTATTTTTTGTGGACTACAATGCTTATTAGCACATAACTACAAGCAGAAATGTCATTCATTTATTTAGATGATGTTCTAGTTTGTAGTATTTTTTGTTTTTGTTGTTTTTTTTTAAAGCGCTAAATCATTTTTGATAAAATTTATATGGGTCCTCTTCAGGAGTATACTCTTTCGAACAAATAAAGAATTATTCAAATCGGTTTATAATTGCCGGAGTAATCGCGTAACAAATATACAAAAAAATAAAAAAATAAAAAATACAGTCGAATTGAGAACCTCCTCCTTTTTTGAAGTCGGTTGATAATTTAAATTTAAAATAACATACTACATCGTTTATTTTGGAAACACGAAGTTTTTCGAGGCACAAGCAGAAAAGAAAAGCACTGGATCAACGCATGTTTAATGAAAACTTGGTTTTCTACACTGTGGTTCAGCAAATTTCATATTTCGAGTAAATTGGTTCTCAAATAATAAGAACGAGATAAACACAATAAAAATAGAAAGATTGTACGTATATGTTTTATTTTTATCTAGCCTATAGGATCCCACTGCTGGGCAAAGCCCTCCTCTGCATCCTAGCTGGACACTATATTTAGAATCTAAAAATTGCTATTTGAAAACCATTTCAATACTTACAATGTCTAAAAGTTTGTAACAAAACTCCTTTCACAAATAGAGGTACAAAAATATTGGTTCTTCTTTCAAAATTCAAACAAAGAAACTCACTAACACTGTCACTTGTTTCACTGTTCTTTTGGTTTGTGTTGTCCGAAATGCGCGGTAGATTTTGGCGGAAAAACGCGCGCTCGTTGCGAGGGATGAAACTGAACTGAGGCCCTTTGCCTTATGGGGTAGTAAGGGTGATGATTTATTGGCGCAAAAGCCGCTTTCATTTTTCTGATGATTAATTTGAATAAGTACGATTGCAAAAATTTTTTTAAACAAATACTAGTTTTCCACCCACGACTTCGTTAGCGTGGAAAACTATCTTAGATCACTTCGCAGCCTATCAGCTATTCTGTGTAAAATCACGTTGATTCGCTGCTCCGTTTCGATTTCAAGGAAAGACAAACAAACAAACACATTTTCACAATATTCGAATAAAATATTGCATTTATCAGACATTCTTCTGAAACCAATAATTGTAACTATTGATTAAAGTTTTTTTGTTAATAATAGAAATACGAATGTTAAAATAATAAAAGTTATTTTTAATAACTAATTGATTAATAAAATAACATTCTATATAAAATTGCTCAAACAACTTTGCTATTGTGTTTGTATTTCGTTCATCAGAACTTTTTTTTGTAAACCCCAAGGATTTTAATTGTCATAAGGTACACTTTACTCCACGAAAAATATTTTTTTCAACATTTTAAACTTCCACCAGTTTCAGCTATTATCGAGCGGTTAAAGTCACAACTAAGAAAGCCATTTGGTGGTTTGAACTATTTGATTCCGGTTATGAAGGCGACTTGCAATAATTTTTCGAATTTTTATTTAGCAAGGTCTTTCACACCATTGATTTAGCTTAAACGTTCATGATGTAAGTAAAGTTAAGAATTAAGTAGAGTACATATTTTTGATTTTGTAAAGAGACTGATGATTAGAACTCGATTATGTCTGCTGGCCTAAGCCAATGCTCAAAAAATATAAATAGTACTTAGAAAAGCTGTTTCCGCTCATTCTATCATTGTCAACACGCCTTTAGGATGTGACATAAAATATACGATTCACCAACCTTCCTCTAATGTAATGGCATTTACAGTGCTAAGGCAAACAGAAACATTAAATATTTGTGCGAAACTTCATCCTCTCAGGATTTTAACCCAGTTCTAACGTCATACAATATCTTTTAATTTTTTGAAATAGCTGTTGCTTAGTTATGCAATAAACGAAAATATGAACGAAATAGTGCTATAATATAAAACGGCAATTCATGTATCTGTAGTTGTGTTGTACATACTCGGTTTACAAAAATACCAACAACACGCAAACGAAGTTGCGGGTACCAGCTAGTATTATATAATTTAACGTTTGACCCATGCCATTGGACCTAGAAAGCTGAGATTTGGCACAAAGAAACCCTTAACAATTTAGACAAGGAAAAGGAAGGATTTTATCAAATTCCTATGGGAATGCGAAGTCCCGCGCATCCTTTTGTTTATAATTATAATATCTCACATTTTGCTTTCCTGCTGTTTCAGTTATGTTAGTGAATTTACAATAAGACATGATTACTTACCATTTTTTGTAGCACTTCTTCCAGTACATGTGGTTTAAGTACAAAGAAACTAACTAAACACACTAACAGTTTCATAGGTACGTACGTAACCCATACTAATATTATAAATGCGAAAGTAACTCTGTCTGTCTGTATGTTTTTAGAGGTTTAATGTAGGTATGGAGACACACACTTTTTACTTTGAAAGATTTGTTTTTGTGAGAGGCAGCTACGATAATACGTACTTATTCCGTGAAAATTTTTACCTACTGGGGTTCAAACAGCTCTAAGTGCTTGGATCTCAAAGTACTTTAAAGCCAGTTTTTTTACGCGATTTTGTGTATAAAATAGCGAACATCAGAAGAATAAGGGCTCGTCTCAAAAAATCAACTTTTTGTGTAGCAAATTTTTGAGTTAGGCCCCTATCGTTCTGAAAGTACACACGACAGCACATCATACTATACATGTTGACCTTAACGGCGCTCTTATCTCGCTCGTAATAGTGCAAATAGGTAACCTGACGTGCTATTGTCTGTAATTTTTACTTGTAGAAGTAGTGTCCGTTGAAACTCCAAGCAGACGTATGGGGCGATTCTGAAGCGAGCGGAATAACGATCCGGTTGCCTGGCAACCGATGTGTGGTTGCATAGAGTAGTTAAAAATGGTAGTGATTGTTAATGGTTATTATGGTGGCCACCTTTTTGTACATTCTGTTTTCTTGTTTATTTATGTTTATGTACTTATTGGACCTTTTTATAATTCGAAAACGGCACGGCAAAATTGTATTACCAATACCGCCTATGTACGAGTAATAGTAATACTAGAAGCTGGGAACATAGGAGGCAATGGTAATTCAAATTTTGAATTGCCGTGCCGTGCCGTTCGAATGATAAAAAGTCCCATTATGTTTATGTACTTCTTGTTTATGTACTTCATTAATGGATGAATGAATTATATTTTAATCTTAATAAATCTTTGTAAGTTTATGTTTTCGTTTGTAATATAGGTAATTTCGCTAACTAGAGCTTTTACACTAACGCCATTTAACGATGCGTAAGCGAATGAAGTCGGTAAGTAGGTAATCTTTTTCTTATAATTGCCCAAATATCCTCTGACAGATAAACGTATTACGTAAAACTTATGGCTACAGCCTTTAAATATGCAACCAACCATAGATTTTTTACCTTCTCCTTGAAATAGGCTGATGAGAGACCAAGTGACGTCGATATAATAGGTAACAATTTCTCCTACGATCAAGGCCAGTTTAATATTGTTTACTGTTTAAAACCAGGATTAGTCAAGTCCACCATAGACCACTAATATTTACATGATAAGGAAGGGACAGAGCAAAGTACAGATACATAAGAAAAATAATCAATCAATCAATGTATATACTCGTATTATGGTAAACAGGTATTGCAACAGGTTACAAAAGTTCATAGTGTTCCAGTTATTTACCGCCTCTCAGTAACATATAATGAAAACATAATATTATTCCATCTACAAAGAAATTTCATTTAATTATTCATATTAATATTCATATAATATTTTGACAAGCAATTCCTACTTTTAAAACAGTTTACGTCAGTAATTTCACGCAATAATTTAGGAATTTTGTGATAAAGGAGTGGGATTCTATAAAGATATTTGTCACTACCTGTCACTGGCATCTTTATAGCGCAAGACTGAGCGATGTATTGATCATCAACCCTATAATCTTTCTTATGACAATGACCCTTCAACCCTTTCTTATGACAATGATAAATATAGCTCCTGTACCTCGCGGATTTCAGTAATATTCCTTTGTTATTTTTCAAAAGTCTATTGTAGTTAACCCATTGGTAAACATTTCATTGCTATCAATTCTTATCTGGGTTATGTTATTAGTGTATGAGTTTCTTGATATCTCTCTGTTTTATTTTCCTACTCTACATTTTGCAGTAGACACCATGTCGCCACGCGTAGTATCGGTGCCCTTACCATATGTTCATTTGTGTTTTTCTCACTTGTTCTTAATTATCTATATCTATACATATTATAAAGAGTAGGAAATAGTTGATTGTTTGTTTGTATCCACGGGAACGAAGTCCCGCGGGGGAAGCTAGTTTATTATAAATTTAAAAGTGTATTCGTTTGTCTTTCCTTTACATCGTTAAGAACCTACGGATCGATGTTAGTTAGAAAACTCAAGATACAATACAATACAACACAACACAATACAATACAATACTCTTTATTGCACCCAAAAAACATAAAATAAAAACAAAAACAAATGTTCATAATGTAGTGTACAATGCGGCGGCCTTATTACTATAGAGCGAATTCTTCCAGGCGAGATACATGGGGTAACTTTAAAAAAGCTAGCGAAACTTTAGGAGCTGGTTCTCTCCATTAAACTGAACAACTTTAACCAAGGAACCTATATAAAATTAAAAATAATATTGTTGTCCTCCCATACAAAATCAGCTAGTCGCATAATTTTTTCGCAGTTGCCAATTTTTTTTTACAATTTTCCACCTATATTCCTTGGGAAAGTTGTTCAATTTTGTAGGCTTGACATCCTCAATTAGCGATAACTAATTAAACGAATGGATCGATTTCAATTGTTTTTTTTTTTTTTTAAACCTGTATAGATGAGACTAGATATTATATTTATTTCACAACAAAGCATACAATATCAAATTAAATAAATTAGTCACTGCAGACGTAATCGAGATAGTTTTTAAGTATATTTGATCAAAATTGGTTCAGCTAAAAGTTGTAAGCAATCTAATGAAGGTGTTAATTTTATTTTATACCATTCCCCCTCTAGAAAGCTTCTTTTTTCACTGGAAATTGGGGATAAAGAGCTCTTTTAGTCACAGTTTTGATATTTGAATTTAGAATCCTAAAAAGATTCTTTTTGTCCCGCAAAACACGTAAAAAAAGAGCAGTCTTTAATTTCGATTTTCGAACACTCCAATGTATAGACATATGACCTCCATCGCAAAGAATATTCGAAATTCAAACTCCTTGCGCAGATAACTCTAGAGTAGATAATATATTTGAATGGTCAACATTTTCGACAGATTTAAAACTTTACCACAAGCGTGCACTCTGTGCCGTTGCGATAAGATGAAAATGGAGTAACCTGATGCGCTGACCTCTGTACATTTTCATTAATGTAACATTCCTTTTTTCTTGATTAAATGTTTATTTTCCGCTTAAATCTTTCTTTTTCTCGAGGTCATGTTATAAAATATAATGTGCAACTCTTGAATAAAACGGATTTTCATCGAGGGCTATGAATCAACACTCGCTTACGCTCGTGATTCAATAATTTAGAATCCTTCATTTGCTCGTGATCCAACTTTGGCCCTCGCTTAATATCCGTCTTTTATTCCCGAGTTGCACAATATACTATTATTTTAGGGTTTTAATAACCTTTTACTTTTAATACAGACGATTTCAATTACTGACTTTTGTCCTTTTACTTTATCATGCAACGGCCTCTGCGCTGAGAATGCAACTAGAAATTTCTTTTGTCATATGGTAGGGGTAGACGGCTGTATCATAATTTTATTTCGTCGCCCTATATTGTACTTTGGAGGAGGAATTTCACAGTAATTTGTGTTTGCTTCCACTCAAATTTTAAACCGTGTTTAAAACATTCTTTCCTCCCTAACGTGTAGTTATATTAAACTAGGTGGTGAATTTTACATTTTTTTTATTTTTTTATTATGAGATGGGTTAACTCTTGACCAAGGTCATAGATGAGGTCGACGATGGAGCGAGTTAACCCAAAAAATGCCAATGAAGGCGGTACTCCCATGCACCGACGAAACACATCAAGCTGTTTGGCGTCGGACTTCGGAAGGAGGGTGGTCGCGAACCAGACGGCTCTTTACAGAGCCTACCACACCGCATGAGACCATATATAGGACATCACCTCAGAGTCAAAACAAACTGAGGTTTCGTCGCCTAAGATGGATTATTAGGAGGCAGGTCTCATTTGTGTTTCCTTAATCGACTCTTACGACACCCACGGAAAGAGAGGGGGTGTTGTTATTCTCAACCGATCACTACACTTACCTTGGTCACAGAGTTTTGAAACAGCTAAATAGCCTTTGACTTGCTTTATTGGCTGCAGTCAAGTGACAACAGTCCCCGCCGGCTTAATGTGTCCTCCGAAGTATGGAAACGCTCGTGATAAAATTACCAATTAGTCACCCCGTAAGTTTCCTGCCCCTGTGTGTGTATAATACTTAATCTCATTGATCGATTTAAATCAGCGAGCGATACTGAGCTGCGAGCACTTTATAATATTAAATAGAAAGCCTCCCGTCAGGACAGAAGTTGTCATCGTCGACCTTATCTAAGACCTAGAAGTCCAGGCTTAGGTATACATAGATTCCTATTCATGCTTACCTATTCATTGGGTAACCTATCATAAAATAACATGAAGTTAATTTACACTTAAAAATATTTAATTGTAAACATGTTTAATTCAAATTTAAAAAAATACAACGGGTTTTTTAATTATTTAAAATTGTTTCAATAAGACAAAGTTTACGTTTTCTCATAAAAGAATTTTAAAAATTTATAAAATTTAAAAGGTGTTTCAAAAGACTCTTCGTAATAATAATTATTATGTACTTTTTTATATAAGGGCTTGACAAGTTTTGAAGCTAACTATACTAGACTAACATAACTACAGGATGCTTGGGACTTCGTTCCCATGGGAATTTTGTGATATCCTTCTTTATTCCTTGGCTACAATGTTAAGGAAAACTTTGAGCAAATTTTCAGCTTTCTAGGTCTAAGTGTTTGTGTTTAGCGTTGAGGAATCAGTGAGTTAGGACAAGGTTAGGACCCTGTATTTTGTTTATTAAGATGTATGCTTATGTCAGCCTTATGGTTTTTAAAATAATAACAATAAATCTGTAAACTTGTTGCGAAGTACCCATGACCAATGAAGCACTTATCGCTAAGAAAATTTATACAAGCCCTGTAATTGTGTTCGCACTTCAATCTTATCAGAACAAAGCATTACCATGTGACAACAAGTAAACCAAAGTTACATTACAGTACTAAAATTACAAATTAGTACAAAAAAGAAGTTAATGCGCTTACTAAAAACACGGAGATGGCTTAACATAACATGGACACACTTCTTCACATGGTGGATTAAAATTTTCATCGATAAATTAACATTAATAAAATACGATAAAAGAAAAGTTTTGTATTTTAGTATGTTTGTGACGAATAAACTCAAAAACTACAGGACCGACTTCAAAAATATCACCATTAGAATGATTCACCATTAGAATGCTGCAATATCCCTGAGTAACATAGGCTACATAATTTTTGCGAATTCCTACAGAAACGACAGCGTGGGCGAGAAGCTAGAAAAAAATAATAACAAAACAAACAATCGGCACTAACATTTTGAAGTGACCGACTTGACGTACACACACTTAAATCTTGGTTTTCACTGAACTATGTGAATGTGACGCTACAGATACCAAACGATTTAAATGGTTATAAGATGAAACCATACTATACCTGAATATATCTGGCTAGAGTGATAGGTGGTAACGAATATAGCGAAACAATGGAGTCTTTTTACTAAGTCACTATCATCTGTTTTACTCCCCATGAAGGTCCTCATATATGATCGAATGTCTCGCCCCAACGTCAAATTTAAGTAATGTGAGGAAAACCGTTTCAATTATACATTACTAGCTTTCCGCTTGGGACTTCGGGAAAATTATGTTACATTGGTCACATGTTCACAAGAGAGCTTTCTATTGATAAAATAATTTTTAAATGTCTAGTAGTTTTTGACTTTATTCGTTATAAATATACAAAATACAATTTTTTTCTGTTTATTTTATTAGAGTAGAAGACGTAGTGTAGCTGTCACCAATAGATTTATACGTAGTGTGCCTGGAAAGATATGGCAACTGGCTTTTGTTTTTTGACTATATAAAAAGAGTTTAAAATAAAATAAAAAAGAACAACATGTATTAAACAATGAAATTAAAAACCATACTTCTAATCTTCTCATAAATTCGGACATAATTGCTTACACTATGACGGTATTCAAAATTGTTAAATTTTCCTTGGATGGGTGGACATTTGTTTAAAGACAGATTTTGATAAGTTCCAGTCATTTTCAGGAAACACTGCCATGAAGTTCTTTTTGATTCTGGGAGTTTTTTTAATGACAGATTCCATATCGGGTCAAACAGAGGTAAGAATCAAAGATTTCATCAATGCATTTTTTATCTGATCTCGAAAGTTGCATCCGCTAGCAATTGGACACTGTGGCAATCCTTGTTAATTACTTATATGTACTATATTAAATGTAATATGTATAAAATGAATGTATTTACAACAAAATGATATAACTAGTATATTGGTTATCCAGCACCTATAACCATAGTACAAGCCTGGTTAAGTAGCGCTGTCAGAATCGTCCGAGAATAAAGAATTTACACAAGTATTTTATTAGTTAGCGAAACGTTAGAGAAACTAAAAAACGTTCCCGAAATACGTTTTTAAAAAAAATGGTCAGAAATCAAACTCGTATAACTTCCAAGTGAAGCGATTGTTACCCAGTGGTGCTCGCTGCTCTGAACCGATTAGTAAGGCCGAACAATGTACACAGAAGCAGGGGAACCTGATGGGTGAGTGGAAATCAATCACGAGCGTTTCCGTACTTTGGAGGGCACGTTAAGCTGTCGGTCCTATTGACTACACAGTCGTTAAAACCAAGTAAGATACCATTTGGCGGTACGAAAATTCTGAGCTAGGGTTAGCCAAGTTCGCCACACACTTGACTATTCCTACACGATAAGAAGAAGAACAAGATCAGTTGGTCATTACCGACTGAGCTAGTAAGCCAGTAAATGTTGAACTTGACGTCGCCCTTAGGTATGTTGTTACCTAAGGCGACGTCAAGCGCTGGCTTTCTCAGCGCAAATGGTTGTTATTCCATTAACCAATGGCAGTGGAATAATAATAACGGTGATTTCATCATCCGTTCAGGTGGCGAAATTAAGAACTATCTAAATCTCACATTTGATGAGAGCTACCTTGACTGGCAGTGCCACCACCAACTTAATGTTAAAGTTACTTGATAGTTTGCAACTTAATTTTCGGTTGCCGGTGGCACGGCTTTTGATAGTTTTGAATGATTGATTTATTTATTTATTTATTACAAGATGGGTTAACTCTTGAATTTTGCCGCCTAAACAGATAAAATGATCACCGTTGTCATTCAACTGCTATTGAGGTGTTATTGGTAAGTGTCGTCCTAATGTGCTGCTGTCTGTACAAAATGTTTTGTGTCTTCAGCAAGCTGGCGAAGATGCACAAGCTAAACAAGAGAATCCTCTTAGTAAAGAAGGTGACAAAAAAAATGAAGAAGTAAGTAAGATAAGATCACATTTCCGTCTTTCTCTCTATATATCTCTCGTTAGCAAGATATTACACGTGTCTCTCCTTACGTCAGCTATAGTAAGAAATAATAATGTAAGTTCAATACGATTTTTGATAAAATGGCGTCCACGATCATGATTTTGCTAATGTTAGAATATTTTAGTTAATATTAAAAAAGAGAATATCAAGTAAAGAAACCCTTTAAGGACTGTAATAGTCATAGCATAGCCTCTGCCGTTGATCAGCAGGCTGCATCATTAACAGGTGAGGATGACCCTCTGGTTTTTCGAAAGTTTGAAATAGAGTCAGTGACTTATATTGAAAACTCTATGTAAAAGACACCACACAGACCGCGGTTCCGTCCTCGCCGGCGAGGACCTTCGTCGCGTATACCCCATTATCTCCGCCCCGATTCGCTGTACCTGTACGTACCCGGCCGCTTCTCTCCACAAACGTATGTCCAACTCCTCTCTCCCAGTAACGCCCTAAGCCGAGGTTCGAGCCCTACAGAGGACGCCCTTAGGACTGTTACTTAATTTTTTTTAGGCTGAGAGCCATCTTCGCTCGCCACTTGCTCGGTAAAGCTGTAAAGGCCATCAGCGGCTATGTAGTAATTTATAAAAAAAATATATGTAAAAGTAAGGCAATGTGTTTATAAACATAATATAATAACAGAATTTGAAATGAAATTTGAAATTGGTCGATAAATAAAAACTGATAGGTAGCCAATAAAATATTTATGTCTATCTCTTTCTTACAAAACAAAATTCTGTATGGAATTTATTTGACACTACTCAACTATCACGTCACTGTTTTGTATTTCCCTTTTTGTATAATTAAAACTTTTGAACGTTCATATCTTTGTTATTTTTAAACTATTTATACTAGGCTATTTATGAGGTGAAGAAGTTTCAATTTCAATAATAAAATAGTCACCTACCCTGTTATCACAAAACTTGCAAAAATACAAATTTCATGCATTTGTTGACGGTTGTTTTGACTGGCAGCGCCTTCGCTGACTAAATGTTAAGTTGCTAAGGAATTTGTAACATAACGTTCGGTTGGCTGCTGGTCGGGATGGCTGTCATCAACTGTATGAAGTTTCAATTGTTCTCAATTTCACCACCTGTAGCTCGAGTACGATGGCGAAAGCGCGCGTAAAAGCGCCGCGGTCCTACGTCAAAATGTCAATTACATTGACAACGCCAGAGGGCGAGCAAGCCTTTACACAGGGCTCATCGTGCTTGATCGAGCTGCAGAGACTCACATAACTATCGGCACTCTTCCCACAGAACTTTGCCTACTCTTCCCAGGCATATGTATACTGTAAAAATCAGTTAATGGGACGTGAGGATCTTGCTGTATCATGGGCGAAAGGCTGACCACCTCTCACCATTACTCAACATGTTCCATCTAATAACCCTCACCATTTGTGTCAAACGTGGCATTGAGTGGTTTTCTAGAACCGCTGATGCTCTGCCTACCCTGTTGGGGATTGCAGGCGTGAGCGTGTGTATCGGTCGTAGATTTACCTAATAGGAGCCCAGATTTATCGATCACTGTATAAACAAAACTAAATATTACAGGAAAATCGGAGGAGATTACAAAGTCTGAGCATACACGTAAGTCTTTGATGATTTTATTATTAGAAAGAAATAAAGAAAAAAAAATATTTCACTACACTGTAAAAATAAATAGAATAGATTTATTTAATCTTCTATACACATTATAAAGAGTAAAGATTTGACTGTTTGTTTGTTTGTTTGTTTGCATCGAATAGGCTCCGAAACCACTGGACCAATTTGAAAAAATATTTCGCATTTAGAATCCTACATTATCCGGGATGGACATAGGGTACATGATTTTCCCGAATTCCCACGGGAACAAAGTCCCGCGTGGGAAGCTAGCACACATATAAAAGTAGAATTTAATAATAACTATAGAATAAGAAAAATTGTATCACCAGCCCTGACATTTGATTGCTTATAACTTTTTAACGGCTGAACTAATTTTGATCAAATATTGCTAAGAACCTTTCGATTACGTCAGCTTTCAAACAAAAAAACCGCAACGAAATCTGTCTATTATTTTAAGAGCTACGATTCAACAGACAGACACATAGATACACAGAAATACAGATACACTCGTCAAACTTATAACACCTCTTTTTTTGTCGGGGGTTAAGACCAATGTAATTCATATTGCGTACAAGACTTAATTTGCACAAGTTACAAGTTATTTTCCATTTTCCTAGCATTTTTATTTAATTAAAAAATGTTTCACTTTTAGCTAATTCACGGTCGCAACAACAACCAGCAAAATTTGAACCCATTATTTCAAAGTTTGGTTGACAAAAACAATCTCAATGAAAGAAACCATTTGAACTTGATACCAAACAATCCAGAAGAGAGAAGCCACTTGGATAATTTCAATCAGCTACAAGATAGATTGAACCCTCGGCAACCACAAAACTACCAAATTGTTGTAGTACCAGTAAGTAAACAGATTAGTGACGTTAAACAACGTACACTGAGGCAGGTAATCTAATGGGTGATCAAAGTGGCAATTTACCAAAAGCGTTTCCGAGCTTCGGTGAGCACGTTAAGTCCTCGGTTTGACTAAAGTCGTTAAACCAAGGCAGAGGACATTTGACGGTTTTAAAACTCTGACACCAGGGTTAGTTAAGCTCACCACATACTTGATGGTAAGTATAAAATAAATAGGCCCATCTCAGGATGTTGGGCTATCGATTCGAAATTTTAAGATGGACGCCAAAATACTGATAACTTCAATAAAAGTCAGTTAAAAAATCAAATAATTATCTACAGCCGAGAAATAATTTAAAAAATAAAAAAACCTGACTGCGTTATAAAAACTTGTTTATTTTCTTTTTAGTTTTTTTTACGCAGTCGGGTTTTTTATTTTTTAAATTAATTTATTTTATTTTACACTTTTAAGTTAGGGTCAGATAATGATATTTGTTTATTTATTTTCTCATTAGCTTTATATATATCTCACTTCCATAAAAATTGAACGATTTCTGAATTAAAAGCCTACATTTAAGTGAAAAATCGTTACTAACCAACTTTAAATCGTTATAGATCTTAAACGGTAATTTTGATTGAAAAACAGTATGAGAAACCTAACAATGATTTTTTAATACTTGAATAGGTATTCCCCACTTGACATAGTTCGTCGATTTTCATTTTTTTCTTTTTCACATTATGGCGTCCAAAATCGGCCATTTTGATTTTTAAAAATTTTTATACTGTCTATGACACTCGCGCCGTCATGAAAAATCCAACGACGTATCATTCATTAAAATCAGCCCACGCGTTTGGTCTAAATAGTGGCGCAAAGGTACAAACATACATACATATATACATAGGCTGGTAAACACATTACCCTCCTTTGCGTCGCGCAGTTGGGTAAAAAAGAGGTACCTATACTTACAGCAATATCTCGCCGCGACGGCGAATTAATTACGCGCAATGTATAAAAAAATTAGGGCCCTACAACAAAAGATGAAACTAATTTATTAAAACGTATTACAGAACGCGACTCAGACTGATTTGTACTTAAGTAGCAGTCATCTTTGTCATTTTGATAGTGAGAGAAAGTGACTATCAATACTTAAGTATAGATCAAGACTTGAGTCTCCTTCTGTAATAGGGGCCTAAGTGGTGTTTTATAATGTTTTGTGGTAAGGCAGTTTATGTTACACTAGAGAATGCCCGGGACTTCGTTCCCGTGTAAATTTCGTGGAATTCTTCAGTTTACTTTGTCTAACTGTTTATATATGTCGTGATGTTATTTAGGATAAGTTTACGTGTCAGTCCCTATGGGGGTGACATTTTCTGTAAAGAAAAAACCCATTCAAAAATATTGAATAAAAAACAAACCTTGTCTATTGACGATATATAAGGAACCCTTGTTTATATAATGTACAAGCTTTCCGCCCACGGGTCCGTCCGCGTGGACTACAGGTTATATCGTTCCCAACTGTGGGATAAAACGTAGCCTATGTTCTTTCCCAGGTTCTATTCTATCTCTGACCCAAATTTCATCAAAATCGGTTTAGTAGTTTAGGAGTGAAAGAATAACAAACGGACAGACAGACAGACAGAGTTACTTTCGCATTTAAAATATTAGTAAGTAAGGATATTAGGCTCAGATATTTAGATTGTTTTAAATTTAGTTTTGTAAGATTTTCTAATTTTGTAATCTATACTAATCTTTCCTCTTTATAATATTAGTATAGATTCTATACTAATATTATAAAGAGGAAAGATTTGTATTAACGAATAAACTTAAAAACTTTGACCGATTTCAAAAATTCTTTCATCATTAGGATCCTACATTATCCCTGAGTAACATAGGCTACATAATTTTCCCGAATTCCCACGGAAACGAAGTCCCAAGCGGGATGCTAGTAAATTAATTAATAAAAACATAATTCAATAGGTAAACAATATGTTTGTTTATCAACTTTTGGCGTATTCATGTCTGTATTCATAAATAAAAAATAAAAATATGTTTTATTTTTGTAAATCATTTACAATCTATTTGCCGGGGCTTCCCAGTAAGTAATCCGAGGATACTTGTGTTGGGAAGATGCCCTAATAGTATAACAGAAGAAATTATGTGATATATTAAACACATATTTTATTTGTTAAACAGCCTGGGGGTTCAATCCAGCTAGCACCGCATGGTAGTCATGAATTAAGAGTAAGTTAATCAACAATTTTTTTTATGGTGTCAGTGTCGTTGAAATAATATACATATTCTATTCTATCAACATTTTTTTGAAGTGAAAACTTCTTTAGCGGGGTTGTGCACTTTTTGGATGGGTAAAACATGTTAAACTCGCGTCAGGGTTACGTGACCCTGATCGAAAATTCGTAAGACGGAGGGTGAAGTGAAAACTTCTTAGACCGCAAGGAATCTATGTTCAAGTTTTCACTTCTGTCGGCACTCCCGGAGTGCAACCCGTTGTTTTTTTTAATTTCCATATTTTGATACACGAATTTTTAAATTTTATGTAGTGATTCAAAAATTACCTTGTATGATGAATGGGTTCGCTCTTAACCACAATCTAGTAATCTTTTTACGGGAATTAATTTTAATATTTATACAATTCATTTCAATTCTTGTTCCCTTTTGTGAGATTATTGTTTTAATTTCTAGTAAGTACACAATTACTTGTAATAGTTTAAGTTTATGTTTTTTTTTTCACTAATAAAATATTGTTCTTTAGGACCATGCAAAGCTGCTACAGAACCATCTGAGGAATCAGCTGGTGCAACTGCTAAGAAATATTGAATATCAAGAGCGACAGCAACGGGCAAACCAAAACGTAAGTGTGTGGCGCTTACACTATACACGGTGATAAAAAACCTCCTAGCAAAATTTAAAATCCTGAACCAATATCACTCAAAGAACACATTCATGAAAAATTTTGACGTGACAACGTCTTATAAATTGGTTTGCGGGGTGACACTTCAAGAAACTGCGTTACGCTCCGCTCACGTTATGCGCTCACAATGAGAGCGAGTGAGAGGCACGCGTCCCTTCCACTCGGGCATGGTTAGCCCGCTAAAATTATTTTACCACTCTAAGTCGTTGTCACGTAAAACTTTCGCCCGTATACCGACTTTACAGGCAAACGGTTTTTTTTTAATAGTTTTTCAATGGGTATTAGTGTTACTTTAGGGGTGAAAGCCACTTATTTAAATCCCAAGACGGGGTTTGGCGACAAAGCGTAGCCAGGGAGCTAATAGTTCGAGGGACTAAATAAGTTTTTCACCCGAGGTAAACACTGTGCTTTTAATTACGAATACAAAGAAAGTAAAAATAAAAACATGAATAATCTGAACGTAACAAAACTCTACAACTCGAAAAAATAAATGAAGAACGGAATGCCACTTTCCCGTCTATTTTTTTTTCTGTGGCTGGCCAGCTATTCAGCCATCATTTTTCATTTTCATCATTGAAAAAAATTGTAAATATTTTGCCCAAATCTATGTTATTTTAAAGAAAAAGCTGAAAGTAAATTATTATAGTCATTAAAAAAGTATTCTTTAATGAGTACCTTAACTTTTGTTATTCAATTTTACATCGCGCTGTAATAGAGTGGCTGTATAGGAAGTTGGAACATGTTTTTTTAATACTTAATTTGACAGCTGTCAGTTGAAAGCGATTCTCCCTAGGCTTGAAAAGCATTACTTTCAAGCCGCTCCGTAGGCAACTTCAGACCTGCATTCTGAGTATGAGTAATGTAAAGTTCAATACCGCGCTACCCGCACCCCTCGCGTGCCTGGTGTAGGAGTAATGTCTACATTTAGGCAAAAAATAATTAATGAAAAAAATAATAATAATAACTAAAAAAAAGTGTTCTGTAAGTGATACTAGTTCAGGATTTTGAATATAGCTAGGGGATTTTTTTCACGCATATTTCCCTTTCCGTGTTCAACTGGCAACACCGGCCGCGCGAAATCCGCACGCTTTTGTATTACTATGGAATTCGACTAACCCGTGCTCAATTCGTGTCAACTGGACACTTTGTGATCTAGTGGCAGAGCTTTTACAAAATAGTGTGCAGTTGAACTGAACACTTTTTGACTTGACTGTTTGAGTTTCAAAAGAGTGTTGAGTAAGTGACGGTATTAGGTGAGGTACCGCTTACATTTACTATGTTACCACTGCGTCCACTGCTGCTCCTATGATTGTAAGGTTGCGAAATGTATGTCAACAGCTTAACGCAACCAAAGTCGTTTCTGGCACTTCGCCGGGCGCTGCCGCGGCACGCTCGTTTCGCTCGCCCGGCTCGTCTACTAACAAACCTACTTATCGTAGTTGCGTCTGTCATAATTTACACAAAAATTCGGGCATCTAACGTGTCGGGTATTATTTACGAATAAACTAACCTAACATGTACGAACGCGCTTAATCAGCACGAATTGTTGCTGTTGTTGTTGTGTTGTAGTGTGTATGTCAAATAAACGTTTTGAATCTTGAATCTTGATTTGTTTTGAAAAGATTAAATAAAAAACCATGTTCAATTCAATTGAGCACTGTTTTGAAAATCTCTTTTAACGTTGCATGATCGCAAAAGCGCGCTCAGATGATGCGAGCTGAACACGGGTTGGTTGAATTGTGTAGTAATAGAAAAGCGTGCGGATTTCGCGAGACCGGTGTCGCCAGTTGAACACGGAAAGGGAATTACGCTTTTTTCACCTTGTATATCTGTTTGAATATGAAAGATTTTTTTTTAATTATTTTATTATAAGATGGGTTAACTCTTGACCTCAATCTTGACCATAAAGGTCAAAGATGAGGTCGACGATGGAGCGAGTTAACCCAGAAAATGCTTATAAAGGCACTGGTACTCCCACGCACCTACTGAACACAGCAAGCTGTTTGGCGTCAGACTTCGGTAGGAGGGTGGTCGCGAATCAGACGGCCCTTTACAGAGCCTACCACACCGCATGAGACCATAGGATGGCACCTCAGATTCAGAAAAAAAATGAAGTGTCGTTGCCTGGGATGGATCACTAGGAGGCAGGTCTCATTTGTGTTTCCTTAGTCGCCTCTTACGACACCCACGGAAAGAGATGGGGTGGTGTTATTCTCAATCGATCACCACACGGCAAGATGAAGTTCTCGTAGCCCAGTAGCGCTCTTTTATTTCAACCGACCAGAGTGAGGTTAAACAAACGTACACAGAGGCAGGGAACTGACGGTATACAAAGATTAGCAATTTACTACAAGCGTTTCCGTGCTTCTGTGGGAACGTTAAGCTTTCTGGAGTGACGTCAGAGCGATTTTGGCAATTCGAAAACTCTAACATTAAGGTTAGTCGAGTTCTCCACATACTTGAATAGGTAAATAAGGAGAGATAAATGATAGAGATGAAAAAATATTTACTTTTAATGCTTTTTTCATCAGCCCATATACGTCTCCACCGAGGGACACGGGCCTCCCTTCGAAACACGAAGGGGATTTAGGCCATAATCCTGCTTTACCACAAATAAATAAAATCCCACTTAGACAATGTCTAAAACCTATGGGTCTTCCTTATTTTTTGTGGGAAGTCCCAAAAAACATATTTAAAATACTTAAATAGATTCTGAATCTTAACTAACCATATTAAATTTTTATTTTTTAGCCGAATTTAGAACAGAGAAACCGGTTGTCTTTTGGATAAGAAAATATTCTTCAAGATGCATGCGACAACAAAAACAGCATTCCACAATGGATTTTGAAAATGCAACTTTATAGTCCGTACAGAAAATAATCAATAATTTAACAGTTACAAAAATTAATTATAGAAATAATTCTTTAATCTTCTGCTTCTTAGTCGGTACACTCTTAACAGAGTGGTCTTGGTCGTCATGTAGTAACTCGACCAGTGATCAGTTTCGTTATGCAGCGCTATTCTCCATGACAAAAACTTTTCTGGTGCCTCGTGTAAATAAACTACAAAATAACTATTGTAACACTACTCGTATAAAAGTAGTAAATGAACTACTTTAATACGAGTAGTAAATAAACTATGTGGAGTAACTTTTTTGCCAGCGAAACTTTAGGAGGTGATTCTCCCCATGAAACTGAACCACTTTCACCAAGGAACCCATGTCAAAAAAAAATTCAACTTCGCTTATAAAGGCAAATCGCTGGTCACACAAGTTGTATTGGAGGTCCGAAAATTTATTCTTCATATCGCCCTGTGCTCGAACGAAACTAAAATCGAAACTAAAGTTGTTTAGTTTCGTGGGCTGTCTCACATTCTGAATTTTCGCTGGTCAATTTAAAGTCATTAAACCTGATCTTCCGAATCCCGGATCGAGGTTAAGCATATCCTGACTGTGAAACAGGAATAATCACCAATAATCGCTACACACTCAAAGGCTCATACTAAGGTTTGTCTTGTGTCGTGGGTTCCTCAGCATATTCATAAAGACCAACACAAACACCTATGATCCGAGAACAAACATCCGCTTTTTACACAAATATTTGCCCTGACTGGGAATCGAACCCAGGACCCGTCGATTAAGAGGCAGCGCCAATACCACTCGACCAAACCGGCTGTCGCTAGGATAAAATTATTAAAACGTAAAAAGTACATGACTCCTAACTCAAAATTGAGACTAGAAGACCTATGGAAAAATCTTCGACAGGTTGGTTGTGATAAAAAGATGAATGATGAAAATTAAAAAAAGATTTATTCAAACGTACAAACAGCGTCTTAGAAACCGATACCAACTTAGTCGTAGTAAAGTAGCGCCGGTAGTATCGGTTTCTATTACGCTGTCTGTACCTACTTGAAGATTTATGATTATTATTTTCTGTGTCATTTTAGTAAATAAATATCGTTCATTTATTTTAGCAGGTTTTTGAGACATACAAAGCAAATAAAGGCAATGCCAATGAATATGCTTATGTATTTTATATTTACCTCACAATACGAAGAATTACTTAATATGGTTACTAGGGGGGGGAATACGTTCCCTTGGGAATTTCGTAAAAGTAAAAGGAGTTTACGTTATGAAAGGAACCTTCATGCCCAATTTCAGCTTTGTAGGTCCAAGTGTTTAGGCTTCGCGTTGATTAGTCAGTCAGTCAGGACCCCAAATTTTATATCAGTAGATGAGAAACAAGCAGAGATTGAATAGAGTGACTATAGGCTTCACATTATTCTTAAAACCTTAGTCGGCGTCATAGAACTTTGACTTTGTAACTATTTTATGTCAACATTTTGAAATTTAATTTTTCCTACACCTTAAAGATGCGATGCGGTAGCCATGTCGTTCTTTTCATTGCGAGAGTTATTAGAAGAAACATGAGGTAATTAGTAGTCAGTCTTTCGCCTACAAAACCGCGCAACCCACTACAAAACACAGTACAGGCTTCCACGGTATGCTAGCAGGAAGAGTCGCATATAAGGCAATCACAAGGCAAACGAAGCTGACCACGTATATAAGATTTTGCACTTATATCTAGCCAGGCTCCGGTGGATTGCTTTTTTGTAATTATTATAAGATGTGTTAACTCTTGGCCTCAATCTTGACCAAGGTCATAGATGAGGTCGACGATGGAGCGAGTTAACCCAGAAAATGCTTATTAAGGCACTGGTACTCCCACGCACCGACGGAACACAGCAAGCTATTTGGTAGGAGGGTGGTCGCGAACCAGATGGCCCTTCACAGAGCCTACCTCACCGCATGGGACCATAGTACGACACCTCAGATTCAGAACAAACTGAGACGTCGTTGCCTGGTGTGGATTAATAAGAGGCAGGTCTCATTTGTGTTTCCTTAGTCGCCTTTTACGACACCTACAGAAAGAAATGGGGTGGTGTTATGATGATCGCAACCGATCACCACGAGCTTCATTACAAACCAATTTTTTTTAGTTTTTGTGAACGGTTGTTCTTTCTGATACAAATTTCTTATTTTCGACAAACCGTGCACGTGGATCTAATATTTACTCGATACCGAAGAGATACACCGGAGATCGGCCAGATTTACTTACAAAATCATACATGCGTGGCGCGCATTGGTTACTATGTGTGGTATCTTATAGAAGGGTAGATAATCTGTGAAGAGTCGGAATCTGGAACCTCCCAAATAGTGACAAGTCTCTATCGGAGACCTAAATCTACCACCGATAACTCTGAGCGACAGATATGTTGTACTGTTTAGGTATCCCTTTAGATATTATATTAGGATATCTTGACTGCAGACGGCAGTGACGAGTGCCGGTCAGAGTTGCGGATTGATCTGCGACACGACTCAACTACGACAGACAAAACTGCGCTGGCACTTCACCGACCACTGCCAACCTAACCTAACCCGCAGTTCCAACCTAACCTAACCCAACAACCCTTAATCTAAGCTAACCCTAAACTTTATAGGGTTAGGTAACTAACAAACCTGCAACTACAGTTTCTATACAGTTACTAAAAAAACTACAACTTCAGTTTCTGTAAAGGTTGTGTTGCAGTTCTGTTGAGTCGTATTGCAGCTCACTCCACAACTGGTGTGTCATATGTTAGTAGTAGATTTTCAACCGACTTCAAAAAAGGAGGAGGTTCTCATCGACTGTATGTTTTTTTTTTTTTTTTTTTTTTGTATATTTGTTACGCGATTACTCCAACAACTGTTGTCCGATTTTCAAAATTCTTTATTTGTTCGAAAGAGTATACTCCTGAAGAGGTCCCATATAAATTTTATCGAAAATGATTCAGCGCTTTTAAAAAAAATCAACAAAAACAAAATATACTACAAACTAGAACATCATCTAAATAAATGAATGACATTTCTGTTTGTAGTTATTTGCTAATAGGCATTGTAGTCCGCAAAAAACTAGATATCTACTTTGTGCGAACTGTTGTTGGGATTGAAGTCGGTTACTCATACGTTTTGAACGTGGAAAATTATATTAAAACTAATTAACTTAACTAAACCGTAGTGATTTTATTAAAACTAATTATTAAAAATTCAAGTCGATATTGTTACTTAAATGTGTTCATTTACTTAAGGACGTATATTCGGTGGCTTTAAATTAGCGAAAATAATAATTAATTAAGGATGCAAATCAACCTAATACATTAAATAACTTTCCTCAAGGAACGTCAGATTACATTGGGTTGAAATAAAATAATTTCGCTGCTCAAAACTCTCTATTAAACTTGAGCGATAAGCTGATTGTATGGTAAGTCACAATTTTTTTAGAATTTTATTTGAAACTCTCCGGGAAAATTGATCGTCTTCATAGGAAGAATTATTACCCCTACAGTTTCACTACTTATAAAGTTTCAGCGTTGATCCAGACAAACGCTTATTACATAATCTGCACCATAATAGTGATATTAGGTCCATGATCGCCACAGGACGTCATCATCAGCGCAGGTAGTTGGCGCAAATGTTTCATGCTACTGCGCCCACTAACTTTTGTAAGCTCCGCTAAGCATAATGAATTAAAGAAAGCAAAAAAAAATGAGAATTAGGTATTGTCGCTGCCAAGCCGCCGTTTATTGCATATTTTGTGAGGAAACAACGCACATTTTCTTATAACCATCAATTTATTTAATTGATATTTCATTTAATACATCTTGAGATACACATTTTCAAGCTTAAAAAAACCTTGTTTGAAGAGATCTACATTTTGCACATTACCCAGATAGCAAACACGTTCACCAAAGCCGATTATCGCCAATAAGTAACCATATCTTTATTATGTCAAAGATTATGGCCTTACGCTAGGTCATTGCAAATTACTAACTTAACTACTCAAACGCGCCATCACATCGTTACATTTTCGACTTCATCTTTACCTCACGCTCTCGTATACAGTCGTCAACATACACATACATACGAAGTAAGTACATCTTAATTTCATACGCATAAAATTTTTAAACATTGAAGTCGCAAAAAATATTAACGATTACATAATATTTAATTGACTCTTTTTATCGTCAAAATGCGTATTATTTGAAAAACAATAAAGGAAATTAAAATGTTGCAAAAAAATTATGTACCAAACTACTAACTTATAATTGTTAATTATTATGAAAATCTTTGATAAGTCACTATTTGTGACACGTATAAAATATTTTTTATTTGAAATTTTCATTAATTATGGAGTACTTGTTAGCAAGGCACAGTTTCTACAAATGCTGTATTTTATTCTGAAAAACTATTTATTAAAAAAAATAAGTAATATTTGTCTATTTATCGTAGTCATCGTCATCAGCCTAAATACCCTATTAAGGGAACAATAAATATTAATAAACAAATCCTTATCTAAGACTTTTTCTTATCTCTCTCTCTCTCTCTGTGACATATTTTTATTATTTTTATAAAGTCACTATTATTGTTGTAGAAAATAGAAGAAAATCCATGTCTGATATTCGATCCGGGTATTTTGGCCAATGCTCCAGACATGTCTAGGTTATTATAAAATAAAATTGAATGGTCTGAAATCAATTGCTCGGATTGTGATAAAATACCATATTTTATTTACGATTTTTTTATTATTATTATTTAATTTTAAGCTTCTTTACCTCATAAATAACCTGGTATAAATAGTTTTGTAATATATTTAAAAATAAGAAAGATATGCAAGTTCACAACTTTTAATTAGATAGAGAGGGAAACAAATCTCTATCTAAGACATTATATTATCAGTCTCTCTGCCTCTGTGTGACAAATTTTTGTTTTTTATAAACGTCTAGGTTATTATAAAATAAAATTGTATTTTCTGAAATCAATTGTTCGGACTGTGATAAAATATCCTATTTTATTAAGACAATTTTTTTATTATTATTTAATTTGAAGCTTCTTTACCTCTTATATAACCTGGTATAAATAGTTTTGTAAAATATTTAAAAACTAGCTTTTCGCCCGCGGCTGCGCCCGCGTGGACTACAGGTTATATCGTGCCCAACTGTGGGATAAAATGTAGCCTTTGTCCTTTCCCAGGCTCTAGTCTATCTCTGTACCAAATTTCATCAAAATCGGTTCAGTAGTTTAGGCGTGAAAGACGAACAGACAGACAGAGTTACTTTCACATTTATAATATTATAGTAAGGATAAGAAAGATATAAACGTTAAAAACTTTTAATTAGAAAGATTACGAAATACAAAACGGTGACGACTCAGTTGAGTACCACCAAATTCCATACAAAATTCTACACTTTTTTTTTTTCATTTTCTTGACTTTCTAAAATATGTCCAATAGAATATGTCCAAAGTAAGCATAGAATTTTGATGTAGACTGTACTTGAGAAAAAATAAATAAAGAGGAACCAATAAGTACATAATTACATACTAATGGAATTCGATAAAAGTCTTATTGAGTTAAGTTTGAATTTGGAATCAATTCTATACGGAGTAAAGTGTCGGTAATTCAATAGGAAAGTGCATTTAATTGCACTGCGACCTATTCCGATATGAAAAAGATTTTTATTACTTTTGGATTTTTACTTCTATTGACGACGGTGCTTCCACAGGTAGGACTAATTAGTAACTTTACACTGTTGGGATCTTACTAAAAAGATCTTCAGAATAGGATAAATACACTACTAGCTTTCCGCTTGAGACTTCGTTCCCGTGGAAATTAGGCAAAATTATGTAGTATTTGTGTTATGTTAACATCCGAGCCATATTGCTGTTAAGTTTTACCAAAAACCGTCTTGGACTTTTTGCGTGAGGGAGTAACAAACATCCAACTATCCTCACTAACTTTCGCATTATATAAAAATAGTAGGATGAGTAAGAATTAGATTGAGTGGAATTAATAAGCTCAGAATATTATTTAAGTTTGTGCGAAAGAAAACCCGAGATGAGGCAGAATTTTTTATTTTTTGAAGCTGAAATGTCATCATTTCCTGGAGGATTTGTCGAAAATTTATTATGTGAATCAAAGACGATTAAATTAGACAAAGTATTACTTCCACGTGCTAAAGTTTCAGTTGTGTCATTAAAAGCTCTGAAAATTACATATAAAAATACATACGCTCACACCTGTAATCCTAAACGGGGTAGGCAGAGCATCAGTAGCTCTAGAAAACTACTTGACGCCACGTTTGACGCAAATTGTGAGGATTATCAGAAGGAACGAGTTGTATAATGTTGAGAGGTGGTCAGCTTTTCGCCCATTATACCACAAAAGCTTCGTGTCCCACCTACAGACTTTTACGGTACACCTGAGAAGAGTAGGTATCTGGCACATTCTAAGTTTTTTATTCACTCCCAGTCCAACATGTACGCTCTAAAAACTATACAAAAAAATTAAGGTGAAAAATTGCATAAGGCTATGAATTTTCCTATTACACCTACCATGTCTTAGCCTATGTAAATATTAATCGTTTCCGTTGTGCAAAGTGTACAAATTTGACCGTTTAAAGCGCATCATAGATTTGCCGAGTACAACAGTACAATTTCCAATTACTGAATTTTTCCAGCTTGCATGTGATGAAGTTTATAAAAAAAAAAAAGTTTAGTTACCTTAAGAAATTATCTTTACAGTTTTTTTGGTTTTTCTATAGCCGCTGGATTTTGGAAATGCTAACAATCAAAAGAAAGCTTTAAGAAGCGAGGATCAAACTTATTATTATTTTGAAACAGTTAATCCAGAAATCCGAAACCCTCAAGGGGAACTACCAAATAATGTTGCTGCTCAAAATAAAATATCACAAAATAATGCCCTGAGGACTGTTGACAATGAAGCATCATATCAGTATTTTGAAAATATCAGTCCTGCTGTCAGAAGTAACCCAGACATCAATTTATCTCCAGCACTGCAAAACACTAAAAATATTGTGGCCAATGTTCCTGCTAGACTGCCTCATAATGACCAGATCCAAAATAAAGAAAATAATTTACCTATAGAATTGGCAAATAACGCTCAAAATAGAGATGTCCAAAATGAAGAGGCTGAAAATGCTGCGTTTCAAAACAACCAAAACAAAAATGACGTCATCAATACCCTAAACAATCAAAACCTGTCTGCGGAATCGTCTAATAATGTTGAAGTTCAAAATGAAGTTCCAAAAAATAATAAACCTCAAAACAATGCCGTTAGAAGTAATGATCATGATAATAAACAATATCATTATTTTGAAACTGGTGGTCAAGTTTTAAAAAGAAACACAAAAACTGCAGAGCTCCCAGACACTAAAGTACTTCAAGATGGAGAACAACGTATCAATGCACCGCAAGATAACCTTCAAATTGACGCTATAAATAATTTAGACGTTTTAAAATTATCTAGCAATGTTGAAAATCAAAATAAAGTACCAAAAACCAATGAACCACAAAACCTAGCCAGTAGAAGGGATCATGATCAACTATTATATCAATATTTTGACAATATAAACCAAAGTGTTAAAAGTAACCCAGAAAACAATTCACCTAACGGAATTTCAACAACCGTTATACCGGAATATAGTAATACAATTAAGGAAGGCAAAGAAAAGTTGCCTAAAGAACAGTTTAATAGTAAAGTAGCTCAAAATGACTCCAGTAAAAATTCGCTTCAAAGTAAGGCTGCCTTCAGTCGGAGTAATGATAACCGAGAAGATTATGCTTACTATGAACCACACCCCAAAAACAACCTCATGAGATCTGGAAACCAAGATTCCAAAGAAAATGTAAGTAATGATAGGAATAAGTAACACACATTTTTAAACATACTATAACGTGTTCTTACCACAATTTTTGTATGTTTTTGCTTTTTTATGATATGTTTAGAACTAGTGAAAAGTAAACGCTAAAATTTGAAACAATCTGTTTTTTTGTACATAAATAAAGGTAATAAAAAACAGATAGTATGTTACAAGTCAAATTTTAGTTCGTCGTATGTTATTAGTCTAATTATATTTTTATACAGGTGGTCAGGTAAAAAACTATTTTTACTGTGAAATCATTCTAATCATGTGTGGTGACCTGTTGTGCGGCCTTATTTACAAAATTAATACTCTATACTTTACACTCTTGCGCTCTGAAAACCCTGCAAAGTTCATAAAGAGCTAGAGAAAAATGTTGTACCAAAAGAATTTAATGAATATTATTTTTTTAGAAGAATAAGAAAGATAGGAAAGTTATAAACTTATTAGATGATGAACTATTTCCACCTCATAAGAGTGTCAGATCAACGTACGTCATAAACATAAAAGATGGTGATTCAAGAGCTCATATAATAAACATACATGATGATTCTTCAGAAGAGAATGATCCCTCAAGCATAGAACCAATACGTCCACAAAACAGTGTGTTAGAACAATTCCATATATCACCACCGAAACAGAAGCCAATCGTAAGTATAAAACACATTTCAAAATACTTTCTTAAGTTTGATATCTATTTTAAGTTTGACAAGCTGGGTTTCAAACTAAATAATACGGTTGGTACGAGTATATACTTTGCCTAGAAAATAGGCTTTTAGCAGGATATTGTAAAAAGTAACCATTACAAAATTTACTTGAAATGCTGTAAATGCTGTGTCATACCTGACAAAATAAAAAGCCAAGGGTTTTTGTTGATCTGAACCAATGAGAAAGGTGAAGGAACGTACACAGGGGCACGGAACCTGATAGGTGACCTAACTGGAAATTTACCATCAGCGATTCGTTGGTCTCAGCTGTTATCGATTGACTTTGACTACAGACGTTAAACCAAGTCAGAGGTCGTTTGTCGGTTTGAAAACTCTGACGACACAATTAGTCAATTTCGCCATACACTTGACTACACTTCTTCTTATCGTGTAGGTATACTCAAGTGTGTGGCAAACTTGTCTTAACCTGGTGTCAAAATTTTCAAACCGCCAAATGGCTTCTGACTCTGTTTTAACGAATGTAATCAATCAATAACAGCCGGGACCGACGGTTTATCGTGCCGTCCGAAGCACGGAAACGCTCGTGATAAATTGACACTTTTGGTCACCCATCAGGTTCCCTGCCTCTGCTTACGTTGCTTAACCTCACTGACCTGTTGAGATCTGCGGGCGCCACCGGGCTACGAGCGATTGACACTATAATAGTGGATACAAAATGGTCTGGGCAAAAGTTCAAGTTCAAGTTCTTTATTCATAACAAAATACATTGTGTTGAATAGGTCCATGCATAATAAATTAATTAAACATTAGCAATAACGGACAAAAGGTAAACGAAGTAATTTATAAAAAAAAATGTCAATAAAAAAAATTGAAAAAAAAAGTCAATCGAAATATTCACTTATATTATAAAAACGATTCTCCAGCAAGAAAGCTTTTAATTTAAATTTAAAATCCTTAGATCTATTATGCATTTTTATTTAAGGAGGGATTGTCCTACCCACATCTATACTCGTACTACTCCATCGTGCTTGCTATTATTCATGTGTCTCATATTTTCACAAATCTCCAACATAATCGCACATTGACACCAGGATGTATAGGGATGGAATAGTCAAAATCTGTAGTTCTTTAAATTGAAGGCATTAAATCGTATAATAACAAGGCATTATAATTTTCCATTTTAAAAAACGTATGAGTCACCGACTTCAATCCCAACAACAGTTCGCACAAAGTAGATAAGTAGTATTTTTTGCAGACTACAATGCCTATAAGCATTTTCGATAAAATTTATATGGGACCACCCCTGGAGTATAGTATTTGTAACAAAAAAAGAATTTTGAAATCGGTCCATAATTGGCGGAGAAATCGGTGAACATACATAAAAAAATACATATAGTCGAACATAGAACCTACTCCTTTTTTGAAGTCGGTTAAAAGTAAAGCAATGCCACCTCCTAGTAACTTTGTACAAACTGCTAGAGATTTTGTCACACCCGCAATGACCCGCATTCGACTTTTAAGTGACCATAGGTCTTTTCAGGCATTTGCTTCAATATTCTGATATAGTTTGCTAAGAATTATAGCCACAATGCTTACTTTCGGTTTTATATAATGCACAATTTATAAAGTAAATGCTAGAATAAAAGGATCTTAGCGGAGTAACCAGTAATCTGTGATAATGTTCCTTCACATTTTAAGCGTGAATGCGATGTTGTTAAAACATTAACAGATTGTTTAGTAGCAAAATCAATAAAGTTCTTTTTAAATAACTCTTTCCCTGTAGTCTGAGGAAAAGAGTCATTTACTGAAGAAATACATAAACAAAGTCCCGCATCTACTGAATAATGCGAAAGACTATCGTGTCTCGGTAACCAGCAAGTAAATGATGGCACGTGTCGTATTTTTGGTGTCTGAATATTAATGCGATTTTGTTAAAGAAATGAAGAAATAGTGTGCCAAAATTTACGAGTTTAAAAAAAGAAAAAATCTTCCCTTGCAGGCTGAGGAAAGGACTCGTTTACTGGAGAAATACATGAACAGAGTCCCACATCTACTGAATAATGCGAAAGATTATCGTATCTCGCAATTTCTAAATAATATACAAAATCGTCCATTTCGTCTCAACCGCCAACCAGTAAGTAAATGCTGGGAAGTTTCGTAATTAATCTTATTGTAATGTTTTGCTTTCGAAATGTTAATGTGATATTTTTATAAAATAAAGACATTGTTTATTGCCCAAATCTATAAGGCTTTTTGAATAATAACTCTTTCTTTGCAGTCTGAGGAAAGGACGAATTTACTGGAGGAATACAGGAACAGAGTACCGCATCTACTGAATAATGCGAAAGATTATCGTATCTTGCATTTTCTAAATAATATCCAAAATCGTCCATTTCGCCTCAACCGCCAACCAGTAAGTAAATGCTGGCACGTGTCGTATTAAATCTTATTGTAATGTTTTGCTTTCTAAATGTTAATGCGATATTTTTTTTAAATAAAGACATTGTTTATTGCCCAAATCTATAAGGCTCTTTGAACAATAACTCTTTCTTTGCAGTCTGAGGAAAGGACGCATTTACTGGAGGAATACAGGAACAGAGTACCGCATCTACTGAATAATGCGAAAGATTATCGTATTTTGCATTTTCTAAATAATATCCAAAATCGTCCATTTCGCCTCAACCGCCAACCAGTAAGTAAATGCTGGCACGTGTCGTATTAAATCTTATTGTAATGTTTTGCTTTTTAAATATTAATGCGATATTTTTTTTAATGAAGAGATTGTTTAATGCCAAAGTCTATAAGGTTCACAAACAACTTTTAGGGAAAGAAAAATATAAAGTGCGAATGGGACTTGAACCCATGATCCCAGGGTTAGATCTCCCGGTGCTCTAACCAACTGAGCTATCGTGTCTTAAAGTCCAGCGGCGAAATTTATCTTTCCCTTACTAAGCACTTTACGTCGTACGTGTAGCTTAGCGTCATCTGTGTCATACGGACTCATACCATCTATCAGATTTGAAAAAAAAAATTCTCTTGCAGTCTGAGGAAAGAACACGTTTACTAGAGGAATACAAGAACAGAGTACCGCATCTACTGAATAATGCGAAAGATTATCGTATCTCACATTTTCTAAATTATGTCCAAAATCGTCCATTTCGCCTCAACCGCCAACCAGTAAGTAAATGCTGGCACGTGTTGCAACCAATCTTATTGTAATGTTTTGCTTCCATTTCCTCATCCTTATTTATTCCTTATTTTAAAATGAATCTTATTTGCGGGCGATGAAAGTTAAATTTTACGGTCGTGTTACGATAAGCATCAGAATAATATCAGCGTCAAGAAGATGTTTCACTTTTGACACGTGTGTACACACTTTTTTTAAAATAAATATGTGCCAAATTCTATATTTTTCTTGGTTTTAGAACAGGGATTTTTTACATGAAAAACCCTATGCTCGGATTTTCTTCCCAAATTTCTTCGCTTTAAACAGTCACTGAACAGAATTGACATGTATTTTTTTAAATCTATTACTTTTTCTTGCAGTCTGAAGACAGGATCCGTTTGTTAGAAGAATACGTGAACAGAGTCCCACACTTGTTAAACGATGCTGAAATACGTGTCCCACATCTTCTAAATAATGCGCAACATCATCCATATCTCCTAAACCGCCAACCAGTAAGTAAAAATAAGTATCATTGGCTTATTCGTTTTTCCATCCTTAATTGTTCTTTCTTTTTTAATAGCACTCATTATAAATGATAATGATATATTCTATATTTCAACGCCTCGAAACTATTATAATCGACTATGTGTTCTACCCCTAACAATTAGGTTTCCAAATCTAGAGGAATAAAAATCAATTCATCTACAATTAATTTTATCTTAACTAAATTAGATCATTAGATTAAATATTTACACATTCAATTATATAACAAAAGATATAAAAGCAGCAAAAGTCAAGAACATATTAGTTCACCTTATTTTCTCAAAGATTTCTTACATGCAGACAACACCGACCGCTTATTTTTTTTAATTTAATTTTATTCAGAATTCGTTTTTAAATTTTCAGAACAGATACAAAAGCTATTCGAACATGAAGCAATTAGAAAAACTGGAAAAAATCGTGGAAGACTACAAAAATGAACATGATGTTGCACAAGTTAGTATTTTTATTGATTAGTCGTTTAGAAAATTAGTAAAGAGATAAAAAAAGGGGAAAACTATTCTTAAAGAAGAGTGAACAAAAGAGGTTCTGTAAATATTGCTGGCATTTCAAATATCCACGTAGACAGAAATGGACCTACAGTTTCAAGTAGAATCATCGTCAACTTGAAATGAAGCAAGCAATGAAAGAGCGAGTAAACTCAACCGTGGGTCTTGTCTCCCAATGGGGAGACATCAATCTGGTTAGTTACAACGCCACCAAAACACAAGCGAGTCTGTTATCCGCGAAACAGAGTCCTTTCAACCTGATTCCTACTTTCCGGAGTACATCTGTACCTGTTACTGGTTAGCTTGAACTCCTCGGCATGAAGTTATCTGCCAAACTTAACTTCGGCACCTCCATCGAATCCAAAGCTCAAACTGCGGCCAAAAAGCTGGGTATCCTTAGTAAGGACTAAGGATACGATATCTAAACGATAGTGGACAGATATTCAAGCGATAATTCACGCCTGATCAACTCCCTATCCTTTATAAGGTACAGGTCCGATAGTGTATGGAGTATTGTAGCCACCTCTGGGATGGTTTGGCCAAATATCAGCTAGCCGCTCTGGAATCGGTGGATCGCAGTGTCAGGAGGCTCATCATCATCAGCCCATAACGTCCCCACTGCTGGGGTACGGGCCTCCCTCAATAACATGGGGGGTAAATGCCATACTCACCACGCTTGGCAGACGGGTTGGCGAGGGTTTTGATATAATTGCAGAGTTTTCCTTCTCTGTGTGCAGTTGAACTTGCTTGCTTAGTTACCTTAGTCGCCTTGTACGACACCTCGGTAAGAAAGAGGGTGGTCCTATTCTACTCTGCCGAGGACTCACACGGTCAGGAGGCTCATTGGTGACAAAAAGCTAGTAAACAGTAAACTCCAGGGCCTGGCTCATAGACACAAAGTAGCCGGCCTATGTGATTTTGACAAGATATACTCCAGGGAGTGTGCTCATGAGCTGCACTAGCTCATTCCGCCTACCCCTTTCTTCTGCCGGACGTCCAGATGCACCGCGGGGTACCACCGTACTGAGCGCTTCTCTTCATCTCTTAATATATTGCGCACCGCTAAGGAATGGAATTCTCTGCCTGTGTCTGTATTTCAGAGCACATATAACCCGAATCTCTTTAAAGTTCGAGTGAATAGGCATCTTCTGGGTGAGCTTGCTACATCCTCGACCACATCTGCGCCCCTGGGCTAAATTGTGGTCAAGAGCAAACCCATTACCTATAAAAAAAACTTAATCCATAAAAATAGGTCAGATTTCCCTATGATCAGGGTTATAGATTTTCGATCAGAAGGCATTCTGCCTGTTCTACCAAATCCTGAATAATTGGCAACAATATCTAGAATCTCGCGATAAGCCGCTAGGAAGAAGTGGTAAATCTTCTACTTTTTCTTATCGTTTTAGTATAGTCAAGTTTGTGGCAAACTTGGCTTACACTGGTATCAGAGTTTACAAGCTGCACAATGGCCTGCGACTTGTTATAAACGGCTGGTAGTTAACTTGCCCTCCAAAGCACGGAATTGCTCGTGATAAATTGCCACTTTGGTCACCCATCAGGTTCCCTGCCTCTGTGTACAATACTTAACATTACTAATCCGTTGAGATCAGCAAGCACCACTGGGCTATAAGTCAATAATAGTCAACGAAGCATATAAATACTGTTATTTTATTTTTGTAGATAAAGGAAAGACTACGAAAGCAACATCGCAAACTGCATGCATTATTGAAGATTCTTCGACGTCTTCGCGGTCCAACTAGATACCAAGTAAGATTTTAGTTGATAAAGGATGTCATCCACGTAATAAACTGATTACACTGAAGTATTCACTTTAATTTCTTTTAACATATTTTTTTATTTTACCTTCCTCGTCGTCACAGCCGAAGAGGTCATCAAACCAAAATCTAAATTACTTATCACATTTGTGACAAAAACAAACATGTATGAGTGTTCTGGACTATGTATGTGATATTAAAAAGAAATCATTATCTTATTGATGATTCCTCCCATCAAACTCTCTCCATTAAACTCATATTTTTTGAAAACATTAAACTACTTAGTAAGCCGATTAAATGACCACTTAGTTGTATAAAGAGGAAATTTTTTTTCATATTTCTAATTAGTTTCTTTAACGACAAACTTAAAGTCAAAGATACAACCTAGTTGTCTACAGTATTATCTTTTTTAAGGTCTAACTATGAAATCGGATTCCGGGTACCTTCAAATTTCTTAGCCACAGTCTAAACAGTATGTCACCACTCGGATCAACGCTTAACCGACTCTTAAGGCTTAACAGTAGAAGAGGGGCTTAAAGTCTGTAAGATTGTGCTTCAAAACATCCTTATACCGCAAATTGTATTCTCCAGCTTCCTGCTTTCCTTGGGATAGCACAAAGAAAAATGTGGACCGTTATCCATCCGGATAACATAACTACACCATCTTAATTGATCTGTACTTAGAAAGTACTCCAGTCTACTTATCTCAACACACTATAACACCTCTAAATTTTGAACACAGTTTTGCCAATTTATATTGCACGAGAAAATTTCAGAAGGACAGAGTCAAGACGCTTGATATTAACCTTACAGAGGCACCAGCGCGTCACTTTCATGACAGTTGATTACCACGGAAAACATAGACTTAAGTATTAGAGTAGAAGGTTGATTTATTTTGCTTCAATTAACTTTGACACATGATCTTGACAGAGAAATGAAAACTTCCTTAAATCCCAACAGGATCTTTTTTCCTTATGTTGATTCAAAAGTCTATACACACACTCACGAGAGAAGTATCATTGCGTATACTAGGAAAAGATCCCCGCGAATCTATTTTACTAATCAATGGCGTCTCAATGGCAGTTGAATGACAATAGGTGATCGTTTTATCTGTTTAGGTGGCAAAATTAAGAACTATCGAAACCACATACATTTGATGACAAGCGCTACCGGTAACTGAACGTTGAGTTGTTAACAACCTAGCAACTTAACATTCATTTGACAATGGTGCCCCAGTCAAGGTAGCTGTTTAGTTCTAAATTTTGCCACCCAAATTGATAAAGTGGTCACCATTATCATTTCACCACCATTGGTTAGTGGAATAGCCGTCTAGTAGTGTGATTTATATGAGTTAGTTAAGTCCAGGTGGCTACGTTCTGGGCCACAACATTATAACGACTACTTGCCATCGATACTGTTGATTCAAATGTGCTTCTTTTGTTTAATATACACACATCAATGCGGTCTAGGGATATTGCACGATTTTTCATACAAAAGAGGTCTGTTTGAGAAGCTATTAATAGCATACTCGAGATACATGGAGGGCTATAATTTTCAGACGAGCAAGTGCTAAACCTGAATTTTCATTTCAAATAAATAAATTTTGTTTTACTTGAAATTTGCAGAAAAGTGACGAAAATTAAAAAAAAAATGCGTAAATTCGATCATTTTCATATAAAACGCAGGCAAAAAGTGCATTTTCGTTTTTGTTTCCGTCACGTTTTCACAAATTTCAAATAAAACAAAATTTATTGACTGGAATAAAAAATCAAGTTTAGCACTTGCTCTTCTGAAAATTATAGCCCTCCAAGTATCTCGAGTATGCTTTTATAGCTTCTCAAACATGCCTCTTTTGTATGACAAATCGTGCAATATCCTTAGACCGCGTTGATGTGTATATGTTACAGTTAAAACTAGTTAGTAGTTAGAACGCGTTTTTCCTAGTTAGAACTAGTTTTTACTTGGTGCCTTTGTTAAAACTAGAAATAATCAGTTAAAACTAGAATTTACCACTGACATATTTGATTTTCAGATAAAACTAGTTGTCACATCGAGCTATAGTTAAAACTAGCTATAGTTAAAACTCCCCCCCCGCGGAGATTATATCGGGGCAGAAACTGTAGGTTAGGTTTGTTAGTAGCTTAGCCTAACTAATCTGTTAAGGGTCGGTTAGGTTAGGTTAGCCCGGACCTCTCGTTGGCGACTGTCGTGCGAACTATGGTCGAGAACGAGACGTCATGGAACAGTGTCCTCTCCTTCTGTGAAGACATAATTTCCCAGAAGGAGGCGGCGGAGAGAGAAAGAGAGGCGGACGCTAGTGCTCCCGCTATCCGCCGCAGAAGGCCTGGACGCAGAAGACGAGCCGAGGCCCGTCTGATGCCTCCATAGAAGAGGCCTGGTGACGGCCGCAGGGGCGACCGTCACCAATAAAGGCCTTGAGACGGAAGGCGTGCAACGTGTTCCATGCACGCCTTCAAACAGCAGGCTACATGTGGGGCACTGGTCCCCCCGCGAGAAGGGGTCCGCTGATATAAGCGGTCCAGCGCCCGGTGGGGTCACAGACGAATGCTAACGCGATACCTGTGACCCCACCCCAGGCGGGAGAAGGAACACCTTGGGGTTTTAGTCGGTTCGAGTCCGACATAACCCTTCCATCGCCCCTGCGATGGGGGGGTATGCGTGGGTATTTCCCCAAGTAAAAAAAAAAAAAGGTTAGAACTGCGACCCCCAACGCACGAGCCGAGTGAGCGAAGCGAGCGTGCCGCGGCAGCGGCCGGCGAAGTGCCAGAAAAGACTTTGGTTGCGTTAAACGGTAAGCACAACAACTACATAACCCACAACATAGCCTCAAGCCAATCAGAATAAGGTATGATGAACTCTAACCTCGGTCGGAACAGTTTTAACTGACTCGCTTCGGGAAAACGCGTTTTGTCTTGTAGAAACTAGTTTTAACTGATATTTGATTCAGATATTAGTCAATTCTAGTTTTAACAAAGGCACCAAGTAAAAACTAGTTCTAACTAAGAAAAACGCGTTCTAACTACTAACTAGTTTTAACTGTAACATATACATTATAGGATTTTACAATAAAATACAAAACGCAGGATCCTGACTCACTGATTCATCAACGCCTAGCCCCCAACCATTGAAACTAGAAAGCTGAAATTCTGCACAAATTTTCCCTTAACTTTGTAGAACATGAACAAGTAAGGATTCAAAATTCCCACGGGAGCAAAGTCCTAGGGATACTCTACTTATAAAAATAACAGACGTCCCTAAATCTTAATTTAAATTATTACCAAGAGGACTCGTAATCATTAGATAAAAACTTTTTGAATCTACCTAAAAATTATATTTTGAAAATTATTACTAAAATATGCAGTCTATACGAACTCGAATTTCTCTATTTCTAAGGTTGGAATCGACAAATCAAAGAATTATCTTCGGCAAGGAAATCACAGTCTCTTTATACAACAAATGTTAACCCATCTGCACAAAATACGTACTCCACAAATACCCGTAAGTTTTAATTAGATTTATATAATACATTTTAGGTACTTACCTATTTTCATTCAATTCAATTTCTTGTCTATGGCTCTCCTTTGTTGATTAGGCCAATGTCAAGTTCGAAAAAGGTTACTCCTTACTAATATTACAAATGCGAAAGTAACTCTGTCTGTCTGTCTGTCTGTCTGTCCGTCTGTCCGTCTGTCTTTTACGCCTAAACTACTGAACGGATTTTGATGAAATTTGGTACAGAGAGCCTGGGAAAGGACGTAGGGTAGGCTTCATTTTATCCCACAGTTGGGCACGATATAACCTGTAGTCCACGCGAGCGGAGCCGCGGCCGCAAAGCTAGTGTAAAATATTTTAATGTGTTAAAACACTGTAAATTGATTAATTTATCACGTACTAGTTTCCCACCCGGGACTTCGTTCCCGTGGGAATTTTGGAAAGAAATTATAAACATAAATCTTACTTTTGAATTGCTCCTTCTATTGGTGAAAACTGTATGAAAATCCGTTCAGTAGTTTTTGAATTTATCACGTTCAGACAGACAGAGGTGGTAGAGGATTTTGTTCTATAATATGGTATGATATGATACGATTACGAATATCTGTTGCTTGAACGATATGATGTTATTATGACACTGAACTACAAAGTTAAATTTGCCTAGGTCTCGTATGTTCTTAGTTTTTTCCAGTAACACAGGCATATGGGCTATAGAATATTTGTAGGTAGAAGCGGGCTGATGTGAATAGTGCTTCGTTTTTACACAAACGAAGTCACGTGGAGAAAACTCTCGTCATCCACACAAATGATTGAGTGTAAGTAATTTTTACACAATCGAAAAATGGGACACTGCGCTAGGAAAAAATCACCTTAGTACAAGAGGTGACTTTTATTTAGCTAGTGAACATTTAGGGGGTGATTCTACCCACGAAACCCCAAATGAAACAACATAGAACTCTGAAAAAAAATTTTCATAAGTAATATATTCAGACGTCGAGGCAGACCCCGAAAACGATGGCGTGACGATCTGGATAGCTGCATTAAGAACTGATCGGAGTTGGCACAGGACCGCGATAAATGAAGTAAAGCAGGAGTGGCCTTTACCCAGCAGTGGGGTCTGATAGGCTAGTAATTTTTTTTTAAATTTAAGGTGTTTAAAAATAACCCGAAAAAATAAAATTTAAAAGTGACATTGTCGCAACTCTAGAATTCAATTGCATGGTTTGACATCTTTTGAATTGAAAGTTTCATATAATTGACATGATATCGACACAAATTAATAATATGACATAGGTTGTTCACATATTAAAAATAAAACTGCGCATTACTCACAATGCTTATTAATATTGGATTTTCTTTTTTTTGGGTATTTTTGAAACACGTTGTAAGTAGGTATATTAAAGCAGTCAGCTGATAAAATGAGAGACGACACTTTGTTCCATATCCAGACTTTGGGGAAAGTTGACTAATCTTAAGTCAATATTTTTTGCATTAAAGATTCGCAGTTTTGATGAAAACGCAAGACCAAGTGACGAATACATAAAGGCACTACTGAGAGGTCACATTAAAAATAGTTATAAAGAAAGAGCAACAAGTAAAAGTGACGAAAACAGTATAAGTATTGTAAGCAACTCAGCAAGTAAAAGTGAAGAAATAAATAGCATAGAAAAAGATGAAAGTACCTCTAATACTGCAAGTGAACCAAATTCAAGCATCAGCAAAGAGAGTGTTGAATCTAACAATAAATCCAAAAGTCTACCCAGTATTGAAAGCATTAGTAACTCTGTTTAAGGTTTTGCTCCCATCGATGTAAGTATGAACTGAATACATACATACGCTCACGCCTATAAATAAATAAATAAATAAACGCTACACACTCAAAGGCCCACACTAAGGTTTTCCCTTGTGTCGTGGGTCCCTTGGAACACACAAAGACAGACGCATACACCCATGACCCGAGAACAAACATCTGCTTTTTACACAAATGTTTGCCCCGACTGGGGATCGAACCCAGGACCCGCCGATCAAGAGGCAGCGTCACTACCACTCGACCAAAGCGGCCGTCACCGGCCGTCGGTATACCAGCCTATAATCCCTAACGTTCTAGCGAACTACTTGATGCCACGTTTGACACAAATTGTGGGGGCTATCAGATGAAACCAGTTGTATACAATGGTGAGCAGTGGTAAGCCTTACACAGCAAAACCCTCGTATCCCACTACAGACTTTTGCTGCATACCTGGGAAGAGTGAGTAGCTGGCACATTCTAAGTTTATCTTTCACTCCCAGTCCAGCAAGGAAGGAACTTATATTTAAAGTCCAAGTGAATAGGCTTATTTTGGTTGAACTCGCTACATCCTCGACCATATCTTTGCCTATGGGCTAGATCAGGGGTGGCCAACCGGTCGATCGCGACTGTTAGTCCAGTCGATCGTGGCAAGGCAAAAAAATAAAAAAACATTTCAGAATTAAGTTTTTTCTCTTAATATAATAAAAAATATACTACATGATTGTGTACTGAACTATGCTGTTTCATTTAAGATTTCAAGAAGTATGTAATTGGTAGATCGCACAGGGTTACGTTAGTAAACAGGAGATCTTGGGTATAATCAAGTTGGCCACCCCTGGGCTAGACTATTGTCAAGGATTTGCTCCATTACCAATAAAACAATTATTAGGTGACTTGAAATTAGTTAAGAATGTGAACTGCTCATTAAATTGAATAACTTTCCCTAAGGAGGCCGAAATATGTAAAAGAAAATTTCACCTCTTCAATATTTTCTTTTGAAAAGTTGTTCATTTTCATGAAGATGTTTACCCTTTGAAGGTTTACTAATTAATTTAAAGTCTCCCTAAATACAATGTCATGGTTGCTTTCAAACTTAAATTCAAAACTACTGAATTGATTTTAATAAAACTTTACAATAATATAGCTTATAATTATTTATTTTTGAAGTTTTGACATTGTTGTAGTATGTAGCATACTCATGGATTTATATTTATTTTAAATATTGACATTATGTTATCTTTTCTCAAATATTACTTTTTGTCTTTCTTCGATTCACTATATAAATTATTATTATTCTTTATGACGATCATAATATGGAGTGACACTACA
Organism: Aproaerema taeniolella; assembly: GCA_949987775.1. Lineage (NCBI taxonomy): Eukaryota > Metazoa > Arthropoda > Insecta > Lepidoptera > Gelechiidae > Aproaerema > Aproaerema taeniolella. The sequence goes on along the minus strand of OX465265.1, from coordinate 7,876,043 downwards.
TGTAATTACATATTGTAAATGTTATCTATATTGTGAAATAAATGAAACTAAAACTAAACTATACATCAGAATAATACAAAGGCTTCATAATTTTCAAAAATTTCCACAGGAACGAAGTCCCGGGGGAAAAGTTAGTAAGAAATATGTGTTTACGTAAATAAAAGAATAAGTTATCTAGCACCCATACCATAGTCTAGCTTAGTTCGGAGTTAGACGGTGCTATGTGAGTTGTCCCTAAGGTTTTTTTTTTTATTTGCTCCATCGAATTGATGGAGCAAGTGAATACAAAGTGTGACCAAGATTGAGTTAAAGCAGCAATATCATCTTTTAATTTCTAAGGCTCGTGTTCACCAACGGTTAAACCGCGGTTAGAAGCTAATCAGACAAAATGTCAAAAAAAATGTATGAAAATGACATTGTCAAATCTCTGGTTAGCTGCTAATCGTGGGTTAAAGTTTTGGTGAACACTGGCCTAAATTGTATTACATTTCAAAATCGTTGTCATTAAAATAAATAACATTGAGAGTTCGAACGGTCTATTAAGTTTTAAAAAAAGGGATTGTATTATTATTACCCGATAATTTTAAACTAATATTATTTTCAGAGAAAGCCGACAAAGTCACTATTCCAATTATTTTACTTAAAATGTTCCAAGTTTTCATGACATCAGCTGTTAAAAAGGTTTTTATTTAATAAAAAGAGAAATACGTATACGACTTTTATTTAATACCTGTTTTGTAAGTAGATAAATTAATTCTGACACAGTTTGAGAAACATTTTGTTGCACTGGACACACTTAATCCCTATTAGTCCTACTACTAATATTATAAATGCGAACTCTGTCTGTCGGTCGACAGACCACAGACATGTTACGCTTTCACGCCTAAACTATAGAACCGATTTTAATGTCCTATAGAGATAAATTAGACCTTGGGCAAGAATATAGACTACAATTTATCCCACTGCTGGGCACGATATAACGCTATATCGCTAGGCGGAAAGCTAGTAAAAAAAACAAAAGGGCTCTGACTCAGCTGTCTACCTCTATACTACATTCTGATAATTAAAATTTGTGTTTGTAATTATTTTATAGCAAATTTTGTCTTGTTTTGGAAGTAGGCGCGTGCCCTTCGGTGGAAATGTATCTGTATGGACTGTATTTCAAATAGTCAATAGGTATTTCACATTTCAATTATCAAAAAAGTTGAATATGTAGAAAACATATCGATTTTTTGATATTTAAACCTACAATATATAGAGATATGACTTTTATCTTATTTTTATGTAAAAAGTCCTGAAAAGGCTACCACGTAAAATAATATTTGATTAGGAGTATGATATATATATATGTTACCGGAAATGTATGAAATTTAGAAATTGTATACAATTCCGAGGCTGTCTAGGAAATGTATAAAATATTGTTTCAAAGATTTTTTAATACACACATATCCTGTTCGGAATTGTATAATATTCCGATATTGCTCTAGGAAATGCATAAAAACAATGTTTTCAGTGACTAAAATTAATAAAACAACCTAACCTAACCTGAATAAGCGACGTGCATTTGTTTTGGCCACATTATAGATTTTCTCTCTCCATGAAATGTTCGAGAATTTCACATTTCATGAAATTTTTCACTGTCTATTGACCACATGCGACAACCGCCTAAATGTGATAATCGCTTACCGCAAATATAGTCGTTTCTGGCACTTCGCCGGCAGCTGCCGCGAAACGCTCGCTTCGCTTCTCGGCTCGTGTGTTGGGGGTCGCAGTTCTAACCTAACCTAACCCAACCAACCCTTAACGGGTTGCGTTAGGCTACTAACAAACCTACTTGTCGCAGTTCCGTCTATCACAATCGAACAAAGAAGTCGAATGACTTATGAGCAGAAAAAAAACAAACATTTTATACATTTCCGATTGTTATTTAGGAAATGTATAGATTTCCTAGGAAATGTATCAAATATAATAATTCATTTCACACATTTCCGGGCAATTTTAAGAATTGTATACATTTCCTAGGAATTGTATACAATGACGAATTTCACACATTTCTGTTAACATACACAATACAAAACACGGCAGCATATCGCACTTTACATGTTAACCTTGACTTAACCCTTATCTCGCTGGTAATAGCGCCTGCTTTCGTAGTGAAAAATGCTGATTGTTAGTACAAACCGTGGTTGTCAGTTGGGTAGTTGTTTTAAATAAAAGAAAATTATAAATAATTATATCTCTTTTTATTATCCGCTGATTTGAACACATTGTAGCACAATTTAATGTAGTTACAGAGCTACACAGGCGAAGTGTTTTCTGTGACTCCGTTTACTTACCAAACTGAAAAATATTTCATATTCGATTACTTTAACTTATGTCAATGGAGAAGTTGATATTTTTTAAATATTTTTATTAATAATTTCAGGTCTAAAAGGATAAACAATCAGCAGTAAAAATTTTAAATTTAGTGTCACGTCTGCAGCTCGAGCACGATGGCGACAAACTCGCGCGGCGCGCCACTCGTCTGACGCTGAAACTTCACTTTGATTGCGCGAGGGCCCCGCGCAAAGGCTTGGTCGTCCTGTCACAGGACGACCAAGTTGTCGATGTTGACATTTTAACATAGGACCGCGGTGCATTACGCGCGCTATCACCATCGTATTCAAGCTGCGATCGCATTTAAACGCCTTTTTGTGAAATTTTCCTTTACCTGAGCAATAAATAAGAAATAAATTTATCCGTTTTGGGAAAGGCAAAGGAATCTATTTCAATACAGCTGATGGTAATAGATTCCTTTGTTATCAAAGATGTTATCAAAAAAACGTTAATTTGTTTATTATTTACTGTTTAGGCAAAGGAAAATTTCACAAAAAGCCGTTAAAGTGCGGTAAACGTTGCAAAAAAAAACACACAATATAAAAAATCTAAATGGTGTTTGATGATCCATAAATCCATAACCTTAAATCATTAGATAAAATATTTAAAAAATATCAATAACAATGCCACCTTTCCTAACGTATTGTACAAATACAGAACACATAGGGTGTAAAAGAACAGCTTAATGGTGGGACAGGCAGACTATCACTACGATTAGCTGCAAGTACCTATATATTTTTTTTCCCGGAAACCTTAAGTTAATGAGTTTTTGTAAGTTACGTAATTTACGTATGCCCGCGCTGCTTAGCGGTAAGAATGCGATGTGCATCACTGCAGGCCGAATACGATAGTGACAGCGCCACGACAACACCGCGGTCCTATGTCAAAATGTCAACAATGACAACGCCAAATGCGAGCAAGCCTTTGCGCGGGACCCTCGCGCAATCAAAATGAAGTTTCAGCGTGAGCCGAGCGTGAGTATTTCGTTATCGTGCTAGAGCTGCTGGTATTCATGTTTGACGCTGTTATTTTGTTTTTATAGCATAATTTTGTAAACTCAAATTAATAATTAATTTTTAAGTATAAAATTGAAAAAAAAAAATCCACTGGAAAACCATTCATAAGTATGGGGTCTCAGATTTTCCTAAGCTGTCCCTACACGTTGTACGTAGACCTTTAATGTGTATACTTACTTCTTTGTGGTGGTCCCACCACTTCTTAATTTTGTCGTTGAGGTTGATCTGAAAAAAAATAAAGTTTAAAATACTTTAGCCCTATAACAGGTAGCCCAGTAAAAACCGGCCCACGCGCAGTGTAGGGTTCCGTTACTTGATTCAACGTTACTCGTTAACTTCAAAAGCCAATTTTGCTTTGACAGATTTTCTTATAACTTTGCTGTGAATACTACTATTATGATTTTTTCCACATTTTTAAAAACAACGATTTAGCTGGTATTGGGGAACACTTAAGTCCAACAAAAATACTATTTTTAAGCTTAATAATTTGCAAACGAATCTCTCTGAATTGAAATACATTCTTCACCAACCTGTATGGCCCTTACTAATCCTTACTAATATTATAAATGCGAAAGTAACTCTGTCTGTCTGTCCGTCTTTCACGCCTAAACTACTGAACCGATTTTGATGAAATTTGGTACAGAGATAGATTAGAGCCTAGGAAAGGACATAGGTTACATTTTATCCCACAGTTGGGCACGATATAACCTGTAATCCATGCGGGCGGAGCCGCGGGCGGAATGCTAGTTTAAAAATAAACTATAAAGTTAAAAAAATGATTGTATTTGATCGGGCCTCAAAAAAATTAAACTAGCTTTAACAATTAATTGGTTGGTGATTTATATCAAGGGTCAAAAAAATATAAAAGTAGCACCTACAAAAATAGTTTTATTTTAAACAGGCAGTTAAAATTATGTTTTGGCGATAAAATTAATTTTCAGCCTTTAAAATGATGGCAGCAAAAAACAAAATTTTGTTAAAAAAATTTGAAAATGGATTATATATTATAAAGTTTTAATAGGTTGCATGACATTAATAAAAAAAACCGGCCAAGAGCGTGTCGGGCCACGCGCATTGTAGGGTTCCGTAGCAGCATGGTTCAAATATGCAGCTGGTTTCTTAATTCTACGAGCATATTGTCATAGTCGATGTTAAAATCCCCAAATACTATAGTATCAAAAAGAAATGTATTAAAAAGTTTGTAGTTTCAGAAATAATCGTAGTTTTGATCTAAATATAACAGAATGGAAGTATTTAATGCGCGAGCGAAGCGAGCGCAAATTTTTGTTTTTGTTTTTTTAATTGTTTTTTTTTTTGGTTTTTGATTTTTTATATTTTTTTGCGATAATATTATTGTTAGGGATAATATAATAATATCGAGCTGCTGCTTAAGCAGGTAGCGTGGTGATCTTGTATAAATTTGATATCATTTTCGTACTTAGCACCCCCAAAAACCTATTAAACGACACCTGAAATGTCAATATGTTACAGCTTGGCTTTCGGCTCGCCTCACTTTAAGCGTGGAACCTTGTATGACGGCCATTTTGGATTAGTGTACACTTCGTCGTGAATGCTACTCTCGTAAATTATTCCACATTTTATTTTTATAAAAATTAATGTTTCCCAAACGGATTGCTGAATCGAAAAACGTTCGTAGTAAACCCCATCTATCTTGAAAAAAGCTATCCTATGATAACCCACTCGATGATATCGGCGAGAAAAAAAAATCCCTCGGGCTTTCACTTGTATGGAAAACACCCGAAAAATATTTTTTTTCCACCATTTTATTTTTTAGATCTGTCGGCGCAATCAATATAACGACCATGCCAAATTTTAGCTCTGTGGTACCAAGGATCTAATATTAGTAAATATATTCTTATTAATCCCAACAACGTTTGGCACTTGGTCGACTATTACTCACAAGCTTGAAGGGCCAACTTATGTGTGATAGTTTTCCTTTTAATTTTGTTGTATATTCTATCACCGTGAATTTTTCCACATTTTAAAAACAATCGTTTTGCTTGTAGTGGGGGACACTTCTTTTTAATAAAAAATTTTACTTTAAAAATTAATTTTTCGCAAAGGGAATGCTGAATCGAAAGACGTTCTTAGTAAACCTCTTCCATCTTTTAAAAAGCTATCCTGTGACATCTCATTCGATGATATCGGCGAGAAAAACAAATGAAATAAATACAATGAAATGGAAGTATTTAATGCGCGAGCGAAGCGAGCGCGAATTTTTTTTTTTTGTATTTTTTTTTGCGATAATATTATTGTTAGGCATAATATAATAATATCGAGCTACTACTAAAGCAGGTCGCGTGGTGATCGTGTATAATTTTGATGTCATTTTCGTAATTAGCACCCCCAAAAACCTATTCAACGACACTTGAAATGTCAATATGTTACAGCTTGGCTTTCGGCTCGCCTCACTTTTAGCGTGGAACCTTGTATGACAGCCATTTTGGATTGGGGTACACTTCGTCGTAAATGCTACCCTCGTGAATTATTCCACATTTTTTTCATTATAAAAATTAATGTTTCTCAAACGGATTGCTGAATCGAAAAACGTTCATAGTAAACCCCTTCTATCTTTTAAAAAGCTATCCTATGATAACCTACTCGATGATATCCGCGAGAAAAAAATATCCATCGCCCTTTCACGTGTATGGGAAACACCCGAAAAACATTTTTTTTTCCACTATTTTATTTTGTAGATCTATCAGGGCAATCAATATGTATGACCATGCCAAATTTCAGCTCTGTAGTACCAAGGATCTAATATTAGTGAATATATTCTTATTAATCCCAACAACGTTTAGCACTTGTTCGACTATTACTCACAAGCTTGAAGGGCCAACTTATGTGTGATAGTTTTCCTTTTAATTTTGTTGTATATTCTATCACCGTGAATTTTTCCACATTTTAAAAACAATCGTTTTGCTTGTAGTGGGGGACACTTGTTTTTTATAAAAAATTTCACTTTAAAAATTAATTTTTCGCAAAGAGAATGCTGAATCGAAAAACGTTCTTAGTAAACTCCTTCTATCTTTTAAAAAGCTATCCTATGACATCTCATTCGATGATATCGGCGAGAAAAAAAAAACCATTGCCCTTTCACGTGTATGGGAAACATCCGAAAAATTGTTTTTTCCAAAATTTTATTTTTTCAATTTGTTGGCGCAATCAATATGTATGACCATGCCAAATATCAGCTGTGTAGTACCAAGGATCTAATATTAGTAAATATATTCTTATTAATCCCAACTAAGTTTGGCACTTGGTCGACTATTAATCGCAAACTTGAAGAGCCATCTTATGTGTGATAGTTTTCCTTATAATTTAATTGTATACACTACCACCATGAATTTTTTCACATTTTTAGAATCAACCGTTTAGCTGGTAGAGGGGGGGGGACACTTGTGTTTGACAAAAATTTTCACTTTAAAAATTTATATTAGGCAAACAAAGTGCTGAATCGAAAAACGTTCATAGTAAACCCCTTCTGTCTTTTAAAAAACTATCCTTTGACACCCCATTTAATGATATTGGCTAGAAAAAAAAAATTCATCGCCCTTTCACGTCTATGGGAGACACCCGAAAAAAATTTTTTTTCTAAAATTTCACTCTACAGTTCTAACGGCGTAGTTAATATTTATGACCATGCCAAATTTCAGCTCTGTAGTACCAAGGGTTTTTTAGGAAACCCGCGGACAGACGGACAGACGGACAGACGGACAAACGGACATGGCGAAACTATAAGGGTTCGTAGATTACTACGGAACCCTAAAAATATTTTGTTAAAAATAATATGCTGCTCTTATTGTTATGATAAATAGTTAAAAACTTCCAAAGTACTCCTTTCTAAAAAGTTTGCATTCCCAAACTGAGTTTGAGTCAAAAAACTTTATTTACCATCATAATAATATGGAATACAATTAAACTTTGAACTATTTAGTACCATTTTCTAACAGCCACTGCTCGATTTTCACGAAGTCGCATTTTCGTCGCCGAGTCAATATAATAGTTGCAAGTTATTTTTTTTTCGCTGACAGATTATTTGTTTAGTGTTTTATCTGCAGTTACCTTCGGTGTGTCCTCAAAAATAATATGCCTAAAAATTTATCAAAATGTTACGGCCCTAACATTGTTTCTGACATTTTACTGTTTTGTTAGCGTTATTAAATTTAAAAATACTAAAGGTCTAAAAAAAAATATCGGAAAGACGGACATGGCGAAACTATAAATAACTGTTTGTTAGTTTACTACTGAACTCTAAAAATATTATTATTTTACTTATAACTGAATATAATTTGCTTCGACACTTGTAAACTATATTTGGTTGTATAAATTCGTAGTAATGAAGACATAAATTAATAATAACATGTAAGTACTTACTCCTTCAGCTACCGCTTCTCTGTATAATTCTTTTGCTAATCTGTCTACCTTAAATATAAATATGAAAATTTATTGCTTCTGAAAAAATCGTGAGTTTAAAGTCATTAAACACTAATTTAAAGTAACCCAACATTTTAGAGGTCTGCCGAGTGCTTCCAGCAGGGTGCGGAATAGCAGATCGACTTTTTAACATAATTAATAAATGGTTAACTGTTTCCCCCACTTTAATTCGGGGATTTTATAAGGTAATAATAAGCGGTGATAGCCCAGTTGCTAATGAGCCAGACTTGTAATCGGAAGGTTGTGGTTTCAAATCCTAGTGCGGACTGTACCACTAATTTCGTCTTTTCGGATTTATGTACGGATTTCTATTATCACTTGCTCAACGGTGAAGGAAAACATCGTAATGAAACCCGCCTGTCCAAGAAAATTCGTTTTCAAAAGACGAGCGGTCCACCAACCCGCATTGGGCCAGCGTGGTGGACCCCTTTTTTGTCAGAAGTTAAAAATACGTACAAAAAATCGATTATTTCCATTATTCCATTATGTCTATGAGTATAGGTATTTAAATACTTGTTAACGATCCAAAGAAGTCTGTATCAGGGTATCTGCTGAGGTATTTCACCTACTACGGGGCCGTCTGGTATAGGCGAGAGTTTATGGAGCATCTTATCTACCACTGATGAGCAAAGACCACTTTTCCTGCAAGACTCCTTTGAAGGGTATGCACAGAGCTTGATAATATGGGGAATAGTAGAATACCTAATAAGTAAATAATAATTGGCCAGTGCCCGTGGGTGGGGACGCATATGAGCTGATTAAAAAAAATAGGTGCACTGAACACATAACTAGAGATGCTTTGAACGGAAACTAGAATAAAAATCTTACCAATACCTGAGATGAGGGGGGTTACAAGTGTATATTGTTTGCCAGAGAGAAAGAGATGGAACTAGTGGTGAGACCGCGCGCCGCCTTACAAACGGCTGTGCAAAATCACTGAAGTGTTGTGAAAAACTGATCGGCCTACAATACAACTCTATTGGTAACGTGATCGGTGGCTAGGTGAGACATTGCGGTAATTACCTACCTCTCTTTTTACTTCTAATAAATCGGATTTTCTAAATGGTATCTGCAAAAATAAAAGGTTTAAGGTAGTACAGAGGTCACCACATCAGTTTCCAATGGGCTGTACATGACATTTTAAAAATATTTTTAATTTCGTTCAATTTTTTATTTAACATAAAGGAATAAGGTCCCGTTTCTTAAAAAAAAAATATTATAAAAAATCTATCTTTTGAAATAAAAATATAATAATTAATAGATTCTCAGTACGGTAAACTAATCCTGAGTAGGGCATTATGCAATCGTATTTCTTTACCAAGCTGTCATGTCAATTAAAAAAAAAACATAACCTATTTCATTTTGTATTTGGTTGTTTATTTCAGAGTTTGGTTGGTTGTTACTTCAGGCAAGTTGGTAGAATCAGCTCTAACGAACTGAGCGGTATCCGTAGTGTCATAATCCAGCGTATTGCGAAAGTTCGAAAGTCCAGGAAGCAAAGCCAAGTCGTCAGTAAATATCAATTCAAATAATCAAAACCTCATAAACAGAAGGTAACGGTAGAGTCCAGGTAGCAAAGCCAAGTTGTCCGTAAATATCCAAATAAATAAAACCACGAAACAGAAACAAACTCAACAACTAACAACTCAAAAACACAACGGATAGGTTATGTGTCAACCAACTGTCAAACGTCTTTTTTTGCTTTGGCAAAGGAATTAAACCGTAGAGTGCTGTAATAAGCAACAAATCGTAAACAACATTTTAAAAATTAATTATTTTTTATCTATGATCAAAATTATTTAATATATTTTTATTTGAATATGGGACCTTAAACCTGCTTAAAATAAAATAAAAAAAATATTTTAAAAATCTTGCACATAGCTCATTATTATTTAAAAAAACGGTTCTTATCGCAACAGCACAAAATATACGCATGGGTAACTTGATGTGCAGTCTGTACGACTTACGAAAAATTCGAGCGTCACGTCTCATTCTTATAACGGTGAAACTTCACTGACAGCGCGAAGGCACTGCGCAAGGTCTTGCTCACTTGGCGAAATCGCAATCCACAGATCCATAGACTATAGGAGATCGATAGACAAGAAATTGAAATGAATAATTTCTTGTTCGCCTTCTGGCGTTGTCATTATCATTTCACCGCAAGCAGCAGCTCGAGCACGATGGCGATAAACTCGCGCGGCGCGCCACTCGGCTGACGCTGAAACTTCACTTTGATTGCGCGAGGGCCCCGCGCAAAGGATTGCCCGCCCTCTGGCGTTGTCAATGTTGACATTTAGACATAGGACCGCGGCGCATTACGCGCGTGATCACCATCGTACTCGAGCTGCTCGTTATGCTTGAGCCGTATGTACCTGTATAGCAGGTAGGTCATTGAAAGTAATTTTTAAATAGGTAAGTAAAGCGTTGGGATTACCTTGAAACCGGGCAATTTTTAAATAAGTAGGACTTACCCCCAAGCGTGAATGGAGTTCATCTGTGTTTAGTTCACAGCGTAGTAACTGTTAAAAACATAAAAATACACTTAAATATATCAATAGTTAGATAAAGAACCAGTTTTGTAGTCGGAAGGTTACGGGTTCGAATATTGGTTTGAGTTTGTGCCATCCAATTCGTCTTAATTGTTTTACGTTAGTTTCGTGAGTTAACCCATCTTATGATAAAAAAATTAAAAAAAGTTTAGGTTGAACATTTTTGCTTTTTTATGTTCTTCTGTCAATGATATTTAATATATTTAATTAAGACCAGTGATTAAAAAGTTAAAAAGTATTATAAAGTAGATAGAGTGAAGAGCTGTGCAACGGCCTCCATAACAAGAGTACACGATTATGAAGAAGAAGAGATTCTAGTATTGTTAAAATACATTTAACAATGCAGTACTCAGAAATATCAGCATAATTAACTTAGTGTTATATTATGCAGCGCGAAACCGCATGTGATGAAAGTATTTTTATAAAATTAAAATTAATCTAAACTAACCAGCAAAAAGAAAAGTAAATAATACACTATAAATATATTTATTTTGCAAAAAAGTAGCTGATTTGACTAACAAGTCCGAGATATGGTGTTTTATCAAAATCTCATTTTTGTTTTTCACGGATACTGCATTTAACTTTGAACAAGTTTTGGCATTGAGTTTTATATTTAAAATGTTTGATTTACTTGTATGTGTACACTTTGTTGGTAAACTAATAAATAAAATAAAATAAATGAATAAAGAAAACAATATACGTGTACGTGCGTTAAGTAATATGTAACTCGCTTCGCTCGTGTTTCATGTGGGCTCACGTTAGACATTACTTAAAATACTTGTGTCTTTAATAACTAAACACTTACTGGTACATCGTGGCGGAAATCATATTGTCCATATACTACAGCTAAGACAGAAACGAAAAGTATTACGGAGAGCTTCATCTTTCTATCTCAAAATGTTACAACGACAAATATAAAACACATTTATAGGGTACATAAAATATCCATTAGTGCCATAAAAAATCGCGATTTCTTATATTAATATACAATTTGCAATAAAATTTATATTGACAGATATTTTGTTTAGTCACACGATGAACTGAAATGAAAATAAAAAATATTTATTGTAAAACAAATCTGCTGAGGAATCGAATTATTTTAACACATAAACAAAAGAAAAACACTTTTGAACGGATTATTTCCCATGAGTTCTATATTTTATTCTTATGGAAGTTTTATAATGATATTTCAAAAATAACTCATACAGTTTTTACGCCCGTAAATAAAGACATAGGAATTACATATAAAAATATAGATCGCTGCGTTTTTTAGGTATGTTTAGGATGAATACCAACAGTCTACAACTTCTTTTACTATTTGCAAAGACCTAAGACCTTTTACAATAGGTGCTAACTGCTTGGTGCCCGAAAAACTACGAAAATATTAACTTTTTACAGTTTTTAGGGTTCCATAGTAATCTACGAACCCTTATAGTTTCGCCATGTCGTCTGTCCGTCTGTTCGTCTGTCCGCAGGTTTCCTAATAAACCCTTGGCACTACAGAGCTGAAATTTGGCATGGGCATACATATAAATTACGCCGACAGAACTGTAGAGTAAAATTTTAGAAATATTCTTTTTTCGGGTGTCTCTCATAGACGTGAAATTTTTTTTTCTCACCAATATCATTGAATGGGGTGTCATAGGATAGCTTTTTCAATGATAGAAGGGGTTTACTCAGAATGTTTTTAGATTCAGCACTCTGTTTGCAAAACATAAATTTTTTGTCAAACACAAGTGTCCCCCCCCTTTACCAGCTAAACGGTTGTTTCTAAAAATGTGGAAAAATTCACGTTGATAGAATATTCAACGAAATTAAAAGGAAAACTATCACACATAAGATGGCTCTTCAAATTTGCGAGTAATAGTCGACCAAGTGGCAAACATTGTTGGGATTAATAAGAATATATTTACTAATATTAGATCCTTGGTACTACAGAGCTGAAATTTGGCCTGATCATACATATTGATTGCGCCGACAGATTGAAAAAATAAAATTTTTCGGGTGTTTCCCATAGACGTGAAAGGGCAATGATTTTTTTTTCTCGCCAATATCATCGAATGGGGTCTCATAGGATAGCTTTTTCAAAGATAGAAGGGGTTTACTCAGAATGTTTTTCGATTCAGCACTCAGATAAATTTTTAAACTGAAATTTTTGTCAAACACGTGTCCTCCCCCCTACCAGCTAAACGGTTGTTTCTAAAAATGTGGAAAAATTCAACGTGGTAGAATATACAACGAAATTAAAAAGAAAACTATCACATACACACAAGTTGGCCCTTCAAGTTTACGAGTAACAGTCGACCAAATGCCAAACGTTGTTGGGTTTAATAAGAATATAATATTTATTTAAGTATTAGATCCTTGGTACTACTACAGAGCTAAAATTATTCATGGTTAAACATATTGATTGCGCTGACACATCTAAAAAATAAATTATATATTTATTTTGTTTAATAAAAAAAATGTGGAATATTATTGTTATTCACGAGGGTAGCATTTACGACAAAGTTTATCCAAAATGGCTGTCATACAAGGTGCCACGCTAAAAGTGAGGCGAGGTCGAAAGCCAAGCTGTAACATTTTGACATTTCAGGTGTCGTTAAATAGGTTTTGGGGGTTGCTAATTACGAAAATGACATCAAAATTATTTTAGCAGCAGCTCGATATTATACCTAACAATAATATTGTCGCTAAAAAATATATATATATATGCTTCCATTCTTTTGTATTTAGGCCAAAACTACAATTATTCTTTTGGAGATTTTAATATCGACTATGACCTTAACGATAGTACACCAGTTTTAACGCGACCTCTATTTTTTTTAGACATTATTAGCGGTTTAACCGTAAATATGCTCATAGAATTAATAAGACAGCATTTGAACCATGCTGCTACGGAACCCTGCAATGCGCGTGGCCTGACACGCTCTTGGCCGGTTTTAATTGTAACTTCTTTATAATGCATCTTCTATAATACTTAAATATTTTTGCTACAACTTTAGCCCAAGAGAAGCTGTGTTTTAAATAAATCTGGAGAAACAGCTCTCCAAACTTACTTCGCTGGCTCAACGACCCAATGCAGATCTCCGAAATTAAAGTGCGCCATTCCATTCTGTCTTGTGCCAACTTCGAACAGTCGGGCACTTTCAACTCTTTTAGGTCTTTGGCGACTTCACCTTTCCAGCGGTATCTTGGACGGTATGCTCTTTTGCAGCGCGATCCTCCCCCATCCTCTCTACGAGGCCGAGCCAGCGAAGTCTTTTATTTCTCCGATGATATTTGGCTCTTACACTATCTATCTCTCGGTTATACCTTCGCCTCCACTCTCTATTTTTTTTATAACGAACAGGTTTGCTCTAGACCACAATCTAGCTTAGGGGTGAAAATGTGATTGTGTCTTCTCCTCCTTTTCGCCCCAGAACTAAAAAAAACCCAAAAATTCAAAATAATTTATTTGTAAGGTTTGTATGTTATAAGTATAGAAAAAAAGTCCCGTTTTTTCAAGGATTAATAAAGTTTGCCACATAATCAAGTATAGGTGATAAAAAAGAAATGTATCAATTAAATCTGTTCTTAATAAAGTCGATTATACCTGAAAACCAAGGACATATTTATTACTCTTACATTATATTCACTTATCTCGAGATAAAGATATAAATAAAAATATAAAAAATGTTTCAAACTCAAACGACCACACTAAGATTTTCCCTAGTACCATGGAGTCTTTGAAATCCACTGGAATTTTATCTGCTTTTTATACAAATGTCGACCGGAAGTCGAACCCAGGACCCGACGATCAAGAGGCAGCATCACTAACACTTGACCAAACTGGCCGTCCATGACCTGCTGCCCTAGCATACGCAATAAGACCTCTCTCATGAGAGTATAGACTTTCGAATCAACACAAAAATAGACCCTATTCAGATTCAGAGAAGTTTTCATTTCTCTTGCGTTTTGATTTGGACAAACCTAAGTCCTTTTAGAAATGCTACATCATGTGTCACTTAAATGCAAAAGATTTTTTTGTTTTTCTGGGTATTTTTGAAACACGTATGTAGTAACGAATAATTGAACAATTTTATTTTCACAGACAGCCGACAGAGAAATTATCCAAAATTATTGACATCAGTAGTTCGAGCATGATCGCGACAAACTCGCACGGTACGCTACTGGGCTGACGGTGAAGGCTTGTCAATATTTATTAATATAGGACCGCGGCGCATTACGCGCGCAAACACGTCATGCTCAAGCTACTGTTAAAAGGAGTTAATAAAAAAGAAAAAAACGTGCAACAGTTTTATTTCGAATCTTTTTTGAAAGTATTTAAATACATTATTTATTCATTATATAGTTTAACACTGTTAAACTAAAATACATTTCATTTTGTTACTATAGACAGCATTAACAAAAAAGTAATAAAAATATAATAGGGCCCTGACTCAGTTGTAATACATTTTTAACATAAAATATACTAAGACATGTATTTAAATTAACTATTTCATAATCAATTTACATTTTAATTTTATTTATCAAAAGAAAAGTATTGTCGCTGAACCAGATGTTCTTATAAATTTAAAAGTAAGTTTATTCTCGAACTTAGCGTTGCTTATTCTTGCCTATGCGTCCTGTATTAATCAACTCTTCTGCTTCCTGTGTAAAATAAAAAAGGACAGTAAAAAATCCTAATATTTTAAGAAAAACACTTTAATTAGAGAGAAAGCTTTTAGCTTGTAGTTAGGTGAAAAGTACTTAAAAGGCTACCCGAGAATCAATACTTTATTATTCAAACGGGTGATAAGGTGGTAGTTTTAAATAAAACACATTTTTTAGAGGGAATTACGGTCGCTAGCTTGATTTAATTGATTTTTACTTATTTTTCATTGCTTTTTCCGGCCACAAACATTTGATAAAAATTATAAAACATTCATTCAATAAAAGTTGCATTCAACATTAAGAAACTGTGTCTAACAGATTTTCAATTAATATTAAATTAGTTTGTTTAATTATCAACAATTTGGCACGTGTTTCAAAGGTTTTAATGTTGTTTACCTACTGTAAAACAAAAACCTGATTTTGTGTAAAATAACTGTAATTGAACCATAATAAATTATTTTAGAAACTGCAAGGTTTTTTATTCAGTAATGGAAAAAAATAATAATAATTGAAACTTTATAATATTAAGAATATAGAATTTAATTCAAGCAACTTTATGGTCTTATTTTAGACATTACGCGGTATGTTTTGAATGAAAAATAAATATCAATTAAGTCTGATTCATGTTAAAACCATTTCAACTAAAAGGTTTGACTATTTCACAATTTCAACATAAAACTACATAAAGTTCTCCAGAATTCTATGGCTCTGATTGAAAATAGCACAAAATGCATGGAGTGTTTGTTGATTTTACTATAGTTTGCTAAGCACATCTTCTTCTTCTTATCGTGTAGGTATAGTCAAGTGTGTGGAGAACTTGTTTAACCCTGGTGTCAGAGTTTGAAGCACATATCAAATTGAATCACATATCGAAGAGTTGAAGCACTAGTTACAAAACTAGACAGTTTTTAACGAGGCGATGTGTTTCCAAGTGGCTCCGACTACTTACCGAACTGAAAAACGTTTCAAATAAACAAAGCCGCGTGAAACTGTTACTTACACCGCCTTTCTAGCAAACTTCATTTATAGATGGTTTTATTAAGTACCTCTCTTGTACACAATACCATAAAACATTTTAAATAATTCCTAATAAGTATTAACACATTTTCATACAAAGAGAAAATCTCGGCTAAACCAGATTCCGGATGGGCCAAGTAGCTATTCACCATGCTAATATTGATGCCGTCCTGCACCATCATTGCTTCGCTCCGACCACACTTTATTGTAACACTAGCTTTCCGTCCGGGGCTTCGTTGCCGTAGAAATTTGGGAAAATTATGTAGCCTTTGTGTTAAAACAGGGTGTGAGCTACCTCTATGCCAAATTTTATCAAAATTGGTGCAGCCGTTTGAGCGTGAAAGAGTAACAAACATCCATACATACAAACTTTCGCGTTTATAATATTAGTAAGGATAAAGATAATATACGCATTCTTCTCTATAACACAAACTGCAATTTAGAGAAGATCTTTTTAATTTATTTTACTAATAAACGGTCCTTACGGAACTGAAAAGACCACGTATAACCACAGTCAAACGTTTTGACCCACTCGCTCTTACAGTCTTCCTGGACCGATCTTGTTAAGCCAATTTAGAATTCTTGAAACCGACTAGTTCCACAAACAATTTTTTTATGTGAGTTTAGCAATACAGCGCACATCATCTGGCCCTCTTGATCTCACGCTCTGTACCTATGCTACACCATATGATTGGACCACGACACTCAAAAAGGCTCAGTATATCTCTTTCTTACGCTATATATATATGACAGTGATAAAAACAATACTGTCAAACGTGTTGACACCCAGAATACGGGGGCTGTACTCGGAAATAATTCATAACCGCTGATGATAATGCCTTTATTTGTCTATTTATAACAAGCTAGCATTCCACCCTGGGGATTAGGGAAAATTATGTAGCCTATATTCATCAGGAATAATGTAGGATTCTACCAGTGAAAGAATTTTTAAAATCAGCCAAGTAGTTTCGGAGCCTATTCAATACAAACAAACAATCAAATCTTTCCTCTTTATAATATTAGTGTAGATAAGTAGACCATTACCAAGTCCACCTACAGTAGGGGACACAAGAGCGTGCGGGGCGAAAATCAAAAACGGTGTACGAGGGGAAGGGGAGGGTGATACGATTGTATGCAGTGGATAAGCGACTTTAATGCATAGTAGACTCGGGAGAAGTATGACTGTTGGAGCAGTTCTAGGTTTTGCTATGAGACCATGGGTCCTCGATTCAAGCACCTATAACCTTAGGTCCCTGCGAATGCAAGCGTAAAAACTCTTTACTGTCAACCTGTAAGTTTCACCTTCGTTGTAAGGAGCAATATCCATATCAGCATATTACTACAACATTAGAGCAACCAACCGTGACGGCGATAACGCCGTTATCGCTGAAGTTAAACGATCCTTATTTAAGTTTCTCTTGCTTCAATTAAATAGGTTATCGGGCTTAATTAATTGATATTATCCGGTCATTTGAATTTATAAAATTATTCATAGTTCGGGAAAATAAAACAATATACCATTGTCCGATAAGGTTTGACGTCATATGTACGGTAAACCACAAGTACGCTTATGGAGGTATTCAACTGTTCATTACCTAACGATGGTGTAAATGAAAGTTTCAATATAAACTCAAGTCTCTCGAGCTTGCTTCGTAAACTTTTCTGAGGACATGAGTGCACGCTGCAACGCTTTAGTGGAATAGCTTGGCGTAACCAAACCTCCAGAGAACATCACACGGTCAAGTAAGACTGCAGGTCACGTAGCAAGACTTGATGCATGCTCAGCATGTCACGAGCAGCTTCTGAATATTACCTATATATTTTTTTCCATATTGCGCAACTGGAGCATGATTGCACAACCTAACGGGAAAGTTAACGCAGTCTATGACATCACTCGCTTAATAAAATATAAAACTGTATGAATTATGGACGTCATTTTTCCTTTTTCAGTTATAAATAATTAATTTTTCGTTACTACGTTACACCATGCGGTTAGTACGTTTTAATTATCCTTATTTCAGCGAGATAATCAAACCACAAATAAATTCCCGATAGTTATGGAATTCCAACCAGTCCTTATTAGGTAGGTTTCGAATTAGTATAAATTGAAGGAAAGCCCTATACAATCAATCAGTCGGACATATATCCTCGACACAATCGCCAGGACTTATATAGTCAATCAGCATACTATTGACCCTCGACATATAATCACCATGTGGGGAAACAATCATAATGGAAGATCTGGAGAAGCCGCTCGTCGGGCCGCCGAGCAACGTTGGGAGGACCAACAAGCAGAGTGGAAGAGACAAGAGCAGGAGCGTGAAGAAAGAAAGCGTAACCGGGAAGAGCAGCGGAAACTTGAGGAGCACCTCTTGCGGTATGCAGAAGCTTTATGCCAGCAGGCATCGTGGCGCGGGACACACAACAGGCCGAAGTAATACATCCTAACCGTATACATATGTGATAATTTATAATAGTATTTATTGTTAGAAATAAAAAACTCGTTCCTAATACATGATTATTTCATTTCAAAGTGCATGTCAGCTTAGCAACGAATGCCAAGCTTGCGTGTACCTCCTCATAAATGTCAAGACTAGTCACTACACTTTGTAAGAGGATTGTAGGTGCACAGTGACATGCTATGCAGCGATAGGTAGGGACGGTGCACGTTTACATAGTTGCTAGGTAAGGTATCTGTGATAAAGTCTAACAAATCCTGTAAGCTATGAAATGACAAATCTTAAATATAAGTAAGGTGTATTAAACACATGCTTATGTCACAGTAGTCGTCTACGCTAACTCATCAGGTTTTATCATACACGCCGCCACAAAATACTCGTCCAAGCCCACCTTAGCCAATATTCTGCAGTTGCCATCTCGCCGCATGAATAATAAAAGCCGGTGACTGGCCCGTGCACTTCGCTCACGCGGTACTCGTAGTGCTTCCGAGATTCTTTCAACAGAATCGCACGTTCCAGGTAGAACTGCAGCCACTGATGGACGTGTCCCGTGCAGTAGTGATGCCAGTGATTATCTCGACAACGGTAGTCGGAATGCTCTTGACCTGGTTCGATCTTGTGCCGACACGCGCAAGAAGCGTAGTCACCGTGTGAACAGTCATCCATGTTGATAAGCCGGAGGAAATTGGAGAGTTCCGAGATATGGGTGAACTGAGGTATACCGGGAGGTATGATACCTCCGAACAGTGGTTTCAAGCTGTTGAGGCCTACTTGCAGACATTCTTCTCCCATAACTTCGGAATGGAAAAGGTACTCGATGCTCAGCTTTTTTCCATTGTAGAATGTCGCTTCGAAAGTCTTCACGTTCAACTCTATCAGCAATCGTTTGGAACAGCTTGCTTTTGCCGGTGCGGACATTGTTTTACGTTTATCTTTCCTTAGCTCAATAAAGACGGCAAAGAAGTGGGCACGTTCGTAACGTTCAGTAACCGAAAGTGATTTGGGACTGAAGATCTGCTATTTATATTAAAGATGAATACTTATCATAAAGTATATTTAGCGTTGGGTTTTCCTCAAGAATTCGTAGCTAGTGCCAACTGATCCTAGGTTATCGTAAGACGCTGAGCCCGACTAACTGTCTCAAGGCACCCAATAACAATGTTTTGATAACGATCTCGCACTCGTAACATATTACCTATATTCTGAAGAGTGACACATGGTTTGTTCTATATTTAAACTAAAGTGCGCCACGTCTTGCGGCGTATTATCGGGAAATCTACGTCTACGTGTATGTCTACACATTATACTGTTTGCGGCTTATGCGTAGATACTAATCATGAACCACCTTAAGAAAAACGTTATTTAGACGTCTCACATTCCTGTATGGTCTGCTCCGCACCTAAACGTCGCAGGTACACGTACTCAGTAAGCGAATGCACGTTCAGGCCTTGCTCAAGACATATGATAAGCATTGTTCGTGATAGCGGAGCTTTGCATCCCATGTGCACGTAACTCTTATCATCACGCCTTGCAACTCAACTGTAAGTGATAGTGGTGTGACGTGCTATGCGGCTGCTAGTAGCACGTTACCTAGCCGTTACCTCTAGTGCCGTACAAGCTTGACTTGATTGTATCTAACACAGAGTTGTCATGAAGGAAACTACGAACTTGGAGCAACGTAAGAGGGAACGGTCTCAATACCTTACCTGCACAACTCTCCATCATTCTACACTACTAATAGGAATAAAACAAATAAAAGTGGACATATTAAACACAGCCATTTATTTCAATCTGCAGTACTTTGGACTTATAAAGACTATTAAACACTCTTAATACTATTGTGTTAAGCATGATGCAGCTGCACTAGAGCCGGAACCACTAATGCTGCGAGCCGAGTCAAGTAACAATTGGGTGTCCGTACGTTCACCCGTGGAATAATATTCCAAGATGGCTGGATTGTCTCGATGCACTTTTGCAATCATCGCATGAAACATCTCTTTAGATTCTTTCAGAAGAATCGCCGGCACCATATAATTGGTCAACCACGCAGAGACGTGCGCGGTACAGAAATGATGCCAGTGGAGTTCGTTCGTGCACTCGCTTCCAGGAGATGCCACTTTATGTGGATTCTTGTCACAGGTGCAGGTGTCGCCGGCAACCGCCTTGCACTTCTGAAAACGAAGCTTTTTCTCGACGAACTTCACTATCTTAGGCAGCCTCACAAAATCTCTTTTACCTGGCGGCGGCTTCCAAAATAGGGCCACGAGCCAGTCCCAATTTATCAGCAGGCGATCCTCTTCCGGCCTCGTTGCATCAAAGCTGTAGCGGACGGTGCATGCCTTTCCATTAAGAAAAGTCAAGTCTAGGTTTCGGATTGACCGAGCAAACTGTGTATATGCTTGGTGAAACTGCATGAATTCGCCAGGGCTGAAAGGGGCCTTGCCAGGTATAGCAGGCCCGCGGAACGTGAAGGTGTCCACCGGAAAAGTAAGTTCTCTGTCTTGATACTCTTGATTTTCTTGGGACGTCATGTTGAGTTCTCGATGTCACGGGGCTTCTCCGTCTAAATAATATTCCTCCGTGAACGTGCGCCGTTCAGTGTGTGTCGCTATCGACTGGGCGCAAATCAATTTATACCGAGCCAGTAGATTGTGAAACAGGATAAAATGCAACGATATAGGGGTAACAAAGCAATTCGGAATTCCCGTGACCTAACCCGCGGGTTATCCGCGGCGACGCTGATGTAACCGCCCACTTCAGCCAGACTTTCTATAAATAGATGGAAATAAATGATCCTGCGCTACCATACCTGAAGGTCGGGAGTTTACGCTATCAATTTGGTACATCGTAACCAATGTTTAATTGCTGTACCAGACGCATTGTCTTACCTAGGCAGTCCATAATAGGAATGCTGGAGACTCATCGTGAAAACCAGTTCAAAAGTTTGTACCCTCCAAGTACATACGGCATTGTGTGCGTGATAAGAGCATGCCTTAACAACGACAACGATGCAGATCGGATGCAGTTCTAGTAGGTTAAAACAACTAGTATGCGACGCTTGACCGAATGTACTGATAACACATAAAGTATAAACAGAATTTATTGGGTTTTACCCAACAAAGTAGCGGTCTGGTTACTGGGCGACTTTGAGATAAGCAAGCGACTTGGGAAATTCAACTTGTGTAAAAAACAATTCTGCGACCACGTCATCCCATGTCCCGGTTGCTGGCTGCAGTTATAGGTATCATCATACTTTAGTAGTCCTGTTGGAAAATTAACTTTGATTCTAGCATTAGTGGGTCTTGTGAGTGCCCGCTATGAATGCTGCGCTGCAGTCCATCGTCATGCTTACATTGTGCAAAAGTGGCAAGCGGTGCATGGCCTACGAGATGCACAGGTGAACGCTGCATGTCAACGATAAGCAGATAATTCTACAAGGAGTATGTTTGTTCTAGGCGTTCTAAGCGTCACGTTCTGTGAGAACGTGAGCTGTAGGTTTCTGATAATTCGGCCCCAGCTTGGATGCTGATGCTGCAGCCTCAGCATGTCATGTTACCTGTTACTTCACCCATATTCATAGCACCTTCAAGGTGGCACATACATATAACAGGTGGAAATTTTTGAAAATGCATTTGATCCCTATGCACTGTAATACCTTTATCACTGAATACGAAAATATCACCCTTGCCTTGCCTAGATGCTTAATTGTGAAGTTATAGACCATACGCTCTCCCGTCACTGACTGTATACAATTGGTGTGGCAGTACCAGAATGCTTAATAACGGACTCCCATCACAAGGTTTTGTCCTAGCATCTCTGTCAATATCTGTACCCACGATCTGAACGACACCAAAACCCGCAAATTCGCATATGCTGATGATCTGGCACTGGTGACGCAAAGCAGAAACATAAATACCCCTGAAGCAGGGTTGGAAGAAGATCTCGCTGCTTTTTGTCCGCTGGCATCTAAGTCCTAATCCTTTCAAAACCGGTCTCATGCTTCCATCCGAACAACAAAGCCGCTATAATAAAGAGCTTAAGGTGAAGTTTTGAAACACTTCTGGAGTACCTATAACTTCAACCCAAAATACATTAGGATTGCTTTGGCACATTAAGGCCTGGCGGTTGTTTATTACCTATAGTTGTGAAGGCTAGTCAGAGGTGGCCATTTGGCGTTTGGAAACTCTGGCACCAGGGTAAGTCCAGTTTTCCACTTGTTTAATAAGTAAAATAATATAGAATATACTTAATCCATAACTCGTATACATCTATGATCTTGGTCGAGATTGAGGACAAGAGTTAACCCATCTTATAATAATAATAAAAAAACTGTTTTATTACCTCTTTGTGATGGTCCCACCAGTCCTTAATTTTTTGATGGATGTTGTTCTAAAATAAAAATAAACGGAACTACATGAACGACCAAACAAGCAGCTGGGAAGTGTTACTACGCTCTAGCGGTAAAACCGTTCCCACTAGTTACATATTTTTGTATTTTTTCACATAAACCGACCCGAACCTATTTAAAGTTCGAGTGAATAGGCATTTTCTGGGTTAGCTTGCTACATCCTCGACCGCATTTCGACCCTTATGCTAAATTGTGGTCAACAAACCCATTATTAATAAATAAATTAAAAAAAAAAAAACGAAGACACTTGTAAATTATATTGGCGAATCGCACCAGATATGAATCCAGCAAGTTGACATATCACTTTTACATCAATCATATCCATGAAATCAAAAATACATTAACCATACTTACTCCTTCAATTATCGCTTGTTTATACAATTCCGCCGCTACTTTATCTACCTAAAATATAAGTAAATTAAATAAAAAGTTTTCTTAAGGTTTCGTCGTAAGAGTAACTCATACGTAAAACTATATATTTTTATTCACGTTACTGTACGCCGCCGACTTTGGATTATGATAATAATGGGGAATAGACAAATTCCAACCACCTCAG
The DNA here is from genome assembly GCA_949987775.1 of Aproaerema taeniolella. NCBI lineage: Eukaryota > Metazoa > Arthropoda > Insecta > Lepidoptera > Gelechiidae > Aproaerema > Aproaerema taeniolella. Next base: position 7,852,548 of record OX465265.1, on the reverse strand, counting down.
TTCTGACCAGAAGCTCAAAATCCTCTTGAAGATTTCGCAGGCTTCACGGAGGTAGGTTTTTTGCCCGTTGGTCTGCCTCTCTCACACATGTGGGCGATTGTTTAATCAGCTTTTAGGCTATCGGTGGCACTTAAAACGAGTAAGTGATTATTAAAAGCATATATGGGGAATAATGAATACACATATGTCGGGAAAGTTCAAAGATAATACAACATACTGGAGAGCTATTCCACTAATCAATAGCGGTGGAATGACAATGGTCGCCATTTTATTCGTTCAACTGGCAAAATTCCCAAATTCCATACATTTGATGACGGCTGGCGGCGCCGCAGCCAACTGAGTGTCAAGCTGCTAAGAGTTTGCAACATAACATTCGGTTAGCGGTGATGACGAATGTATGAGGTTTAGATAGTTCTTAATTTCACCATCCGAATGGGTAGAATGGTAACCATTGTCTTTCAATCACCACAGAAACGCCTTTGATTAGTGGAATAGATGCCCTGATGTAACATCTATTCACCTGAATTTACATTATAATGCTTTTGAACTTTAGACTTAGTAAATACATTACCAATATCTTTGAACTTGTTTTGCCACGCTTCTGCGTGTCTAGAGATTTAGTTAGTTGGATATAACGGTACCTGTCTTTTGACTTCCCAGAAATCGGCTTTTCGAAACGGTATCTGCAGAAATAATGAGTTTAAGATTAAGTGGATTGTTGTAAAGGATTATGGGGACTTCTTGTCAGGGTGTTAAAGTTGGCACCAAAATAAAAGGTAATCGAGTGATGGCCGTTACGTTTTCAAACAAATGTGCTATTGTAAAAATAAAAAAAATCTTTTATTGCCACAAATTATTACAGACAAATAATCATGTGCTAAATATAAATAATACTGTGACAAAGAGAGCAAGCTCAGCTTGTGTTGCAGTTGAACTGGGTTCCGTGCAGCGCTGTTTATCAGCTGCAGCTCTAGCACGATAACGACAAACTCGCGCTCGGCTCACGGTGAAACTTCACTTTGCTTGCGCGAGGGTCCCGCGCAAAGGCTTGCTCGCCCTATGGCGTTGTCAATGTTGACATTTTGACATAGGACCGCGGTGTTGTCGCGGCACTGTCACTATCGTACAGTAAATTTTCTGAAACTTTACTGTAGCTGAATATCCAGTATTGCTCAAAGTAGCAAATGCTGAGCCAGCGCTTTGATGACCCCCAACAAAAAAGAGTGTCTTATGTTTGACGTATCTGTCTGTGATATCGCAGCTTCTAAACGAATGAACCGGTTTCGATCCAGTATTTTTTTTTTTGAAAGCTGATGTGATCGTGGTTCTTTGCCATCTACCCTAATATTATAAAGAGGAAAGATTTGTATTTAACAAATAAATAAATAAACGCTACACACTCAAAGGCCCACACTAAGGTTTTCCCTTGTGTCGTGGGTCCCTTGGAACAAACATAAAGACAAACACAAACACCCATGACCCGAGAACAAACATCTGCTTTTTACATAAATGTTTGCCCCGACTGGGGATCGAACCCAGGACCGCCGATCAAAAGGCAGCGTCACTACCACTCGACCAAACCGGCCGTCGAATAAACTTAAAAACTTCTAGACCGTGTTCAAAAATGCTACATTATCCCTGAGTAACATAGGCTGCATAATTTTCCCGAATTCCTACGGGAACGAAGTCCCGAGCGGAACGCTAGTAAGTTATAAGCGATGAATGTCGGGGATGATACAACAATTTTAATTTTGAAATTTTAAACTGTAATTAATTTTACTAATTCCGGTAAAGTTAGATATTACAGTGTCTCTTAAATAGAGTTTAATTAAATCCAATCCAAACTAATGTTCCATTAAGTTGTAGATTCGTGTTGTGATTATCTTGAAACTTAGTAATATTTACCTTACCTCTGTAAGTCAACTTACGCGAGCATGGAGTTCATTTTCATTTAGTTGACATGTCACTAACTGGTAAAAACAAAAAATATATATACGTAAGTACAATTATGGACACCCTTGTAGTCCATTGGGCCTTTTTATAATTCGAACGGCACGGCACGGCACTTCAAAATTTGAATTATACCATTGTTCACTATATTTTCAGCTTCTAGTATTACTATTATATAGGAGGCAATGGTAATACAATTTTGCCGTGCCGTTTTCCAATTATGAAAAGGCCCATTGGCGCTTGCTTATCTGAACCGATCGGCGAAGTTAAGCAACGTACACAGGACTGCGGCCTCTTATAGGTGACCAAAGAGGTAATGTATCATTAGCGTTTCTATGCTTCAGAGGATAATTTAAGCCGACGGTTTGCCTGTTGCTAATTGATTAGAGACGATAAAAACACAAGTTTGCAACACACTTGATTAAACCTACACGATAAGAAGATTAATAAATAATTATGTAGGTGTACCTACGTCCTGTCCCTACGACAAACGCATTCTCGTTCTGTCATGCACTCATTAACATGAACGGTTTCAACATTCATCGGTCAACATCCGAGCATCTATTCTCTGCGTTTGCGACCGATACTACGGTGCTCAGATGTCAGGTGCATCTCTGTTTTGCGCTGTACAGATGACAGCAATAGATAGTGACAAGTGATAGGTTGCAATATGGATCATAGACTTGTACCGAGGCAGAATGCATCTCGCTTCAAAACCTTGTGTTCAGAATTTCAATAAACACTGTCGTTTCGCATTGCCCCTTTATTTTTTAAGCACGTTCAACATATTGTTTTAATTAAGCTTACTTAATTTTGTATTACAAGGAAACAAGGACGAAAGTGGTACATTACTCAAAATTATTATTAATAATTTAATTAAAATGTAAAAACAATGTGATTTTTTTCCTTCTAACTAAATGATACTTGGTAAACCTTGTCACAACCGAGCGCAGGACCGATATGATTTTTTTACAAGTGAGTCGTTGCAGGACAGGATATTGATGATACTATTTTTTTTCTAATAATGCGATAAATTAAAACTTACTGATCCATTATGGCGTATTTCCAGCTGTCCATATACTACAGCCAAGATAGAAACAAAAAGTACAACGGAAGGCTTCATATTTCTATCTCGAAATGTTACAATCACATATAAAATATTATTTTTATAGGGTACATAAAATATCCATTAGTGCCATGAAAAATCATGATTTTTACATTAATACATAATTTGCAATAAAATTGATGTTAACAGATATTTTGTTTTGTCACAAGATGAACTAAACTGTGAAGCAAATTTTCTAAGTATTAATATTTTGTATCAAAACGAAAAGCAAACAAAAAGGTTTTCTTATCGAGCATTTCTTCTGGAAGTGTTATTTAATATTTAGAAAATGACTCAAACGACTTTTGTGAAACTCACTTTTGTGTTTGTGGCAAAAAGGCAATTTATGAATGTGATTTAAATTCTAAGGAAAGAACTGCAATTTTAAGTGTTTAAGGCAATATTAATAAAAGGATTTGTCCTGACTTACTGAACGATGGATTAACGTACTAGCTAAACTGGCTGGTCGCAGAGATGTGAAATTGAAAGGGCATGTTCCTTATAATATGGTGAATTGGTGTTGCATCTGATAAAAAAGTTTTTTTCGAAATTCCCAGGGAAAACGGAAGAAAATGGCGAACTGTCCAATTTAACACGTAGCCCAGAGGGCAATATTTTTTTTTTACCAGCCCATATGCGTCCCCACCGAGAAGCACGGGCCTCCCTCCGAAACACGAAGGGGATTTAGGCCATAGTCCACCACGCCGGCCCAATGTGGACTATATGCTTGCGTATTATAGTAGAGCTCTACAGACACCAGTTCAGACCCCGGTCAGAAGCATGACTTTTTCGTTTTTTTTGTGGACAGCTCAAAAATGCAGGGACTAAACCAAACCCCTTAACCTAGAAAGTTTAAACTTCACACAAAAGTGTAGACGAGTTTTAACTGGTTTTAGAGGTCTCGTAGCCTAGTGGCACTCGCTGATCATAACCGATCAGTGAGGTAAACCAAGGTACATAGAGGCAGGGAACTTGATGGGTGATTAAAATGGTAATTTATCACGAGCGTTTCTGTGCTTCGATTGACTACAGACGTTAAACTAAGTTTCAAAACTCTGACACCAGGGTTAGTCAAGTTCGCCATTTCCTTGATTGTACATGATAAAGGAAGGACGGTGTAACTAGTATAGATGCTTAGGTTTTGCTGTAATATGGGTGAAAGGCAGACAACCTTTTACCTTCTTACCAGCCCATATACGTCCCCACCGAGGGGCAGGGCACGGGCCTCCCTTCGAAACACGAAGGGGATTTAGGCCATAGTCCACCACGCTGGCTCAATGCGGGTTGGTGGACTACCCCCCCCCAACCTTTTACTACTATTTAATAATGTTCCATCTAACAATCTTCAAGATGAATATCAAATGTGACGTCATATGGTTTTGAAACCTTATGACGTTCTGCCTACACCGATAGGGATTAAAGGCGTGAGTGTATGTCGTTGTTGTGAAGAATATGAATAAAGTCAGATTTTATAAATTCCCACGTGCACGAAGTCCCGGGCATCTTCATTAGTCTTGGGCGTCTGTTCTACTAACCAATAGCTTCTCAATAGCCTTTCATCTGTTCAGGTGGCGAAATGAAGAAATATTTAATTCTCACAAATTTAAAGAATACTTTTAGGGAAAAAAAAAATATTCGGCGCAAATGGTACTTGAACCCATGACCCCAGGATTAGATCTCCCATTTCCATTCCCATTCGCGCTGAATATTTTTCTTTCCCTAAAAATTAATTGTGAATATCCTTCACGCGGGTAACGGTTTTAAAAACACTCTAACACATTTGCTGACAGCCACCCCGACTAAGCAGTGCAAACGCCAACCGAATGTAAAGTTGCAGTAAAAACGAATGTATGTTAATGAAGTTGAATGTTAGCAGTGGCGCCACCAGTCAAAGCAGCCGTCATCAGATGGATGAAATTACCACAGTTCTCAATTTCGCCACCTGAATAAATATAATGGCGACCATTGTCATTCAACCGCCATTGTGATGCCATTGTTTGGTGGAATAGCCTTCCCTAAGGAAAACTTGTATCAAGAGTAATGCTCGGTCAACAGTTAGTTACTTTAGACAAGCAATTTTTGTGAGATTGAATGCAAATCCTGATCCCTGGATCTACTTATCCTATTTACGTATTTATTTATAATAACAATAACAATTTTAAATAAAAACATTTCATAACGTACGATACGTAAATTTCATTCATGTTTAACTCTTACACTATTTATAATTTGCATAGCAGGTACATGAAAATTCAACTTATTTTAAAATATCCGTATAAACAATGTAAAATATTTACGTAGTACGGAAGTAGGTATATTACGTAAAACATTGTATTATACCCATTGTTTATCGATGTAATGTCACGTATTAATTTAACCCGTAAAAATCACAAGATATAATGTACATGTACAGGTTGTGTTATTTAGGCAACGTTTGATATTGAATACATCCTTCAAGTGAATAAAAAATAGAACTTAGTCCGTTAACATTTGTTATCTATCACAAATATAGCATACAAATCATTTATTATATTTAAAAAAAGGAAGAAGTAAAGAGTAAATTCACTACATTATACCGTCTGCGTCCCGATTCTGTAACTTCAGTTGTGTGTCGATGGAATAGTCGCCATTTTATCTGCTCAGGAGGCGAAATTGAGAACTTTCCAAATTTTATACATCTAATGACGGCTGCTTTGACTTGTGACTTGTGAATTTTCAGTTGCAGGTAGTTTACAACTTTACGTTCGGTTGGCGGTGGCGCTGTCGGGGTGGTTGTCAGCAAGTTTATGACAATTGAATAGTTCTCGCTCAATTTCGCCACCTGCAGGCGTATTCAGGAGCGTTCGACTATTTTCCGTTCGACTATTTTCCGAATTCGACTCGAGTCGAAGACGAGTCGAATGCCACGGAAATCTTTATTCACAACGACGTTCGATTCGTCTTCGACTCGTTTCCGTCTTCGGAAACTATGTGACATAGATAACACGTTTATGCAAGCATTTACGGAGATAATAGATTTGATTGAACGAATAACTGAGTGAATGAAAAATTATAACATTTATAAAATATCATTTTATTTCTTTAATCTAATTCTTAGATGAATTTCTGGCCTAGAGAAAATATAGTTTTACTTTTTAAATGGTTTTTAACCATAGTAACCTTAATAATTCTTCATTATAAAAACTTGTTTTAAAATTTACGAAATGTCTTTGTAAACGAGATGTAAAGTGTCAAGATCTTGCTTTGCTTTGTTGTGGCGGTTTATTTTGTGTTTTCTTGAAACTAACTTGAAACGTACAACATACTGATTCCCGTAGGAATTTGGGAAATTTTACAGTTTATGTACTATTATGACGTCGCTATATTAATTGGACATTTCATCAAAATCCGTCCGAGAGTTTTAGCGTGAAGAAGGAACAAACATCCATCCATACTTACAAGCTTTCGTATCTAAAATATTAGTAGGATACTTACGTGTTTTTTAATCTGTTTAAGATGGTGTGTTGAAGCTACAATATGAAGCTACAATAGGGTTTAATAATTTAGCTTCTAGGTACTCACTGTTCCACTACTTAACTATTGTTATTAATGAGAAATAAGTATTCAATGTTTGTAAGAATACCTAACTACTGTTGTAAATAAACCCAAAGCGATTTAAATAAACTGTGTATTATAATATGTTCAGTTTTATTCAAGATTTTTTTTAATAAGTAACAATACAATTATATACTTGCAATAAGTACTATCACAGAAAAAAAAGGTTTGCATCGCAAGTGAACAATAAAGTATGCTAAACTACTTAAAAATAGACACAGTCAATCTTCATAAGTAAATGTTCTTATTGGGTATAAGCAGAGCATTCAGTAGGTACTAGCATAAGTGCTCTCAGAACCATTTACCTCGAGAGTTAAGAAATAAGTATTATGAGCAATTTACATGTCATGTTTGTGATTTTTGCCCAGTCAGCCTAATAACTATGGAGTGATTTGAATTTATTTGTAAAACAACGCCAAGTACTCCAAACACCTTTCGATGCAGTTTATGGACTTCATGTGCATTTTATTAAATTTTTCTTCAGGACTGTTCATGTCAGCCTGCGAAATCGGGGTCATCAGGCTAGGTTGGGTAGCCTGAATACTCTGAAAATAGTCAAAAATTTGGATATTAGTACATATACCTAGTTATTTTATGTCTATGAAGGCAATTTAAATATAAAGTTAATTATAAGCAACTAGCTTTCCGTCCGCGGCTCCGCCCGCGTGGACTACAGGTTATATCGTACCCAACTGTGGGATAAAATGTAGCCTATGTCCTTTCCCAGGCTCTTATCTATCTCTGTACCAAATTCATCAAAATCGGTTCAACAGTTTAGGCGTGAAAGACGGACAGACAGATAGACAGACAGAGTTACTTTCGCATTTATAATATTAATAAGTAAGGATAAAGAATTACATAGATAAGAAAATCTTATTTATAACAAAACATTTCCTACTTGATAGTGAATGCTATGAAATCACATCCACATCCTCATAACTTCTGGCGCATTCAGTGCCTGAGTTGTTTGAGTTATTGATGTAGACAACGATGCCTGGCCCTTTGTTACAAAATTTCTGTTAACTATCTTGTGCCAGAAAGTGCAAGGCTGTAAAAAAATGAAAGCAGAAAACCGGTGAAGCCCCTTGTCATCCAAATGGATGACGCGCTGCTTGGTGTCGAATTACCGCACGGATCATTGAAATGTGAACACACTAATGTTTTATTTTAAAAACAAACACTTTTAATAGTTTCTATATGAAACTCTCTCACTAATTACGTATAATTTGTTTAAATCAAATGCCCAAAAGCGTCGTAAATAAATCGGGTTTCAAGGCCGCGTCAACAATGTAAACAAAGAGCGGCTGTCATACAATGTAATCGAGTACTATTGTTTTTTTTTATGCGGGAACGACATAAACATAGACTGTAAGTGTGTTCTCTATTCATCCATCATTCTATAGTACGATTTGTTTTCTTTATGGAACCTTTTGTTTTTTTAATCTGAATTTTTTTACGGATCAACACCTGGGCGTTCTACTTGACTTTTTAATGCGATAGTTCGAATTCTCAAGTGAGCGCGCGGCAGTATTTTTTGTTTCTCTCTAAAGGACCACTTGTTGTAGATTCTAATACAAAAAACCGGATGAGAATCGGTAGCCAAACAAAGGAATAGGAAAAAAAAAATGTCAAGTGGCCGCCTAAACGCGCGCGCGGGGCGTATTGACAAAAAATTTCGGGGCTAGACCGGTTAAGTTGGTGTAGTGCGTAAATGAAAGAGGATATTTTAGAACATAATTTTTGAATGTGGTTTTTCCAGCTAAAGGATGAATCTATATCTATTCCAAGTAGTGTAGTAGAAGAGATATGGTCTAGTTGAATATTTTTGTACTTGTAGTTTAATTCAAGGGCTTGCTTTTGAATCGGTCTAAATTGAATAATTTTAGTTTTATTAAGATTAAGTATAAGTTTATGCATCTTGAACCAGTTTTTTACTTGTTTAAGAGTCTTATCCAATTCAATATAGGCATCTTCACTTTTAATACATGGAAACACTATCGACACATCATCCGCAAACAAAATACAAGAATTTGTAATTACGGTTGGTAGATATAAATCAGGAAAAGTAAGCAACCTAGTACGCTACCTTGTGGGATTGAGTTTTTAGTGTAAATCGGCTGTGATCTAATTGTTTGAATTTCACCTGATTTATAGTTTACAAAAACCAATTGTAACAAGATCTTACCACAATTTTTGTTTAATAATGAGTCTCCGATGCCTCTGTATCTTGTGAAAATAAAGGCAAGAACCTGTACTTTAAATTACACCAATTATAAATACTTACTTACTTTGAATTCCACGGGAATGGTTAATATCTTGGTGGTTGGTGGATAATATGTTTACAAATTACTCAACAAAGTGAGATATTTGCAAGGAAGCGACTTTTTAATGATATGGTATCTTGAAAAGTATTAGAAAAATCCCTTATCTCCATATTGGAAGACATTGTCTCCGGTCCTTGTTTTGCTCTTTCTTTATTTCTCACTCGAATTGCTACGTAAAACTGAATTTTAGCTTGATTCTAGCACAAAATGTTTATTTACAAGTGTAAGTCGAATGCTCAGAAGCAATCGTGAACTTTTCCGAATTTGGATCCGAACTCGAATGTCAAATTTGACATTCGGATCGTGCCGAACGCTGTAGAATACGGTGAGTCGAAGGCATTCGAAAACGGATCGAATTTCGATCCGTTCTCGATAGTCGAACGCTCCTGAATACCCCTGCTGAACGGATAAAATGGTGACCATTCCATCGACACATTACTGAAGTTATAGAATCGGGACCACACTCCTTCCGAAGTCTGACGCCAAACAGCTTTCTGTGTTCCGTCAGTGTGTGGGAGTACCAGTGCCTTAATGGCATTTTCTGGGTTGTGCTCCATCGTCGACCTCATCTATGACCTTGGTCAAGGTCAAGAGTTAACCTATCACATAATAAAAATAAAATAAATTACTGCTACTTTTCAATGCAATCTAGGGCGGGAAGCCAGAGGAATTTAAGCGACGGAGAAAAACTGTTGGATCGTTAAGTGAAGGAAGGCAAAACCCATACCACATCTACACTAATTTTATAATAAAGAGGTAAATTTGTAAGTTTTTTTTTGGGAAGTAATCTCTGTAACCACTGAACCGATTAAAAATATATTTCACCAATGGAAAGCCCTCTTATCAGCGAGTGACGAACTCTTTCGGAATTTCGAGAAAAGTAAAAAACGAAATTTACAGAAGATACATTATTATTAACAATAAAAATAAAATGTAAAACAAAATAAAATATAAAACTTTGTATTCGTATAATTTAAAGAAATCGCAAAACAATCGTGATTAATTTTACAATCAGAATCGACTTGTAATAATTAAGTGCAATTTTACATGGTACCGATAAAAAATTATAAATATGGGTAAGCATAACCTTGAAAAGTTTTCGTACCAATGAAGACATGGGGAAAGGACTGGTATTAGTGTTAGGATTTTATTTGACATTGGTTTATTGTCTACCAGAGAATATATTAGAGGTAAGTATATCCTATTTCAAATATAATTATAATGTAAAGAAAGATGACGGCGTGCCAGCCATTTCAAACTTGTCACGGTGTTGTCAGGTTATTTTTGTTGAATTTTAGAATTTTTCTGAAAAAGTTATTTGTTTGTGACTGTTCTACATACTAAAGTATATCAAAAGTTTGAAAAATGATTTGATAAAAGTGTTTTAGTGATCTCAAAGGGATTTGTTGTATACATGCAGCACGTCTTGTTTTTTTTCGTTGGTGGGTTGTTTGTTTACATTTTTTAGTCACTTGTTTTAAAACAGAATATAAGTAAGATATGTATATATAAATCATTGAGTAAGATTTTTTGATATTTCCTTGTTCCTATCAGAAACTGACAGGTGACTGACTGACTGACATATCAACGTACAGCCCAAACCGCTGGGTCTAGAGATTTCAAATTTAGCACATAGGTTTCTTATGAAGTTTAGGGGAGTAATAAGAAAGGATTTTTCGAAACTCACCCTCTAAGGGGGTGAAACAGGGGTTTGAAGTTTGTATGGAGAAAACAAGTTTTTTGGACATTTTGACTCAACACTTCGTGAGAATATAACTTAAAGCAAATAAACAGACACGTGCTTCGCAATTTTTTGAAAATCTCCCACTAAGGTGTCCAAAATAGGGTGATTAAAAGTGATTTTTGTGTGAGCGAAGCCGCGGAAAAAAGCTAATCCTCTATAAGGGGCAAGAGCCTACTTTTGAAGCAGTAAAGGGGGCTATGCTATACACAGCAAAAATATCAATAATAGGAATTTCTATAATGGACAGGCTCGTTATAACTTCTATAACGGCAGCACGTCAATTTACATATTTGCACTACGAAAGCCGGCGCTATTACCAGCAAGTTAAGGGCGACGTCAAGATCAGTATGTATATTAGCCTGATCATTATTTGTTTAATTTTATTTTGTGTATTTAAGTGTTTACATTAACATGTAAATAGCACGTGCCATTATGACTCTTATGTCAAAAACCTTAGATTGATGACATATCTAGAATAAGCGTCGCCTTAATAACTGCTCATGAAAAAAAGGCCAACATATTAAAGTTACACTGCCCATTAGGCCATGATGAATTTCATTGGTACTTTTAACTCAACGTCTATTCGAAGGTGCAATCTTTGTGGATATGCGTAAAGTAATGAGCGTCCTGATCCTGACGGTGGGCGGACCAAGCTTTTGGATTTGAAATGATTTCTATTTCATAGTTCTCTCTATCCCTCTTTCAGCCCCGTCACTCGAATATAAACGCGCTCCATCGGGCCTTTCTTTAAAAATATTTTACAATTGTAAAAAAACTAATAAACCGTTTAATAAATAAGACAATGCGTATCTTGAAAAACCGTGAAAAAATTGTAGTTGCCGCGACATAGCGCCTCAATGCCCTTAATTTCAAATAATGGCAAAACTAATTTTTCAAGCTTATTAATCTGTGATAAGTTATACCAAAAGTCAATTAAACATTACATTGTTAAGGATTACAAGGAAAATAAATGTTATTCATAAAAAAGTATGATATACAGACAAACGCTTCAAAGCCTAGTTGATATACGCAAAGTAGCCTGCATCTGTGTTTTTTATAAGATGTACTTCGAGAAGTGTGCTCAGGAGCTGCACGAGCTCATTCCGGCTGCCCCTTTTTTCCATCGGACGTCTAGACGTACTGTAGGGTGTCACCCTTATCTTGTTGAGATCCTTTAGATACGTACTGAGTGCTACTCTTCATCTTTAATCAGCGTACTGCCAAGGAGGGGAATTCTCTGGCGGCGTCTGTATCTCCGAGCTCATACAGCCCGAATATCTTTAAAGTACGAGTAAACACGCTTTTTCTGGGTGAGCTCGCTACATCCTCGACCGCATCTTTGCCCTGAGCTAGATTGTAGTCAAAAGCGAACCCATTCTTACTAATAAAAAAAAGTATTATTATTATTTAACTCTTTATTTGCACTCACATAAATAGAACACAGACAAATACAAACAAAAACAAGAAAGTGTACAGAAAGGCGGCCTTATTGCTAACAAGCAATCTCTTCCAGGCAACCTTGGGGTAAAGGAGAAATAATAAGTAGGTAAAACAGAAGCGGGTGGTGCAAATATTTGATTACTATTCAAACATAAGTATATAACTATAAATATATATTATATATACATATAATATAGGTAATACAATACAACAGAAATCTCAGTGTTTACTACCTATCCTCCAGTCTCAAAAGCGCTTTTAATGTTGTTTATTTTAATGTTGTTGCGCTTTTTATGTACTAAATATCTATATATCTATATTTAAATCTAGCATTCCACCCGAGACTTCGTTCCCGTGGGAATTTGGGAAAAATATGTAGCCAATGTTACTCAAGGATAATGTAGCATTCTAATGGTTAAATAATTTTTCAAATCGGTTCAGTAGTTTCGGAGCTGAATAGGAAACAAACAAAAAACAATCAAATCTTTCCTCTTTTTAATATTAGTGTAGATAGTTAAAAAATAATGTTGTGACATGTATAAACAAGAAACATAATATATATTTTCTGTTTTAGATCGATGGACGCAAACGAGATGTGGCTCCTGCGCAGTTAGAAAAACTGCTTGAAGAAAGAGAAAAAGCAAGCAATAAAAATGATGAAAAGAGTCCTGTCGAACCATCACTCGCTGTTGCAACTCCAGACCAACTGGAACCAATTCCAACAGAGGATGAAAATAAACCTAAAGAACCAACAAAATTGGTTAAAGAAAAGAGACTGGCCATAGATAAAGCTCCAACACCTACTTCAGCACCGGAATTAATAAAAATATCAGTTATATCACAGGATACAGGAAACCAACCAATTGTAAAGCTGAAAGAAGAATCTGTTTCACAGCAAAAACCAATTTCACGAAAAAGGCTAGCTGAAATAAACGAAAACCCGATACAGGAAAGAAAAGCGGAAGTTAAAATTTCTTTCCCAAAATTATTTCTGCATAAGGTACTGTAAAATCATATACATGGTGCAAGGGACAGCTTAGCAAAAACTAAAAGCCTGCAGTCAGACCATCATTCTGTATTATCTTCCAGTGGAAATTTTCGCAAGTAGGTTTCGTATTTTTAAATATGTTCAGTTTTGAAATAATATTCGAATACACTCCATCTTTTAATAAAAACAACGATGACCGCATAAAACACGAAAACAAGCAATATACTACGCATTCTGACAGCGCAGCGGCTCGACACATTACGTAGTATGTTGTTAACGAAATCTCCTTAACTTGACGTTTCCGGGAAAAAGTAATTATATGTAGTTGATCATAGCTATGGGTAGATTCCACCATTTAAATTTCTGCTAAGCTGTCCCTTCCACCTTGTATAATTCATTCCTTTTAAAATGGGATTAGGCGATACAGGCAATGAACATCGACCTAAATCCTGATTTTCATTTTTTTTTATACTTATCATACTCATGTTTTATTCTTGCAGCAACGAAATCCAACAAGGGTAAGTTTGCAGTTTTTCAATATTAAATATTGCGTGGCTACTATTTACCGCGATTTTAAAATCATCCGTACCCATTTCCATGATAATCAAAACATTCAATTTCTATTTTTGCTAGACTTGCCAATGCGGATTATTAAAATACATAATAACATAATCCTGCTTTAAAAACCTAAATGGCCAATGAGCCTGAAAACGGAAAACTTATTTTGATTTATTTGCACCTGGGCGATCTATGGTTTGTGTGATGACGATGACAATAATATTTTATTATAGAGTTCTTGCAGCCAAAAAAGAGCCGAGCGATATGTAGTAGAGAGGCTGTGTGTCCCTTTCTAACAAAGTTAACATGCCTCCATGACACTATGATGACACTTTGAAGGGATCTTCTTCTTATCGTGTCGTTAACCATTGTGGTGAAGCTACTGGTCAACACTGACGTTGAGGGCGTCGACTGTCAAAATCTCGATGATGTCACAGATACGATGAGGGGTTGTTTTCGATCTTTACTTCCAGTTGTGGATTTTAAAATTAAAAATGTTAACCCAAAAATCTGCTGCTGTTGTACAGCACTACCCCACTTCCACTCTGGGGGAGCTGCCTCAGGAACCAGGCCGTTGCCATGTTGTTCATTCCTCCACGTGCACAATCTTGACTCCAATTACATGTCGAAAAATCACACCCGGGTTGCCTGGAAGAAAGGCCGCCGCATTGTACACTAGATGATGAATTTGTTTTTATTTTATTGTTATGTTTTTGTGTGCAATAAAGAGTATTGTATTGTATTGAATAGAAAAACATGAATATGGACGCAGATATGGCTTCACCACCGGTGAGTTTTCAACGTGAGCAATACAATCATCATTACTATTGACGTAGTGTCTTATTTAATTAAAGGTAAAATTTTCATGAATATCTTCTCAAGTTTCTTTAATAATCTGTTTATAATATGCTCTGATCTATTTGCTCGTAATGTGAAGTGGTGTATGTTTGTAGACATAGATGTGGCAAAATCTTATATTGTTTACCATTTTCAAACTACCGGTGTTTAGCAGGTATGTTATTTCATGTTGTCGTCTCTTTTTATTATGCTTCATCATTAGAAAGTGCATTACCAAGATAAAATATTTAAAAAATTACGCATTCTTCTTATGACAGCGATTTATTATTTATTCGCGTTTTAAGTTTTTATAAATTTCAATTTCTTCTACAATATTTAATTTTATAATTATTTGTTGTCTTTTTTCTTGCATTACCACAATTTTCTCATGGTGCACAGTGCTGCACAGTCAGTCAAAATTAAATAAAGTTGACATTAACTATTTAATCATTCCTACAATACGCACTGTTTTTTTGATCTCTCTGTGTCGATTACGCTTACTAGATTATTGTCTTCTGAGATCTCGTTTTATAATCATTACTTGAAAAAAATGTTCAACAAAACTTTGTATTTATTTTAAAATTGTATGATATTCCGTTGTTCACATGTTTCCCTTACTTTTGTTTCTACAGTAACAAGCGCTTTTTTTTCTTTTCAATAACAAGTTTTTACTATCTGCTTTCTTCATACTTATTGAAATTTTCTGACCTTGAGGCTCTAGGATTTTTCAGATTTATTTTTATATAATTATAATGTTTGTTTCTAGCAAAGATCACTCGTGGTAAGCCACTAAGATATTCTTTGTGCAGTAATTTAGACGCACTGAATAATTTTTACTTATAAATGTGCTACTTTTTAAGAGAATCTAATCTAGAGTTTACACGAGACTGTAATGTTTTAGTTTTGTGTAATTTAGTGTCTGTTTCATTGTGAAGTATTTTACTTCTATTCACTCTATTTAATATTGTAGCTAAGAAGTTAAAAGAATTTTGTTTATCCAAAAGGCTCTTAGCGGATTTTTTCGTTTCATATTAAGGCTACTCTCGACCACGATCCATGGTTTGGTAGGTCAGGTCATTGCAATAGAACGACATCTAATTCCATCTAATAACCTTCAGAATGAATCTCAAATTAGGCGTCAAGTGGTTTCAGAACCGCATGACTTTCTTCCTACCCGAGAGGGATTATAGGCGTGTGTATATAGATTTCAAACTATTCCTTTGTTTTAAAATAGCTGAATAGAACATAACAATCATAACAATTTTAATAAAATAAAATAAAGATGTTACAATGTTAGCCCCCGAGTTTTAAAACGAAATGTTCTTGTATTTTGAAATGACCAGTTCATCCGAACAGGGTAACGGCTAACTGGGAATAACTTTTTGACAATTGTAAATATAATTATTCTTACTTTATATGGCGGTATTATTTATTATCAATTGAATAATCAAACACATAATAGATAGTTAAATCTGCATTCCAATCACAACCCGCAAGTCGTGGTCGCGCTGCTAACATGACGATGAAACTTCAAAAGAGACGGTGATCAAACGTGAACCGCTGTCAAAGTGAAGTTTCCCGTGATCTTGATTGATGAGACTCGCGAGTTATGCTTGGAATGCAGTTTTTATTACGATCATGTTTTAGATATTTGCCAGTCACTCCTTCATTAACTGCAGTTTTTTTTCGAGTACACACATTTGCACTATTACGCCGACGCTATCGTCAAGGTCAATACATGTAGCTTGTCGCACTGTTGTGTGTACATTGCATAATTTATCTTTCTAGGAAACTCCTGCGCCTCCAGGGACTTCGGTGATCTTTTTATTTTATTGTTTTTCAATTGTTTTGAACTGATCAGTGAGGTTAAGCAGCATTCATGGGGCAGGGAACAATGATACGTTAAACTGTCAGTTACGTGTGTCTATTCAATTTTTTTTTAATGATAAGATAGGTTAACTCTTGACCTCAATCTTGACCATAAAGATCAAAGATGAGGTCGACGATGGGAGCGAGTTAACCCAGAAAATGCCTATAAAGGCACTGGTACTCCCACGCACCGACGGAACACAGCAAGGTGTTTGGCGTCGGACTTCGGTAGGAGGGTGGTTGCGAACTAGACGGCCCTTTACAGAGCCTACCACACCGCATGAATCCAAGGACGACACCTCAGATTCAGAAAAAAAAATGAAGGTAGTTCAACCATTTAGCGGTTTGGGAACTGATTGGTCAAATACTCCGTACTCCATATACTTAATCATATCCAAACGATAAGAAAGTAAGGGACACAATAGTTATAAAATATTATTTTCACTTTTATTTCAGAACCGTAAGTTACACCAGCAGGCACAAAAACAGTCACAAATTGTTCAGGAAGTTACTATTAATGATGATGTGAGTAAAAAATAATCATTTATTACCACAATTTTTGCTAACTAAATTAAAGTCACTTAATATACAGGGCTTTAGGTAAATCTCTTTCAACCTCTCAGGTGCTAAATCAGTCCATGAAACTGCACAACTTTCTCCAAGGAACATGGGTCAAAAAAAAATTGATCTCAAGTACAAAATGCGCTATATATGCTGATGAAGTTTGTATGTAAACTCAACAGGTTTTTTTTCGTATTTTGACCTATTATTGGGGGAAAGTTGTTCATTTTCATGGACTGATTAACCACCTGAGAGGTTGAAAGAGATTTACCTAAAGCCCTGTATAGAAAAAGGCATATTGGCCAAACCACAGACTATGAAAGGGCTAAGTAAGCAGCTAATGTTGGGCAACGCATGCCAAGATGCGCCCTCGTCATCCTACCTTATTTTTAACATCTGACAAAAAAGACAGTTGTTATAGCTTTCACGTGTGTATCTGTATGTCTGTGTATCTGAGTGTCTATTTCTGGCATTATAGCTCCTATTGACTGAAAACGATTTAGAAATACTGAGAACAAAGGAACGTATGGACTGCATTGTTTTATTTAATCTGAATTTTTTGTTCCTTCATTTTAACAGTATCCAACGCTTTTTTTTCTTTCAGTAACAAATTTTTACTTTCTGTTTTTCTTATATTTGTTCAAATTTTCTGCTCTTGAGGCTTAGTTATTTTTCAGATCTATTTTTATATCATTGTAATGTTTGTTTCTAGTAAAAGTCACCCTTGGTAAACCACTCAGACATTCTTTGCACAGCAATTCAGATGCACAGGATATTTTTATTTATAAACTTGCTATTGTTTAAGAGAAGCAAGACTAGGGTTTATGCGAGACGGTAATTTTTTTTGTTTTGTGTAATTTTTATTGTGAAATGTTTTACTCTGGGATGGTTCGGCCAAATATCAACTAACCACCCTGGAATCGGTGGATCGCAGAGCCAGGAGGCTTATTGGTGACAAAAAGCTAGTAAACAGTAAACTCCAAAGCCTATACTTTGGGGAGTGTGCTCATGAGCTGCAAGAGCTCATTCCGCCTGCCCCTTTCTTCTACCGGACGTCCAGACGCACCGCCGGGTAGCACTCTTACCTTGTGGAGACTCCTCGGAACTGTACTGAGCGCTTCTCTACATCTTTTATAGTGCGCACCGCTAAGGAATGGAATTCTCTGCCTGCGTCTTAATTTCCGGGCACATATAACCCAAATCTCTTTAAAGTTCGAGTGAATAGGCATCTTCTGGGTGAGCTTGCTATATCCTCGACCTCATCTCCGCCTCTGGGCTAGATTGTGGTCAAGAGCAAACCCATTATCTATAAAAAAATGCTTTCATTCACCATATTTAATATTGTAGCTAAGAAGTTAAGAAAATTTTGTTTATGCTAAGGGCTCTTCGCGGTTTTTTTCGTTTCGTATTAAGGCTACTCTCGACCATGATCCATGGTTTGGTAGGTCAGGTCATTGCAATAGAACGACATCTAATTCCATCTAATAACCTTCAGAATGAATCTCAAATTAGGCGTTCAGAACCGCATGACTTTCTTCCTACCCGAGAGGGATTATAGGCGTGTGTATATAGATTTCAAACTATTCCTTCGTTTTAAAATAGCTGAATAGAACATAACAATCATAACAATTTTAATAAAATAAAATAAAGATGTTACAATGTTAGCCCCCGAGTTTTAAAACGAAATGATCTTGTATTTTGAAATGACCAGTTCATCCGAACAGGGTAACGGCTAACTGGGAATAATTTTTTGACAATTATTATTTTAAATATAATTATTCTTACTTTATATGGCGGTATTAATTATTATCAATTGAATAATCAAACACATAATAGATAGTTAAATCTGCATTCCAATCACAACCCGCAAGTCGTGGTCGCGCTGCTAACATGACGATGAAACTTCAAAAGAGACGGTGATCGAACGTGAACCGCTGTCAAAGTGAAGTTTCCCGCGATCTTGATTGATGAGACTCGCGAGTTATGCTTGGAATGCAGTTTTTATTACGATCATGTTTTAGATATTTGCCAGTCACTCCTTCATTAACTGCAGTTTTTTTTCGAGTACACACATTTGGACTATTACGCCGACGCTGTCGTCAAGGTCAATACATGTAGCTTGTCGCACTGTTGTGTGTACATTGCATAATTTATCTTTCTAGGAAACTTCTGCGCCTCCCGGGACTTCGGTGATCTTTTTATTTTATTGTTTTTCAATTGTTTTGAACTGATCAGTGAGGTTAAGCAGCATTCATGGGGCAGGGAACAATGATACGTTAAACTGTCAGTTACGGGTGTCTATTCAATACAGTAGTTCAACCATTTAGCGGTTTGGGAACTGATTGGTCAAATACTCCGTACTCCATATACTTAATCATATCCACACGATAAGAAAGGAAGGGATACAATGGTTATAAAATATTATTTTCACGTTTATTTCAGAACCGTAAGTCAAACCAGCAGGCACAAAAACAGTCACAAATTCTTCAGGAAGTTATTATTAATGATGATGTGAGTAAAAAATAATAATTTATAACAAAAATTTTTGCCATATTGGCCAAACTAAATTGAAATTCAATTAAACTTAATTAAAATCACCTTATATATAGAAAAAGGCATATTGGCCAAATCATACTATGAAAGGGCTAAGAAGCTAATATTGGGCAACGCATGCCAAGATGCGCCCTCGTCGTCCTACCTTCTTTTAACCTCTGACAAAAAAAAACACCCGAATTGAGAACCTCCTCCTTTTTTTGAAGTCGGTTAAAAGACGGTTGTTATAGCTTTCACGTATGTATCTGTATGTATGTGTATCTGAGTGTCTGTTTGTGGCATCATAGCTCCTATTGACGATTTAGAAATACTGAAAACCAAGGAACGAGTGGATCGCATTGTTTTATTTAATATGAAATTTTTTGTTACTTCATTTTTATGGTATCCAAAGTTTTTTTTCTTTCAGTAACGAGTTTTTATTTTCTGTTTTCCTTATATTTGTTCAAATTTTCTGCTCTTGAGGCTTAGTTATTTTTGAGATCTATTTTTATTTCTAGCAAAAGTCACCCTTGGTAAACCACTCAGACATTCTTTGCACAGCAATTCAGATGCACAGGATATATTTATTTATAAATGTGCTATTGTTTAAAAGAATCTAGACTAGGGTTTACTCGAGACGGTAATATTTTTGTTTTGTGTAATTTAGTGTCTATTTCATTGTGAAATGTTTTACTCTGAGATGGTTCGGCCAAATATCAACTAGCCGCTCTGGAATCGGTGGATCGCAGAGCCAGGAGGCTCATTGGTGGCAAAAATCTAGTAAACAGTAAACTCCAAAGCCTGGCCCATAGGCGCAAAGTAGCTTGCCTGCGTGTTTTTTTACAAGATGTACTTCGGGGAGTGTGCTCATGAGCTGCAAGAGCTCATTCCGCCTGCCCCGCCCTTCTACCGGACGTCCAGAGGCACCACCGGGTAGCAGCACCCTTACCCCGTGGAGACTCCTCGGAACTGTACTGAGCGCTTCTCTTCATCTTTTATATTGCGCACCGCTAAGGAATGGAATTCTCTGCCTGCGCCTTAATTTCCGGGCACATATAACCCAAATCTCTTTAAAGTTCGAGTGAATAGGCATCTTCTGGGTGAGCTTACTATATCTTCGACCACATCTCCGCCTCTGGGCTAGATTGTGGTCAAGAGCAAACCCATTATCTATAAAAAAATGCTTTCATTAACCCTATTTAATATTGTAGCTAAGAAGTTAAGAAAAATTTGTTCATGCTAAGACCTCTTAGCGGTAGTTAAGTTAACCATTTAGATGACATGTTTACGTTCTCAAAATAAATTATAAAAACAGTGTTAATATTAAGTAAAAATTAAGATACAGTAAGACCAGTCTCATTAGCAATTTGGGATAAGTATATTATATCCTATATTGTGCAGTACAACAATACGCTGCCTGTCCTGCAAGCTTATATGTATTTGTATGTATGTCGAAAAAAGAAATCACAGAAAACTGCCGATACGGTAAGAACACACGAGCACCTTCGCTTGCTAATGATCTTGACAAACAGGTTGCTCATGAACACCGAACCGAACGAATCTAAACAAACTTCATTGCATTCAACTTTTGTATGCTATAAAAATTTTTGAAAACCAAAACATATCTACAAAACGTCGTAGCTATTAGGCGACAGTTGAGCTCGAACCCGCGCCTCGCTACAGCAGGCAGACAGTGTTACCGCTGCGCCCCACCAAGACTTATACTTTGGGTTGTGAAATTATGCTTGTTATCAGAGCAACAAGCGTAGTGGGGTATGCGGTATACTGATTTGTGTCCATGTGTGAGTATACGAGCAGCCGCAAGCGAGTTGTTTTCTGCGTCTTGTATTGACAATGCCTTCATATATGAACGTGATAGTACATTGCATAATTTATCTTTCTAGGATACTCCTCCTGCGTCTCCAGGGACTTCGGTAATTATTTTTGTTTTATTATTTTTCAGTTGTTTTGAACCGATCAGTGAATTAAGCAGCATTCATGGGGCAGGTAACAATGATGAGGGCTTCGGACGATACGTTAAACCGTCAGTTACGGGTGATGTCTATTCAATACGGTCGTGTTAACCATTTGGCGATTTGGAAACTGATTGGTCAAATACTCCGTACTCCATATACTTAATCATATCCACACGATAAGAAAGGAAGGGATATAATAGTTATAAAATATTATTTTCACTTTTATTTCAGAACCGTAAGTCAAACCAGCAGGCACAAAAACAGTCACAAATTCTTCAGGATGTTATTATTAATGATGATGTGAGTAAAAAATAATAATTTATAACAAAAATTTTTGGCATAAGTATCGGCCAAACCAAATTAACCCTTAACTACCTACCTCCTATTTTTGTAACATAACCACCTACCACCCGTCTTAGAGACGTGTGTGTCAAATTACCCTCA
The DNA here is from genome assembly GCA_949987775.1 of Aproaerema taeniolella. Taxonomy (NCBI): domain Eukaryota; kingdom Metazoa; phylum Arthropoda; class Insecta; order Lepidoptera; family Gelechiidae; genus Aproaerema; species Aproaerema taeniolella. Next base: position 7,830,626 of record OX465265.1, on the reverse strand, counting down.
TATGTAAAATATGATTATGTCTAGGGGTGTTAGATGATAAAAAATAGTTGAATTATGCTTTTAACCATTAATTAAAGTAGAAACAGTCAATGAAAACATCCATTATTTTTCCATATACTAAATAAACCTAAGAGACTCACATTTTTTTAGTACAAAAATTGGTCATTCGGTAATGAGAGACTAGAAAATACTAAAGCTAGGTAAATGCTTCCTTTTTCATGAATTTTTAAATATTAAATAATCAACAAATGAAGGAAAATTTTAATTAAAATGCTAGTACAACTATTTCAACAAAATTGCAGACACTAAACTACTACATTTTTTCATAGAAATTAACGTCTAATTCCTGTTCGTCGACAATACTTTCGACTTCGCTGCACTCATTGTTAGGCAGATCCTCTTCCTCTTCACTCGACAATTTATTTACTAAATACTTCTCAATAAAATTTACTGATAAAAGCCATAAATTACTGAAAAAATAAAAAAAAGGAATTTTTAGTTTAGTCACGTAACCACCTACCATCCGTCTCAGAGACACTCTGCGATAGTTTTTTACTCACCACAGGTAAGCAAGCGCACGTGTGAAGTCGACAAGCGCTCGCGCGGCACCTAGGAGTGCAGGGAGAAGGTACTGGAAGGCGCGGGACTGTACAGTGCACGGCCACAAAAATATTCGCGATTACAAAGTAGCTTCCGTCTGGTAGACGGGTGGTAGGTGGTTAAGGGTTAAAATTCAATTAAACTAAATTAAAGTCACCTTATATATAGAAAAAGGCATATTGGCCAAATCATACTATGAAAGGGCTAAGAAGCTAATATTGGGCAACGCATGCCAAGATGCGCCCTCGTCGTCCTACCTTCTTTTAACCTCTGACAAAAAAAAAATCACCCGAATTGAGAACCTCCTCCTTTTTTTGAAGTCGTTTAAAAGACGGTTGTTATAGCTTTCACGTATGTATCTGTATGTATGCGTATCTGAGTGTCTGTTTCTGGCATCATAGCTCCTATTGACGATTTAGAAATACTGAAAACAAAGGAAAGAGTGGATCGCATTGTTTTATTTAATCTGAAATTTTTTGTTCCTTCATTTTTACGGTATCCAACGTTTTTTTTTCTTTCAGTAACAAGTTTTTACTTTCTGTTTTCCTTATATTTGTTCAAATTTTCTGCTCTTGAGGCTTAGTTATTTTTCAGATCTATTTTTAAATCATTGTAATGTTTGTTTCTAGCAAAAGTCACCCTTGGTAAGCCACTCAGACATTCTTTGCACTGCAATTCGGATGCACAGGATATATTTATTTATAAATGTGCTATTGTTTAAAAGAATCTAGACTAGGGTTTACGCGAGACGGTAATATTTTTGTTTAGTGTAATTTTGTGACTATTTCATTGTGAAATATTTCACTCTGAGATGGTTCGGCCAAATATCAACTAGCCGCTCTGGAATCGGTGGATCGCAGAGCCAGGAGGCTCATTGGTGACAAAAATCTAGTAAACAGTAAACTCCAAAGCCTGGCCCATAAGCGCAAAGTAGCTTGCCTGCGCGTTTTTTTTACAAGATGTACTTCGGGGAGTGTGCTCATGAACTGCAAGAGCTCATTCCACCTGCCACTTCCTTCTACCGGACGTCCAGACGCACCGCCGGGTACCACCCTTACCTTGTGGAGATTCCTCGGATCCATACTGAGCGCTTCTCTTCATCTTTGATATTGCACACCACTAAGGAATGGCATTCTCTGCCTGCGTCTGTATTTCCGGGCACATATAACCCGAATCTCTTTAAAGTTCGAGTGAATAGGCATCTTCTGGGTGAGCTTGCTATATCTTCGACCACATCTCCGCCTCTGGTCTAGATTGTGGTAAAGAGCAAACCCATTATCTATAAAATAAAAAATAATCTTCCATTCACCCTATTTAATATTGCAGCTAAGAAGTTACGAAAAATTTGTTCATCGAAAGGGCTCTTAGCGGTTTTTTTTCGTTTCATATTAAGGCTACTCTCGACCATAATCCATGGATTGGTAGGTCAGGTCATTGCAATAGAACGACATCTAATTCCAGCTAATAACCTTCAGAATGAATCTTCAATGTGGCATCAAGTGGTTTCAGAACCGCATGACTTTCTTCCTACCCGAGAGGGATTATAGGCGTGTGTGTATAGATTTCAAACTATTCCTTCGTTTTAAAATATCTGAACAGAGCATTAACAATTATAATTTTTTTTATTTAATTGAATAAATATGTTACAGTGTTAGCCCCAGATTTTTAAAACGAAACGTTCTTGTATTTTGAAATGGCCAGTTCTTCCGGACACGGTAACGGCTAACTGGGAATTATTTTTTAATATGTTTAAACTGAATAATTCTTACAAATTTTAATGGCGGTATTAATTATTATCAATAGGACAATCAAAAGCATAATAGATAGTAAAAATTGCATTCCAAGCGCAACCCGCAAGTCGTGGTCGCGCTGCTAACATGACGATGAAACTTCAAAAGAGACGGTGATCGAACGTGAACCGCTGTCAAAGTGAAGTTTCCCGCGATCTTGATTGACTCGCGAGTTATGCTTGGAATGCAGTTTTTATTACGATCATATTTTAGATTTTGCCAGTCACTCCCTTAATAAATGTAGTTTTTTTCGAGTATTTACAACAAGGTACAAACAGTAGCATGTCAGGTTACCAATTTGCACTATTACGCTGACGCTATTAAGGGCGTAGCTTGACGTGCTGTTGTGTGTACAGTGTATAATTTATCTTTCTAGTAAACTCCTCCAGCGTCTCCAGGGACTTCTATAATTCTTCGTATTTTTATTTTATTTTATTGTTTTGAACCGATCAGTGAAGTTAAGCAGCATTTATGGGGCAGGGAATAGTGATGAGTGCTTTGGACGGTACGATAAACCGTCGATTACGGGTGTTGCCGATTCAATACAGTCGTTAACTAAGTCAGGCGCCATTTGGCGATTCGGAATCTCTGATTGGTCAAATACTCCGTACTCCATATACTGAATCATATCTACACAATAAGAAAGGAAGGAATACAATAGTTATAAAAATAAATAATATTAAAATACAACACAAGTACAACAGTTAAATAGTTAATTAGTTATTTGTTATAGTTATGTACAATAGTTAATTTCACTTATTTTATTTCAGAACCGTAAGTCAAACCAGCAGGCACATAAACAGTCACAATCAATTGTTCAGGAAGTTAATATTAATGAAGATGTGAGTAAAAAATAAATATCATTTATTACAAATATTTTTGCTAACTAATTTAAAGTTACCCAATACAGGTATATTATAGAAAAACATTGTACCTTCTTTTTAACCCCCGACAAAAAAAGAGGGATATTATAAGTTTCACGTATGTATCTGTACAATATGTATGTGTAATCTGAGTGTCAGTCTCTAGCATTGTAGCTCTTATTGACTAAAAACGATTTAGCCAACTGAGAACATGCCGAATGGACCGTTTTGTTTTATTTAGTCTGTATTTGAAATTTTTTGTTCCTTTCCGGGACGTTATCTGAGGGATAGTTTTAATAAATAAAATTACAAGATTAGCTCGTTCAATAGTATGCTATTTTCCATGCCCATAATCCCTCACAGGGTAGGCGGAGCATCAGTACTTCTCGAACCACTAGATGCTACGTTTGACACAAATTGTGAGTTATCAGATGGAACAAGTTGCATATTGGTGAGAGCTGTCAGCCTTTCGCGCATTACAAAGCAGAACCCTTGCATCCCGCATTTAAGCATGGAGCATTTCTTAAAGGCCTTTAAAGGAGTTCCAAATTACTTTATTTTGGATTTTTTATCACTGATTGATGCAAACTAAAGTATTTCCATTTCAGCTTGGGAAAAAATGTTATCTTTTATCCGGTGTTTGTCTGGTGTCTGTCTGGCGGATGTTCGGATGTTCTCATCTGTAGGTCGTTTTTGTCGACCAATCCTCGTGAAATTTTGTTAGCAGGTTCGAATATTACATAGTTTTTTTTGTGTCGATTAATTTTATTATCAAGACAGATTCGCAAGGTTTACAGCTCACAAAGCCACTCGGTTAAAATTAGATAGTGAAAATAAGGGAGGTTAATCAACTCACTAAACTGAACAACTTCCATGAAAAAATGTCGGTCGAATTTCCTCTCCAAACAACTAGAGCGATCAGCTAAGCGATTGCCGCGGCACGGAAGGTCGAATTTTATTTTGATAGTTTTTTATCGTTTCCTTGGGGACTGTTTTTCAGGTTTATTGGGAAATATGGAGGAATGCCACAAACAGACACACAGATACACACGTCAAACTTAATACACCCCTCTTTTTAATTGGGGGTTAAAAAATTTGTTAATGAATGAATAATGAGTTATGAAAACCGCTCACTTCAGTGAAAACTTTCGAATATCATGTACTCTTCATTTACTAAACAGATGTTTATAAATGTTATTAATTTCTTTTTAGATTCGCCCTCCAATACACAACCCTGCGAATGTAAGTTTTTTTAGTTCTACCCTTAATTTTTATACTAACACAATTTTGTATGGATACTTTAAAAGTATTATAAGGTTCGCTTTTGACCACAATCTAGCTCCGGGATGGCAAAAATTTAACGAAACTGTATGCCGGTTGTGAAGAAAATCACGACTGCACCCTGAACTATAAAGAAAAACAAATCCCTTATTCACTGACTTACTGGTAGATATATAATGTTGTTTACTATTTAAATAGTTTTATTCAAAGCTAACCATTCATCTGCAGCATCGTTAAAAAACAAACAAAAATAGTTTTGCCTCCGACCGGTAGTAAAACCGTGCCTTTGACATTTTTATTTAAAGACAATTTTAAATGGATCATATTTTATTTAAGAGATGGTCAAATTTGTTTTTTTTTTTCGATTTCTAAGAGGGGACGCCCGCAAGGCACCCGCCAGTCCACTTATTCGGGACTATTTTACCCAATTCTCCATAATAGCGCATGAGCTTTACCTCTGTGCTGACAGTTCCACCTCTTTAAACCTCCCAGAAGTTTTTGCAAACCTTTATCTCCTTTAGGCTAGTTTCTTGTATTTGGCCTTCTTCTATTTCATCCATGCATATGGTCTTCGATATCTAAAGGAACGGATCAGTCACCTAGTCTTCTTCTTTTATAGATATAGGTAGAAGACAACTTCCTGACTGTTTCTTGCGCCAGTCAGGGTTTTTTTAGATGAGCCAACCATTCATCGTACAGCAACAATAACAGTCGATTAGATATGCATGGGGCTGCCATGGCACTTCCTAAAACCCTGTCAACATTTAGTTTTTGTAAAAAATAATTTTAAAAAATGTTTATAATTACAGATACATTGTCCAGCGCAAAACTTGTTGATACAACACCTACAAAAATTGAAACAGTTGTTGGTAAGTACATAATTATTATGAACCCTCTGATATGTTTTACTCTACCTACTGTTTTTTTCAAGTCTATAGGAACAAAAGAACTGAAGTAGGTCACTTTTCCGTTTGGCTCTGCCAACAAACTCTGCTTGTACATAATTATGTTTTATCATTCATGTAATTTATTAAAAAGATAAAAAACGTCGATTTTTACAGAATATACAGGATGATGTGAGTATTGAGTATCTTTAATAAGAAATACACGTTTAGTTAGGTAAGTCACTAATAACCCGGTTGCCGTACCAGTTTAAAAAATAGAAAATGAAGGTAGAAACAGAACTTTCTATCTCATTTCCTCATTGAGTTTTTTAACCATCTTCAAAAAAAGGGAAGTTATTACGGTTTATGGGGTGGTTACAACCTCGTTAATTGACCGGGGCTTTAGTCAAATGTCAAAACTCCACGCCACTCCAACGCCAAAAATTGACCAACGGGTTGTGTTAGGTGAATATTTGAGGATGAATGATAAAGATTTTAAAGCACAATATTTTAGTGCTCTAAAATCTTCATACTCACCTGCTAGCAGCGCACCCTGCTGATCAATGAATGAGGCTCTAATGGGTATCTTTACTTGATTGTGGCGATTTTGCCATTCACTACTTTAATATTAGAAAAATCACGATTGTGGACATATATTTATCAAGAATTGTATTGAGTGACCTTGAGTTTGCAATCAAAAGTGAATTGCCCGCTTTGTCTGTCGTCATCAGCCCATATAAGTCCCCACCGAGGGGCACGGGCCTCCCTTCGAAACACGAAGGGGTTTTAGGCCATAGTCCACCATGCTGGCCCAAAGCGGGTTCGTAGACCGCTAGATTTTCGAAAATGAATTTTCTTGGACGGGTGGGTTTCATCACGATGTTTTCCTTCACCGTTGAGCAAGTGATAATTAGAAATTTGTACATAAATCCGAAAAGAAGAATTTAGTGGTACAGGCCCGTACCAGGATTTGAACCCACAACCTTCCGGTTACAAGTCTGGCTCATTACCAACTGGGCTATCACTACTCACCATTTTGTCTGGCTCGCGCCTAACTCCTTGTTAACCGTGGTAATTATACGCGATTTAATACATTTTATTTGTAAGAAAGGCCATTTTTTAGCTACTGTAACTCATTGAATCCACTATCCCATTGAACTTTTACCTAATTAGCCTTCTAAACTAAGCTCCCGTTGCACGAAACCCTACCTCACAAGGTGGCAGATCAGAATTTTAATGTAGTGATAGATACTACTGAGGAACATTGGATTTTAGTAGGTTGCCATCGCATATCCTGGAAGAACATTTAATTTTTTTTTCGTCGTCGTATCGTTAACTTAATCGAAGATTACATCATAATGTGGCAGATCGAAAAGTTTACTCATCGAAAGAGACACATTTGGAGATAACTCACATAGGTTGCTAGCCCAAACCCTGGCAGGTTCCAAGATCAGCCATATTATAAGAGCCCCAACAATTGGGTCAATTACCTCATCAGGTAGCAAGATGAAACTGATGCAGATCAATTGCGCTAGATATGCTATTTATAAAAATATAGGGTTGCCTGCATTCAGCCTTTCAGTTTTTCCGAACAATATACTGGGTGAAAAAACCTCCTAGCTATATTCAAAATCCTGAACCAGTATCACTCAAAGAACACTTTTTTTTAAATATTTTTTCAATGGGAATAGTACAGGGTCAACAGCACATCATGCTATCCAAAACTGTCACATTTCTTCAATCGATTTTCAATTTTATGTCAAAGTATTAGAGTTTACTATCCATTGGGGAAATTTGACAGTTTGTGGTAACCTGATGTGCCGTTGACTGTACATTTTTTGCCTAAACGTAGACATTACTCCTACACCAGGCACGCGAGGGGCACGGGAAGCGCTCGGGGGGCGCACTCGTGTAGTGTCTACGTTTAGGAAAATAAAATATTTTTAACAAAAAATTAACCCGCCTTCAAAAAGGGTGAAATATTTTTTTAAAGCTATGTTCACGAGTAAGTAGTGGTTAAGGGTAAAACAGCAAATAGGTGAATTCATAGCGGAATATGGTAAATAGAGAGGAATGTTTTTTTTTGACGTCGGCGCCGAACAATTACTCACATGGCATAATTATTTTAGTATTTATACTGCCAAAAAAAGCTTGTGCGAATACTTATTTCATTAAACTAGGTCCTGTTCAAACCGGCGCGGCGCCGACGTCAAAAAAAACATTCCTCTCTATTTACCATATTCCGCTATGAATTCACCTATTTGCTGTTTTACCCGTAACCACTATTTACTCGTGAACATAGCTTTAAAAAAAAATTTCACCCTTTTTGAAGGCGGTTTAATTTTTTGTTAAAAATATTTTATTTTATTATTTTTAAAGGTTATCATTTATCTATATTAATATTATAAAGAGGAATGATTTGTATTTTTGTATGTAACGAATAGGCTCCGAAACTACTGGACTGATTTGAAAAATTCTTTCACCATTAGGATGCTACATTATTCCTGAGTAACATAGGCTTCATAATTTTCACCAATTTCCACGGGAACGAAGTGCCGAGCGGGATGCTAGTCATTCATATAACTCCCTCGTAGATTTATTATAAATCACTCGAGATTAAAGAGCGATATAGTGATCAATTACTTTCACCCCACGGAAAGATATGAGGTGGTAATATTCATAAACAGTCGCAAGATGGCAAGAAAGATACGGGGTAGTACAATTCTCAAACATGAAGTTTCCGTAAAAAAATATTTACTTTTAGCTGATGATATTTATGGGTAGATAACACCATTTAAGTATTTGCTAAGCTGTCTTTTATACCCTGTATACGTCGAAATCTTGGAATAACCAGAAATTCTTGTATAAATCTGCCAGGATGAATGCAGGCAACCCTAAATATATATGAACAGCACGTTTAGGGCAATCGATTTGCATCAGTTTCATCTTGCCACCTGATCCATACAAGAATTTCTTGTTATTCCTAGATTTCGACATATATTATTCGAGATGGCTGATCAGAAAAACTGCCAGGCTGAATGCAGGCAACCCAAAATATTCATGAACGGCACGTTAAGGACAGTTAATCTGCATCAGTTTCATCTTGCCACCTGATCCATACAAGAATTTCTCGTTATTTCTAGATTTCAACATATATTGTTCGGGGTGGCTGATCAGAAAAACTGCCAAGCTGAATTTAAGCAATCTTATATTTTCATGAATGGCACGTCTAGGGCAATCGATCTGCATCAGTTTCATCTTACCACCTGATGAGTAATTGATCCCATTTTTGGAGCTCATATAACATGGCTGATCTCGAAACCTGCCAAGGTTTGGGCAGGCAACTTATGTGGGTTGTTATCTCCAAATGTGTCTCTTTTGATGAGTAAACGTTTCGATCTACCACCTTATGATTTAATTTTCGATCAAAACGATATGACGAAGAAAAAAAATTAATATTCTTTCAGGATATGCGATGGCAACCTACTAAAATCCAGTGTTTCTGAGTAATATCTATCACTACATTACATTTCTGATTTGCCACCTTGTGAGATAAGGTTTCGTGCAACGGGAGCTTATTCTATTAAGACTTCCCAAATGCTTAGTATTTAAATTAAATATTTTGCCACAATAAACGAGCCTGGCAGATACCGAGATAAAGAAAGGAAATTTTTTTGAAAAAAAAAAAAAATTTTCACATTGCAGTCGCGATGTGTGGATGAAATTGAACTTCAAATCAAAGTTCTTCAGAGCTTTTTGGTAAGTACTACAAATACTAAGAAAATTTAAAAATATAAAAAATAAATAAATCTGTAAAAGTTGAAAATATATAGAAAATCAATCTGAAAATAAAAACTGAGAAAAAAAAAACTTTATTATTACGGACATCACAATACACACAACTGAAAAGAGATGAGAACATTAAAAAAATTAAAAAAAAATCATGTTCATGTGACTGTCGCCGTTTTATCAATTCAGGTGGCGAAATTGAGAACTATCAAATTTCGTACATCTAATGACGGCTGCTTTGACCGGTGGTGCCACCGCCAACTGAATTTCCAGTTGCTAGGTAGTTTGCAACTTCACGTTCGGTTGGTGGTAGCGCTGCTGGTTGAGGTGGTTGTCAGCAAGTGTATGAAAATTAAATAGTTCTCAATATCACCACCTGAACAGATAAAATGTATTTTTTCAACATGATTGGGGGGCTATTAGACTAAGATCCCAGGGCCGCCAGACATTATTTATTTTCCAAAATTCCAAAATTAACCAAATGAGTGGGAAATAGTAGTGCTAGTACATACTAGTAACGTATGAATACCAGCTAACCTGGGCCGACGGCCAATTTTCAGCTACCAGAGTAGTGTATTATTGGGCATTCTAGACCACCTCCGCTCTCACAGCCGTACAGCTCACTCCGTTCGCTTCCCGGCTTCGCTCCGGTGATCTAGTATACCCAATAATACACGGGAGTTCGTTGTCTAACAATCGACCGCATTCCTAACTCGTCGGCTGCGAGCCCCATGGTAAGTAACTCGCTGGGAGCCCATGGTAAGATCCAACCCACCGACCCTAATACGTTCGATTGCTGGAACCGTGGTAAGTATCCTGCTGGGAGCCCGTGGTAAGAACCTCCCATCGACCGCATTCCTAACTCGTCGGCTGCGAGCCCCATGGTAAGTAACTCGCTGGGAGCCCATGGTAAGATCCAACCCACCGACCCTAAAGCATACCGGCTGCGAGCCCCGTGGTAACTCGCTGGGAGCCCGTGGTAAGATCCAACCCACCGGTTGCATTCCTAATTCCTGCCTACATATTTATATTAAATTAGAATGAGTCTACAAGAACTAAAATCGCTATTTAAGTAACTAATGTGCTCCCATCTCTAAATACTTACTCAATATTACCATACCAACACATAATTACCATTACCATTACCATTACCTTTACCTGGTTACCAGATGGGATTGGGGGTATTATGGGAAATAAAGTTTTACACAAGGAATGAACTGTTGCTTTCTTACAACAGTCGTGGAAGATTATTCTTATTTTTATAAAATTAAATTAAATACACAAACAAAGCTGGAATGAAGTTAGATGAAACACGATTTCTTGGCAGCAGTATATGACGAATCTGAAAATAAAAGAAAACTAAAATAAATGCAATGAATAATACAAAATCTCAATTTTAAATAACTAAATGGTTTACCTGTGAATAGCAATTTAACTGGATTTACCAACACCATTGAATGTCTTGAAAAAGAAGTACAGCCTAAAACAAATAAACTAACGTTAAATATAAATAATTGTATTTCTAGAATATGCTTCTACAGAACGAAATTCTATAGTTTTACGTTGAATTCATTAAAATACGAATTTTTTTATAGGTACGTTTGTGATACAACGACTGTATACCAAAAAATCTTGCTAAACTTTATAATATGATATAAAATAAATTGAAACAGATAATAATAAAAATATTATACCTTCATAGAATTTCGAGTTTACCATAAATATGTAATTATTATTATTATGTTGCGATTTGTATTAATTTTACACGATTTATAAACTGTAAAAAGTGAGCTATTACGTTCGTTATTATAACATGCTGTAATTTAAATATTAAAATGAGCTTACGCAATTTTTGAACTGAAATGAATTCCAATTAAAATAACAGTTTTTATGAAAGTTTTATTTTAAATGGTTTTTTACAATTTTAGAACTGAAAAAGTTAGCGTTAAATGTTCCAATTATTACCATGTTGTAAATAAAATATTTAAATGAATTTATGCAATTTTATTGAAAAAATAGCAATTAAAATCACGATTAACATGTTTAAATGAATTTACACAATTTTTGAACTGAAAAAGTTAGCAATTAATGTTCCAATTATTACCATGTTGTAATTAAAATATTTTAATGAGTTTATGCAATTTTGATAAAAAATAGCAATTAAAATCACAATTAAAATGTTTAAATGAATTTTCACAATTTTATAACTAAAAGTGAGTTAATTTTATTATTATTATCATGCTGTAATTTAAATATATTCAATTTAGCTTGCACAATTTTGAACCAAAAATAGCAAACAAATCGCAATTGTTGTTATACTTTAATTTAAATATTGCAATGATTTTACACAATTTTTGAACTTAAAAAGTTAGTGATTAATTTTAAATTTTTTACCATGTTGAAATTAAAATATTTAAATGAGTTTACACAATTTTGAACTAAAAAATACAATTAAAATCGTTAAAAAATGCATGTAGGTACTTACCAAATTTTCCCGATTAAAATCACTTTAACATTTTTGTTAAGTAAATCACTCTTAAATCTACATTAAAAAATAAAGAACTATAAATGCACCAAACTGCGTCCAACGCCTTCGTAGCCTGGTAGTGAATGAGCTTGACGTCATTTTTTTCCCACGAGCAAGTTAGTGTAAGAGCCTGCTATCATTTTTGTAAGTTAAATTTACAGGCTCACGCCTGTCATCCCTAAGGGGGTAGGCAGTGCATCAGTAGTTCTAGAAAACCACTTAGCCTTCGCACGCCAAATGTACGTACACCTGGTGTACGAGATTACTATCGCAAGCGACGTAAACAATCGCGCGACGTGGTAACACGCCATGTTTGACACAAATGATGAGGGTTATTGGAACATAATGTGTAATGGTGAGACATTTTTTGAGTAAAATAACACACATTTCAGTAAAATTTACATTATTTCAGTAAAATAAGTACCTATAATTGAATATTTTTAAAACGCTTCCCGCGTTGAGAAATATTCTAAAAGAAATTAATGTCAAGAAAAATATTCACCGTAAAAGACATTTGTACTCACAACTCTAGAAATAAATCTTCTGATATTCTACCGCGCTACAAATTGTGCGTTAAAGAATTAGACAATTCACGGCTTGACCACAAGGATAATTGGTTTAGTTTAGACCATTGGATAGCTAACCCAAAGTCATAGGCTTAATCTCATTCATGTTGATTTTTTCCCTTAAATTATTTCTATTTTCATTAATTACTCACCAAACTGTTACTGCTCATTATCATTACGATAAGTAAAACTTACATTGAAAGTGTTATTTTAACTTTACGATGCTAGAAAGTAAAACGAATAAAATAACATGGTAACTCCTGTACTATATCAATTTGTGAAATCAGCATTACGGATAGTTGACTACCTGATACTTTTGTTTACTTTATGTTATAGTTAATTAAAAACAATATTTTCCTAAGTTACCTATATTACTGTGTTAATATAATTTACAAAATGCATAATAAATAAACGAATAACGTTTCGTTAATATTTTTTTAAAGTAACTTCACGCAGTCATATTTTTATATCGCTGAAGTACCTTTTTAACAATCATATAAGTTTTAGTAACAATGAAACTATATATTTTCGAAGTTTCCTAAATTGAGTATTAACGTAATCGGCAGTTAAGTCTAACGTTTTACGCATCAGTATTTTAAAATTCAAACAAAAATGTATGACTTATTTGGTTTATAGTTTTGCTGCAACATGGTTCTTTATAAAGGTGATGGCTCACTGTTCGCATCACCCGAATTGTATGCTGTCATGTTTGAATTAATTTTATACATCATATTTCTTATACAAATTCCTCCAACCCTCTATCTCAAAGTGTGCAATGAATGCGTCATATAATTGAACACAAAATGAATTCTCAAATCTTGTAATGTAGTTCTCTACCTTGTTAAATTTACCATTCGCCCTGCGAATGTTCGCGTTCGGTTAACAATGAGCATTCGCCTTTACCGGCATTAACAAAGGCGACGAATATTGATTGAACTATAAAGTAGTATAGGTGGTAAGAATGTTGATTGATTTTCATTGTTAACACCTTACGATTAGGTTCTAATTAACGTGAACGATAACCATCGTTTACTGTATTTTGAAATGTCAACGTTAACGCTGACAAAGTGAAATTGATTTACTTATAAACCCATTTTTTCGTCAAAATTTTCATTATTTTCGAGTTTTTTAAATAAAAAAAAAGTGCTCAGTGATAACCAGTGCTACAAGTTTCTACAGTGCTACAAGTTTTTCCAGTGCTACAAGTTCCTCCAGTGCTACAAGTTCCTGAAGTGCATTAAGTGTCAAGACTTAAATCATTTCAAAAATGTTAGTAAGTATTTAAATTTTTACACATTTAATTTACAAGTATTTTTTCTATTTATTTAATGAGTTATATTAACGCAGTTTAGCACACGATTAATTTTTAACTTACTGTCATTTTTTATTTTGTTTACAGGGGTGAATCTGATATTGAATACAACAACGACTTCACGGCTTCAGAGTATTCGGAGACCAAGAAGCGTCGAAGCTCCAACAAGAGGAAGGCGGATCCTGCTGAACAGTGAGTATTGAACATTTTTACATGAAGTTATTTAGTTTTGATCTAAACAAAGGGCTCTATTATGTAATTTTCATTGATTTCGATGGGTTGATTTCAAAGACCAATTAAATACATACATACATTGCTTCTTTAAAATGTAATTGCCACTTAAGGTGTAGTTGAATGCAGCAATGTTCTTTAATCGTTCTCTCGATATTTAAACATTCAACAAGTTATGGGCTATGTTTTTAGGGTTCCGTACCCAAAGGCTAAAAAACGGGATCTATTACTAAGACTCCGCTATCCGTCCATCCGTCCGTCTGTCTGTCCGTTTGCCACCGTGGTGTACCTCATGAACCGTGATAGTTAGGCAGTTGTTTTCACAGATGATGTATTTCTATTAGCGCTATAACAACAATTACTAAAAGTAGAATAAAATAAATATTTAAGGGGCTCCCATATAAATAGACATGATTTTTTGCCGTTTTTTATAGATAAAGGTAGACTCGCAATTGGTTGTTTTTTAGTTTCTATAATTACTGTACGAGAAATAGGGGCTTAACAATTAATGTAGATACGTCTCATAAATTCGATAGATACTTAACCATCTTTAAATTAGTTAACCTATGGTTTTTATTAAAAAAATAAATGCATTAATTTTTGTTTGCAGGTCGGTAAAGAAGACCAAGAAGGACATTTTTACCATCATTTCATGCGAAGAGCGGGCCTGCAGCTCATCAAAAGCATCCCCACGCCCCCCGTCCACTTTTATAAGCCGAGTGTCATCGGGGCACGTGCGCCGTGCCGTTGCCTCCTCAGGAGAATATATGGTGGAGGTAAAAGTCTACAAGAACGGGGACATTGACGGGCTTCCTAACGACGAGCGCTACAAAAAAGCCCTCACCAGCGTGCGCCTGGAGTGTGGTGCGGACACGGAGGAATGGGAGAACCTGCAGCAGTTTTTAGCCCGTGCCTACAAACTCTTTGAGAAAAGTGAACCAGTTTTTTTCACTTACAAAAACAAAACTACTTAATTAATTCAATGTCTATTATTGCTATTTTACTTCCATATTATTTTAGGTAGATACATTTTAAACATTCCTACTTACATCGGTTTCCTTATTTTTATACTTCCATAGTTTCACTTTCTGATATTAATTCTACCGATTGCTCTCAAAATGCCATTCTGTACTGCGTGTAGTAAAACAGTTGATAGCAAATCGTGGACAGGTCACTTGCGCAGTCAAACTCATAAAAAAAATGATCAAAGTATACTTGTTAGCCCCGGCGTTGAAAAGATAGCTTCAGCGTTCCAATCTCGCATCGTGTCGTATAGAATAGCTGCTGCGGAAACAGACGAATTCACCGTCGAATCTTTTTTGAATTCGATCAGCGATAAGTTAGAGTCGTTAATAACTGAAGTTATTCGTGTGCATACTTGTATAAAAGTAAATTTGGAATTATTTTGCATGTTCTTGATGTTTAAAAATGATACTCAGGAAATGAAATCTTTTGCCACTCGAAATATAGCTTTATACTTAAATTTTGATTTCAAATCATTACTTGCCTCAATTATAAGTACTTTGAAAACTAAAATAGAGGAATTCGAGGAGCGAGACAGCGGGTGGACTTTTGTAAACACTTCACATTTGGAAATCAATATTAACAAATATGTTCCTCTTCGCGGTTCAACTTTCATAGATCTACCGAAAGCCTTAAAAAGTAAAAAGGCATGTGTTAACATCCGTAACAAATAAACGCGGAACTTCTATAAAGATCTTAAACTAAATTTTCTGCAATATTTTGATACAAGCAACTATAGTCTTGACAATGAATTCAGTTTACCATTGCATAACAAAAAAATTCCTGGACTATTTAAAGATTAAATGGGTGGTCAAAAAATAACAGAGTTTGTAGGCCTTCGGTCAAAGTTGTATTGTGTCAAAACTTGTAACAGTGTTATTAAGAGAGCTAAAGGAGTAAAGACATGTGTAACGCGAGACTTAACAATTTCTGATTACAAAAAATACCTTATATGAAGACAAAATAGTGCGCAAAAAGAATGTTTTATTTAAATCAATTAAACACGAAGTGTTTACTCGCAGTGTTGACAAGGTTGCTCTATCATCCAATGATGACAAGCGTTTGATTTTGAAGAGCAAAGTGTCTACTAAGGCTTGGGGACACATTTCAATATTAGGAACATGAATACTAACAAAGGTTATTTATCTGACATATGTATTGAGAAAAGGGTATACGAACGTAAGAGTGTACAAATAATATTAGGATTATGGGCAGAAATAGAATTTCAACCAAAAATATTAATAACAGAAAGTGACTATGGAACTAATATTTCGATTGCATTCGATGAATTACTATATGTGTATAAACAGATACTAAATCGTTGCACAAAAAATGTATATAACTTTCTTTATTTCGTAAAATTTTGCGATTCAAAGCTTATTAATAGTATTAATAAAACAATTTTAACTTTTGATAACTGTATAATATTATATCTTAATCATTTATTCAAGTTAAGCAATGAAATACCTAAAAGTATTGAAAACTTTAAGGAAATTGTTAGATACCATCGATTTAGAACGATTGATAATATAAAGTCCACGTTAATTGATCATTGTAGTACTTTAACCGAGAATGAGTTAGTTACTATTGGATTTGATTATTTTTTACCTTATGTTTTATTTCATAGTCAAGAATAATTTGTATTTGTAAATTTAGTATATACTTAAATAATAAATGAAATAATATAGAATTATTTTGACTTTCATTTATCTCTTTAGAAGCAAGATTCAGAAACCAGCTCACAGATGCACTCTGTTAAGTTGTAATAAAAACGGTTTTGCAACAAACCTTATGCTAACTTATTACTTTCACATATTGCGGTGTAACATGACGATCGAAGAATTTCCAACATTCAATGTAAGGTACCGTATGTGTTTACTTTGCATAAATGCAGGTTCGAACTTGTTGAACACGTGTCGTATGTGTCACAGGCGATAGCGGAGGGACCTGACGCGCAGCGGGTGGTGCGGGAAGCAGGGTGTCAATTGTCTTTTGCATACGGTGCGGCGGTTTTATTTGATTGAAAATAAAAATATCATTTCATAACTTGATTTTGGTGTGTTCAGTTCGTTAATTGTGTGTGCTCCTATAACAAAATGTCTGACGAAAAATTAAGTCAACCACAAACAAGTTACGTGGCTACAATGGATCATCAAATTCCTAAATACATTCTTCGGATAGAACTTATTAAAGCTCAAGATAATAAGACCGCCGTGCGATTGCAAAGTAAACTGAAGTCTCAATATGTAATTTACGATGAAAATGATAATATTTTGTACAAGACATCACAGCTGATGTACCAGATTGGCGCAGAAGTAGCAGAAAGGAACGAAAAAGCACTGAATGTGGATATATTTAGGTAAGTAAGTTTATATTCTACATTTTCCACATAACTTTAGATAATTCATGTTTGTTAACCTCAATAATTATTGTTACAGACAGAATCAACGTTGTTGAAACCTGTGCTTCACTCTGCAACAGCTTCAACAAAAATTAGATTTTAAGTGTCTAGTTTAATTTGTTATAATGATAATTTATGTTATTACTAATATGAATAAATTATGATTTCTAGTAATTGCCTTTTTCTAAATAAACTTTTTTATAGAGTTTCTTAAATATTTATAAATTGGTATTGTGGTTGGTTTGTTGGTATTGGTATTGTTAATAAACAGGTAAAATGGGTTACTTAATAAATAAACAGAGATTTAATTTTAAGGTACAATTTTATTTTCAAAAATCTTAAATTGATACATATGGTTGTCATAATACCATTTTCGTAAGCAACAAACATTTTTAAGAGCGCATTGATTTTTATGATAAACACAGCTTAGATTACAGTCTTTATACCTTTCTTGCAAAGTCCTCAGGTTTGGACAACCTTTATCTCCGATTTCTATTAAGTTACAATTGTCACACAAATTCTTAACCCATTTTAGTTTTTCACAACCTTTGATAATAATGTTTTGGTCTTTTAAATACATGGGAATGATTCGCTGAAACTCGCGATAATCAATAAACCCTTCGCTCCAAAAAATTCCACGGTTTTTTTCAATCCATTTCGTTTGCCTTTTTTCTTCTGAAGTTTGGGTTGTATATGCATAAGGTGGTTTCACTAAGAAAACTTGTGTCCATTCGCTTGTCGATAAAGCGAATTCTTTTATAATAAAAACATTTTTAGAATTTTTAAATCCTTGAAGATCGACAAAAATAGTGTTGTTTTTCATTATGACACTTTTCTTACAATATTGCTTAAAGGTCTATATTCAAAAATACAATCGTTTAATATGAGACAATACGCTGAAGTTTGATCAGGTATGTCTTGATCGGCTTCAATTTCTAGTCTTACATCAATAGAACCCTTTAAGGTTTCTTGCTGTCTACAACAGTCGATAACGAACAATGGCGCTATTTCTTTAAATTCTTTCAAACTCAGCAGTGGTTCTGCACGGCGTCCGTAATATGACTGTTGAAATTTCGCATATTGCTCATATAATAAAGAAAACTTGTTATCGGAAAAACTTATGTTTAAACTTTCGTATGGGAAGTAGGTGGAATTTAAAAATACTTTTACATCAATCAAATTACAGTGATCGAATTCAGACATAGAACTTGTCGTATTTTGTTTCCGATTAGTTTGCAGTCCTATGATAACGTACCGGGGTTTTTCTATTTGTGAAGTTGTTTTTATGGACCATGTATGCTTTCGAGTTTTTGGGAGTAATGGATACTCGTAAAGATCCCAATTTCTAAAAGCTAATGTTATCGCTCGATCTCTTTCCAAACTTTTTAGTAAACTTAATCGCTCGCGATCCGACACTTTCACATGCGGAATGCGCCAAACTATTTTATTTATAATTATATCGTCTAATACTTCTTTTTCGCCAAGTTTCAAAGCATTCAAATTTGAATTGCTTCTTAACAAAACCAATTCATGTTTGCAGTTCATAATTATTTTCTTGTAATCTTCTGCAAAGCCTAAGATTTTATTCATTGGTATCGATACTGAAAACATTCCTCCATTTACATTTGCGGTGCCTGATAAGGACCACCCCCAAACTTTAGCAAGTTTTGATTCATTTTCTGACAACGATAAGTATGATTTCATAGTAGTTGTTACACCAACATTTTTAACTTTATCTATTTCCACTCCATTAAGTTCATATCTGATTTCTTGAAAAAGAAATAAAATAGGATTGTTGACAAAATTTATACGTTCAACTTTTTGCTTTGTCTCACTGTTATAAACTTTCACCATTCCTTCCAAATACAATGAACTTGCTGAAGGAAGGACGTAAAGATCTTGCTGATTAATAGGTATTCGAATTTCATCATTTTTGTTGAAACTTGTAACGTATGGCTTATATGAATGTAATTCTAAACTTTCAATACTGTTGTCTACTACTGGAGATTCCAACACGTTCAAAATATTTATTTTAATAAACCAATAATTTTCAAAAACTTCTTATTACTATTATTTAGCTTAATTTTTCTTCTGGGATGTCTTCTTTTAAGAGGAGCCGTTTTCACACTAGCATGGTTTTGTATTTTGTTCGTTGTTTTATTAACTTTACCTTCATTATTAAAATCTATCATTTTTTTGTAAGATGTAAATACAACTGCACTTCTTCACCACGCAAATTAATCAAGTTATTATTGGAGTCTAATAGTCTTATATTAATTTCAGAAATTGAATTTTGGTTCACAGGAAAATAGATCAAATTTTTTGGTGTTTGTATGATTCTATAGCCTGGAGGTACGTTTGGTGCAAATTCGTATATTATATGTTGAGGTTTACCATTTACAAAAGAGCCGCTTATTATGTCACATTCTATTCGCACAATGGTTGTTGGTAGAATGCTGACAGGATAACGAGATTCGTGTAATATATTTGCCTTCAAGATCTCTTTCCCAAAACCAAATAAATTACCACATGAGTTTTCTTTTTCAAAGTGAACATCTTTGGTACACAGCAAATTTGCCTTTAAAGTATTATTATTTGAAGACAATCTTAAAGTGCAACCTTTAACATGCGATCGCAAAAAATCGCTGATGTCATGAAGTTCGTAGGAGCCTTCTGGTATTTCGAGAACTTCCTTATCACCGTAGTAAAACTTGTTGTTTTTTGCATCAACATTCGGTATTGAGTAAAAGGTGGAGAAATATAACAGTGCACATTCGTATTCACCATCTAGTTCTAGAGGAGGTGAATAATTAGTAGTGAGAATAGATTTGTTATCTGTTATAGACAGTGTGAAAGCCATCGTTGAAATAAAAACATTCAACTGGAACATTATTTTAAATTCATTTATTTCTTTTACAATCCCAAAATTCATTCAAAAACTTTAAACATAGATGTCCACAGTTAGATGTATTAAAATGTTGATATTGATTGTAGTTATAATTAACTGGTAAATTATTCATGTATTTTAAAAATTCTAGGGGAGGTTTCAGATTTCCGAAACTATCAAAATATTCACAATAGTTATAAATTTTTACATACGCTACCCAATGAGTGCCTGAATTATTGACGCTATCCAGATTAATGACGCCGCATTCCATTTTATTTGGTTTTTTTGGTAAAGTGTCTCTCATAAAGACACCTCTAAAAAAAGGAATATTTTGAGAATGTTTCAAAATGTCAATATTAGTAAGTGCTCGCCTGGGTAGCCTTTTTTTCAGTTTTTTGAATTAACAAACAATCCACATCCTTTTTTGTAAGGTTTAATATACAGTCCTTTACCAATGGCTATTGATTCCATAATCTTGTTGTGTCGTTCTGACTCTTGAAGGTTTTTTTTAGCTACTTTATAGTCGTTAACAGCTTTAGCAATTCCAGCTGCTCCTCCAGCTAACGAGCCTAATGCTGACAGCCCAGCAAATATAGGAATGAGAGGCAATATTCCACCAGTTTTTGGAATAGTAATTATTCGAGGTATGCGCAATCCTTTTTTATTCTTGAAGAATTTTTTAGCAGCTGCGTACGCAATCTTTATTGCGTGAGTGCTATCTTTATTTTTCAGCATTTTTAACTGTGAACGTATTTTGTTCACTACACCACGAAATGTATGAACGCCAGCCCCAACTTTCAGTTTGGCTTTCATGATATTTTTTACCAACCAGGAATCTATTTTTTCTCTTTTACTAGCATCTTTGGACCGAAGCCTTTTTTTAGCCATGTTTATTAAGTCTAAATCTGCCTTATGGCGCGCTTTTATGTCTTTGTTTAAGTATGCAATGTCGTGATGCATACAAGCAGTATCTAGCTGATTAATACCTCTATCGCCTCGCAGCAAACGTTTGCGAAGTTTTGTACCGGGACCACAATATTGATATCCGGGTAAATGTAGCTCTACAGGTAAATTATTTAAAATATTATTAAGAAGTCCTGCTCCCTTCATTGATATTATATCAATGAATATTGCATTGATAATGATCTGATTTATATTAAATTAGTTTGTCTACAGAAATCCAACTATTTTGTTTCTCGCTAAGGCCTAACCATTTAACAAAAAGTTTATTATTTTTTCGTTTGATAACTTTTTCAATAAGGTATATATCAGGACATTTAGTTTTTTGTAATTCATGTTCATAAAATGCTCCAAGTATTTTATTTTCACTCTTATCTTGAATAAAATAAGTAACAGGGTTTGTGTTGTTGACCTTTATGATTTTAAATATTTCTGTAGACCAGTTAGGGGTATATCCTTTAGAAAATTGACTTTTATACTTGCTAATACGTACTTGATCCCCAATCTTATATTTATTTCGATGCGTATTGTTTCTAAAGTATGATTCATGAATATTTCCTTTAACAATGTATTCATTTTGAGAGTTTACATCACTTGGCTTGTACTTGGTTATGCGATGCACACTGTTATTATACTCATCAACAATGGATTTCAGATGGTTTCCTAACCACGAATATTTACCTTGAAAGCTAAAATGTTTGTAAAGCTTTGACTTTAAAGTTCTAATCAATCTTTCTACTATTGCTGCTTTTTTTGTAGAGTAAGTCGAGTAATGGTTAATAGTGTATTTTTTCATTAAATTTTTAAACAATGAATTGTAGAATTCTTTCCCCATGTCCGTCTGTAAGTTACGAGGATATCGATTAGATTCGTTTAAAATCGATTCCATTGCTTTAACTATTTCTTCTTTCCCTTTAGTTTTTAATGGTTTCGACCACACATATTTAGACAGTGTATCGACCACAACGAGTATATATTTGTATCCTTTATTTTCTCTAGCATACTTTTGCATATCGATCAAATCAGCTTGCCACAAATCATCGATTCCTTTTATAACAGTACGACGTCGAAGAAAATTTTTCCTTGCAGGTTTATGAAGTTCGTTAACCACAGACAATTTACTCATTTTTTTTAACTGGTGATAATTTGAGAAGCATACGATCGATCTCTAGCTTTGAATAATAGCTTTGTGTTAAAGCTTCATGAAGCTTTGCTTTAAATAGTTTAAGATGTGTCTCTACAGCAGTTTCAATTATCGATTGCACTTCTTTCTTTGTACAATAGTATTTTAACATTGAATCCACATATCCTTTATTTACTGCATCATTTTCAGATACTGGAGAAATCAAACCTTGCAGTCTATTTTGTTTTAAATCATATACTCCTAACTCAGATTTCATTAGTATATCTGATGATACATCGAGATGATTCGGTAGACGTAAACGTTTATGTACGTGATGACCGAATTTGTCAATATTCATTTTTTAATCAGATGTAGCTGTTAGTAAAATTCGAGATCAAATGAATTTATTATCATCAAAGCTTAATTATATTTGCCTCTCGTAGCTCTTCTATAATGGATAGTATTTCATTGTCTAACCCTGTGTTGCCAGCGTCTTTGGAGGCTATAAGCAATTGTAATCTTTCTACTAATTCATTAGGATCATCCCAGTAAATAAAATCGCTATTTTTCTTCACTTTTTTAAGAACATGCAATCCTTTTCCTTCAGCCAAACTCTCGTTACTGGTACTGATGTCACTTCTTGTTAACTTGAATAGAGGTTTTATTATATGAAGGTATTTTGTGCCTTTATTACTCTTTATAGGTTTTTTGCTATCATAATCACGTCTATGAGCGTTTGTTTCAACTAAAATCTGCTTATAATTTAATATATCATTTTGTGTTAGAACTTTTATATTTGGTTTAGTTTTTGTTAATAAATCCATCAGACCTGGAGTTTTCTTATAAACTTTACCACCTATACTAATAATATTCTCTCCATCGAATACTCTTGTATTACCCATCATAAGCTTTCCACGATCTGAACGAAGACCAAAAGGTACATCCTTTATGACATCTGATGAAAGCGACCATGACCGTGATTCTCTCTTCGGACTTATAGATTTAAAAGAAGCAGTTGATGTATCAGAACTCGGTGGAGAGCTCACAACAGTAGGTACAAATGACTTCGGAGTAAGATTGATGTTTTTACTGCTATCTTCAGAATGTTCAGGTTCACTCCCAGTTTCATTATTTTCCTCTTCAAAATACTCAGTGCTTTTGTCAAAGTAGTCTTTTTTAAAGTTAACACTTTTTTGAGTGTTATTTTTACACATTTGATTTAATGGCTCTGTGATAGGCTTAAATAAATTTTCTAAAACTTGGTTGCTATTATTTTTTGCACTTTTCATCAGTTCAACCTTCTTTTTCACATTTTCAGCTGATTTAATTAACTGTTTTTTTAATTTTTGTTCCATTACCAATTCGTTTCCGGTCTTACCTCTTTTGTTACGATTATGTTAATGATGATAGGTAAGATGTGATACTGGTTATTATATGTTTCATGACTCAAAAATAATAAATGTATCAAATTTTCTCCTGTAGCAACCTTTGTTTTTTTCACAATCCTTGTTAATTACTATGTAGCTGTGTTGGTCCTTCCACACTGTTGCGCACATATTACGAAATTGAAACCACGTCATATCAGAACAAACATGTTCATCATATACATGCTTTAAGTTTATATCGTCTTGTTTAAACAAAATAAGCAAGTTTGCATTATCTCTTATTAGTTGTTTCGGAATTTTGGTATATGTCTGATTCAAATAAAAACAATCAATATTCTTATGTCTTCCCATCGCAAAGTAATCGCGAATATTGTTTTGATTTTCACATGATACATCATCAAATACAATAATTGAATTGGGTTTAGCTTCACTAGAACACAACACTTTCTCATTTTCGTGAAATTTAAAAAAAGAAACTTCTGGCACCAAATTTATAACTTTTTCTAAGTAAACATATTTTGGTTGAAAGAGAGATTTAGAGTAAATATATAAATTATTAAATCTAAGACCGTTTTCATGCAACAAAAGCCCTACCATCAAATTCGTTTTTCCGCAATTAGAGGGACCGCAAATAATACAACGTATTGTATTAGGTAAAAGTGTTCCATGACGCATTTCCTTATAGTATGAACTAGGTGAGTACACCTCACCAAGTGTTAGTAATTGTTTTTGTTTTACAAATTTCATAACTAACGTACTGAAGCGTTTGTCTTTTGAAAATGAGATTTTTTTAAATTACACTAGTTTAAATATATAACGATGATACACCTCATTGGTTTAAATTAGACAACGAACTCCCGTGTATTATTGGGTATACTAGATCACCGGAGCGAAGCCGGGAAGCGAACGGAGTGAGCTGTACGGCTGTGAGAGCGGAGGTGGTCTAGAATGCCCAATAATACACTACTTACCAGGTTCTGAAGGTACTTATAAAATTACTCACTTGTCTTGAAGTCTGGGATCTTAGTCTATATTGTTGCTTAACCCACCCACCCCACACAACTACACGCACGAGGTAATATGCTTAGTGAGGTATATGCGAGGTAATGGGCTTAAACCCCACACAACTACACGCACGAGGTAATATGCTTAGTAATAGAGGAAATTTTTCATTATATTACTAAGCACGTTGCCTCGTGCGTGTAGGTTCTTTCCCTAAAATTATTTGTGAATAATATTTTATTTGACAAAGGCTCAATACTTGTTATTTTAAACTTAGATAGGTAGATAGATAAAACATTTATTTACAAAAACACAATACACAAAGGAATCAAAACATTAACACACACAACAAGAAATAACATACAAGAAAAAGACAAGGAAGTAAACCGTTAGAAAGTGGAGCGTGTACTGTGCCAGTGAATAGGTTTTGGCTCAGCATAATATTGCAGCAGTGCCGCAACGCTGATATTCTGCCAACACCTTTTACACCCTTCGAAAACGCGACCTTCCAATAATACATAAAATAATAATACCTAAACGAGTGTTAAAAATAATGATAATGAATAAATATTAAAAAGTAGTAATCAATTATTGCGAGAGAATTATAAGAATCAAAATAAATAAAATAACTGGGACAAACAATAAAAAATACATGGAGAGACAAATTGAAACTGCTAAACTGTTCCGGATTCGAGTTTTTCCTCGGAAAGTAGGTTATCTTTGAGTTTGCACTTAAACGTCTGCGAAGAATGTTAGTATTTTACAAAATATTATAGCTCGTAGCCCAGTGGCTCTCGCTGATCTCAACCGATCAGTGTGGATAAGCAACGTACACAGAGGCAGAGAACCTGATGGGTGACCAAAGTGGCAATTTACCACGAGCGTTTCCGTGCTTCGGAGGGCACGTTAAGCTGTCGGTCCCGGCTGTTGTCGATTGACTACAGTCGTTAAAACCAAGTCAAAGGCCATTGTACGGTTTGAAAACTCTGACAACAGGTTTAGCCAAGTTTGGCACACACTTGACAATACCTACATGATAAGAAGAAGATAATAATAACACTAAACAACACCTCATGCAACCAACACTTTGGTTTGGTGGCGCATGATAGGTGAGTCATACCTCGCTGCTACGCTTTAAAAGCATTTATGTAAATTTAACTGAAATAATTAATTCATTTTTTTCAGCAAAGATTGCAGCAACGCCAGGATCCTGATTCACTGTTACAGTACCCCAAATCTCCCGACCAGATTCTGAATTCAATTTTATATGCACTTTCGACGTACTTAGAAAACCCTCAACAAAAGCTCGATATTCAAAGTCTCTTACCCCCTGAACACCAAAATTCTGACCTTTGGTGGCAACTTTTGCAGCAATTCACCACTAACCAAAAGGAATCGGCATCAACGAATAATTTATTATTGAGTCTCAAACACATATTAGACAGAACACAGTCAGGAAACTCTTCCAATAAATTAGACCTTGATAATTCACAAATTCTAGAAATTATAAACAAGCTGTTCCCTGCAATCGCACAGGATCGCAGAATACAAAGCCTACCACCACCAGAAGTTTTTAAAATTGTCTTAGATTTGTTAAAAAATCCTGAAAACGTACCAAAAGACGTACCTCAAGATATTGTTATGGAAATTATTCAAATGGAAAAAAATTTGGTACCTGAGGTTTCACAAGATCAAAAAATACAAAACCTTCCACTGGATAAAATAATAAAAATACTTCTCGATAACTTACAAACCCAAAATGGTCCCCCTCGCACCATTGATTCATTTGTTAAAGATCTTATAAACAAAATTGACCCTAGAATTTTTAGTAACAATAAACTAAATTTACCTCTTGATAAACTTTACAAGATTTTGATTGAAATGTTGAAGAATCCAATATATCAGCCAAACAATTTGCAAAAAGAAATAGAAACTAAAATAGTGAATGTAATTAATATTTTAGATCCGAGTAAAATACATAACACAAATATAATAAACAAGGTTCCACTTAATCAGATTATAAGTATGTTTTTAAATATATTGAAAAACCCAAAAAACCAGTCATTGCTGGTAAACATAATAAACAATCTGATGAAAAATATAAACCGTTTACCAAATAATGACCTTAACGACATAACTTCTTTAATAATCAATATTGTTAATAAAGACGATGAAATTTTTAGGAATACTTCGAATATTCAGGATTCAAGACTAAACCGACTTATAAATATTCTTGAATACTTTTTAAAAAGTCCAAATGATCTACCACAAGATGTTATTACACTAATAATAAATGCTATAAACAAACTAGATCCTTCAACAAAATTTGATCCAAATATCAAAAATTTACCAAGTAATCAACTTGTAAAAATTCTCTTAGATTTATTCAAAAATATTTACCGCCAGCCACCTGTTTTGCCTCAAGATGTGAAAAATATAATATTTCATATTATCCAAAAATTAGATGTAACAGCTAAATATAATCCAAATATTTACCAACTGCCTCTTGACCAAGTTTTTAACATTCTCTTTAATTTATTGAAAAATCCTAGTAGCCAGCCATTGCCCCTAGATGTAATCACTTTAATAAAAACTATTATTAATAAATTGGATCCCAGAAATATCTTAAATCTAAACATCGACAATTTGCCTGTCGATAAATTGATAATTTTACTTGAGAATGAATTAAAACAATTTAACAACTTTCCACATGATGAACTTCAACACTACATTTCCTTGATAGCAAAATTCATAGCTGAAGAAAATTCCCAAGTTTTCAAAGATACAGAAATCAATAATACAAATTTTGATAAAATTTTAAATAGAATTGAATACTTGTTGCAAAATCCCG
This sequence comes from Aproaerema taeniolella, assembly GCA_949987775.1. NCBI lineage: Eukaryota > Metazoa > Arthropoda > Insecta > Lepidoptera > Gelechiidae > Aproaerema > Aproaerema taeniolella. The sequence goes on along the minus strand of OX465265.1, from coordinate 7,803,151 downwards.
ATAGACTTTCAAATAGTTTACCTCGGGATGTTGTCATTTCGATAATAAATGACATAAATGAACTAGATCCTACGATTATACATAACCCAGAATTTAAAAATTTACCGCTTGACCAACTTTTAAGTATACTCAAAAATCTATATAAAAACCGCAACAATAAAACAAGTGATTTACCTAGGGACGTTAAAATTAAAATCATTGACATTATTCAAAAAATAGATCCCCTCAAAATTTATGATCTAATTATCAACAACTGGTCAATGGATCAAATTTTAAATATTCTTTTAAATTTTTTAAATAATCATAGTCAGCTAAATGAATTACCTCAAGATGTCATTTCATTAATTGTTTCTATCATAAAAAGAATCAACCCTGAAGCTGTATATGATCCTAGCATACTCAATCCACCATTTAATCAACTTTTTAAAATTCTTATTGAATCACTTAAATATCCATACAAACCAATCAATGTTTTGCCAGCAGATGTAAACACTTTGATCATTAGAATAATTAATAAATTAAATCCTGACACACAACTTGATCCGAATATCCAAAACTTGTCGCTTGACCAACTTTTAAAAATTCTTTTTAATTTAATTAAAAATCCTGATGGTAAACCCATTACCTTGCCCAAAGATGTGATTTCTATCATGATTTCCATCATAAACCAACTTTATCCTAGTAATTTATCTGTCCCCAATTTTGATAAACTACCACTTGAGCAACTTTTCCATATTTTCGAAATGTTATTGAATAATTTAAACAATCCACCAAATAATTTGCCTCAGGATGTTATTTCTTTAATAGTCAATATTATTAATAAATTAAATCCAAAAACTTTGTACGAGAAAAATATTCGAAACAAGCCACTTAACGAACTTTTGGACTTTTTATTTTATTTATTAAGAAATCCAAATGGACAACCAAATTACTTAACCAAGAATGTGATTTCTACAATTATTACTATTATACAAAAACTAGACCCAAAGATAAAAAACCCACAAAATTTGCCCGTAAGTCAACTTTTAAATTTACTTGAATTTTTGCTAAGACAGCCTGATTCTCAACCAAATGATTTACCTCTGGATATCAAAAATTTGATTTTAAAAATTATTACAAAACTTGATCCCAGAAAGATAAATGACCTAAATATTAATGAACTACGTCTAGATCAACTTTTAGATATTCTTTCAGATCTTTTAAGAAATCCTGAAAGTTCATCAGATCGTTTACCTCAGGATCTCATTACATTACTAATAAATCTCATATACAAATTAAATCCCAGTTTAAAGTATGACTCAAGTCTTAAAAATTTGCCTGCAGATCAAATATTAAAAATTCTTTTTAATTTATTAAAGAATCCAAATGACCAGCCAAATAAAATTTCACAGGATGTTATCCAATTGATAATCAATTTGATAGGTAAACTTAATCCAGTAATATTACACAATGAAAATTTGAATGATTTACCACTTGATGAACTAATAAATATTCTATATAATCTGTTAAATAGTCCATATGGTCCGTCTAAAAACTTACCCCAAGAAGTCATCACATTAATAAGAAACATCATAGACAAATTAGACCCCAGACTTAAATACGATCCCAAATTTCAAAATCCAACATTAAATCAGCTTATTACAATACTCTTTAATTTATTAAAATATCCGAATGATCAGCCGAATAATTTTCCAACAGACATAAATCGTTTAATAGTAGATCTCATCCACAAATTAAATCCTAAAATGATTGACGATTCTAATATTTACTATCTGCAACTCGACCAACTTTTAAATATTCTTTTACAATCACTAACGAACTTAAATATTCAACAAAACAATTTGCCTCAGAATGTAATTTCCACTATAATTTCAATCATAAACCAACTGGATCCCACAACCATATACGATCCATATATTAATATTTTACCTCTTGATAAACTTATAAACATACTTGAAAATTTAATTGGTAATTACAAACCGAAAAATCCACCTCAGGATATAAGACATTCGATAATTGAGATCATTTTAAAACTAGATCCTAGAAAGGTAAATGATCCTAGTATCTATCAACTATCGCTTAAGCAACTTTTAGTTGTTTTTTTAAATCTTTTAAATAACCCAAACGACTTGTCGAAGGAGCTATCTCAGGATGTTATCATATTAATAACAGATCTCATAGATAAACTAGATCCCAAACTGAAATATGATCCAAAACTTCATAACTTGCCACTAGACCAAATTATAAAAATATTTTTGAATTTATTAAATCAAAAACATGATCAGCCTAACGATTCATCTCAGAGTTTAAAACAGTTGGTTATTAAAATCATAAACAAGTTAGATCCCACTACTATATACGATATAAACATTAACGATCTGTCTCTCGATCAGCTTCTAAAGGTTCTTATACATTTACTAAGAAATACAAACGGTCAGGCGAAAGTACTGCCGCAGGAGGTGATTTCAACATTAATTTTTATTATAAATCGACTCGATCCCAGAACTTTGAATGATCCAAATATCCCAAATTTACCTATTAATCAAATTATAAATATTCTTGAAAATTTAATACAAAATCATGACAATCCACTTAACGACTTGCCTTTGGAAGTAATTTCTTTAATTACTACTATAATAAGTGAATTAGATCCTACTCAAGTATATCCAAATATTAATGAACTTCCAGTTGACCAACTTTTGAAAATTTTATTCAGTTTACTAAGAAACCCTGATGGAAATCCGAAGCAATTGCCTCAGGATGTGATTTCAATAATTATTTCCATAATTAACATATTAGACCCCAAGACACTGGATGATCCAACAATTTATAATTTACCTCTTGATCAAATTGTAAATATACTTGCAAATTTACTTAACTATTCAGATGTCCCGGTAAAACGTTTGCCTCAAGATGTAATAAATTTAATAATAACCATGATTCAAAAACTAGATCCAGGAAAAATAAATAATCCAGACATCTATCAGTTACCAGTAGATAAGCTTTTAAACATTCTTTTAAGACTTATGACCAATCCTAATGGCCAACCCAAAAGTTTACCTCGGGAAGTTATTCAATTAATGATAAATATCATATACAAACTAGACTCCAAACTTAGATATGATCCAACATTCCTTAGTCTACCATTAGATGAAATTGTAAAAACGTTTTGGAAATTAATTCATAATGAAAATGTTCATATAGATAAACCACCAACCGATATGAATCATTTAATAATAAGTTTATTTGAAAAGTTGGATCCCAGAACAATAGACGATTTAAATATATACAATTTACCACTTGATCAACTTTTCAAAATCCTTTTGAATTTATTGAGGGATCCAAACGTTCACCAAAACGGACTACCTCAGGAGGTGATTTCTGTATTAATTGTCATTATAAACCAATTAGATCCCAGTACTGTAAATAATCCAAGTATCCTCACATTACCTTTAGAGCAACTTTTAAATTATCTTGAAAAGTTACTAAAAGATTTAAACATTTTGTCTAATGATAGCCCTGAAAATCTCCGTTCCTTGATCATCGATGTCATCAAAAAACTCGATCCCAAATTTAAACAAGACCCAAGAATTAACAGTCTGCCACTTGACCAACTTTTAAATATCTTTATTAATTTATTGAAAATTGCAAGTAGTCAACAACAAAATTTACCTCCGGATATCGTCAGTTTGATACTAAATATTGTAAGTAAACTAAACCCTAAAATTAAATATGATCCTACAATCCAAAACCTTACTATTGATCAAATTATTGAAATTCTTAAAAATGTTTTAGACAAACCACCATATGAAGATTCTCACGATGTTGTTTCTTTAATAATTCAGATAATAAACAAACTGTATCCAGGCCTCTTGGATAATCAGAGTAATTTAGAAAGCCTTCCTCTTGATGAAATTTTGAGTATTTTCCTAAGCGCTCTAAAAAATTCGAACTACCTGCCGAGTAACGTTCCACAAGAAGTAACTGCTTTTATCATAAACTTGTTACATAAACTGTACCCTGATATCTTATTAAATAACGATGTTCAAAATTTAACGATTGATCAACTTATAGAACTTATCATTAAATTTTTGAAAATAAATTCTAATCATGTACCAAATACCATTCTTCGGGATATTACATCATATATAATACATCTTATAAATGAACTGTTCCCTGGGCAAATACCCAATCTAAATAACGATACGATATCATTTCCACAACTTCTAAAAATTATTCTAAATTTATTAGAAAATTCCGACCAACATTCAAATAGTATTCAGGAAGTTACAACGTTAGTAATAAATGTTATAAACAAATTGTTTCCTGGAACCTTACCTAACAATAATGTACAAAATCTACCGCTAGATGAAATATTGACAATTGTTCTTAATACCCTGAAAAATTCTGACTCACTACCAAATAACGTGCCTTTTGATGTAAAATTGACTATAATAGATATCTTCAACAAACTTTATCCCGGAATTCTTCCAAATCGTGACAAATTACAACAACTACCTTTTCAAGAGATTTTGAAAATTCTTCTACAGAACTTGGAAAACCCCAATGCACCACCAAGAAATGTGCCCGTAGACGTCACACTTATTATAACAAATATTGTTGACGAATTGTATAAAAGATATAAAATAGACGATTCACAATTAATTAAAACTTTAAAGGATCTGCTCAGTGTCATAAAAACTAACCATATTCCACTTACCGATGAAACAGCTGTTATATTAGATTTACTTAAAAAACTTGATCCAGATTTTGTAAAAAATTACAACATACATAATTTTGAACTGCCAGAATATATAGAAATGTTACTTAACGACTTGCAAAATTTGAGTGACCCAGAAATTAATTCAAATACGGATATCAATACAATCTTACTAAATATTATTAAGAGAATATCTCCAGAGCTTTTAAATGTTCAAGATGTACAACATGTGCCCTTTGTTCAACTTTTAAGTAGTATATTACATTTGTTTATGCAATCTGAGATCTCACTTAACCAAAATGTTGCTTTTAACGAAACTATGCTCATAATAGACGCTATAAATAAAATGTATCCAAAACTAATCCGAATTCAGAAAGTAGAATATTTGCCATATTTACAGTATTTATACAATCTACTAGCGTCATCAACGTTTCCTCAAAATCAACTTAATATAATTGAATTCCCCGGAGCAGATCTCGACACAAAAATAAGTCATATATTTTATGACATTGTTCAGAAGATTTACCTTCAATTTATACAAACCCATCAGCTTAATAATCCTTTTACTTCACATTATCCAAGTACACTATATGTTTCGTTTTTAAATTACTTATACGATTTGCTTTATTCTAATTTACCGCAGCAAGATCCATTTTCTCCGATAAAATTTGGACCCTCACAATACTTCATCCCACGAAAACCTGAACAAAGCGCAGTGTATGACGAATTGATAAACACTCTGTTCCCAGGAATTAACCAAAATCCTTTCTATAATAGTATAAAACTTCATCAATATTTATACTTGAGTTATATATCATTTTTGCAGTTCACATATAGACTACTTTACGAAAATTTATCACCAAATAAGGAAATATTTATAAATAAATCAGATTTCCCATCCTATATATCAAGTAGAGATATAAACCTATCAAAAGTTTTTATGGATGTTATATATCAAGCATACCCAGGGATTTCAAATAACCCCACGATACAAAATGCAGGTGGGATACAAATTACTCATGTAATATTTATATACGATTTAATTCATATATCACCAACAAATAAAATACCTTTACCAACAACATTACCAACGGATCCTGTAAAACTTGAAATCCTGAAACAAATACGCCCAGAATTTTCTAACCAATTAAAACAAAATATAAAAGAAACGGCAGAGCATTCTCAGCATTCTGGACACTATGTAAGCCAAGTAACTTCGTCTTCAAAAAGACAATATCATAAATCATCAAACAACGTATCTGTGGAAATACAATTGCCTTCGCTTCCAAATCCAGACCTCATAGCACCACAATCATTAGTCTCAGGACTATCACTTTCAAGGCCGATAGTTTCCGAAAACCCTTACAGTCAAATGGGAAATCCAGCCAAAAATCATGGCAATTATTTTGCGTCAAAAATTGCAGCCGATTTACATCCAGTATACGGATCAAAACATTTTCGTAGAAAGAACCAAGGATCTGATGTAAGTAAATACAAGCCTTCACTGGTCAGTCTTATTTAACTTATTGAACTCAATTCGATGCTTCTTCATACTTGTTATTATTTATTAGATTAATGAAACTTGAGGCACCAAACACTACGTAAGCAAAGCAGGAAATTTAAATTCATGCACCCGTCATATTTAATTCAAAAACCATTGCTGCTTGAAATTTGTAAGATATTTATGTCTTACTCAATATTTCAGCTCCATAATAAATCTTTAGTTAAACTGAAAACTGTTAAATTTAAGTATAGGCTCCATACATTACATAACGGGCTAAAATAAGCAAATGTAAATAAATTTATATCTTTAAGCTTTTTGCCCGCGGCTCCGCCTGCGTGGATTATAGGTCATATCGTGCCCAGCTGTGGGATAAAATGTAGCTTATGCCCTTTCCTAAAGTCTAATCTATCTCTGTGCAGACACACTTACTTTCACATTTATAATATTAATAGGGAAGTAGGGATTGAATTCCACAGCCGCATCTAGATCAAGAACAATCATTTCATGGTTTTTAATTTTAAATACAAAAACGCTTCACGCTCAAAGGTGCACACTAAGTTTTGATTCGTTGGTGTGTTATTATAAGACAAAAAAATTGCCAAACGAACGCCAAACAAATGAAAAGTTGAAGTCGCCATGGCCAAAATCGGTTGGACCTCATCATTATCATAAGACAAACTAAGACACACCAAAATAAAAAAAAAGATCTCCCATAGAATTTGAGTTAGAAAATCAAAGCGACACCTATTTCAAAGTTAAAGCTAATTTAAATTAATGAAATCTTTTTTTTCAATTATTCTCAGGTACCATCTGAAATTTCGGAAGTGAAAATAGGTTCATCGGAATTAAAAGAAAATGTTCACGAGCCAGAAGGCAATGTAAGTTTGTATCACATTAAAGCTATGTTAGTTGATGTCAAGCAAGTTTAACCATTTGCGGTAGTTATTGTTAATTGACTGACTACAATCAGTAGACCTATTTGGTCCTGACGAAAGACAGCTCGTAACTCACCCCTAGCCCAGCCTATAGCTGATCTAAACCTATCAGTTATATAAAGCAACGAATACAAGATCAGAAACCTGATGGATGAGAAAAGTAAAAACGTAATTTTACGTGCGTTTTCGTGCTTCGGAGGACACGTTAAGCTGTGGCAGTCCTAACTGATGTCGATTGAATACAGTCGTTAATAGAGGTAATTTGGCGGTTTGAAAACTTTAATACCAGAGTAAGTCAAGTTTGCCACACACGTCAAGTTTCAGTATAACACGATAAGAAAGAAAAAAACGACTCACAATTTCAACGCAACATGTAGCGATAACACTGAGTTAGTCAGGTAGGCCATGGTTCATGGTTCAACTTGATAGTTCACTAATATTTCATAAAAATGTCACTTACCTGTTTTTAATAAAGAGTGACTCAAAATTAGTTTGTGAAAATTAAGGATGTGAATCAGTTTACGATACTGAACAACTTTTCCCAAATATTTTGACATATAAACAATTTTTTCTTATCTATACGAACTTAAGCAATCAGCCTCAGCATGAAAAGGTGGATTTTTTTCTTCTGATTTTTTTGAGAATTATTTCATGAAAGTTGTTAAGTTTTATGGTTAAAATCATTTTCTAATCGCTAACTTATTTAAAGCTACCCCAAATAATTCAAAAAAATAAATACACCGATTTTTTTAGGTAACATCAGTGGTGACCGTTGATCCACTTGAATTGGGGGCCTCCGATTTTGTAAGTTATCTTACTAGCTTTTCGCCCAGGACTTCGTGGAAATTTAGAAACATTATGTAGCCTATGGGTTATGTAGCAAATTTTATCAAAATTGGTTCAGCCAAAATTTCTGACAAAATTTCACCTTTATAATTTACTGTGAAGCCAAGTGCATATCATAGGCCTATGGATTTGAGATAAAGGTTATCTGACGGATTAAAGCATATTCCAAGTCGATGCAAACATTAGACATAACTTTTTTGACAGGCGACAGACGTTTACATTGTCTACTGCGTGGTGACTTTAAATCACTAGTCAAACTCGACATACGGCAAAGTATTTATTTTTTGTTTTTATCTTTTCACACGAACACTTCAAGCTAGATCATCCGAAGTGTGAAAAAAAACGTCTGAAGTTACTTCAAACTTGGTAAAAGTGATTCGTAGGACCCATTTTTCGGCGTTCGTCTCAAACGATGTTAAAAAATAATAACAAAATATTGATTTTTTTTCCATTATATTATCTTCCAGTGGTCCAAAAGGTGAAGTCAAGAATTTTTTTTTTAGATTCTTCACCCCTGGGTGAATCTGAAAATACCCCATGTATGTTCCGCGATTTTTTGTAGTTAGAAGTTATGATTTTTTGAAATCATAACTTGTTAAATTGTAAGAATTTTCAAATTTTTTTTGTGCCGCATTATAACCTTGAATCATCCTTTTGTGTGATAAATCAACTATGCTACAGTCTTACATTTAAAATCTACATAGATAAAATAGAAAACATGCAAATAAGATTTTTAAAATTTTTAGTTAATAAAAAAACACGGAATAAATTTAGATACGATTAAACAAAAATATTTTAAATTTGTAAGATTCTTCCCGCTGGCTTGAAACATAAGTACCTTTGGCAGTTAATAACCATACCAGTCGGGAGCATGACTCATTACGCAAGAAAGTGGACAACAAGTACCACACGAGATCGATGTCCTCGGGCAAATTCAAAGTAGCCAAAGTAACTAACTACTTTGGAGACAGAACTCTGAAGAAGCGAATTCCCTATCTGCTAAATAGTTTGCCAGAGGCCATTCGTCTCGAGTCCAATAGGAATAAATTTAAAAAGGAGTTAAAGCAGTATTATCTGGATACTCTTTAATAACAATAACCTTAATATACCTACAATAATTAATGTTAAAAATGAAATGATATTATACTTTTATTATATTGTCATGAATGGTTGTGAGACTGCTGATCTCACAGACAAACCGTTTCAACGGTTTTGTGGGAGTATGTTTTTAATATTATTGTATATTCAATTGATTAATTAAATAAATAAATAATAAAATAAAATTCATTAAAAGTTATCAAAAAAACGGTCGAAAGTGAAAATTTTTGGCTTGCGATGAACGGAGGGTAATTTTCAAAAATCTCTTAAAAATACTACATTGCTGTTTCATAGGTTCAAACTCATTTTAAAACTTCAATGATTCCTCAGCTTACCAAATAATACAAAAAAATTGGTCTTAAAGGGCGATTTTTTGATTAAATAGGCGTTTAAACTTTAGTGAAAATGCGGTAGTAAATTTGAAATAAGGGATCAGAAAAAACGCAGTAAGTAGTAAAACATGCGTCCGCAGTAAATGACTGAGGATGTCGTAGATTGGCTAAGACAAAAGGCTGAAAGGACTTGGGAGCGAGGAGAAGGGATAGAAAAACAATCCTTTTGTTACTGCTCTTTTATGCGATTTCTAAATGACCTAGAAGTGCACTTCAAAGCCATTCGGCCTAGGGTTTGAAAATTTGATAATCAAATTGGTCAAATTCAACGATCAGTTTTCCAAAATGTGTCACTGATCGTTTAATTTGATATTATTTTGATATTTTGTAATCGTCATCAGCCCATATACGTCCCCACCGAGGGGCACGGCCCTCCCTTCAAAACACGAAGGGGTTTTAGGCCATAGTCCACCACGCTGACCCAATGCGGGTTGATGGACCGCTCATCTTTCGAAAATGAATTTTTCCTTGTTTTCCTTCACCGGTAAGCAAGTAATAATTTAGAAATTTGTACATAAATCTGAAAAGACGAATTTAGTGGTACAGGCCTGCACCAGGATTTAAACCCAAGACCTTCCGATCACAAGTCTGGCTCATTACCAACTGGGCTATCACTGCTCAACATTTTGTAATACGCCTCACTAATTTCGGTTATTAAGATGAAAAACAAGCTAAAGCGCATTTCCACCTAAGTTTAAACGCCGATTTCATCAAAAAATCGCTCATTATGACCAACTTTTTTTTTTATTATTTAGTAAGCTGAGGAATCACTTAAGTTTTTAAAATAAGTTTGAACCTTCATAGGTTTCATACCAGCCATTTAGTATTTTAAGAGATTTTTGAAAATTATTCTTCGTTCATCGCAAACCAAAAATTTTCACTTTAGACCGTTTTTTTGATGACTTATAATGAGGATTGTGGCATAGTTGATTTATTACATGAAAGGGTGATTTAAGGTGATAATGCTGCAAAAAAAGAAAATCTTAAAATTAAACAAGTTGTGATTTTTTGAAGTAGCGCCGGCAGAAAATGCGAAAAACGATTTCAAAAAATCATAACTTCTAAACTACAAAAAAATCGCGGAACATGCATAGGGTATTTTCGGATTTACCCAGGGGTGAGGAATTTAAAAAAAATCTTGACGTCACCTTTTGAACCACCCTGTACAAGTTCTATCGGGTTAGGCCGGACCGCCCCCATTCCGTATCGCCCCTGTCCGGACCGCCCTCAGTCGTTTTTTGTCAGTTTGAGCAAGTACAGTTAGCACCAGATTTATTATAAAATATTATGTAAATGCCTTAAATAGTATATTGAGAACATATGAAGTCTGAAATTGTATACAGTAATTAATTTAGGAGGATGATGACAAGTGAAACAAATTATAAATTTCAGGATTTTAATATTTGTTGATACTTAGATGTCATAAAATATCGGTATAAAACATTTCAATTATAATTATCTTGAAATAAAATAATGACTTAACACAAAAAATCATGAATTAACATATCAGTCTCAAAAAATATAAAGAATAAATCATTTAAAAAAATCAACAAATGCAATAAAAATAGTCATTGAAAAATATGAAATATAATAAACATTTCAATCATAATTATTTTGTAATTTAATAATAACTAGCATGCAAAATCATCAATAAACATAAAAAAATAATACTTTTTATTTTTCTATTATTATAATCAATCTCAAAAATATATAGCACTAGCTTTCCGCCCGCAAGGACTACAGTCTATATCGTGCCCAACTGTGGGATAAAATGTAGCCTATGTCCTTTCCCAGGCTCTAATCTATCTCTGTACCAAATTTCATCAAAATCGTTTCAGTAGTTTAGGCGTGAAAGACTGACAGACAGACAGACAGAGTTACTTTCGAATTCATAATATTAGTATGGATTATAATATATTTAACCTTTTCAAAATCCATATAAATTTCACGGGATTGAAGTCCGGCAGAGCTTCTTTTATTTTTCGAAACATTTGTCTCGTATGTATTTTTCTCTTTATTAACGAGAAGTATGTAAAACATGGGCATAATATTTAGTGTAATTTTGTACCCAACATCGAAGTGTATGGTAACAACTTTTTCTAAGTGTTTTTGGCACTTTCAAAGTTTTGTTGCGGTAACTATATAAAGTGTTTTTAATGTCTTTGAATGCAGGAATTCTCACTAAAACCTTTTTCTTTTAGTTATTTAGTACGTATTTCAAATATTTTCTTAATTGAGTTAAAATTTGAAGTACCTAACTTCTGTATTTATTTTGTCCATCACAGCGTGCAATTCATTTTAGGCAAAGTTTGGTTCGCAGTCACTGTACCTTCTGAAGTCACACATGATTACTTTCAGATACTAATTTTACAAATCCAGAATACTTTTTACGTCTTTTATTATGACACACCCACACACTGAAAAATTTGTTATTTCTTTGAAAAACATGAATGTCCAGCATGTAATAATTTTCGTCCTCCATTTTGATTTGTTATAAATTCATAATTACGATATAGCCCCTGACACGTGGACCTTCACTCGACATAGTGAGATATTATGACATACTAACTGACTAAACTTTCTAATTACTTGTATAATTGCAAAAATTATAATATTCAATCGTGTGCGAAAGAGATGGACTGTCTTTTATTATCAAAACTCAGGTAATAGGTAAAAAATGGATATGGCAAGCCTTACTGTGTCTAATTGTTTAGAAGAACCTTTTTATCTTCAAGTAAACATTATACAATAGTTAGAACGAGCTACCTCTTTACTGCTACCATGGACTAGTTTTGGCAATCAATAATAAAATAATACTATAATATTACAGTAAATTTTCTTTACAAGTACTCATAATAAAAATATCTACATAAAGAAACAATTATGTTTCTGACTGTACATTTATTCAAAACTTTTAAAAGACGACTGAGGGCGATCCGGACAGGGGCGGTGCGGAATGGGGGCGGTCCGGGGTCTCATAATGCCATTTTTTTACTGGTGGTTAAAATATCACAATGTTGAAACATTTTTCTATTACAGACCACTCACAACCCTTTGCTTGTACTTGTAAGTATCAGTGAAAGTTTTTCTCACTACTGAAAAAAAAGGTTCATTATGATCTTGGCCTCCTTTGATGTTGAAGCAAAATATCCACTTTGGGTCGTTGAGCCATCGAAGTAAGTCAGACCTTGCTCCGTGTCCCTCGATAGGGACGTGAAAGGGCTGATAAAAAAAAGACCTCGGGGTCTAGAGGATACTTTGTTATTAGACAAATTAGACTTCACAAAGCCCCAACTAAGTTTACTCTTTCATCTTATAGCTAATTATAAAATAATATTTGTTATAAATTAAAGGATATCACAAAAGACAAGAAACTTCGAGAACAGGAAATGGAGGTAAAGTTTAGATTCACTTTATATAAACTGTAAATCTGCAAGGTTGCCATATTCACAGGAGCAAATATACAGCTGATATAGAGTTGAAATCAATAACAATATAAAAACCTAAAATTTTGACAATGTATTTTAATTTTTTTATCGACAACTCGCGTGCATCGAAACTATATGCACATCACTAAAATAACATGGCACAGATGCGATAATGTTGGGGTATTCTCAGTACACTACATTTTTTATTTCAGCCCAGGTGGGTTATTCTCTAAAGCTTTTTTGGGTTATTCTCAAAAAAAAAATTTTTTTTCGTTTATAGTTAAATGTTCCGTTGTCGGTATTATCGAATAAAGTTGGTACTATACCATACTATTCCATCATTGAATATGGCAACCTTGCAGATTTACACCCTGTATACAGGTAATGTATAGGATAACCGCTAGCAAAAATTTTAGGTGGTAATTCTTCTTATTAAACTGAACAATTTTCCCTAAGGAAAATATCATACTGGTATGAAATTCTCAAAAAACTTTTTTTTAATTTTTCGTACTCACGCTATAAGCTGATCGGTGATCAGTGATTGATTATACAAGCAGAGGCTTTTTTATATTTAGACATTATGTGTCTTGGGGTAAGTTATGTAGTTCAGTGGGCTGTTTCACATCTTCAACCTTTGCTTTAAAATCATTACATTGTAATCCAATCATGTTAACAATCAAATTGTATCCCTTTCTGCTTACCCACAATGGCCCAATCGAGAGGCTAAGTGCGGAAAATAGACGGAGATCCCAGGGCCGCCAGACCTTACTTATTTTCTCATAAACCAAACGTGTGGGAAATAGTAGTGCTAGTACGTACTAGTAATGTATGAATACAAGCTAACCTGGGCCGGCGGCCAATTTTCGGCTATCAGGTTCTGAAGGTACTTCCAAAAAGTACTCACTTGTCTTGAAATCTGGCTGCTGATGTCTTATAGAATATAATTAATTAAATATAAAAATGAATGTTCAACACCGCGAGACACTCTCCGTCGGCTGTAATTTCTGCCACATTTCTCAAGTAAATTATGCGATTATACCTACAATCTGAGCCGTGATTTTTGTATATGATGTTCAGGAAACTATAACAATACTTTTTATAGCGCCCAGACTCCAAGACAAGTGAGTAATTTTTGAAAGTTCCTTCAGAACCTGGTAGCTGAAAATTGGCCATCGGCCCAGGTTAGCTGGTATTCATACATTACTAGTACGTATTAGCACTACTATTTCCCACACATTTGGTTTATGAGAAAATAAGTAAGGTCTGGCGACCCTGAGATCTTGGTCTAAAACGCTCGATAAACATAACATGACATCCCTACTATGGATTTCTGATCTCTACCTACTTAATAATATACATGCGAAAGTAACTCTGTCTGTTACGCTTTCACACCTAAACTACTGAATCAATTTTAATGAAAGGCCAAAGATAAACAAAGATTGGGAAAGGTCATAGGCTACCTTTAATTGCGAAAAAAGGCTTAAAAGCGTTGAAATTGTTGATGAAAGTTGTATGGAAGTTGGTCATTGTCTCAGATCTTCTTCTTATCGTGTAGGTATAGTCAAGTGCGTGGCCAACTTGATTAACCCTGGTGTTTGAGTCTCAGATAATACCATGAAATTCATTTTGTATTTAGGCGCTCTTTAAAAAATAAATAAAAATTGGTTGTAGCCTTTTTTAAAATTGTGCATGTAAATGGTGGTGAAATAGGAGATGAATAAGTATCGTAAAAAAAAATTCACGAAACTTTAGCACCGCTAACATGAAATTAGAATAAGTTAAGTTATGGTCGGTTAACCAAGCCCAACGACGTTTTTAAGTTCGGTTAGGTCAGGTTGCATTTATATTATAGAAAAAGCCGTCAGTGCGAAAAAAATTAAGACAGTTCACAAAGTACCAAGCGATTATAATCTTACTGAGCAAAATTACAAAATTACGGGTTTGACAATAACTTAGAAAACGAGTCAATTATCTAAAGTGATTGTAACGTGGCGATATTGGGGGTCAAACTTGGTACTTTCTTCTTCGTGTCTTTTTATGCAAATAATTATCATACAGGTACTAAAAAAACAGAATCAAGGGGAAAGAGAACAAATAATGAGATTGGACGAGATGAAAAAGGTGTGTATAATTAACAAGTTTGTGAAGTTAATTAAAACAAGGTGTAATAGACAGGACGGCTTAACAAAAAGTGAAACCCTAAAAATACCATTATTTTGTATGATATTATGTTCCAGTGGAAATTTTAATGTTTTTTACTGATTTCTGCTTTAGACTAAATTATTTATTCGAATACAATAAAAAAGGAAAACTAGCAATGTACATAGCAAACTCCAATATGTG
This sequence comes from Aproaerema taeniolella, assembly GCA_949987775.1. Lineage (NCBI taxonomy): Eukaryota > Metazoa > Arthropoda > Insecta > Lepidoptera > Gelechiidae > Aproaerema > Aproaerema taeniolella. The sequence goes on along the minus strand of OX465265.1, from coordinate 7,787,885 downwards.
TTACATTGCGTAGCGCCAAAGTAGGTTAACAACTAAATTTCCTTGACTTGAAGTTTCTGGGAAAAACAAAAATACTTGTGGCCGGTCATGTTTCTGGGTAGATTACTCGATTTAAGTATTTGCTGACCAGGAGACGTATTTTTGAAACAATAGAATTGGCATGCGAATCTTGTCAATTTATGCGAATTTGGATTCTATTATTTCAATAATTTTCCGCGTTAAAAACGTATGAGTCTCCGACTTCAACGCCAATAACAGTTCGCATAAAGTAGTAACTAGTATTTTTTCAGACTACAATGCCTATTAGCAGATAACCACAAACGAAAATGTCACTCATTTATTTAGATGATGTTTTGGAATATACTCTTTCGAACAAAAAAATAATTTTGAAATTCAGTCCATAATTGGCGGAGAAATCGGTGAACATACATTAAAAAAATATACGGTTGAACTAAACATAGAACCTGCTCCTTTTTTGAAGTCGGTTTAAAATATATCTCCTGTCTCTTATTCCGTTTATTAGATGTATAAATATATACACCCATCCATAAGTAATCTTTGTTAAATTTCTATGCAAAACATACTAATCTGATTTGGATGTGTAATAATTTTTTTTTATTATAAGATGGGTTAACTCTTGACCTCAATCTTGACCAAGGTCATAGATGAGGTCGACGATGGAGCGAGTTAACCCAGGAAATGCCTAAAAGGCACTGGTACTCCTACGTATCGACGGAACACAGCAAGCTGTTTGGAGTCGGACTTCGGTAGGAGGGTGGTCGCGAACCAGACGGCCCTTTACAGAGCCTACCACACCGTATGAGACCATAGGACGACACCTCAGATTCAGAACAAATCGAGATGTCGTTGCCTGGGGTGGATTAATAGGAGGCAGATCTCATTTGTGTTCCTTAGTCGCCTCTTACGACACCCACGGAAAGAAATGGGTTGGTGTTTTTCTCAACCGATCACCACACGGTAAAAAAAAAATTGACCTTCAGCAGAGTAAGCCCGCATTAAATAAATAAAACGCTGCACATTCAAAGGCCCACACTAAGGTTTTCCCTTGTGTCGAGGGTCCCTTGGAACATACATAATGACGGTCACAAACACCCATGACCCGAGAACAAACATCTGCTTTTTACACAAATATTTGCCTCGACCGGGAACCGAACCCAGGATCCGTCGATCAAGAAGCAGCGCCACTACCATTCGGCCAAACTGGATGTTCAAAGTAATTTAAATTTATTTAACTAAAAGCTATATTAAACTATAAATATTTAATAGAACTTAATATTTATATATTTTTTATTTTAATTAGGTTAGAGAATTGCTGAATGCCATCGTTGTAAGTTTTCTATGTAACTTAGTGAGTAGGTTTGCCTAGATATAGTGCCTCCAGTGCGTTTTTGGTTAAAGTATTGACAAAAACAAAGCAGCTTATGTTTGCAAATTTTGATTGCTTTTTCCGCCTTCTTATATAACGCAGGGTATTGTGATCATCGTGATGATGATGATTGTATTACCCCTGACACGGGTTCTAAAAGTATTAGACTGAGCTAAAATAAAAAGTAGCTATTACTAAAACATAAGTCTTATCTTATTTGATAGGATTAAACTGTTTGTATGACGTGCAAAATAAATTGAAATTTGTGGCATAGTAAAATACTATATAAGCGTAACACATGTAAATTATGGTATAGTTTTCACAACTCAAAGTCTTAAAGTTTTACCTCTTTCGTAACTCGTCAATTCAAGCTGTCTGCAAACTACCGACCTTAAAATTAAATGCTCAATTAGGTTTCAAGCCAAAGTCACAACTAAGCGTCAAGGTTTTAATTTACAAGGCACTCATTTAATTACAGGAAGAAGATTCTATAGGGTCACCAGCCAAAGATGAAATCAAAGTACCCAAAGTCGGAATTCAGGTAAACAAATATAAACTTTAAACCTACTAGTTTTAATATCGTCACAATACCGTCAAACAATGTCTATGTCACAGGAAAATTGTATTTGTAAAATAGTGAAATTATAATCAACTGCGATAAACTTTAATAATAATAATAATAATAATCATTTATTTCGGATTTATACATCCATAGTTGTTGGTAAATCACAAAAAACTTATACCTAATGTTAGTAACAAAAAATACACACAACACAACACACGTACAAAACAAAATTAAAATTAAAATTTCGCGCGCGGCCCTAGATGCGACTACCGACTACTACTGGTGTGCAGTCGCATCCAGTGCCGGAGCAGCAGGGAATCCCATCTGTCTGACAGTATAGACAGAATGCTGTTGGGGCTAGCACGAACGCGATGTAGCATAGAGGCCGACCGACTCCTCAAGATTGCATAAAAATCACTGGTCCTGGCCTCCGCAAACATAGCTGACGCGCTACAGAAACGTGGGAGCCCCAACAACAATCTGAATGCATTATTATATTGGATGCGGAGGCCGCCTATATGAAATTAGGATAAGTTAGGTTATGCTAGGCTTTTTAAAGTGTAGTTAGGTTAGGTTGCATTGAATATTAATAAAATCCACCGATGTGAAAAAAAAATTAAGCAGTTCACAAAGTACCTAGAATTTATAATCTTACTAAGTCAAATTACAATATTACGGGTTTGGCAATGTTACGGTGACATATTTATAATATTGCTATATTGAGATAAAAACGGAGGACTCGTTCCCAAATTCTTAAAACTTTTGAAATGTTAATTATGAAAAAAGACTGCGGACCTCGATGGTCTTTTAGTAAAGGAAATAAATTCCATAGTTGGTTATATTTCCCTGCATCTGGCGTTTATCCCTACTTCCTTACTAATATTATAAATGCGAAAGTAACTCTGTCTTTCTGTCTGTCACGCTTTCACGCCTAAACTACTGAACTGATTTCGATGAAATTTGGTACAGAGATAGATGAGACCATGGAAAAGGACATAGGCTACATTTTATTCCACAGCTAGGCATGATATAACCTGTAGTCCACGCGGGCGAAGCCGCGGGCGGAAAGCTAGTTTTCAATAATTGTGTCGATGATGGTGTTTTTCCTGATTTGATAAAACATAGTTAAGTAATTCCTCTATTTAAAGCTAGTAGTACATCTGGCACCACCAATTTGAGACCAATTTCAATACTACCAGTACTTAGCAAAATTTTTGAAACAATTATCTTTAGTCAAATAACCACTCAATTTTACGCTTATAACCTTATGAATATTAATCAATGTGGATTCACGCGGGGTCGCTTAACAACCGATACCAGTATTGAACTCATTTGTCAGGCCTGGGAGGATTCATATGATGCTCTTGGAGTCTTCTGTGATTTGTCCAAGGCTTTCGACTGTGTTCACTGTGAGACTAATCAGAAAATTACATCACTATGGCATAAGAAGAAACGCACTTAGGCTTCTGGAATCTTATTGAGTATTAGGATCCAATCTTATTTGAGTAATAGAAGGGTTGAGGTTAACGGTCCACCTGGGTCCACAGTCTGAATGGGCGTCCCACAGGGTTCAATTCTAGGACCATTCTTGCTTCTCGTGTACATTAATGACTTGCCTTTTCTTGTTAAAGAGGCCCATGAGATCGCTTTATTTGCAGATGATACATCACTCTTATTTAAAGTAAAACAATACGTTTCTGATTATGATGACGTGAATACAGCGATCTCTAAGTTAGTTGAATGCTTCACTGTAAATAACCTACTCTCTAACGAGAAAAAATAAAATGTGTTAAATTTACCTTGCCCAATGTTAAACAGGTCATACCAATGTAAAGGTTAATAATAAAAAACTGGAAGTTCTAGAATCTGCTGTATTCTTAGGTATCACTCTTGACGCAAAGCTTCAATAGGGTCCTCATATTGATAAGTTAGCGTGCAGACTCAGTTCAGCAGCTTACGCGGTTAAAAAAATCCGTCAATTTGAAACTGCGAGAACCGTATATTTTAGTTACTTCCACAGCCTTATGTTATATGGTATTATACTGTGGGGTAATGCTGCCGACATCAGTAAGATCTTTGTTCTGCAGAAATGGGCTATTCCCGCGATTTATCAAATTAGACCTAGATTGTCTCTTAGAAATAGATTTAAGGAAAAATATATTTTGACATTTGAGTCTCAGTATATATATAATATTCTTTTATATGTGAAGAAAAATGAACAACTGTTCAAGAACATTTGTGATAGACACAATGTAGAAGCAAATATAAATTGGATTTACTGGACAGTCGTCTCCACAATGTAACAAACTCTTTCATGGGTTAATGTACCAACGCTTCTATAATAAATAGTTCCCATAAGTATTCAAAATGTAAGACAATAATTAAACAAATACTTTGAAAAAAAGGTTATAGAATTTCTGATTATCTATCAGACAAGTAAACAAGGGAGTAAATTGCTCAGCTCTAAAGTTATTCAGATATTAAGTCAATTAAAATTAGAAGTAGGACAATTTATATAATTGACTTAAAACGAGCGACCCTTGGAGTTTCTCGCCTATTTTTCTCCTGAGGAAGACAATAGGCGCAAAGCCAAAAGTGCTAATGTAATTCACTATTTTGACGTGTTCAAGCAACATTTTGTATGTTCTATGAAATAAAGTTACATTTGTTTTTTTTTTGAATATTCCACTAGTTGGTGCAATCATTCAAAACAAGTTTCTGTATTATAATAATTAAAATATAGATATAATAATAATTGCCTAATGGGCCTCTACGTATTGGCTTCGGCCCCACGCATGCCTCTTAAAGATTCGGAACGTAACTGCCCGTGACTCGAGGAATTAAGACAATTATAATATAGATATAATAATCAAAATTATATGGCGAACTTCACTAATCCATTTGTATGAGTTTTCAAACCGCCAATTGACCTCGTGTTTGTTTTATTTACATTGGCGTATTGCTTCTAAACAATGTTTAGTCAAGTTGACGGCAGATTTGTTCGAGTGGTAGTGGCGCCGCCTCTTTATCGACAGGTCCTGGGTTCGATTCCCAGTCGGGGCAAACGTTTATATAAATAAAAATAGGTAAAAAAACTTTTTAAGTTAAACGGTTTTATGTTAAACATACATTGCAATGTTTAAAATAAATGTACTAAAAACCAAAAAATAATAAAATAGATACAGTCGTGGGAATTATAAACATATGCATAGACTAGACTAAAATAAAACCGTGGGGCACGTCAATTGTCTACAAATTATCGACTTAATGTGCCCCACGGTTTTATTTTAAGTCTAGTCTATGCATATGTTTATAATTCCCATGACTGTATCTATTTTATTATTTTTTGGTTTTTAGTACATTTATTTTAAACATTGCAATGTATGTTTAACATAAAACCGTTTAACTTAAAAAGTTTTTTTACCTATTTTTATTTTCTAGTTTTTAGTTTTTATTAAAAACATACATTTGGTAGCGGCGGCCATCTTGTATTTCAATTTTTTATAGTATATTGTATTCTGCTTGTTGAGCCCTTTCATTTGATACCCATATTGATGGAATTGATAAAACCTACATTATCCGCCATTTTGTAGCGGCCGCCATCTTGGATTTCAATTTTTTATAGTATATTGTATTCTGCTTGTTGAGCCCTTTCATTTGATACCCATATTGATGGGATTAATAAAACATAAATTATCCGCCATTTTGTAGCGGCGGCCATCTTGAATTTATAATGATAATGAATAAACATAATTGTATTGTCACCAAAATCCAAAGTGTGTACAAAATTTCAGATTAATCGGTTGACAGGAAGAGGGTGAAATTTGAATTACTAAATTTGACCCAAGAATAAAACAAACGGGGTGAGCTAAATAAAACCGTTTAAAAACAGATTTTTGTTCTGGGGTCATGGGTGTTTGTGTCTATCTTTATGTATGTTCCAAGGGACCCACGACACAAGGGAAAACCTTAGTGTGGGCCTTTGTATGTGTAGTGTTCATTTATTTATTTAATGCAACGGACTTTGATATAATTTGCATACAATTTCAAAGAATCCCTTACAAACTTTTATATGTGTAACGTTTTGTAGTGACTACTAAAAATACTACAAAAATACTACTGGGATGGAAACAGATCCTTACTTTAGCCGTTATCTAAAACAATAAACTATGTTATCAATGTTGTCATTGACATACCCTGGGACACAGGCCTTCCTTTACAGTAGTGATAGTTTTAAACCATAGTCCACCACGCTCTGGCCCAATGTTTATTAATTTGTAAATACATTTTTTACAGGCACTACAAAAGGCTTTGGACAAGATAGAGAAGATACAGAACGAATTAATTAAAGAGCAAACGAGATTGCGAGAGGAACAAAAGAGGTTATTGAAATATCACGAGGAAAGATTCGAACAATTATAAGAAAAGCATCGGGAAGCTTAGCAAAATCATTGGCGATATGTTACAAGTAAGTTATCGATAATAATTTATCTGCTGTGTGCACCTGTACAACAAAGTTTGTTTGATTTATAGATTATAAGTACGTCTCACGAAAGGGCACAGGTAAATAATTATATTAAAAGAAAAATCCCTACTCACAGAATCAACAACGCCCAGCCCAAAGCGTTGGACATAAAGAGCTCAATTTCAGAATCATCTATAACGTAGACAAGGTATAAGGCTGGGTTTTATTAAGCCCCGGGCGTTCATTGCTATAAATCCTTCCTTCTCGTTTAGGTATAATCGAAATTTTAGGCAAATTTAAGTAACCTTAAGCGTCAGAGTTTTCAAAGTGTCAAATGGCCTTTCATTTCATTTTTCATTTATTTATTCATTTAACAATACACATTGTGTCTGAAAAATTTACATTAATTTAATTAGCAGAATATAATATAAACTAATTTCTAATTAAGTACATTATTATGTATGTATAAAATTTTAATAATTATAAGTAATGTCTTAAATAATATATAGGTAATTTCATGCAATTTTATAGAAGTCACAGAATACAATTAATGAACTGTCAAGTAATTACAAATTTTAAAACAATAATTGTATAAATATCATCAGTTTAAAATTCATAAATTCAATTAATTTCCTTGATTAATATAAATTATTATTTACCTACACGATAATCTACCAATTTTGCATAAACTCTTCAACGCTATAAAAACATTTTTCCAGTAAAAGAGCCTTGAGCTTACCCTTGAACTGTACCGTTTGATATATAAGGTCCTTCAACTCTACAGGAAGACGATTAAATAACTTTTTAGTGTAGCGACTGCCAGTCAATCGACAACAGCCCGGACCACCGAATTTTATATTGCGCACTGCCAAGTAATGAAATTCCCTGCCTACGTCTGTATTTCCGAGCTCATATAACCTGAATCTCTTTAGTTCGATTGAATAGGCTTCTTCTGGGTGAGTTCGCTAAGTACATCCTCGAACGCATCCTTGCCTTTGTGCTAGATTGTGGTCAAGAGCGAAACCTTTATTTAATTTTTAAAAAGATTATTACGTAATAGATTAATAATTTTCTAAATAAAATGTGTTTTTTTCAGACATGGCGGACCATTAAGAAAATCGATAACAAAAAAACGCCACCGTCATATTGATAGAGATTTATTTTCTATATTTAACTTGTATATTTTTGTAATTATATCTCAGTGGTTAATTGATGAACTTCTTGATAGTTTAATGTATACACCGTATTCCTGAGGATATCTATTAACTTCAATTTGCTGTTTGACTGGCATCAAGATAAACATTTTTATTATGAACATATTCCCATTCGCGAATAATTCTATTATTTTTTAACTTTCAGAAAAACTAAATATTATATTGACATTGACAACACTGCATTTAGATTCGTAAGATTTGGCGGGTTGAAACTTTTCAAAACATGCCAAATCTGTCAAGCTTGGTGTTCACTAAACTGTACTCTCGGGTAACAAATGAAGTTTGATAGAAGCGGCAACGTAGCTCGAATAAAGAAAAACTCCACAACCCAATTAAATAATTCCACAAGTAACTTTGAAACAAAACATTTTTGACTACTACTTCCCTTGTAAGATTTCATCAGTAAAAGCTACGGAAGTGTTTTCCTAAGTTAATTGATATCCTTATGAATACGGTATATTATCCACACATTTATACCGAACATACTCAGTGCTAATGTGCTTAGTGGTTTTACTGTTTTACCATTATTTTATCAGTTATGTAGCACCCATAATAAAAGCTTTGCTTAGTTTGGGGCTAGATGGCGCTGTGTCCAATATTTATTTACATTTTAGAACTTCGTAAGTTAGTGAAACCTCCGTCCTATTCGAGCATCTATACTTTAAGTCTAAGTACTATCGATACTTTGGTACATCTCATCAAATGTCAGTCATTTCATCTCTCTCTTGCACTATACAGGCGACAGTGACAGTGACAGATATGGTTGCTAATATCGATCATATTATATCGATCCTTCACATAGGTACAGACAACAGCACGTCAGATTACCCATTTACATTACGAAAACCGGCTCTATTAAGAGTGGAATAAGGATGACGTCAAAATCAATATTTATAGCCTGATTTGCTGTTGTGTGTACAGTAAGTCATACATTTTAGTCATTGTATACTTAACCAATTTAACTATGAATTGAATTGACTTAAATAATAGATGCCTCAAATATACTTAGATAGCACATTTCTTTTTTGCCAATACGATTAAACTTTTAAACGCCATGTCATGTTACGAAAGTGTTGCATCCACACGCCATCATTACATGACATTCTTAACTTTTTTCGGTCGTAATGCCTTTAACTATAGTTCATTATCGCTTAAAACTCGATGAATCACTCGTCGTGATATCCCGACATGGCGTGTATGGCACGATTTCCCGTTTCAAAAGGTTAAGAAAATATATTTCTATTTAATTTAATCAGTGTTGGCGAGAAAGAGAGGAATTTTCAACATTTTCTCGAATTTTAATATTAAGTTGGATATTTGTAATATTTTGCCAAAACCTATAGAATAAATATTTCTATGAGTTTTGGTAAGCGATAAATAAATATGTAGCGATGGCGGCGCGACACGATTTATATGGGGTGAATTTAAATTAATTAACGAAAATTTAGGAGGTAATTATCCCCACGAAACTAAAAACTTTCCCCAAGAAACCTGTATGGAATTCTCAAAAAAAAAGTTCGGTATCCCATACAAAAAAAGCACATCAGCTGATTGCACAGGTTTTATGGAGAGGCGAAATTTTATTTCATATTGCGCCCTGCGTCCCTTGGAGAAAGTTGTTCAATTTAGTGGGCTGAATCACATTCTTAATTTTCGCTAACTTGTTCAAAATCACCAATTATTTTTAGGTATAAGGGCTAGCATTTCATTTACTCATCAAATAAGTAATGGCCATTTTATATTATAAGAAATGTTCATTGTATTGTATAAAACATGATATTTTGTTGTATATTAAATCTTGTTTTGCAAGCAATAGCTCAAATCTATCTGTGTAATAGGTAGTTAAAATAGTTTACTACAGTTATTTTATCAATATATTGTCTTCAATTTTTAGAACAGAGATTTGAAAAAAATGCTTCATATAATATTAAAGATGGTAAATTAAAATTTTATTGTTGTATTTATTTCTTCATATGTTTGAATCCGAGGTTTTTCCTCATTTATCTAACACTGTACAGGGAATAAGGGACAGGTTAGCAAAAAATGAAACCCTGAACTTAGACCATCATTCTTAATGATTTTCTAGTGGAATTTTTCTCAGGTTAATGTTTATATTTTTTTCATGTTTTATTTTTAAATAATCTGGTTTATTTTAATTATTTTTTCAAACACACTCCATTTTCCAGTAAAAAACAGCATAAAACACAAAAACCAGTAATGAACATCGCATTCTGACAACGGCGTGGGTAGGGGGACCATAGGTTTTGAGGGATGTTTAGGGATTTTTTAAATGTTTTTTATAAAAGCGATGGCTGAGAAAAACTAGTAAATAGATAAATAATTTTCCACGTTAAAAACGTATGAGTCACCGACTTCAATCCCAACAACAGTTCGCACAAAGTAGATATCTAGTTTTTTGCGGACTACAATGCTTATTAGCAAATAACTACAAACAGAAATGTCATTCATTTATTTAGATGATGTTCTAGTTTGTAGTATATTTTGTTTTTGTTGATTTTTTTTAAAAGCGCTTAATCATTTTCGATAAAATTTATATGGGACCTCTTCAGGAGTATACTCTTTCGAACAAATAAAGAATTTTGAAAATCGGATAACAGTTGCCGGAGTAATCGCGTAACAAATATACAAAAAAAATAAATAAAATACAGTCGAATTGAGAACCTCCTCCTTTTTTGAAGTCGGTTGATAAAATAATTTAAAAAAGGATGCAATAATTAATTTTCTGTTGTAACACATAATAGAGACACCATTCTCCTAGCCATGATTATCCTAAAATTATTGTAACACATGAAGTAACAAGTGACAACAACATATCAGAATACAAGAAACGTGCTTCGTTATGTATTTTTCGAAATCGATAGCCAGAAACTTATTTTTGTTCTTTTTTGTTCTTATTTTTGACTTTCTGTCATGCTGAAACATTTGTTATAAGTGTCAGTGTATGTGCGTTAACATTTACATAAAATACCTCATCTATACTAATACTATAAAGAGGAAAGATTTGATTGTTTGTTTGTTTGCATTGAATAGGCTCCGAAAGGAACGATTTGAATATTTCTTTCATCATTAGAAACCTACATTATCCGTGATGAACATAGGGTACAGGATTTCCCGAATTCCCACTGGAACGAAGTCCCGGGTGGAAAGCTAGTTATTCATAAAACGTTCTCAACTCCCGCGAGGCTCTTATCTGTCTTATTACTTTTAAAAAAGTTTATGAATACGAGGTTTATAATTAACAACTTTTTAGTGTTGTTGTTTTTTTATGTAGTTAAATGTAGATGTACGAGTAGATACTCGACCGTGAAGTCGGCTACTTTCTTACGTAAAAGAATCAAACGAAAGGCTAGTAATTGTAGTAATGAAAGACGATTATGCTGAAGAAATGTTACATGTACCGGTATAATTGAATGATTGTGGGACACGCTGAAAAAATTCCGAAATAATTTGATGGTCAAAATTTGGTGTTTAATGCTTATATGGGATGATTTCAAAACACAATTTAGACCACATTATGGATAATAATGATAAATATTGGGGGACAACTCCCAGAACGCCATGTAGTTATTACGTAGTATTTCACCATATTTATGTTCGTGTGCGACGGGTCTCTGTCTTTAGTATCATATTACACTTTGATCACCTTGTATTACTGAATCTAACGCAAATCCATAACATGTTCTATAATTTTCCACATGTTGTAAGAAAAAGTACTATGTAATCCCATAATTATATGCTAATCTCATTTAAGTTTGGTGTTTTCACAGTGATGGCGAAGAAAAGTTTATTTATAGCTTTGGTCGTATATTTCTCAATAATAGTAACTGGTTCCTTGGCTAACGAAGATGATATAAGAGTAAGAAAGGCTTTTTATTTGCATCAAAGAACGCTGATAACTTCCTAAGAAAATAATTTCTTGATCTACTTCTTCTTCTTATCACCTAGTCCTGTTTCTCATTCGGGCTACACTTGACCATAATCCAAGATTTAGCGGATCAGACAATTACATTGGATCGACCGTCGTCCGACCTCCATGATCCTGTTTACAGATTGGATTACATTACTCATTCAATCGCCTGACTGGGGATCGAACTCGGTACGTCTCGCTTATGTGTCCAACCCGCTAGCTGTTAGACCACCAGCGCTCTCGACATTTACTAGCCTATTTGGTATCCAATAAAAAACAGCCACACGACATTTATGGTTTCTAGTTTTGATTTTCAGTTGATATATATTAGCCAAACAGTAGTTCGAATCACATTTTTAAGTTGTACAAGTTTTTGAAGGAAATCTTACAAAAAAAATGATTTTAATACTTTTTGACTTTTCAGCAAAAACCGGAATTACGAAGTTTGGTAAGGATTTCAGTACCTCGTAGCTCGCGAGGCTTTTTAACCCGTCGTGTGCTTGTTTACGCCGCGTGCGATACAAATCTCGTACACCGTGTGTCCACACGCAAAGGTTTAAAAATGTGGAGTTTAATCAATTACCGCTTTTTAGACATATATTCCTACAATGTGCCAGTCAACTAGTGACACTGTTTCTGAATTAGTTGCGTTGTATAATGCGATATCATTTTGGATTTGCGCGTATTCAACTAATTCCCGAACTTTCAAAAGTTCGTAAATCTCTTGATTGAAATTAAGATTTCAATCAATAGAAACCACGCGAATCAACATAAGATATCGCTCGACACCAGGCGAGCCCCTGAAGACGGAACAAAGATAATTTATAAGTCTCTAAAAAAAAATAGTATCAACTAAGCATTTAAAAAACTAAGCTCCCTGTTTCTCATATTTAAGAGCCGCGCTCTTGTCAGTGGAGTAAACGCCAAACACCTCTATCCTCCGCTAGTGATTTGACCTCTCGATACGCATGACCTCAACAATCTCTTTATTTGCTTGAAGCAGCTCCACCTAGTTATACTTCTGCCTCTCTTTTCCCTTTATGATATTTTTTATTAAGAGGTCATATCGTATCAAATGCCCATCATCTTCCCTCTTCTGTTCTCTGTAGTTCTAAACAAACTTCGCTTTTCTTTCACTAATTCCAACATTTCTTTATTTGTTTTCTTTTCCGTCTAACTTATCCTCTCTATATTCTCCAGCACCTCATCTCAAATGCATTAAGCTCTATCTCTTTGTGTAAGCGTCCACGTTTCACAGCCCGATAGCGCAATGTTCCAGGGCTTCGATTCTCTAACTTAAGATGTGTGTCGATGTAATGGTCGCCATTTTATCCGTTCAGGTGGCGAAATTGAGAACTATCAAAATTTTATCTAATCACAGCTGCTTTGACTGGTGGCGCAAACGCCTACTGAATTTTCAGTTGCTAGGTAGTTTGCAACTTTACGTTCGGTAGGCGGTGGCGCTGCTCGTCAGGGTGGTTGTCAGCAAGTATATATGAAATTAAATAGTTCTCATTTTTGCCAACTGAACAGATAAAATGGCCTCCATTCCATCGACAACACAACTTAAAATACAGAATCGGGGCCCAGATATAGACTACATTTACAATTTACTTGTATAAAACAATATCTTTTATTGATTTGCACGCATTCGTCTCTCCATAAAACATAATATGTGAACAGCTGACGCCCCGTATGCTCAATTTTAGCTAACTAATTTTAAAGTACTTAACCTTATATATAATGTTATTTTTATGTTATACATAATATTATTGTATTCCAGTTTTTTCCAGATGTTTACATGCCAGTTAGTGATGCTAAAGTTAGTGTAAATCAAAATGTTCAGCAATACGTAAGTTTTTATATATTTTATTTTATTTGAAAGCACTAATGTTGTAGAGCGACTAGCAACATTTTTAAAATCTCGATCCCTCCGTCTACTTGAATCCATTGCAATAGCTCATTGATGGATCCTACTACACTTTTTCTCCACCTAAATCCATCATGCTAGGAAGTTGAAAATCGTGGATTCTAAGACACTTAAAAGTGTACTGGAAATGTATAAAGATTGTTTCAAAGATTTTTTAATACACACATATCCTAATTGTATAAAATTCCGAAATTGCTCTAGGAAATGAATTAAAATAATGTTTTCAGTGAATAAAATGAATAAAACAACCTAACTTAACCCGAATAAGCGATGTAAATTTGTCTTGGCCACATTGTAGATTTTCTCACTTCATGAAATGTTCGAGAATTTCACATTTCATGTCACATGTCATGAAATTTTTCACTGTCTATTAACCACATGCGACAACCGCCTCAATGCGACAACCGCTTACCGCAAACATAGTCGTTTCTGGCACTTCGCCGGCCGCTGCTGCGGCACGCTCGCTTCGCTCGCTCGGCTAGTGCGTTGGGGGTCGCAGTTCTAACCTAACCTAACCCAACCAACCCTTGACGGGTTGGTTGCGTTAGGCTACTAACAGACCTACTTGTCGCAGTTCTGTCTATCACAATCGAACAAAGAAGTCGAATGACTTATGAACAGAAAAAATCAAACATTTTATACATTTCCGATTGTTATTTAGGAAATGTATAAATTTCTTAGGAAATGTATCCAATATAATTCATTTCACACATTTCTGGGTGATTGTAGGGATTGTATACAATGACGGATTTCACACCTTTCCGTTAACATATACAATGACCACTTCTCAAAACGACAAATTCCTAAATCGACTACTTTATGTATTACTCTTCTGGCTTGTCACCGTTTGTTTTTTTATTTTATTTTTGTCTGATCAATGCCCTAGATTAATGAGGAGAGTAGTGTGAGGACTGGTACATAAGACCACACCATTTAACATTTTGCACGCCATCGATTTAGCTTAAAGCTCGATTTTAATTAAATGTCAAACATAAAAAAAATGTTACATAAAATCGAGTTTAGAGATCAATCTAGGTTTCATTAAATCTAGATTTTCATAACTTTGCTGCAAGTACCAAATACGAACTAGTATTAGGTGCTAAAAGGGATCTAGCAAAACTATCTTAGGCACTGTTTATACACAAGCGATGCACGACGACTTGGCGCAGTGACGCAGCGATCAAAGCAAAGTAAAATTGCTTTAAAAGGTTTTTTTGCCAAAAAAAGAAGCACAAAAAGACATCCGTTGCCTAAAGATGGAGTAACGGACTACAAAAAAAGCGGGTTGCACTCTAAGAGTACCGGCAGAAGTGAAAACTTGAACATATACGTATTACTTCCTTGCGGTCTAAGAAGTTTTTACTTCACCCTCCGTCTTACGAACTTTCGATCAGGGTCACCCAACCCAGACGCGAGTTTAACATTTTTTACCCATTTTAAAAGTGTACAATACCGCTAAAAAAGTTTTCACTTCAAAAATCACAGATTTCGTGCTTCACAACTATAGATCATTTTGAAAATGAATCTACGGAATTCGAAAAAATGTCGTTCTGACTTCTTAACTTTTTTCAAAAAGGTTAGGCTACAGGGCAAACCCTTTACTCGATCGCATCTTTGTTTTAGGCTCAAATTGTAGCTGACTAAATTTTACAGACGATATTTTCTCAAATTTTTGATATCATTCTTCGTTTCCAAAATATCGACCGCAAAAATCAAAAATTCGGAAAAAATTGAATTTTCAATATTAACTTTTTTGTTTTTGACTTTCTCGAATAATTATTTGTGCACCTTACAGCTCTCGTGAACACAACTCTCCGAGATATAAGGGGATCGCACTTTTTCGTGAAATCGGAGCCTACATTGAAGCGAACTAAAATTCATTTCACCGCGTCGCCGCGCCGCGTCGCTGGGTCACGTCACCTGTGTATAAGCAACGCTATAGACGAGTGACATCTTATTTTCATGTAAATCTCGTTGTACCTGTTCCGTACTAATACTATGCTATAGAGCGAGAGCAAACACAGAGGCGTGAGATAATTTTGTTGTTTATTTTTATCGATCCGCCTTCTCGTTCAATCTTCTGTACGGAATATGTAGAACCACATCGACATGACAAAATGTGTTTCTAGCAGAATAATCAGCGTCACAGCAGCCTCTGACTGCTGTGGTTTTACAGCTGAGTCAGCCCCCGATTCCGGTAAGTTTGAACGTGTTTACCAAAGCTAAACTGCTCACGTTTCCATTGTATTCTTGGCTAAAAAACAAAGGAAACGTGAGCGGTATAGCTTTGGTAAACACGTTCAAACTTACCGCAATTGAGGGCAGGGCTCTTTCATTGCAACAATGCATACAGTACCAGCTCAATTATAAACTTTCTTATCTTATTTGTAACTATCTTTCCGGCCGCGGCTCCGCCCGCGTGGACTTCGGGTCATATCGTGGCCAACTGTGAGATAAAATGTAGCCTATGTCCTTTCCCAGTCTCTAATCTATCTCTGTACCAAACTTCATCAAAATCGGTTCAGTAGTTCAGGCGTAAAAGACAGACAGACAGAGCTAATTTCGCATTTATAATATTAGTAAGGAAGTAAGGATAGTAAGGATTAGCAAGAATTATGATTTGTGTTTGAGTTGTTCTGTCTTCAGTGTTGGCTATGCAGGGAGTGTTGTTATTAGTTTTCTTAGAATAACCACACTTTTTGTTTTTTTTAGCAATCAGAGGCCCCATACTATCCATACTACCCATATTACGGATAACACACAATATCAAACAAAGCTTTCGATGCTTAACCTTTTACTCAAAGTAAGTTGATTACTTTACAAAGTTCTACAGAGGATTCTTCCACGTTAGTCTAGGAGTAAATAAAATGCATAGAATGTCCCATCCCAGCTGCTAGTTTCTTCCAGGAACTCAATGGGCCTTTTTAAAATCGCTGAGCGCTTTTATAATCGCCGTCCCGATTTTGCCGCCACGGCGGACAAAATGTATGGAATCACGCGTTTAAAATCTCTATACGCTTTTATAATCACCGTCCGACATGTTGCCTAGAGAGCTTTTA
This sequence comes from Aproaerema taeniolella, assembly GCA_949987775.1. Taxonomy (NCBI): domain Eukaryota; kingdom Metazoa; phylum Arthropoda; class Insecta; order Lepidoptera; family Gelechiidae; genus Aproaerema; species Aproaerema taeniolella. Next base: position 7,771,337 of record OX465265.1, on the reverse strand, counting down.
TTTCCCCTCTGCGTTCCTAGCCCCATCTATTAACATTTCCTCTTGTGTTCCTAGCCCCATATGATTATTTACTGGAAAACACCTAAGTACATACCTTTGATTGATTGAATAGAATGAATTATCTATACTTTATCGAATAGCGTATTAAGAAAGTACATAAACATTTAAACAATAATTAGCAGAATCTACAAAAGGCGGCCTTATTGCTAAAGTAGCAAACTCTTCCAGGCAATCATTAGGTGTGGATATTTTCGAGGTAAAAATTCACAGATTTCGTGCCTCACACGACTATCCAGCACATTGGAAATAAATCTACGCAATTCGATTTTTTTATTATTATTATGAGATGGGTTAACTTTTGACCTCAATCTTGACCAAGGTCATAGATGAGGTCGACGATGGAGCGAGTTAACCCAGAGAATGCCAATTAAGGCACTAGTACTCCCACGCATCGACGGAACACAGCAAGCTGTTTGGCGTCGGACTTCGCATATTCTCTTCTTACCAGATGTGCGAGTTCCTACACCAGCTTTTTAGGGTTCCGTAGTAATCTACGAACCCTTATAGTTTCGCCATGTCCGTCTGTCCGTCTGTCCGCGGGTTTCCTAAGAAACCGTTGGTACTATAGAGCTGAAATTTGGCATGGTAATAAATATTAACTACGCCGTCAGAACTGTAGAGTGAAATCTTAAAAAAAAAAAAAATTCTGGTGTCTCCCATAGACGTGAAAGGGCGATGATTTTTTTTTTCTAGCCAATATCATTAAATGGGGTGTCAAAGGATAGCGTTTTAAAAGACAGAAGGGGTTTACTAAGAACGTTATTCGATTCAGCACTTTGTTTGCCTAATATACATTTTTAAAGTGAAAATTTTTGTCAAACACAAGTGTCCCCCCCCTCTACCAGCTAAACGGTTGATTCTAAAAATGTGAAAAAATTCATGGTGGTAGTGTATACAATGAAATTATAAGAAAAACTATCACACATAAGATGGATCTTCAAGTTTGCGAGTAATAGTCGACCAAGTGCCAAACTTAGTTGGGATTAATAAGAATATATTTACTAATATTATATCCTTGGTACTACAGAGCTGAAATTTGGCATGGTCATACATATTGATTGCACCAACAGATTGAAAAAATAAAATTTTGGAAAAAACAATTTTTCGGATGTTTCCCATACACGTGAAAGGGCAATGGTTTTTTTTCTCGCCGATATCATCGAATGAGATATCATAGGATAGCTTTTTAAAAGATAGAAGGAGTTTACTAAGAACGTTTTTCGATTCAGCATTCTCTTTGCGAAAAATTAATTTTTAAAGTGAAATTTTTTATAAAAAACAAGTGTCCCCCACTACAAGCAAAACGATTGTTTTTAAAATGTGGAAAAATTCACGGTGATAGAATATACAACAAAATTAAAAGGAAAACTATCACACATAAGTTGGCCCTTCAAGCTTGTGAGTAATAGTCGACCAAGTGCTAAACGTTGTTGGGATTAATAAGAATATATTCACTAATATTAGATCCTCGGTACAACAGAGCTAAAATTTGGCATGATCATACATATTGATTGCCCTGACAGATCTCCAAAATAATTTAGTGAAAAAAAAAATGTTTTTCGGGTGTTTCCCATACACGTGAAAGGGCGATGGATTTTTTTTTCTCGCCGATATCATCGAGTAGGTTATCATAGGATAGCTTTTTAAAAGATAGAAGGGGTTTACTATAAACGTTTTTCGATTCAGCAATCCGTTTGAGAAACATTAATTTTTATAATGAAAAAAATGTGGAATAATTCACGAGGGTAGCATTTACGACGAAGTGTACCCCAATCCAATATGGCTGCCATACAAGGTTCCACGCTAAAAGTGAGGCGAGCCGAAAGCCAAGCTGTAACATATTGACATTTCAGGTGTCGTTTAATAGGTTTTTGGGGGTGCTAATTACGAAAATGACATCAAAATTATACACGATCACCACGCGACCTGCTTTAGTAGCAGCTCGATATTATTATATTATGCCTAACAATAATATTATCGCAAAAAAAAAAAAAAATCGCGCTCGCTTCGCTCGCGCATTCAATACTTCTTTTTCATCATATTAATTTCATTTTTTTTTCTCGCCGATATCATCGAATGAGATGTCATAGGATAGCTTTTTAAAAGATAGAAGAGGTTTACTAAGAACGTCTTTTGATTCAGCATTCCCTTTGCGAAAAATTAATTTTTAAAGTGAAATTTTTTATTAAAAACAAGTGTCCCCCACTACAAGCAAAACGATTATTTTTAAAATGTGGGAAAATTCACGGTGATAGAATATACAACAAAATTAAAAGGAAAACTATCACACATAAGTTGGCCCTTTAAGCTTGTGAGTAATAGTCGACCAAGTGCCAAACGTTGTTGGGATTAATAAGAATATATTTACTAATATTAGATCCTTGGTACTACAGAGCTAAAATTTGGCATGGTCATACATATTGATTGCGCCGACAGATCTAAAAAATAAAATGGTGCAAAAAAATTGTTTTTCGGGTGTTTTCCATACAAGTGAAAGCGCGAGGGATTTTTTTCTCGCCGATATCATCGAGTGGGTTATCATAGAATAGCTTTTTTCAAGATAGATGGGGTTTACTACGAACGTTTTTCGATTCAGAAATCCGTTTGGAAAACATTAATTTTTATAAAAATAAAATGTGGAATAATTCACGAGAGTAGCATTCACGACGAAGTGTACACTAGTCCAAAATGGTCGCCATACAAGGTTCCACGCTTAAAGTGAAGCGAGCCGAAAGCCAAGCTGTAACATATTGACATTTCAGGTGTCGTTTAATAGGTTTTTGGGGGTGCTAAGTACGAAAATGATATCAAATTTATACAAGATCACCACGTGACCTGCTTTAGCAGCAGCTCGATATTATTATATTATCCCTAACAATAATATTATCGCAAAAAAATATAAAACATCAATAACCAAAAAAAAAAAACAAAAAAAAAAAAAAAATTCGAGCTCGCTTCGCTCGCGCATGAAATACTTCTAATCTGTTATATATAGATCAAAACTACAATTATTTCTGAAACTACAAACTTTTTAATACATTTCTTTTTGATACTATAGTATTTGGTGATTTTAACATCGACTATGACAATATGCTCGTAGAATTAAGAAACCAGCTGCATATTTGAACCATGCTGCTACGGAACCCTACAATGCGCGTGGCCCGACACGCTCTTGGCTGGTTTTTCTACTTCTTATTTCTTCGTATTCAATATATGGGTCCTCAAAAAAATTAAATCACCTTTCTTAGTTAATTGGTTGGTGACAATTTATCAAGAGTTAAAACAATCAGATTTCGTTTAACCGATTAAACCGTACGTTTCGAGGGACCCACGACACAAGGGAAAACTTTGACTGTGTGTGTAGCGTATATTGATACAAATAAAAATACTTATCGAAACAGTCATTGATTTTACACACGGTAAATTACAGGTTATGTTTAGATTGTACAAATAGATTTAAATATGTACAGATTTAGATAAATCTTATTAAATGGCAATTGGCAACACTCTCACAGCAAGACAGACGACAAGATGGATGGTTTTGCCGGTGGTAATATAAAAGCATCAAAAGGGCTTTTAAAATATTGTATTATAAAAACAACAAAATTTCTCCAAGTTCACGGCAGAACCGTGCCGGTCGAACGGCACGGTGATTATAAAAAGGCCCAATAGAAGCCAGCTAGTGAAATCCGAGTTTGTTTGCTACTATTTCCCTAATCAATTGCGTCTCGAGAAGTAACCGCTCTGTTTTATCGTGTGCGAAAGCATGACAGCTTATTACCACTATATTCGTACTCAAATTCTATCTAGTATTCTATCTTGTTCTTCCCAGGCATACTATAAAAGTCAGTAAGTGGGACGCCAGGGTTTTGTTGTATATTGGGCCAAAGGCTGATAACTTCTCACAATTACACACCATGTTTTATCTAATAACCCTCAGAATTTATGTCAAACGTGGCATCAAGTGGTGCTAGAACCACTGATGTTCTGCCTACCCAGTAAGGGTTCATAGACGTGAGCGTATGAATGAATGAAATTCTATCTAGTTATATTTAGTAGCCTATGTATTATCTCCTTACCGAGGGGTATGGGTTTCTCTTCGAAACAAAATCCACCACGCTGACACAATGTGGGTTGGTGGACTGCACGCTTTTAATACATGAAGTTTCTTAGATGTGCGGGTTTCATCATAATGTTTTCCATCACCGCTGAGTAAGTGATAACAAATTAGCGAAAATTCATACATAAATCCGAAAATTTTAATTAAGTAGTACGGGCTCGCAACAGGATTTGAACCTACTACATTCTGGTTTAAAGTCTGGCCCATTGCTCAGCTATCACTGTTTTAGTTTTTATTTTATTTCTAGTAGCTTTTTCTTTTTTTTAATGCTATCATCATTTACGTGGGAGAAAAACCTGCAAAGCTGAAAGGGAACTGACTGCAAAATGTCTACCACATGCACCTAGACCGCTGGGTAAAACTTGCAACATCATGGATCCCAATAGATGGGCACCGACGTCAAGAGAGATCGAGCAGACGATGGCATGATGATTTATACCACTTTTAAAGGTTGGTGGGAAAATCAGCCCACAGAAAAAACTTGCAGAAAAAAAGAGGACTTTGCCCAGCAGTGAGACACTATAAGTAATATTTTTCATTAAAAAATTTGTTCGAGTTACGTAAATTTTGTAATCGCAATTTTTTTTTCAGAAAAGTAAATTAGTATACCACATTAATACACGGGTATAAATAAACGAATTTAGTGACAACATAGAAGTAGTGTCTGAATAACAAACGATTCAATGATTAAGAACTAATAAACCGATTATAAAAAGAATAGCTTTTTATTATTTCCTCGTAAACTTCTCATACTCAAAAGAAAAAGTTGTAATTGTAATAACGAAATGAAAATTATGTTTTATAAATACCTACTAAAGAGAGTATTATAAAGAGAACAAAGAACTGATTTATTCTAATGACACCGAATTTACGCACTACAGTACAGAATATCCCTTTGAACTTAAGAGTGGAGAGGGTGAGGTTAACGAAATCTCTACGGGAAGGCGACTTCTTTACGATGCAATCTGAGTAATGGCAATTCTGTTAAATCTACGTTATGAGTCAAGCTGCAATCCTAAAGGAGCTAATGCTCGTAGACTAGTGGCGTTCATAGTTTGGAATCGAAAAGGGAGGTTAAACAACATACACGGAGACAAGGAACTTGACGAAAATACACGATCGGGCAAGTTGAGTCGTCTGATCCTGCTCTAGTCAATGGACTCCAACTCAAAAGCCTTTTGGCAATTTGGAATCTGACACCAGCAGGCTGAGTACGATAGTGACAACGCCACGACAACACCGCGGTCCTATGTTAAAATATCAATATTGAGAAAGCCAGAGGGCGAGCAAGCCTTTGCGCGGGGCCCTCGCGCAATCAAAGTGAATTTTCAGCTTTGTCGTTATCGTGCTAGAGCTGCAGGACTATGTAAGTTTACCACGTATTAATCTTGATAACAGAATTTCCAGGTCTTCGTTGACAATTGTAAAATAAAATATTTAGTTAGGAAGTTATATAAATAAAATGCCCTAATGTAATTTCTCAAACATTATATTTGAATTAGAAAAAAGTTTATATAAATGGTTTAGTTACACTCGGACACGTTAAAGTGTAGTGCTTTAATTATAAATCAGTGTATCAATTCAAGGGTAATGGGTTACTGGAGCGCTTGGTCGATCGTTATATATTATGATTAGTATCGGAAAAGAAACACAATAGTATAGGGTACTTCCCTACAAGGGTCACGAGGCCAGGAGCAAGTTAGTCGGTGGCAGTGGCACGGCGAGCAGCACTAGGCTACGAGCAATCTCTAGCAGCGTGGGCGAATGAAGGTAGAACCACCCAGACTGCACTTTAAGGAGACCGTGTTAGGGATCCTAACCAGTGACCTCCTGTTGAAGAGACATGAGGCTAAGTCCTAGACCATTTAAATAGCAGATGACCTAGCATGTAAAGGTACATACCTACCTATTGGAGGCCTACAACATAATCAACAAGCAGGTCAACAAGCTCTGACACAAAATGGAGACCGGTTTCGAAACTGAAATATGGGAGAAATCTAATAAGTATCTATTCCTCAGTAGTGATAGATAACGTAAGAAAACAACGAATTACTTATTCTCTTATAGTAACATACCACAAAAGTCCAATACTCTTTACACGTGGATAACGTGCCCGATGTGATCGGTTTGTCACAGAAACGTTTAATTAATTTGTGAATTTTGCTTTATTCTAATTTGCTTCGCTAAATATAAAAATCATCGAAAAACATTAAATCATCTCAAGAGAACAACGGATAACTGAATGAACGGTATGTCCATTCCCGAGTGTCTGCCACCGATCTCATGTACAAATTTTTTATGTGAAATACCAAACATAAAGAAATAACACTTTCTCTACGTAACAGGCGTCATCCACTCTAGATGATGACACCTAATAAATGGGACCACTTTTTTTTATTATAAGATGGGTTAACTCTTGATCTCAATCTTGACCATAAAGGTCAAAGATGAGGTCGACGATGGAGCGAGTTAACCCAGAAAATGCCTATAAAGGCACTGGTACTCCCACGCACCGACGGAACACAGCAAGCTGTTTGGCGTCGGACTTCGGTAGGAGAGTGGTCGCGAACCAGACGGCCCTTTACAGAGCCTACCACACCGCATGAGACTATAGGACGACACCTCAGATTCAGAAAAAAATGAAGTGTCGTTGCCTGGGATGGATTACTAGGAGGCAGGTCTCATTTGTGTTTCCTTAATCGCCTCTTACGACACCCACGGAAAGACATGGGGTGGTGTTATTCTCAACCGATCACCACACGGGGAAAAAACCCAGAACAGCCTCCAAAACCACCCCTTAGCCTCCAAAACTTGCCCCAGAACAGCCTCCAAAACCACCCCTTATAGCTATCCCTGACCACCAAATCTCTTTGCTTTACATAGAACTATGCCTTTCAATATTACATAGTTTCCTATCTCTACAGGGTTACCGGAAATTCGATACATTCCCTTCAAGGAGTTAAAGTAAAGCTCATTTGCGTCTTTTTTTAAATTCCTTAAGATATTAAATAATACCGGTGACAGAGGGTCCCCTTGGGACAATCCGCGATTCGTATTTCTGCTAAATGACAGGTCACCACATTTAACACTCAGACGTCTCTCATTAAAAAAGCACCAAAAATATTTGCATATTTTTGCACCTACTTGAAGCTTATCCAATATCTAAATTAAAGCCATTATTTCAACGTTATAAAATGCGTTATTAACATCTATAAAGCAAGCTATAGTATTTAGATTATCTGAGAAACATATCTGTGTCCTAGAAACTAGAGCTGACAAACTGTCGAACGTAGAATGACATTTTCTGAATTCTACCATACTATCTGAAAATTTATTATGTATTTCGCAAAACCACTCTAATTCATTTTTGATCATGTTATGAAAAACTTTACATACACACGAGATAAGGGATATTGGTCGCAGTGAAGAAATCGACTGAGGGTCTCTACCAGGTTTAGGTATGGCTATTATGCCTATTTCACGCCATTGTGCGGGAACAAAGTTATTTGATAAAAATTGGTTAATTTAGAGAAAAGAGATTCCAAACATTGATCATAAAGGTCCCAATTAGCTCTTTTATAATTTCTTCTTAAAAATGTTTTTGACTTGCCTTATATGAGGTTGTAATTTTAATCACAAAATGATCACTACTTAGAGATTCATTTAAAACGATCCAATTAAAAATGTGTGCAATATCTCCTGAGCTTGTGTTTTTGGACTTTTCTATCGATTATAGCTATTCTTGTACATATATGTACCATCATTAAGAGTTATGAATTTGTTTTCAAATAGTGAATCATATATCTGTGTACCTCTAGTTTCTGCCTTAACCGACCAGTTCTTATGATGCCCGTTAAAATCCCCAAGTACTAATGTGTTTTTAAAACATAAACGAAACAGATACTTCTCTTGTAGTTCTAACTGAAGATGGGCAATACAGACCTATAATATTTTGTAATTCTTTACAGTTAAAAAGCATAACATGTATCAAGTCCATTTCTGGGTTCAAAGCTCTAATTTGTACTATTTGCGCCTTAACTGATTTAAATACTATAATTATTTATTCTTATTTCATAATCTCCGTCTAACCAAGTTTCAGAGAGAACCGCTATATTAATGTTTTCTTGTACTAATAAATTTTCAAAAATAAGTAACTTATGTTTTAGACTTCTACAATTCCACTTAAGCTTCCTTATTGGATCTGAGTTAGCCATTGAATCCATAGTACATTAGTATCGACTTTATAATCGGCCAACCAGAAAGATATTCAACTGTAACTATTACTAAGTACTCAATAGTCGTCTGCACTACATATTTAACCTTTTCTTCCAGCGTAAACCTCTTATCCATCATAATTTTATTCAGTCTTGAAAGTAATTCCCCAAAAGTCACACTTTTTGACTTTTCTTCATTAGTCTCCTCTTCACTAGATTCACTGTCTGTTTTATTCTCTGTCTCTGTGTGCATTTCCCAATTTTGATCCGGTATATTAAGTGAACTCTTTTTTTGTATATCCGATTTTTGTGATTTCTTTCTTTTGGATTTACTTGGAGTTGTATTGTATGCATGAACTTCTGCTCTGGTTTTGATAGCTTCGGCGTAAGTTAGTGGTGTTTGAAACAACGGAGTTTCTTCAACATATAGGACATCAAAAGAGTTGACAGTGTCTGAAGATTTGTTTTTTTCCTCAAATATATGTTCCGGAGGTACATATATATCATGGGCTTTTCTTAGGTACAGTTATATTCTGCCATTATTTCTCGTATTTTTTTCTTTGACATATACAAGGCATACCTTATCTAGAGATATATGGTTACCCTTGCAATTTACACACTTAAAAATTGTAGTTTCGCAGTTCGTATGAAATCCTTCACAATTCGGGTAAATTGCTTTTGAAGAAGGGCACCTTTTCGTAGAATACCCCAGTCTCCAACAACGTGAGCATTGTGTCACGGGAAAAACGAATTTTTCTACTTCCATCATTAAATTGTGTACTTTTATAAATCTCGGCAGAAAATTACCTTTAAAACACAAGCGGACTGTTTCGCTTGGTATCCAGGCGTTCTCAAACACACTTCCTCGGCGATTAGGGCGGCGAACAGATATCAACTCTCCGAGTCTATCGTATGTGATAATTTTCAAGACGTCTTCCTCGGATAAGTCCATATCGACGGGTCTAATTATTCCATACGAGTACGCAACCTCTGTAGGATGATAGTACTTCCAGCCCATCTCTTCAAAAACTTTGCATTTTAATAATTTTTCTGCGCTCTGTTTATGTTGAAATTAAGACGAATTTTGTATTGGTTCAAATACCTAATACGAACAATGTCATGGATTTTGTGTTCTTTAAATAATTTGGCCAACCCAAATTGTTTTGGAAGTTTTATTGGACAGGAAACGAATAGCTACAAAGTATCTTTATCTAATTTTAATATCTTCTAATTTTTATGTACTACCACCTTCCATTCATCTTCATCACTAGAAGCCTCCTCTCTCATTATTTTTGTTTTTATTATCTCTTCTTGCATCAATTCTTCCTGACTCCTTTCAAATTCTTCCTGAATCGCTGCATAACCTTGCATGTCTTTCAGCTTTGTCAAACTTTCCTCTTCATGTGTGCTTAGCTCATTTTTATGTTCCATCACATTTAAATGTAAACAACTATTATAAAACTCGCTAGGAAGGCACGATAGCCGTGCGCGCGCTTCCCTGCGCTCGATCGGTGCACTATCGCAGGCATAAGACTAATGCGACGACGACGTAAACAACTTATGTAACACTAACACGGCCGGCTCGTACGAGTACCGCATCAAGACTGGCTACCTTTCTTTTGTTGTTAATTTTTTTTGGTTCCGTTGATGATGGCATAGCAAAGAGAGATGTACTGATGAAGTTAGTCTTGTTTACACTCATTCTTGCAGTACATATATGTTCAATAATTTTTCTCAGGGCATCAACACTCTGCTCTGATATTTTCACTTTTGTTTTGATTTCATAAAAGAAATCTTCAAAATATTTCATTATCATCAATTTTCTAAGATTATTATGGTTTGTATCATCACCAAGACTTTTGAGAACACGTAAGTGTTTTTCTAATTCATTATAATATGTATTCATACATTCCATTGATGTAATTGCTCTCTTCATGTTCAGAATCGCATCATAATGTGCATCAATAACGAAGCCAGGTTTTCCATATCTGTCTTTTAATATGTTTACAGCCAGTTCATAATTTTCTGATGTGGTGTTTAAACTCTCAACAGCAGCAAGAACGTCATGTTCCAAGCAAGATATCAGGTAAGATATTTTATCTACTTGAGACACATTATGATTTTCTATAGACGAACTAAACCTGTCCCAAAATACAGTCCTTTTCAAAATGTCACCGTTGAATTTTGGTAGTTCCAATTTCGGAAGCTTAGAATGTTTTTTATCTCCATTTAGGGCAGATCCTGACTTATTAGGGTTGGAGTCTAATAATGGCAAAGCAGCAACTTGAATTTCAGTATATTTAGTAATTTCTTCATTTTTCATCTTATCAATGTGTATTCTTGTTTCACTCACAAAGAGATCGGTGAATGTTTTCAGGACAGAGTAATCATTTGTACCCACACTTATAGCTGCTGTGGCCCCTTCAGCGAGCAGCTCTATTCTGGTTTTCCAAGGCTCCATCTCTTTTGTGCCACCAACTGAAATATGTCAAGAACATTCTCAGTAGACATATGTCTTAACAAATATTGCACCAATATGTCTACTTCTTTTTACAAAAAAACATCACATGAATTCACAGACCTTTGATGTACCTGAATAAGAGATCAAAGTATTGTTCTCTTCCTTTCTAAATTTTATGTAACACAAAATGTACTTAAAACCAACATAATAATACCCTTACGGTAAATCAATTTTTATAAAAAAGAACCATTCAATATGATTCTAATTAAATGTGCTTCAAGGTCTTCCATGAATTCTGACTCTCCTGGGATACAGGCAAACACAAGCAAACACAAATACATCCAGACACAAATAGAAACACTTGTCATTTACCTTAAATAAAATATTTATTAGGTAGTGTTTATTTTTATTATAAAATAACCATGTACAAACGTTTTCTTAGACCAGGCTAGGTTATAATTGGGACTGGCTACTGATAAGGCAATAGCTTCACACAGTGCCTTGTAAAGGTTCTATGCTTTGTAACTGACTAGCCCAGTAATAATACATAAAAAAAATCAGGTAGGTAGGTGCTGTGGTATGCAGATCTTCACGGAGGATCGGGCATAACGCAACTTCTTTCTCATTTGGTCATTTCGAAGAAGATAATTCGAATATCAATTTCAAAGGTTTGAAATGGTATTCGATGTCATGATTCAAAATGATTGAAGATCTGGCCTTGCGCCATTCAGTGTTTGATCATTGAGAATTGATTGTTTGATCTTTGCAGGTTCTGCCCTTCGCTTATGTTGGCGAATATGACGGGCGTCCGAAGCTGAGCATCCCAACCTCTTCCATCCTTAGCTGAGGCCCGCGTCGTGCAGTAGCAAGTTTATAAGCCATATCAAGACGCTGATGCTACGCCGCGAGTCTCAAGCCCTTATTTGTACGGAGTGCTACATATCAGGTGCAGAAGTTTCAATGGAAGGACCATGGAAAGGGGAGAGTGACATGGTTTACGTCCCCTCTCAATGGCCCTCCTTTGTTATTGGCCTCTTTTCATTAATTTTCTTTACAGCGGGGTGTCCGCATGGGCAAAACTCCCTTTTTCCAATTAAGGAGGGGAGGAGGGTTTATGTTGGCCCTCATACTCAGTGGTCCTCCGCCTCTGAGGCCATAACATGGGCACTCCGACAAAATATGCATGTGAGGGAGAAGACAATGCAATTTTGTGCACTCACATGTTATATCTTTTGGGCATAAAGTGATAAGGGCATTATGGTACAAGGACGTTTTGGTAATATAGGGACGTTATGGTAATCAATGGGGGGGAGGCAGTTGTGGTATGCAGACCTTCACGGAGGATCGGGCATAACGCAACTTCTTTCTCATTCGGTCATTTCGAAGAAGATAATTCGAATATCAATTTCAAAGGTTTGAAATGGTATTCGATGTCATGATTCGAAATGATTGAAGATCTGGCCTTGCGCCATTCAGTGTTTGATCATTGAGAATTGATTGTTTGATCTTTGCAGATTCATTGTGATTAGCTCGCGGAATAAGTGTAATTTCGAGCATAGGCGTGCAATAGCACTTAATAAGCGGTGTCTTAGTTTTTCAGATGTGATGTTATATAAAAACAAATTATATTGTAACGAAGAAGAAGCAATCTTTTTAATTATATTAGCGATTGAAGGAGAATCCAGCTGTTTTAATAATTGCCCCCAAAAGACATCTTGCAGTACTCACCCTTCATTGATAATTTTCAATTTGTAAAGTGGCTTTGACTTTACTTTTCCAAGAAAATATCGCTGATATGACGTCAGGCCTTGCGCTACCCGCGCAGAGCATCATTTTCCCGCCAGCACACCGGATTCAAAGAAAACCAGCCAAAACCAACCTTATGACAAATGCTTTCGACGTTATTTCACTGAAATGGTCAAACAGAAATCAGAAAGAAAGCTTTGAAATAACTGCGGCAGTTCAATGTGGTACAAACAATGAAATTCAATCAAATAAAATAAAAAATCTAACACTATGTAACATGGGTGTCGGAATTAAGTAGTCACTTATTTAATATAAATGCGTACCTAAAAACGCAGTTATCTACTTTAATTTCTCACTACATAAACTGTTAAAAACAGTTTGTGTAATTATACACAAAATATGTGTATATCATGGCAAAACGACAGCCACCCGCCATTTCTAATTTTCTGTGTAATTTCAATTTGGAAATGTACTTATTCGGAAATGTCCGTTTCCGATTAATAATTCACTAGCACCTTTTCTAAACTTTTACGATTCAACTTTAATCGTAAAAGTTTTAACAATGGGCAACGAAACTTTGCATGAAAGTTTAACAGAAAAAAAAAGAAATATCCAAAGAGGTGCGAGTGACCGGTGACGAAACAAAAAATTTACTCACTCTAGTGTTGCCAGAGTCGTAAATTTATAATCAATATCAAATCAAACAAATTACCGATTTAATTTAAAAAAATCAAGTTACATCATTTAAGTAATGTTAGTATGTAACGATAAAATAGCATGCACGAGAAAACATCTATATTATCGTAACGCTATTTTACTCTAATTGAAACGGTTTAAAACTCTTTCTTCGCATTTTGTCAACTCAGAAAGATAAACACAGTAATCACGTCCAAAAACTAGATAACATGCACTTTATTGGCGTATTCAACAAAATTAAGAGAATGTTCCCACTAATCATACCCTCTCTTAATTTTAGAGACTGTAGGTACACTTGTCTGTACATCTCCCAACTGTGAATGAACACTTACACTCACCTTAACTTAGTCCATGTACACCCAGCTGTACACGAGAAACACTCGAACACTTACACTCACAGTCTCAGCCGTGTACACCAGATTGTACACGGCCCTACAGTGACTGAACACTTACATTCACTTTAACGTAGCCCATGTACACTCAGCTGTACATGAACTTTACCTTGAGCGAACACTTACGCTCCCATTCTCAGCCGTGTACACCAGATTGTACACGGTCCTACAGGGAATGAACACTTTCATTCACTTTAACTTAGCCCATGTACACTCAGCTGTACACGGGCCTTACCTTGAGTGAATATTTACACTCACATTGTTAGCCGTGTACACCAGATTGTACACGGCCCTAACAGTGAATGAATACTTACATTCACTTTAACTTAGCCCATGCAGACCTAGCTGTACACGGGTCTTACTTTGAGTGAACACTTACACTCACATTCCAGGCCGTGTACACTAAATTGTACACGGCCCTAACTGTGAATGAACACTTACATTCATATTCCTAGCCGTAATATAACGAAATAGCAAATTATCTCTGTTTATCCTTATGGAACATGGCTGTTAACTTGTTTACTATAATCAATAAGTACTGGCTAAAACATAATTGATATTGATTATGATACAATCGATGCTGGCAGCATTACGTCCCTATTGATTACGTCCCATTACGTCCCGAGTGAATGAAAACTCTTGTTTATTAAAAAAGCTACTAAATGCTTCAAAACATTGACTCATTAACTAGTTTACCACAGAAAAATAATCCCAGCTTTTTCCACCATGACACAAAAAGGTTTAATTAATTTGTGAATTTCGCTTTATTCTAATTTGCTTCGCTAAATATAAAAATCATCGTAAAACATTAAATCAGCTCAAGACAACAACGGATATCTGAATGAACGGTATATCCATTCCCGAGTGTCCGCCACCGATCTCATGTACAAATCTTTTATGTGAAATACCAAACACAAAGAAATAACACTTTCTCTACGTAACAGGCGTCATCCACTCTAGATGATGACACCTAATAAATGGGGCCACTTGCCCCCGAACAGCTTCCAAAACCACCCCTCATAGCTGTCCCTGACCACCAAATCTCTTTGCTTTACATAGAACTATGCCTTCCAATATTACATATGTAGTTCCCTATCTCTATATGGCGTGACACAAAAACACTTACCCATCACAATGGCTTAGTTAGATACGTTACTCAGCTAACGTATCTCTGTATTAGGCACTAGCACAAACAAAAAGATTTGTAACTCACGATTTCTCTTGTGTTAGGATCACCGCCATTACTCCAGCCTAAAGCCCCGTAGTACCAACCGTAGTAGCTACTTGCCGCCTCCTCGCTGATTGGTCACTCCGCGGTCCGTCCTGCCAACTTGAGCGCGACAGAGTCTGTCATACTTGCGTTTCGTTCAACGTTGGCAATAAAATCGCGTCTCGCGACACAGTTTACAGAATGTGGTCAAGACTGCAATATTAAATTTCCAACCGGTTAGAAAATTTGGGCCTGCTCCGGCCGAAAAGAAACAAAGAACCCTCAAAATTGGAACGCTGCTTGCGTTTCGTTTCACACCATTTATGAGATGTGTTCATAATTATTCGGATTAAAAATTGTTTGTTCGAGTAAGAAAAGACATTAGAAGTACCAAATCTTAGGATCACATTGCCAGAAAACCAAATCAAAGTTACCATGAGAAAATGTTATTGAGATTGCCATTGTTATTATCAATAACAAAACTATACGTTTAGTTCACCAAGCCACGCATAGATATCGTTAGCTGTCTCAAAAGTAAACAAAATACCATTACACAACAGAATGCACAGAAACTCTAAGGTCGTTGATGAATGAGTGAGTCAGGACCCTGGATTTTATACATTAACGTCTTGCTATAATAAGGTAGAAAAGTTGAAGAAAAGACTTGGATCACCTTGTATAACTAACTGAATCTAACGCAAATTAATGAAATGTTCTGTAATTTTCCACATGTTGAAAGAAAAAATAATAATGCGATCCCAAAATTCTATGCTAATATCATTTGAGTTTGGTGTTTTCACAGTGATGGCGAAGAAAAGTTTGCTTTTAGCTTTGGTCGTATATTTCTCAATGATAGTCACTGGTTTCTTGGCTGACGAAGGTGATGTAAGTGCAAGAAAGGCTTTTTATTTACATCAAAGCACACTGATAACTTCCTTAGAAATTAATTAATTGATCTACTTCTTTTTCCTAGTCCAATTTCTCATTCGGGGTACACGTCTTGACTATGATCCAAGATTTTGCCGATCAGATAGTTATCGACTGTCATATGACCTGCGTGATCCTGTTAACAGGTAGATCCTGACTGAATCGAAATATGATACATTACTCATTCAATCGCCTAAATGTGTAGGTTTCCTCACGATGTTTTCCCTCACCTTACGAGTGGCTAGTGTGCAAATAACCGCAGTTTAGTCGTACTACTGGGAACAAATAAAATTTTAATAGCATTTATTATCCAATAAAAATAGCCACGCGACATTTATGGTTTCTAACTGCAATAGTTTTGGTTGTGAGTTGATAGGTATATCAGCCAATCAGTAGTTCAAATTATTTTTAAGTTTTACACGTTTATGGATGAAATCTTAAAAAAAAAATTTTTTATTGACTTTTCAGAAAAAAACGGAATTACGAAGTTGGGTAAGGATTTCAGTAACACGCAGCTAACAGTGTTTTTTAAAAAATGTGTTGGCCAATTAATTACCGTTTTTTAGATAGTTTAACCGACAGTCTTTAGAAAAATCATACAATATGCAATAGTCGACCGGAGGCACTTTTTCTGAATCATTCCCCTTGTATCTCGATATATTTTATTGATTTGCGCGGATTCGTCTCTCCATAAAACATGTGTGACCAGCTGACGCCTCACATGTTCAATTTCAGCTAACTAATTTAAAGTAATCTAATACACACATCAACACGGTCTATAGACTAGAAGAATTATCTGAAAAGCCTTCTCCTTTTGATGTTGAACGGCATTTAATGTAACAGTTTGACACCGGGTTTTTTTAGACTAATTCGACCCTGCTGAGCTCGATTTTGCCCGGTGACAGACCAATTTCAACCCCTACCTTTATATTTTATATTCCCTTTATATTTTATATACCTACTTTATATTCTTAGGTTTTGTATACAATGACTGTGTTCATACTTTCCGTTAACGCATATATATCGTTGACTAGCACCCTGTAAAAGATTTGCTTGCTTATCTTTAGAAACCTACTTCTACGAAATATAAATAATAAATATGTAGGTAGTTTATGAGGGGGAATGGTTGTTCTTATTCGCAAGTTCGGCGCTGTAAGTTGCCAAAAGTGAACGAAACTTATACGACTGTTAATAGGGTCTTGTTTTGTAGGTTAATACATCAAGATTGATTCATTCAGCGGTTTCCTTACAAAATAGCGAAAATACAGTTAAAATTAAAAACTTTGAAATTTCAGTAGATGTTACTCAAAAACTATAAGACCTATAAAAATAAAATCCATATCATGTGGTAGGTAATTTAATGTAGATTAATTTTGTCATTGACAATTTTCTTCTAGATCCAACAGTTTTTGTACAAAACGGAGAAAACTGTGGCGAGATACATATTTTCAATGAAGAGGGGGGGGGGGGGGAATTGGTCTGACACCGAGCAAAATCGAGCTCAGCAGGGTCGAATTAGTCTAAAAAAACCCGTTGTCAAACTGTTACATTCCATGCCGTTCAAAGTCGTAAATTTCAAAAATTCTTCTAGTCTACTAGGGATATTGCACGATTTTTCATACAAAAGAGGTCTGTTTAAGAAGCTATAAAAATACTCAAGATACATGGAGGGCTATAATTTTCAGATGAGCAAGTGCTAAACTTGAATTTTAAGTTCTAGTTAATAAATTTAGTTTTTCTTTAAATTTGTAAAAAAATTGCGTAAATTTGACCATTTTCATACAAAAAGCAAGCGAAAAGTGCATTCTTGTTTTCCTTTCCGTCACGTTTTCACAAATTTCAAGTAAAACAAAATTTATTGACTAGTTTTTAAAATTCAGGCTTAGCACTTGCTCATCGGAAAATTATAGCCCTCCATGTATCTCGAGTATGCTTTTATAGCTTCTCAAAAAGGCCTCTTTTGTATGAAGAATCGTGCAATATCCCTAGACCGTGTTGATGTGTATATGAATGTTAGTTTTATATTATACATGTTATTGCTGTATTCCAGTTCTTTCCAGACATTTACGCGCCAATTCAAGGCGGTCAAGTTAGTGTAAATCAAAATGTTCAGCAATACGTAAGTTTTTATATATATTTTTATGTTTGAACGCACTAATGTGATATTTAAACTAGATTTTACCTAAACCCCATTTTTTTTGCACGCCATTTTTTTAATTTTTGCTATTTAATAAAAATCAAGCGATGTCCGTCGCCATCGCTTGATTTTTATTAAATAGCAAAAATTAAAAAAAAACTTTAAAAAATCGAGTCTAGGTTTCATTAAATCTAATTTTTTTATAATATTGCTGCAAGTCCCCAATAGAAACCAGAACTAGGTGCTAAAAGGACTATCTTAAGCACTGTTTATACACAAGCGCCGCACGAAGACTTGGCATGGTGACGCCAAAAATAGAAGCACGAATAGACGTACGACACCTGAAGATTGAGCGATGGATTAAAAAAAACCTTTGCCAAGTAGCTACTATGATTCATTTTACGTCGCTTTAATCGCCGCGTCGCCACGCCACGATATATGCGTGACATTATTTTCATGTCAATGTTCTACCTGTTCCGTACATACACTATTATGCTATAGAACGGGAGCAAATAATTTTGTTGTCACATCTTGATCCGCCTTCTCTTTCTATTGAATAGCTTCTCTACGGAACAAAAACCACATCGATATGACAAAATGTGTTTCTGGCAGAATAAAAGCGTCACAGTAGCATCATACTTCTGTAGTTCTAAACTGTCTTATTCATATTTAAGTTTAAGTTTATTTGTAATTTTGATTGGTGTTTCACTATGACATTAAATAAAGACATATATACATACACTCACGCCTGTAATCCCTTACGGGGTACCTAAGCAGAGCATCAGCGGTTTTAGCGGTTTTAAATAAATATTTTATCTATATATCGAAAATTATGTTGAACGTCTATGTTAGCTATGTAGGAGTGTTGTTATTAGTTTCTATAACCACATTTTTTCGTATTTTTAGCAAACAGGGGCCCCGTACTGGCCCTATCCATACTACCCATATTACGGATAGCGGTCTTGACCGCTTAACCTTTTACTCAAAGTGAGTTAATTTCTTTTACGTAGTTCTATACAGAGGATTCTTCTACATTTATCTAGGAGTGAATGAAATACCTAGAAAGTGCCAGCTTTAAGTTCTTCCCAGACATACTGTAGAAGCTAACTAGTGGAATCCGAGGGATAAAGCCGCTCTGTTGTATCGTGTGTGAAAGGCTGACAGCTTATAACCACTATATTCGTACTCATTTTATATTTAGTTATTTAAGAAGCCGATATATATTTTCACTTAAGGGTATGAGCCCCTCTTCAAAACACGAAGGGAATTTAGGACATAGTCCACCATGCCGCTGCCTGGCCCAATGTGTGATGATGGACCGTGCTTTTTGAAAGCGAATTAGTTGTGTAGGTTTCATCACGTTGTTTACCTTCAAAATCATACATAATTCCGAAAAGACG
Organism: Aproaerema taeniolella; assembly: GCA_949987775.1. Lineage (NCBI taxonomy): Eukaryota > Metazoa > Arthropoda > Insecta > Lepidoptera > Gelechiidae > Aproaerema > Aproaerema taeniolella. Next base: position 7,751,974 of record OX465265.1, on the reverse strand, counting down.
AATTTAGTAGTACATGCTCGCACCAGAATTGGAACACACTATATGTCGGTTACAAGTCTGGTTGAGTACCAACTGGGCTATCATCGCTTTATTTTTTTATTTCTTATAGTTTGTTAATGCTCCAAAACAAAACTGCGCTCCAAAACGGTCGTAATCGACGTGAAAAAAAATATGTACGCATTCAGACCGCTGGGTGAAACATGCAGCATGATGGGTCCCAATAGATAGGCACCGACATCAAGGGAGATTGATGAGGAATCAGTGGTATAAATCATCAGATTTATACCACTTTAAAAGGTTTTGGGAGGGAAAAACAGCCCAAGGAAAAGCTGGCAGACAGAGAGGAGGTTTTTCCCCAGCAGCGAGACACTTTCCTTTTTTAATTAAGTATATTTTTGAAATTAATCCCCTTCGTGTTTCGGAGGGAAGCTCTTACCCTTTGGTGGGGACGTATAGGGGAGACTGAGGACACTTGATCTTTCCAACACACTTGGTGCATTAAGTTTTTACAGTAACTAATCAATTTACTAGATCAATTTAAGTAGCTCTGTCTACGGCCTGGCATCTAGACAGAGTTCTTAGAGCTACTTTAAATTGATCTAGTGGGTTTAGTTACTGTAAAAACTTAATGTACCAAGTGTGTCGGAAGGATCAAGTGTCCTCAGTCTCCCATAGGTATATGGGCTGGTAAGAAGAAGAAATTAGTATTTAGTAAGTTTACTAACCGGATTTCTTTTTTCAGATTGGTTTTGTTAATAAAAGTGACAACATACAAGTAGTCTCTAAATAAAATAACAAGCAATTTAATGATTTAAAACTAATAAAACCAAAGATATAATGAAAAAACAATTGATTTTTAATTTTTACCTGTAAACTTCTCGTTTGAAAGAAATTTTGTAATGGGCTATGTATGACATTTTAAAAATATTTTTATTTTCGTTTAATTTATTATTTAACATAAAGGAATAAGGTCCCGTTTCTTAAAAAAATATTTAAAAAATCTATCTTTTGAAATAAAAATATAATAATTAAAAGATTCTCAGTACGGTAAACTAATCCTAAGTACAGCATTATATGCAATCGTATTCCTTTGCCAAACTGTCATGTCAATTAAGAAAAAAAACAACCTGTTTCATTTTGTATTTGGTTGTTTATTTCCGAGTTTTGTTGGTTGTTACTTCAGGTAAGTTGGTAGAATCAGCTCTAACGAACTGAGCGGTATCCATAGTGGCGGAATCCAGTGTATTGCAAAAGTTCGAAAGTTCAGGAAGCATAGCCAAATCGTCAGTCAATATCAATGCAAATAATCAAAACCACGAAACAGAAGGTAACGGTAAAGTCCAGGTAGCAAAGACAAGTCGTCAGTAAATATCCAAATAATCAAATCCACGAAACAGAAACAAACTCAACAACCAACAACTCAAAAACACAAAGGTTATGTTTATGTGTCAACCAAATGTCAAACGTCTTTTTTTTACTTTGGCAAAGGAATTAAACCGTATAGAATGCTGTAGTAAGCAACAAATCGTAACCAAAATTAAAAAAAAAAAACATTATTTTTTTATTTATGATCAAAATTATTTGATATCTTTTTATTTGAATATAGGACCTCAAACCTGCTTAAACTAAAAATCAAATTATTTTAAAAATATTGCACATAGCCCATTCCAGTAACGAGATGAATATGCTTAACATGCCGTGAATGTATGGCATTTTCGACGTAGTTACACTGCCTCTTGATCGACGGGTCCTGGGTTTTATTCCAGGTCGGGGCAAATATTTGTGTTTATTGGGTGTCCTATCTTGCTTGTGAGATAGAGAGAGATGGAACTAGTGGAGTAACCGCGCGCCGCCTTACAAATATCAGTGAAATATCACTAAAATGTTGCAACAAACAATCGCCCTAGATTATACTTCTATTGGTTAAGTACACTGAGAAATAAAACTATGAACGAACACTAGTGTAAATAAATCTATTTGCGACTGTGAAAATGGAAAGGTACAACTTTCGTGAATGTCGTTAAGGTTCACAATTAGAGTGATGAGCTAATTGTAAATAGCTCTTATTGATTACCCCGAAAGTTGTACATTTTACAGTCATATTTGTCAAATCGTTAAGTTTGGCTTATACTAGGTATCTCTTAACTAGTACCTATCAAGTAATTATTGTAATACCTACCACTATACTCGTAAATACAGCGGGTTATAGAATATCATCAGCGGGAAATGAATCCACGATTTTAGTAGGTAGGTAGAGCATCATCATAGCATTTGTGAAATGTTAAGTAGGTATTCGAATATATTTTGTATTTTTTTTATTAGGGTTCCGTATCCAAAGGGTAAAAACGGGACCCTATTACTAAGACACCGCTGTCCGTCTCTCACCAGGCTTAATCTCATGAACCATGATAGTCAGACAGTTGAAGTTTTCACAGATGATGTATTTCTGTTGCCGTTATAACAAAAAATACTAAAAAACAGAATAAAATAAATATTTAAGGGGGCTCCCATACAACAAACGTGATTTTTGCTAATTTTTATAGAAAATGCATGATTTTGTGATAGATAAGTGAATAGGTAAACGAGCGCGTCTCGCCAATTAACTTCGCAGTTAGGCTTACGTAGTAAACTATTTATTAATCTGTGGTTAGGCAAGTAGACTTTATGTGTAACCAATATATGTACACACTTATTTGTTAATAAATAATTAAAAAAAGAAAGAAAAAAAGATATCAAAATCACACTATCATAAAGATTAGCATTCATGTAATACCGGTTTCATTTCAAGTACAGATGGTTATTAATTTGCTTACCAATTGATTTTCTAGTCATGCCTGCTGAATAATCTCAAACATAGAAGTTAAATGAAAATACTTGTCTAATACTTTCTCTAATTATTGAAAGAAATAGCAACCAGTACCTATTATAATACTCTCGAAACTCAAGCATAATTATAGTCGCAATTATTTATAATCACCGACAAAAAAGGGAGTTGTTATAAAGTTGACTTGTTTATCTATATGTCTGTGTATCTTGTGTTTCTCTCTGTAGCATCGTAGCTCCTAAACAGATGGTCTGATTTTAATGCGGTTTTTTTGTTTAAAAACTGAAATAAACGAAATGGTTCTTAAGCTAATGGTTCTTAAGCGAATGGTTCTAAAGCTGAAATATTTGATCAAAATTGGTTTAACCGTTTACAAGTTAAAAGCAATTGAATGTCGGGGGTAATACAAGATTTTTAAGGTTCCATATTTACTCGCATAAAATTGAAAGTCCTCGTAGCCCAGTGGCTCTCTCTGATCTCAACCAATCAGTGAAGTTTAGCAACGTACACAGAGGTAGGGAACCTAATGAGTGACCAAAGCGACAATTTATCACGAGCTTTTCCGTGCTTCGGAGGGAACGTTAAGCTGTCGGTCCCGGCTGTTGTCGACTGACTACAGTCGTTAAAACCAAGTCAGAGGCCATTGTCACATCAACATTTTCTGTAACGACAGAAAACACTATGTTCCTAAAACCAATAGATCCTAACGAAACTTATAAAATTATAAAACACCTTAAAAATAAGACGAGCTTTGGTATTGATGAATTACCCCTATATTGGTAAAGCATTGTGCAGATGTACTTGCGGAACCATAAACTAAGATTATTAAGCAATCATTTGAACAAGGAATTGTACCACATCTCATGAAAACCTCACTAATTAAACCCATTCCAAAAAAAGGTGACTTAACTAATCCTAACAATTACCGCCCAATTTCATTATTACCAACGTTTGCGAAAGTCTTAGAAACAGCAATGGCTAATCGAGTAAACTCATTCTTTGAGAAATATTGTGTGTTTGACGAAGACCAGTTTGGCTTTAGGAAGGGCCGTTCAACAACTATGGCTGTCTATACATATATCGATAATTAATAAAGGATACCACGTAGTCGGAGCTCTACTCGATATGAGTAAAGCTTACGATCGAGTTTCCCATCAAATATTATTGCGTGAATTGTATAGCTTGGGAGTCCGAGGAGTAGCTTATGAATGGTTTAGATCTTATTTTTATGAACGCAAACAAATAGTGGAGATTGAACACTGTGAATATGAAACCGGTTTTATTACAAAACAAAGATCCGCAACCATTTCCGTGACAAACTCAATACCGCAGGGCAGCGTTTTGGGATGTCTGCTGTTTTTAGTCTATGTAAATCGACTCCCAAAAATTATAAAAACCAAAGATATGCAATGTGTACTATATGCCGATGATATTTCAGTTATTTTTTATTCGAAAGACGCAACAGATATTAATAGTATTAATAACGCAATTGAACATAAATTAAAATATATTGAAAATTGGTTAGCGACATATAATTTACAAATTAACTATCAAAAAACAAAATTGATTAATTTTAGACCACTCCAGCGACAAAAAATAATTTTGAAAACACAATTAAATTATATGGTTCTGGAACAGGTTGACAACTGTAGTTTGCTAGGTATAGACATTGACGAATGTATTAACTGGAAGGAACACGTTAATCGTATCTCTTCGAAACTGTCCAGCTTTACATACGCCCTTTATGAGCTCAAGCGTTCGACTGACGTCCAAGCATCTCTTCACGCATATTACACATACGCTCACAGTAGATTACAATACGGGGTTATTGTGTGGGGAAACAGTACGGATGCCAAAGATGTATTCATTCTACAAAAAAAATGTATTAGAATTTTATCCAATATAAGAATAACAGACAGCTGTCGACCGTATTTTAGGCTATACAAAATTCTAACATTAACTAGTATATATATATTTTTTGAATTAGCAAAATTTGTTCAGAAAAATAAAGGATTGTTTCTTCAAGTTAAGGACGGATACTCTAGACAACTGAAGATGAACCTACGTCACAAACACAGACTAGCGCTTCCTAATATCAATCTGGAGATGTATAACAGCAGTGCCTTTGTGATAGCTGTTAAAGTTTACAATCACATACCCCAAGAAATAAAAACGGAAGATAATCTTAAAGTATTCATCCGGAAACTAAAAGAGTATCTCGTAGAAAAATGTTTTTATACGATGGAAGAGTTTTTTTCGAATAGAGAATAATAAAATAAATCTCGTCACGGTCTGGATAGAACAACAAATAACTCAATATGTATTTTAGTTGTAGGTATTTTATTTTATTTTATTTGTCAAATCTGTTAATGTTTTTATTATTAACTAGTATTTCGTCCGAGACTTTTTTCTTTTTTTTGTGAATTTGTCCAATATTTTCAATAGTTATTCTGCTATTCGGGATGGAAACAAATACAACAAATCAAAAACCAAGAAAATCGGTCTAGCCGTTCTCAAGTTGTAAGTGTTCGAACAAACCCGATTTTGTTTTATATATCAAGACTATTTTATTTAAACATTGTTATATGTATTGTTTGAGTGCAGTGCCCTAACAGGGTTTCACGTTGGAACTACTTTTAGACTGTAAGAACTATTGTAACACACGAAAGCATGAAATAAATAAATAAATAAATTGTGCGGTTTGAAAACTCCACCAGGGTTAGCCAAGTTCGCCACATACCTACTTGACTATACTCACACGATAAGAAAAAGAAGAATTGAAAGCCCAATTTTTTATCGCATATCCTTTTACGTATTACGATATTTTGTCATACAGTACGTCGTTATAATAAAATAACGTTACGCGAAAAAAAATGTATGCGTAAAAAGTTATGGGAAAAAAATTAAAGCTTTAAATTTTATGCGAATGTAATGAGTTCAAGCGAATAAAGTTGCGGGGAAGTGAGACAATCATCTCCCCGCACTAGTACTTTAGCGCGATACTACGTGAAGACAATCATCTCCCCGCACTGATTGCACTTTATCTCAATCTCTTCCCCGTTGGTCTTAAGGAATAAGAAGTACGGAGGATATGTGAACAGCGGTGTTTCCCAAATTCTATGTTTTTCATTGCTTAATGAAAGCTTTATTTTCAACTAGCTTTCCGCCCGCGGCTCCACCCGCCTGAACTATAGGTTATATCGTGCCCAACTGAGGAATAAAATGTAGCCATGTCCTTTCCCAGGCTCTAAGCTATCTTTGCACCAAATTTCATGAAAATCTGTTCAGTAGTTTAGGTGTGAAAAGACGGACAGACAGAAAGACAGACAGACAGAGTTACTTTCGTATTTATAATTTAGTAAGGATTATTTCCAATACTGTCTTGCACTAATGAAGTGTAAAACCAGTTTAATAACCAAAGCACATGGCACATTTGACATAAATTCTGACAGCTATTAATAATAACAAAAATAATAAAATTGTTTATTTAGTAAAAAGTTCCTACTTGGGTAAAAATAATGCTGTTAACTTAAAGTGCTATAGTGCTAACTATACTAATAATATGGCCGAACTAGGTATGAAAAACCTGTATCTCGGGCTTCTTAAGCGCTAAATAAAAACTTTGTGACTTATTTCATATTACAAAAAGGAATAGTTATAAAACAAATATAAAATAGTTCATAGTAACTTAGGTCTAGATATAACTAATAAGTTTATTTACTTAAGATTAGTTAAGATTATCTTAAAATTGACATTAAATTATCGGATTCGTCGTAGGACAAGGTCCGAAGGTAATTATTAACAATTTTCTTACAATGAAAGGAATTATGATGGTATATATTTAATATCCCGTTTAACTTATTACATAAACACGGGCCAAGAAAAGTGAATTTATTAGTAAAAATGAATTTTGAGGTTGAGTGGGATCGGAAAACGATATCCTTTCGTCTTTTGTTATTGTTATCAGAGGTGTAGTTAATCATTTTGTGCTGTTTTAATATAGTGCTCGAAATAAAAAGTTGTCTTACAGTCAACACGTCACATGATTCGTATAGTTGCCGAGTAGGATACAAAAAAGTGCGTAAAGTGGACACTTTTAGCACAGCTCTCTGAGCTTTTTCAAGCATAATCATATAAGTTTTTGGGGCCCCTCCCCAGGAACTTATACAGTATGTTATTATGGATTGACACAGAGAGAGATATACTCGTCTAGTTATTAAGGGGTCAGCAATGTAGCGCAATGTTTTAAAAACAAATATCAATTTGCGTATTCTATTGGTCAGAGTCTTGATATGTTGCTGAAAAGACAGAGTGTTGTCTAACGCCGAGATTTTTGAAATGTATAGTACGTAGTACTGTGGGACAACGGCACGTGTCGACTAAAGGCATAGTGCAGTTATGTGTAAATATAAGTAAGTCTGGATTAGTTGCGGCGCGCAGGTCACGTATAGAGAAGCGCATGTACTTAGTTTTTTCAGCATTTAGTGTTAGTAGATTAGATTGAAGCCATTTGTTTACAAAATTAAAACCTTACTGAGCGACATCGTAAACTGTGACGCTCGTGTCAGCGGAAAACAGTGGCGCTGTGTCGTCAGCATAAGATATGATTTTACCTTGTTTCAGCTCAAGGCTGCAAAGATCATTTATGTAGAAAAAAAAAGGACTGGGCCTAGTATGCTACCTTGTGGCACGCCAAAAGGTGCATTTTTCTGTTCAGATCTGACGACATTTTCCACCCTCACACACTGACAGCAACCAGATAAATAGTTTACAAAAGTTTAAGCTGAACACCGCGGATACCTAGAGCTTCTAATTTAAGTAATAGAATAGGAATAGAGACAGTATCAAATGCTTTAGCAAGGTCCAAAAAATACCTATTAATTCGTTGCTTTTACCTAGTTCTTGGGCTATTAAATCGGTCAAATGATGTACAGCGTCCGCAGTAGATAACTTCGATCTAAAACCAAACTGCATGTTGGATAACAGCGAGTTTGTTTCTAGGTAGTTGATTAGACTACTGTTAACGTACTTTTCTAGAATCTTTGAAATTGAGGGGAGAATTGAGATAGGTCTGTTATTTGATATTATGTCCTTGTTTCCTGATTTAAATATAGGGATCACTATTGCCTTTTTGAGACACTTCGGGAAAATACCTTCAAACAGACACATACCTACGAAAAATGTGTGTCGTAGGTGGTATAGTGTATAGATCTATGTATTCCTGTATAACCTATGTATAGCGCATTATTCAATCTACAAACAGTCTCAAACCATCATCTGGTGTTTTTACTCGTCTCTCCAAGTCCTCACCGTACATGGCGACCCATGCCATATTTGGTTCGGGGTGTCGTTTTCGGAGCGCAGTCGCTAGGACGAGCCGACTTTAGCGCGAAGTGAATAATAGACGTTTAAATTGCAAAAATTAATGAAAAAAATTTTTAAATATGGGGAACCAAAATACCACACCGGCACCGGCACCGCGTCCCCGTGATCAAGATATAATCACGCAAATTGGGTACACCAATCAAATCGAGCAACATAAGGCGTTTATTGTGCAGAACATTTACGGCATTTATTGGGTGCTATATCTGCTACTGGTTATCGTCGTTGGACTGCAGTGCTGGTATTCTTTGCGTTGCGATACATGAACGCAAGAATAGTGCGATATTTTTTTTATGTTTATCAAAAAACAATCGCGAGTGCAACATATTATAATAAAGAAGCTATATATTGAACATTTCTTAGGAACTATGTAAGTGCAAATTGAAACATGGACAGTTAAGTTTTAAGTTTTATATAAATCAAGTTAAGATAAATAAGTCTTTTATATTATAAAAAAGATTTTAGGTCAATGTGTAATCGATAAAAAAAAGCTTATTAATTAATTAGTGGTGCGATTTTTATGGCAATATTTATTAAAAAACTTATGGAACATTTATTGGTTATTAGACAGTATTTAAATAAAATTGGACCTAAACGGCGATGTACGAGTAGTAAAGTAGCGAGTAAATTAGTGTAAGCAGAAGAATTAGCTAAGGAATATAATACTTATATAGAAAAATTAGTAAGGTGTTAGAATTTAAAAAAAAAGTCAGAAAATGAACTAATAAAAAAGTACTGTGCGGAATTCAAGAAACTATACGGAGAAGTAAAGACATTGTGCACAGAAAAAGGAACCGGAGAAGAAAATGACGAGTTAAGTGACAGTAGTGATAGCGAATATTCTACAAACATGGCAAAGTTTGATTTGGAAGTAGCGCTTAATCTTTTACCGGTAATGACAGATAAGGAGGACAACAGAAATAATTATATAATATTACGGATCAGTAATAGAAAGTGCGGAAATAGTTAAATTAATATCTTTTGTATTGAAAACCCGTTTGTCACAATCGGCAAAATTGAAAATTACAGGAAAATATGACACTGTATCTGGACTTGTTATGGACATGCGTAAGCATTTATTGCCTCAAAAGCAGCTACAGCACTGCAAACTAACTTACAAATAACTAGACAAAATAAAAAGTCCATATCGGACTTTGGCCAAGAAATTTCGGAATTGTTTCGAGATTTGACCATTTCCCAGGCGGTCGGATATACGGACCATTATAATATTTTGTGTCCATTTAATGAAAAGTTTGCGATAAAAAGGTTCGCCGAAGGTCTAAGAAATCGTCGAATCGCAACTATCATTTCAGCCCGCGATTATAAGACACTGAAGGACGCTATCCAAGCGGCTCAAGAAGAGGAAGCAACCTCAACATTTTCGGGATCAGCAGAAGTAATGGGAGCCCACAGGCAATCGCGCGGTAAGTTTAATAATCGCAGAAATTACAGGGGACAGCGAGGTTCCTTTAGGGGACAATATCATTCACGAGGTGGGCCAAACAACAATAATCATCCCCACAGATACCCACTACAACCCCATTTTCAGCAGAACAATTCGAGACGAGGATCACGTGGTAACCAAAGAGGTAGGTACAAAGGTTCTCGTTACCCTAATACGAAAAGGAATGTGAATGTATGTCACAGCAGCGCGTGCTCGGAGATGGCCCCGAGCAACAGCACGAGCTACCAAATACGGAAACATTGAATCACTTTTTTCGAGCCTAAATATGTACATGCATGCAACTGTTTACAAAGTTTCAATTCAATTAGCTGGACTAAATTTTAATTGGTTAGTTGACACTGTAGCATCAATTTTTGTCGTCAAGCATAGCTCAGTCGATAGTTTACGAATTCCAATTCATAACGAGAGACTGCGTATTAACGGGATTGGTGGAACTGTGTACTCAGAGGGATATGTATATTTAAAATTACATGTCAACGAGACAATTTTTGAAAATAAATTTTATGTTTTTCAGAATTTACCCTGTAAGACAGATGGAATTTTAGGACAGAATTTTCTACAGCGACATAGAGCGATATTAGATTTTGAATTAAATTAAGTGAATTTACACCCAGAAAGTGGTGAACCAGTGGCACTAAAGTTAACAAGTAAAAATAAAAACAAAGTATACACATCAACACGGTGTAGGGATATTGCAAGATTTTTCATACAAAAGAGGTCTGTTTGAGAAGCTACAAAAGCATACTCGAGATAGATGAAGAGCTATAACTTTCAGACGAGCAAGTGCTAAACCTGAATTTTCTATTATAATCAACAAAATTTGTTTTACTTGAAATTTGTGAAAACCTGACGAAAATGAAAAATTATTGTGCGTGAATTCGAATATTTTCATACAAAAAGCAGAAAAAAAGTGTATTTTCTTTTTCATTTCCGTCACGTTTTCCCAAATTTCAAGTAAAACAAAATTTATTGACTAGAATTGAAAATTCAGGTTTAGCACTTGCTCCTTTGAAAATTATAGCCCTCCATGTATCTCGAATATGCTTTTATAGCTTCTCAAACAGACCTCTTTTGTATGAAAAATCGTGCAATATCCCTACACTGCGTTGATGTGTGTATATTTGACTATTCCCGCTCGCAGCCAGAGTACTCACTATTTTGATGAACAAAAGTCAATAGAAAATTTTTGTGCGAAATTTCCCGACGTATTCAATTTACAAGGGGACAAATTAACTACTACGTCATTATACGAGCAAACTTTTGAACTAAAGCCACAAAGTAGTCCGGTACACACTAAACCATACAGATTACCTCAAACTCAAAAAGCGGAAATAGACCGACAAATACAAAGAATGTTAGACGATGGCGTAATTGAAGAAGCTAAGAGTGCATGGTCACGCCCCCTATTACTGGTTCCAAAGAAAATAGATTCATCAGGTATTAAAAAGTGGCGCGTATTTATAAATGACAAAGTCCAAGACAACAGGTTTCCTCTGCCAAACATTGCGGATATTCTAGATTCTCTATCAGGTGCTATTTATTTTACAACCCTTGACCTTTATCAAGGATTTTATCAGGTAAATTTAGAAAAAAGTAGTAGACCCTATATAGCTTTTACAGCAAAAAAACAATATCAGACGACCATACTACCTATGGGTCTTAAGACAAGCCCCAGCGCGTTCTCAAGGATGATAACGGTGGCTATGTCAGGATTAAATTATGAACAATGCCTAGTCTATCAAGATGATCTTTGTGTATTTGGAAGAAATCTCGAAAACCACAATAAAAATTTAATAGATATTTTTTCCCGTTTACGTAAAGTTAACTTAAAATTAAATCCCGCAAAATGTAAGTTTCTCCAAAAAGAAACACTCTATCTAGGACATATTGTGTCAGAAAAGGCGTGTCTGTACGGCAGTAGGACTAAGATGTGCCTGAACATCTTTAGGATGACATTTAAGATATTATCCCAGCCAACAGCGCAATCGTCTTTTAAATTTAGAACAATACGTTCCACCTCCTTTTCGTCGATATCTAAAATTACGAATGATTTTTTACAGTGTTGTTTTGGTAGGTAGGTGTTTGTGTTACAGCTACTTTGACTAAGTATCCGTTCAGCAAGGTTTTTACCCACATTAATAAATAAACCGTTAGCACTGTTAACAGAAAAAAAGGGGATGAATGTGTCGTGAGCAAATTTGAAGAGGATTTATTCTTTTTGGTCATAAAGTAATATTTTTAATATGTTTCCATATTAATTTACTACTATTTCCAACTACAAAAGAACTCAATTTTATTGTGATCTAATTTTGCCTTTCTTAGGATATTATTGCAGAAGTTTCTGTATCTCTTGAATGACGTTAGGAGAATGACATTTCCCGGGGATGATTTTGATTTCTTGTGTAAATTGCTCAGATTAATGAAATCCATTCTGTCCGATAGATGAAATCTTGATGACGTCACACCGTACTACCCAAAACGTCATTCCGACTCCTAAGGACTCCTATCCATGCTACCAAATAAGAAAGGCACTTTAAAAATTCTACGATGGCAATATTGCCAACTTTTCAATTTGGTCGCGTTATCACTTGCGTCGGTATACACAAGTTATACAGTCGGTAGCGGCGTTAGGGTAGGGCGCGGTTGGGCGACCGCCCGGGGCGCCGGATGAAAGGGGCGCTGCACGTCTACTTATTCGAACAGTTAAATGAGTACTCGAAATCTTGGTCTTTTATGTATAATATTAAAGATTCCGAAAAAACCCAACCTTGTCAAACTCTGTGGTGATCTCCAACTAAATCAGACATAGATGGTTGTATGTTGTGTGATGAACTCGTAAATCTAAGATAAATGATAACCTTTAAAAAGAATAAAATAAAATATTTTTAACAAAAAACTTACCCGCAAATTTAAATTTTTGGTCAATTTTTTGTTAAAAATATTTTATATAAATGGTTATTGCATTCCTTTCCCTATTTTCGCATGGGTTTGAATTGCAGTTGGGGGGCGCCGCGCCGTAGACATCTCGCCCAGGGCGCTGGTAGTGTTAAAACCGGCACTGTATACAGTTAGGATGGTAATGAGATTTGCTGTTTAAAAACAGATTTCGTAAAGTTTGTGGTGTGTTGGTGTACCAGAACAGGGACTGAGGACGAGGAAAATGTCCTGCATCGTGCGCGGTTGCAGATCGCATTCTGGAAACAAAGAAAACTCCCGTGAAAATATTAGTTTTGACGAGCATTTGACACTTTTTTGACAGTTAGGGCTCTACGCGGCATGAAATCGACGCAGTGATAAAAATATTGTCTTCTTGTTTCTTCGTCCGTAAATTTTTGTTTGAGTAACCAGGATAGCATTACAGTCGTAGGTTCCTGTAAGAATAGACTTCATCTATCGGACAGAACGGATTTCATTAATCTGAGGTAAATTGTCTCTATGTCTAATACAACGAAGGAGACCGGGCGTGATCCAAAGCTTATTGTTTTGATTTCTTCTACTTACTTTGACCTGTATAGTGTTGCGTAGTATTGCCTGCTGCGCATTTGTTTCATAAATACCATAAATACCATAAATACCCAGTTTCATAAAACAAATTTTGCAGAAATCGTCTTCCAATTTACTCATGTTTAATTTAGATTTTATAGTAGGGCTATAATGCTTAGGAACGCTTATATTTAAGTAGGACAGCTGTCCTACGTTTCTAAAACTCAGCTGAGTGATCTGTAATTGTTGAGTTAGTTGGAAAAGTATGCGCTGGAAGGAGCCCGTGAAATTACCACAGGTTCAGGTAGTCCTGACTTCCTGCGTTACTATATTCCGGGCGAATATTAATATTAATATCACCGGTTAGGATGATATTCTTAAATGATGACAGAGATTGGAGAGTTTTATCTAGGTAATTGGTAAAAATATTAAGGTTTCTGAAAGCCTATTCATGCCTGTTATCGCTAGATAATTACCTATTTTTATGAATAGACCAGGGGTTCCCTATCTTTTTCAGACCGCGGCGCACTAACATGTTCAGAATTTTGTCCCGGCGCCCTAACCTAGCTAGCTAGTCAAAATAGATAGGTACCGTTTAAAGAAACAGGTACAATGATACTAGTTTGGTAGAAAGGAACTAAAATTTAAAAATTAACGATTTGAAACTGAGTTTTTTATTTATTTTATTTATTACAATTATAACTGTTACGTCCTAACAAAGCATAGGCGTGAATTTTGTTTATGAAACATATATTTTAACAATTAAATGCAAATTACCTAAATTATTGCGTTCGTCTATTGTTCGTCCTCTAAAATGTCCCGTCGAATTGTTCTTTCCTTCGTCATCTGTCAAGTCTTAGTCAAAAACTATAGCTATGCACGAAGGAGTCCGCAACATCCTCCCCTTCAGTATTGGAAACCAATACTCAAAGTTCCGAGCGGACATCCAACTTGCATAGCATCATCACTGGTCGTCACCGGGTGTCGGTAAAGTCTATGTCCAGACCACTCTAAGAAGTCCGTCTAAGAGACGTCTGGTCTCGTTGATTTTGTCTCATTTGTGTTGGCATTGCATTAATTAAGTTGCCCATAGCTCTGTAAGGCTGCATGGGTTCACTTGTCGGAGAGGATTCAATCTATTCCTTTCACCTTGTACTATCTCCATGTGTAGGAACAGACGCCCTCTTTTTTTCTAGTATGGGGGTAGTATAGGTCAGCAAGTTCTTGCGTCTGCTTCTTTTTCCGTGGGGGGGAATCAAACCTCTTATGTGCTGTCAAAGTAATGTCTGGAGGAGATGTATCAATCATGGAGAGGTGTATCAAGGAATGGAATGTCTGGGTGAGGCCTGTCAGTATGAGGTCTGTCAAAGAGAGCAGGCTTGTCGTCGCGCCACAAATTACCCGTCTCAATCTTGTGATTGACAAGCATGGTAGTGTTTGTCAGACTGGTGATCGCCTTTGAACCGGACCACCCTTGTTAGTCCTGACAAAGGATTGGCGTCAATTTTTTAGAAACGTATATTTATAGAATTAAATACAAATTACCAAAATTATTGCGTCCGTCCCCTAAAATGTCCCGTCGAATCGTCCTTTATTTCTTCATCTGTCAAGTCTTAGTCAAAAACTATGGCTATGCACGAAGGAGTCCGCAACCATACCAAATCAAAAGAAACTATTTAAGAGAGAGTTAATATCGAATTAATAGTAAAGAGGGTTATAGAAAAACTTAAATAAAATACAGTAGCTACTTAGTCAAGCTCTTCCAGCTTGGTAATCTTCACACATTTTTCAAAGCGTGGCATTGTTCATTTCGTACCCGCAAATACTTAAGGGTTCGCAGTATGTTAAAGACAATCGCCTCGCGGCGCCCCTCTGTACTTTCCACGGCACCCCAGGGGGCCCTGGCGCAAAGTTTGGGAACCCCTGGAATAGACATTTGCAGTCCTTACAAGTTGGTTCCTCAACAGTAACTTTTATTTTATTAGATGAACCTTATGTATAATAGAGATAGGTTTTTAGTTTTTCGCCCATAATACAGCGAAACCCTTGCATCCCACTTATTGGCTTTTACAGTATGCCTGGGAAAAGTTGGCAGCTGGTACATTCTAAGTTATTCTTTCACCTAGTCCAGCCTGGAAGCGTGGGAACACTTAGGATGTTACTTAAAGTAAATCAAAGTAGTGAATTAAATAAACTCTACGCCTAATCGCAAAGATTTAGTCTTCTCCAAGAAGAATATCCAAGAAACTTCGAATTATACTCTTTCATCAGTGCCAAGATTTTCCTACGAGGAATAACAATTTTATGATTATGATTATGAACAAACAGTAAAGCCAGGCTTATAATAAATTAAAATATTAAATAACAATATAATTTAATATTTGAATTTATTGAATTTAATGTAATTAAATAATTAATTATTGTAATATTACAATTTTTTTATGGGACTACAAATGTTATTTGTTATGTGGTTATGTGCCTGAAATAAAAACTATTTTACTTTATTTATTTATAATTACGGCACTTTCATTCCTTGTAGTTGAAAAACTCTTTATTGTGTGAATTAGCAATTGATTTTCATTAATAATACACTGTGTCTCGTAATTATTTACAAATTGGTTGTTGAGAAAATTTTTGATTTCTCTCATTCATTATTTTGACGCATTTGCAGAAATGATTTTGGGAAATTGGTTGCCTATTTTTGGCATTTATTTTTTATTGACTCTTAACATTTCATTTGCTGGCGATAATGATACAGAAGTAAGAAAAACCACTATATTTGCAGTAGGAAGAAATAAATAAAAATAAATGTTTTTACAGCATGGGGCAGAAAAGTCCCCGAGTGGCGACCACGTACCGGAAGGCGCAGCGTAGGAAGGCCTCCCACGAGGTGGACAGACGATCTGGTAAAGATTGCGGGAAGCCGCTGGAAGCGGGTGGCGCAGGACCGATCCCTGGGGGAGGCCTATGCCTAGCAGTGGACGTCTTGCGGCTAACATGATGATGATGATGATGACGTATAGTGAGAGTATCCACTTTAATTTATTTTACTTTAAAATTAGTTTTAAATTAGCTTGAAATTAGTAAGCGAAACTTTATTGTATGATTCCACTCATAAAACTGAATAACTTTCCCTAAAGAAAGTAAGCGAAATTCCCATAAGTTATCGACCTCTAGAAGAGGCGAACATTTTTTTTATATTTCAACCTATGTTCCTAACGGAAAGTTGTTAAGTTTCATGTGAAGGATCACCAAAAGTTTTGCTAACTAATTTAAAGTCACCCCATTTAAATGTAAGCAGTCTTTAACGGCCGATTTGGTCGAGCGATAGTGACCCTGCCTCTTGATCAACGGGTCCTGAGTTCGATTACCGGTCGGGGCAAATATTTGTGTAAAAAGCGATGTTTTTTTTCTGTTCATGGGTATTCGTGTCTGTCTTTGTGTATTATCCTTTGAGAGTGTATCGTTTATTTATTTATTTGGTTTCAGGATGAAAATTCTTTACGAAGTTGGGTAAGAGCAAGCTTGTAATTGTTATATTATTGCGAAATGCCAGATTCAAGCATTATCCACTTTTCACCAAAAAAAAAATTAGAGAAAAATAAAATCCAACTTTTATGAAGGACAGTTTTCGATATTGTAGGTCCTTTACGAGATATAACTCAAAAAGTTGTAAGAATATCCCTTTTGGGGTACATTTTTACCCCCCCACCACTTATGCACACCTCCGCCGAGGGCAAAAACTTAGGATAGTCTTATTTGGCAACAAATGATGCTATTAAAATAATAAAATCTCTTGTGGGATTTAAATCCGATTTGAATTTTTTATTGGTTTTATTCTATTGACCTATATATGAAACTTTCATTTTGAAAGATATCAAGCGGTGTAAGTGATTACTAGAGTTGCATTTATTTCAACTTTAAAATTAACTTTGGATTTTATTTTTATGGCCCTTTTTGTAATTCGAACAGAATTTTCAGGCACGGCAAATTTGTATAACGCAGGAAGTCAGGACTACCTGAAACGTAAAGGGCATTGGAAATACGAATTTGCCGTGCTGTTCAATCGAATTCATTCGAATTAAAAGGCCCATTGGGTTATATTTAAACACCTTGAAGACATTGTTTTTCAAGTACTTTTAGGCACCCTTAGGCCCTTTTCCCATTAGAATACGCACAGATGACACGAGTCGCGAAGAGTTGTTGTCGTGAAGTATATCACTTTACGAATAGGATAACGCGAGTTAGTATCACACTGTCTCAAACGTAAATTGTCTATAGTTGCATCTCGTCTGAAACGTAACAATTATTTTGTTTCATTTGCAAGTGGTCCAAAGTATTATTTTGTATATTTTGTAACCGGTTTAAATGGTTGTTTAATCTACTGCTGGAATAAGTGTAATATTTTCTCCTCTCCTATTTTTTCTCCCTTCTCCTTTCCTTTTTACCCGACTGTGCGACGCAAAGGAGAGTAACGTTTTTATTAGCCTATGTATATAAAATAATGTATGTATGTATGTATGTATTTTTATGTATGTGAGTTTGTACCTTTGTGGCACTATTTAGACCTAATACGTGGGCTGATTTTAATAAATGATACGTCGTTGGATTTGTTATGACGGCGCGGAGATCATAGAAAGTATAATTAATATAAAAAATAAAAAACCCGACTGCGACTGCTTTGTTTATACGTGTGTTGTGTTGTGTGTATTTTTTGTTACTTACTTTAGGTATAAGTTTTTTATGATTTACTAACAACTATGGATGTATAAATCCGAAATAAATGATTATTTAAATTTAAATTTAAAAACTGAAAAGAAAAAAAACAAGTATTAGTCCAGTAGTCGAGACTTTTGTTAGAAAAACATAACGATTTTAACAGTCGGGACCCATTATTAGAAAGATGGATTTTTGATGGGTCCCGACTGTTAAAATCGTTATGTTTTTCAACAATATTTTTCCAACTTTTCAATATTCAAATTCAAATTATTTTATTTGCAAGAATATGTTTTACATTAGATGTCAATTAAAAATGTTTACAGTGAGTCACATATTCTACCTAACCTAATAGGCATGCAAATATTTGTCACGGTTTAGATTTATTATTACAATATACAATAAGTTATTTCTATGTCCATATTTTAAAATCAAAATATTATTTTAAGTCATAAAATAAATGTTCATGCAGCCAACCAGTTATGTAACGAATAAAAATGTTACCTTCTAATAGTTTAATTTCCTCAGGCAAATTGTTAAAAACAACTATACACATATAAAAAACGTTTTTCTTAAAAATATCAAGCCGACATTCGGGTTTATAAAGTAAGTTGGCATATATGGATCTGGCCTGTCTTGTAGAAACATCGCAACGCCGTTTAAACAACGAACCGTTATTCTTAACAAAAATACATAGGTCTCTTATCTAAATGCATGTCAATGGTAATACCTTAAGTTTTTTAAATATAGGCCTGCAACTGTCCATGAAATGTGCATTACAAATAGCCCGTAAACATTTTTTTTGAACAATAAAAACTCTTTCTGCATCAACTGAGTTACCCCACATCATAAGTCCATATCTCAAGACAGATGAGACATAGCCATGGTAAGCAGTCAACGCAGCCTCCAGTGACACAGTTTGTCTAAGACGCCCAAGCGCAAATACAAAACGGTCTAGTTTATTACAAATGTAGTCAATATGATTTTTCCAATTCAAATGGTTGTCAAAATGTAAGCCTAAAAATTTTATTGTATCAACTTGGTCAACAACTTTACTACCATGTATGATTTCTAAGTCAAGAGATTTAGTGTTGTATGAGCAAAAATGAATGAATTTGGTTTTACTAAAATTGATGTGTAAGTTATTACGCTGCATCCAATCACAAACATCATCAAGGGCCTTTTTTGCTTCCTCAAGCGGTATTGAGGTATATTCTCCCACTCTTCAATAAGGGCCTGTTTTAAGGCTACAAGTGTCAGAAGTGGTGGGTTTCGCTTCCTGACTAGCCTTCCGAGCTCGTCCCAGGCATGCTCTATTGGATTCATGTCAGGACTTCTCGTTGGCCATTCTATGAGATCGATACCGACTTCTTGAATGTATCGTCTCACAGATAATGCTGTATAAGGGCGAGCATTATCATGCATAAGAAGTGAATTATCACCCATATTTGTAAGGAACGGACCTGCATGTTCATTTAGGATTTCCATTATGTACCTTTCCGCAGTTAGGTTGCCATTTTCAATGAAAACAAGGTCTATTCGTCCTTCTGAACAAATGCCGGCCCAGACGTGGAGGGACCCGCCGCCCTAGGAGACCGTTTCCTTAAAACATGCTTGAACAAAACGTTCTCCAGGACGTCGATACACCCTGTCCCTTCTACCGTTGACGTATAACGCAAATCTCGATTCGTCAGGAAACATTACACGTACCCAATCTTCTTCGATCCAAGTAGCGTGTTCCGTCGCAAAACGTTATCTTGCAATTTTATGATGATGTTCGAGTTTTGGACCCTGGGCTGGTCTATATGGTTTTAGGTTAGATTTTGCTAGGCGTCTTCTTACTTTATCATCACTAATATAATCTGTCCTGGTCTGTAACAGATGATGTTGGATCGCAACTGCTGTTAGATGTCGATTCCGTAGTGAAGTCGTGACGATAAAGTTATCTTCTCTGGCTGTTGTGCAACTTGGACGACCGTTTCCTGGTCTTCTTAGATGTTGTCCAGTTTCTACATATCTTCTCAGCACTCTTTGGAGCGTGGAAAGCGTCACACCTCTGTTTCTGGCCACTCTGCGCTGGCTCGGTCCAAGCTCTAGCATGGTGATGATTCTGGTGCATTCTTCTAATCTGAGAGGCATGATTTTATGCAAAATATTTAAATTGAATTATTAAAAATCATTTTCAAGCCCAATATTTATACATAATTCAAAACAAAGTCAAAAAAGTCAAATTTGAAAAAAGGAATCGCAAATTTAAAATGAAACGTTTTTATTTCGTAAGTATTTAATAATGCAATTTCAGGATAAAATGTGAAAAAAAGGTTGCATGTAGTCCGTGTATCTTCTCTCAGTTTCATTTCATAAGCAAGACAAGTTAACTTTATGATTTCTTACAGATACCAACTGTTGGGTGACCCTTTATTTTTGCGGACGAGTTTATTTGCGCCGTCATGACGAATCAAACGACGTATCATTTATAAAAATCGATCCACGCGTTCAGTCTAAATAGTGCCACAAAGGTACAAACCCACATACATACATACATACGTAGGCTGATAAACACATTACCCTCCTTTGCGTCGCGCAGTCGGGTAAAAATTTGGAATAATAAAAATGGCCGAATGAATAAGAAAAAATGAAAATTGACGAACTATGTCAAGTGGGGCATCGTTGAATAGGAATGTTAAATTCATTTTTAGGTTTCTCATATCGTTTTTTAATCAGAATTATCGTTTCCGATCTATAAATATTACAAACGATTTTCAGTTAAATATAGGTTTTTAATTCGAAATTTTTTAAATTTTTAATGCAAGTGAGACATACAGGGTGTTTGATAGAGCGTTGTTAAAACAAAACAGGCAAGTAAAGGAGACCATTTTGCTACCTACTCGTACTTCAGATACATTAACCCTCATTTTGTGCGAAGGCTATTTTAGCACGAAAAAAAAACCGAAATCAATTCTTTAAACTTTAATTTAAAAATTAAAACGGGCAAGTGCGAGTCAGAATCGCGCACGAAGGGTTCCGTTAAGTACCGTTACCTATAAAACCAGCCAAGTGCGAGTCAAACTCTATAAAAACCATTACCTCTATAAAAGCGGCAAAAAAACACTTTTTTTGTATGGGAGCCCCCTTAAATATTCTAGGAACTGTTAATCCATAAAATACTATTTCTACCTAGAGTGAGAACCAATACTTACGGTGTGATCTGTGTATAACGTTTTTACTCAGTTTGCATTTGCCAATTAAATTAAGAGAGTTTAAAAAATTATCGAGTTTGATATGAAGTAATTACCACCTACACGTATCCCGGCGGCATCAGGTTCGTTGCTCTACAACGAGTTTTAATAATGACAATTATATTCTGCTTGATGGGATCAAGCAGGCGTAGGGCGTGTTAACTGATAATTTACAAAGAGTTTTAATAATGATATAATTGTCTCATTATTAAAACTCGTTGTACAGCAACGAACCTGATTCCGCCGGGATACGTGTAGGTGGTAATGATAATATACATACTTTAACTATATAAATATGTATACAGAGTGTTTCATAATAAATATTGTTTCTTGTACAATAAAGGATTTACATAGGTACATACAAATACTTAATAAAGAGAATATATAAAAAAAAATTAATGCTCAGCTCTATTTCAAATGTATTTAAAAATAAACCTGTTGGAGCCTTTAGGGATGTACGTAATAACTGATTTTGAAGTTAATAAAAAAAATAAATGATTAATACCTTTAAATTACAATTTTATTTAATTTTAAATTATTCCATTTTTGCAAATAATTGCGAATCCCTAAGTTAAAGCAAACTCATTTGTGCCATCAGTGTTTTTAAATCTTAAAAATTAGTCTGTGACGTGTTGCTACGCATCGGTTGTTGATTAGATGTTAATGTAATAAAATAAGGAAATGACTTGGTAAAAAAATCACATTTGTTGTACATATGGGAGCCCCCTTAAAAATTTAATTTATTCTTCTTTTTAGTATTTGTTGTTATAGCAGAAACCGATCATCGTGCATCATTTGTGAAAATTTCAACTGTCTAACTATCACGGTTCATGAGATACAGCCTCGGACAGACTTTCTATATGAAAGAGCAAAAAAATTCACTTTTTTTGTATGGGAGCCCCCTTAAATATTTATTTTATTCTAGTTTTTAGTATTTGTTGTTATAGGGCACAAAGAAATACCTTATGTACGAAAGTTTCAACTGTCTAACTATCACGGTTCATGAGATACTGCCTGATGATAGACGGACGGACGGACTGACTGACGGACGGACAGACAGCGGAGCCTTAGTAATAGGGTCCCGTTTTTTCCCTTTGGGAACGGAACCCTAAAAAAGTGTTGGGTGTATTTGCGACAATCATTTTATATTTTAATTATAAGTGTTGTATGGTTCATTAAAATTATTATTGCAGGCAGATGACCACTTTAAAAATACAAGCCTTCAAAGTGCCCGAAATGAACAAAAACAAGTTTTTAACTCGAATTTATACTAAAATAAAAAATAAATTAAATTTGTTAGGATTCTTCCAATTTATTTAAAAACTTCTCCACACCGAGTTATTCGCTAATTTCATCCAAAAGGCCAGAAATGTGAAAGTTTAGATTTTTTGAAAAGTAACAAATTAAATCAGATACCATTTTTTACGCAATAATAGTATATTGTTACTTAAGGGGTGAAAATAAGTCTTCACCCGAGGTAAACACTGTGCTTTTCATTACGAATACAAGGAAAATAATAACAACATCAATAAGCTGAACTCATTGCATTTATACAAATCTCTGCAATCCAGAAGTATGAACAAAATTTTACAACTCGAAAAAACAAATGAAGATCGGAATGCCACTTTCCCGCCTATTATGTTTTTTTTCTGTGGCTGGCAAGCTATTCAGCTAAGGCTAAAATGCGCAAGTCCCCATCGGATGAAGTTCGCGAGGCGTATAAACGTATTCGAAACTGATGTCACACAGCCTGTCGTGACGCCCAGCGCCGCAACTTCCACGCGCCTATTGAGAACGGAAACCCATCCAAAGTTTGGAAATTTTTTCGGTCTCTCGGCATCGGCAAAGTTCGTCAGGATGCACCATCAAATGTGGATTTGAACTCTCTGAACTCCCACTTTACCCTATGGAACGCGGCCTTCTGCCTTCTGATGCCTTCTGATGCTCTGGGGAATATTTACAGCAACTCCTCTCCTTCTTCCTTCTTCTCCTTTAGCCATGTCTCCGATACTGATGTCAGGAAGCATATCCTATCTATTACTTCAAGCGCCGTGGGCAGTGATGAGATTAGTCGTGCTATGATCATTCCTGTCCTTGATGTTGTACTTCCTGTCATCACGCATATTCTAAATTATTCCCTAACCTCGCAAGTTTTTCCCAGGGCATGGAAGGACGCTGTTGTAATTCCATTGCCCAAAAATAGTAACCCATCTTCTTTCTCCCACTATCGCCTAATTTCAATCCTTCCTTTCCTATCCAAAGTTCTTGAACGACTTGTCCAACACCAGTTATCCAATTTCCTTTCTCAAAACAATCTGTTGAATGCGATGCCGTCAGGTTTCCATCCGGGACACAACACAGTTACTGCCCTGGTCAAAGTGACAGATGATATCCGTCTCGGGATGGAACAGCAAAAAGTCACAAGGTGTCCCACAAGGTGGTGTTCTATCACCGCTGCTCTTCTCCATTTTTATTAATGGCATATCTTCTTCCATATCTTCCTCCTTCCACCTATACGCTGACGATCTCCAATTATACACTAATGTGCCAGTACTCGACATCAATACTGCCATTAGTCACACAATGGTTCGATTCCCATGGACTAAATGTCAATCCCTCTAAGTCCCAGACCATAGTGATTGGTGGTAGTCGGCAGATCAGTAAGCTGGACATGTCATCTCTTCCCCCTGTCATGTATAAAGGTGTTATTATTGCTTACTGTGACTATGTCAAGAATCTGGGAGTTATTTTTTATTCAACTCTGTCATGGTCGAAGCAGGTGGGTGAGGTGAGCTGCAAGGTGTTTGCATTTTTTATGTCGTTGCGAAGGTTAGGAAACTTCCTTCCCATTCCTACAAAGATTGCGCTCGCCCAGGCACTACTTCTTCCCTTGCTCGACTACGCAGATGTTGCGTACCTTGATCTGACAGAGGAACGCCTCAATAAAATGGAGCGACTGCAGAATATGGCGATTCGATTTGTTTATGGAGTCAGGTTTGATCATGTTTCTGAATATAGGGCGAAACTCAAATGGCTGCCCATTCGGCTGCGCCGTGACACACACATATTGTGTTTGGTTTTCACGACACTGCGCGACCCACATGCCCGGCTTATCTTAAGGAACGCTTTGCGTTTCTTTCAGATGGCCACGGGCGTGAACCGCGCAGCAACACCAGATTCCTCATAGATCTGCCGGTCCATGGAACTAACTATTATACCAAATCCTTCACAGTACACGGCGCACGCCTTCGGAACTCCTTGCCTAATGCTATAAGATCCGCGCAAACCTTAGCCATTTTTAAAACTTTGCTGAGGAGGCACTTTGAACTACCTTGCAATTATTAGTTCCTTGTCGTCGAGTTATAGTCGGCTGGGTTATCTCTATATAGTATTCCTTATGTGTTTTTTGTTATTATTATTTTTCCTTTCTGTAGAATGTTATTACTTTTCCATTGTGTATTTCCGTAAGGTGTATGTTATGTATAGTATATATATTATATGTATTTATTTGTGTTAGGTATATTGTATGTGTGTAATGTAGTTTATGTAAGTATATTTATGTATGTATTTTTGCACCTACACTTATATGGTGTAATATCATCTTCTCCATACCCAAAGGTTGCCGATAAGATATTGCTTCTTAGCAATGGGGCCGCCTTTTGTACCCTAACTTTATTACTGTTCATAACGTAACTTTTACTCTGTATCATATTCTGTAATGTTGGTGTGCAATAAAGTATATTTGTATTGTATTGTATTATTTTTCATTTTCATAATTGTTTTTTTTTTTTTTTAATATTTTGCCAAAATCTATGTTATTTTAAAGAAATAACTAAAAGTATATTGTTATAAAGTCATTAAAAAAATTATTTAATGAATACTTCACTTTTGTTATTTAAATTTTACATCCCGCTGTAATAGAGTGGCTGTATAGGATATCGAAACATGTTTTTTTAATACTTAATTTGACAGCTGTTAGTTGAAAGCGATTCTCTCTAGGCCTGAAAAGTATTACTTTCTAGCCCCTCCTTAGGCAACTTCAGACCTACTTTCAGAGTATGAGTAATGAAATAGTACATTGTTACTTTAAGGGTGAAAGCAACTTATTTAAGTCCCGAGACGGGGTTTGGCAACCGAGCATAGCGAGGGAGCTAATAGTTCGAGGGGCTAAATAAGTCTTTCACCCGAGGTAAGCACTGTGCTTTTCGTTACGAATACAAAGAAAGTAAAAATAAAAACATGAAGCTGAACTCATTGCTGCTATGCGAAAGTTACAAAACTCTACAACTCGAAAAAACAAATGAAGATCGGAATGCCACATTCCCGCCTATATGTTTTCTTTTCTGTGGCTGGCCAGCTATTCAGCCATTATTTTTCATTTCCATCATTGAAAAAAATGGTAAATATTTTGCCAAAATCTGTGTTATTTTCAAGAAATAGATAAGTAAATTATTTAAGCCATTAAAAAAGTATTCTTAAATGAATACTTAACTTTTGTTATTTCAACTTTACATCGCGCTGTAATAGAGTGGCTGTAAGTTGGAACATGTTTTTACTTAATTTGACAGCTCACAGTTTAAAGCGATTCTCCCTAGGCTTGAAAAGTATTACTTTCAAACCGCTCCGTAGGCAACTTCAGACCTACTTTCTGAGTATGAGTAATGACTCAGAAAGTAGGTCACTTTACTTTGTCTCGAGTTCAAACTTTGAGACGAGTTCAAAACGAGTTTCTAGGAAAATTTAACAAAATTTATTTATTAATCATCGCGTGAACTACAGGTTATATCATGCCCAGCTGTGGGATAAATGTATCCTATGTTTTTTTCCAAGGTATAATCTATCTCTTTAACTTTCATCAAAATGGGTTTAGTAGTTTAGGCGTGAAAACATAACAGACAGCGCAGTATTCCCGCATACATTCTCTTTTCTAATTTGGTTACTTTTTCCTGGCATACTATTTTACTTCTCTGTCATTGACTTTTTGGTTTATTTTCAAATTTGAAATCGTGTTTTTTTG
Source organism: Aproaerema taeniolella (assembly GCA_949987775.1). NCBI lineage: Eukaryota > Metazoa > Arthropoda > Insecta > Lepidoptera > Gelechiidae > Aproaerema > Aproaerema taeniolella. Next base: position 7,725,848 of record OX465265.1, on the reverse strand, counting down.
GAATTGGATAAAAATTTGTCATTCGTCATCAAAATTTCAGTCTTGATTGCTGCTTGATTTTTATTATGATAGATTCTTGAAGAAAACGTGAATTTTCAGCATTTTATTTACAGTATAATATCATATCAAATAAGACGGTTTGATAGTATAATAAAGTGTGCACTTGAAGAAGTACCACTGCTTATATTTCTGGCTAGAATTGATGATAGTAATTACCAGTCTCAGTGTTTTATATACCCAGCAAAATAATTGACCCGCAAATATAATCTATAAAGACCGGGGTCGGTCGGCCGTACCCTGTACCGACTTTGCTCTCAGCGTGTGCAGTTCTGCTACGTATCAGCGACGTGAGCTAGTTCAACACATCGCATCGCGCGTATGCCGCCGCTTTGTACTCCAGATAACCCTTCCTTTTTTATTACTATTATTTCTGATATGTTTCTGATTACCTTTTTTGTAAGATTCAATCCATCGTTAAAATTAAATTAAATTTGTGTAACCGCGGACCACATTAAATATAGGTTGCGCAACCACACTTACCGAGTTCAAGGATCTTTTTGGCCTTTCATCTTCACGACGAACTTATTTTTTTATATTATTATTCCTAAATTATTTTTACTGTTTTACCTTTTTTACCTTTATTATAATATTTACATCTTACGGTAGTGTTTTTATTTACGTCCCTCCCTCACAAGCGGAGGTTCCGTCACACTAAAGCAGACAGATAGGCAGAGTTACTTAAGATTAAAATGAACCATACAACACTTAAAATCAAAATAAAAGTTAACTGTTGCAAATGCACCCAATACTTTAAAAAAAATTAAACTTTAAGGAATTAATTTCGGCTTTAAAAAAAAATTTCGTGCTAAAATAGCCTTAGCACAAAATGATAGAGGGTTAATGTACCTGAAGTAGGCAGCAAATGGTCTCCTTAACCCGCCTGTTTCGTTTTGACGACGCTCTACCAAACACTCTGTGTATACAGCAAATGAGAAAATACATACATACATACATACGCTCACGCCTGCAATCCCTAACTGGGCCAGGGTAGGCAGAGCATCAGTGGTTTCAGAAAACCACTCAAAGCCATGTTCGACACAAATGGTGAGGGTTATTATATGGAACATGTTGTGTAATAGTGAGAGGTGGTCAGCAAGACCCTCACGTCCCATTTACTGATTTTTACAATATGCCTGGAAAGAATAGGCAGCTGGCACATTCTAAGTTTTTCTTTCACTCCCAGTCCAGCGTGGAAGGAATGAGAAAATCAATAAACAAATATAAATATCTGAGGCTAACTGAAAAGTGTAAAATAAAATAAATTAATTTAAAAAATCCCGACTGCGTGGTAAAAACTGACAAGCTGCGTGGTAAGTTTACAGTTCGTTCGGGCAATTAGTGTGCAGTACAGGCGCACGGTATATTGGGACCATTCTTTAACTTAAATGTGACTCGTCCACAAATGCAAATTTTTTAATAAAAATTAAAATTAAATAGCCATCTTACAACTTAAACATATATGCTATTTTTGTAGCATAAGTATAAAAAATCAATCTAGCTATTCCGAATCAGAGTCATCTGTATCACTTTGTGTGTTTATTATGAAAGTGTCTCCGTTAACATCAACATGCTGGTCTACATTAAAGTACTTATTCTCTTCTTTGATTGTGTGGGCAATATATTTACCCCACAAGTCAGATGTTACGTTCAACATGACCTGCCTGATCAATTGACATACGGCACTGCTGTTTTTGGGGTCGCAATTGTTGGCTCTAAGGTCATGTTTAATTTTAGACCACACTTGTTCTATCGGATTAAAAATGCAGTGGTATGGTGGAAGACGCACCACCTCACAACCATTCATTTTTGCTATTTCATCAATGAGATATCTTTTTTCTATGCCCGCCTTTTTCACAATATCCAGCAGCACTGGAATGGTTGGGGTTGGCTCTGGAATGGAAATTTTGTACTGTCTCATAAAATCAAGGATCTCCCCTTTTCTGGTTGTGGTGTTTGGAATTCTGACGGATAGTCGCGAGTGGTAAGGAGCGTTATCCATTACTATTAGGCTATTTGGTGTTATGTTTGGCAATAATTGCTCCTGAAACCACTTTTCAAAGAGCACTGAGTTCATGTCGCAGTGGTAATCAGCGCTCGCATCGCTAATCTGTTTCGCAGATAGAAGCAGTCCATTTTCGACCCAACCGTCTTTGGATCCAGCATGCAATATGATAATGCGTTTCCCACGAGTGGAAGGCAAATCTGAAATGCAGTGACAACTACAATCAGTCCAACTTTTTTTGACGGTATCATGTGTGTCATACCACGTTTCGTCCAGGTAGATTATATTTCGCCCCTCTTGACGTGCTTCTCTGAGCTTTGTTATATATTTATAACGCCAGACTTGGAATCGCGGCGTCTCACTTTATTCACTTTTTTATAGTTGAATCCAAGTTTACGTAAAAGCTCATACAACGTAGTACGTTGATATGGGAAGTCCGTATTTGTCTTTAAATCTTGCAATATCATATCGAGTGTTGGAAGTTTCTTATCTGTATAGAATCTATATACTGTGCGTCGAACTAAATCGCATTCAAAATCATCTATCTTTGAGAATTTTTTCGTCTGACTTCCTCTCTTTAAGGGAGAAACTGGTCCTGATTTTATAATTTTGGCGACAGTGTTTCGATGCACATTAACCATTTTCGAAACTGTCCCAATAATTGGATAATTTTTAAATTCCATCTCTTTATCATTATCAGGCGGCATTGTGTTGACGCAGTATTGATGAACATTCAAAATTATTTCTTTGCAGTTTTTACAAAGCGTCTTCCTTTTTTTAATTGGAGCGTTATCGTCTTGAGACGTACCACCGCTGTTGTCATTATTCGCAGTGTCATTGCCAGTCTCCTCCAACATTCTCAACTATAATTAATAATGCCCTTTCTCAACTCCAATAAATAAAATAGCAAAATTTATTATTGAACTTATGCCTATTCTTTTAAATATGGCCTCCGCATAGTGATTTTGCCAATGTCAGTATTTGAAAGAAATACAAATAATAAATGTCGAAACTCATATCTATCTATAAATAAATTAATCTATGAATATCACATAATGACCGAAAAGCTTTTATTCTAATGACCGTTACTGCAACTGGGTATTTGTAATGCAAGTAATACCTACAGGACGAATTATCTGAACCCTCCTTTGTAATTTATAAGTTAGCAGAACTAACTTCCTTAAGTACTTCTTTTTGGAAATATACGTTATTATTATTTTGTAAATGTTAACGATAGTGTCAATGAACACATACAATAATTTATTTACAGTTAAGTAATTTTATTTTCAAATAGGTACGAATATTTTTCTTTCAAAAAATAGCTATACTAATCCATGTAAATATTTACAGAGACCACAAAATATTATTATTTTCGTATTATAACTAGTAGAAAGAGATAGAAGATATGAATTACCATTCAAGTTTTCTTGCTCCCTGTACCGCCATACATTTCGAGATGACAGCTGACAGCTACCCATGCACACTAATTGAGCGAACAAACTGTAATTTTTTAAATTATTTTTATTCTCTTGTCTATTCTTTTCTGGGAAAGACTGCAACCTTTGCGAAAAAGCGTAGAGTTAAAAAAAAACTAATGTAATTTCACTACTATGTTCTATAAAATAAAGCTAACTTTGTCTTAACTTTGTCTTTAAGGCGACTACAGCACCTAAATTACGATTTTGTGATGCGTAGATAAGCATGACGCACTGCATTAAATCGAAAAAAAAATACTACGGTAATATTCAGCACATAAACTAGATAAGTAGTATGCTGAAAACATGATTCAGCACTTTTGGTTCGATAGAAAAAGCTCACAAAGTCACCTCTAAATACCCAATATTATGTATCTTTTAAGCTGTAAAAACGATCCCATCAAAAACAATACTTGTCAAAAAAACCAAGTCTCGCAACTCAGTTGTTCTGAGGTAAAAAGTTGTGAGATCCATGTAATACCAAGTCGGTTATTAATTTATTCAGTCTCTACTTAAGCGACTTTCTGTCTTAATACGTCCAGTCTCTAAGACCAGGATCGTGGTCCATAACGATTGAAAATCAATTGTGTCTGGAATCTCCGTACTCGAAGCATTAAGTTGTTACGTAATAATTAACAGCATCTTATGTGACGCATATCAATATTAAAATTCTTTAATGTTTTATATGAATATATCGAGACTTGGCCATCGCACTAAATAATTGAATTTACATGTGTTTTCAGGCGATTGAATTTACACGTGTTTTCAGGCGATGGCCAAGTCTCAATATATTTATATAAAACATTAAAGAATTTTAATATTGATATGCGTCACTATAAGATGTTGTTAATTATTACGTAACAACTTAATGCTTCGAGTACGGAGATTCCAGACACAATTGATTTTCGATTGTTATGGACCACGATCCTGGTCTTAGAGACTGGACGTATTAAGACAGAAAGTCGCTTAAGTAGAGACTGAATAAATTAATAACCGACTTGGTATTACATGGATCTCACAACTTTTTACCTCAGAACAACTGAGTTGCGAGACTTGGTTTTTTTGACAAGTATTGTTTTTGATGGGATCTCATTTCTTTTTGTATTTGTATTTTTTTTGTGTTTGTATCTTTTTTTGTATGTATTTTTTTTTTGTATTTGTATCTCATTTCTTTTTGTATTTTGTATTTGTATCCGAACAGCATTGGGTCGCTCGCGCGTATGAGCGCGGCTGCTGCTCGCTCGGCGACATTCACCTTTTCGCGCGCCCCGCCACTGTCCCCGCCCCGCGCCCTCGCGCTAGCACCGCGCAGCGCGTAGTAACGGCCCGCGCTCACTCACTAGCATCGCAGCGCGTGGTATAATAATTAATTTACAACCTTACGCACTCGTAATAAGTACGAATACGTACGTGCGTTTTTTGCATTAAATAATTTAATTTACACGTGTTTTCATAACGGGAATACCCATTTTTTGCTCGATTTGGCAGGGGCACTACCATGCGCCTATATTTATATGGGACTAGCTTAAACCCGCGGCTTCGCACGCAATAATAATAACTGCCGTAAAACATCGTTACGAATAAAGCCAATATTGAAAAATTTAACTGAAGACTTGGCTGTATGGGCTTAATTTTTTTGCGGTCTTTTCTAGATTTTTTAGTTTTTCCTTGATTCATACACCAAACACTACTTAAATTCCAAATTTGAAGCTTCTAGGTCTGCTAGAAGTGCCTTAGAATTTTGATGATCGGTGAGTCAGTGAGTGACAAAATTAAGAAATTTGACCGGTTATAATTCTTAAAATACTGGTTCAAATTGAATGAAATTTGAAATATACCGTGTCTTTACAATGCTTGCATGGTTACTGAAATTTCAGTCTTCTAGTTTTATCCACAACGAAGTTACAGGGGGTCGAAAATGGTCTGAATTGCTTCGAGAAAAGATGGTACGGCCGTGACGCTTTTTTGCTCGACTTGGTGGGGGCACTGCCGTGCCCCCAGATAGTAAAATACACACTGGAACTTGAATTTGCTATGAAAATGTTCGTGATTGAACACTCTCGATAAGTAGTTAACGCATTTTTCGATTTAAGCTGTTACTTTCCCATAAATCTCATTTTTCTAACTTTCGAATATGTTTTTACGCACGCACGCTTTCATAATCCGTAAACTTCGTGTATCGACACTGTTTGCACTTCCGGCCCAGGCCTGTTGAGAGACGAAGATGGCACTATTTCTATATGTGCTGCCTTTATCGGGTGCTGTAGCTGCCTTAACTTATAGTACTTGGACAGCACATCAATAACTTAATCCATCATTCAAATGTTTATAAAATTTTACTTTTTGACCTTTTGCTTAATGGACGACTTACCCGTTGCCGTTTTAGACGAACTGCTACTGCAGCCACTAGGTTTCCAATTTGGGGGCTGTATAATTCGATTCTCCTCACTCGTTTCGCAAGAGAACCTATAGGATCACTGTAGTTACAACTGTATTGGCGTACTATCGAGACTATAGTATGTTCGAGTGGTAGTGTCGCTGCCTCTCGATCGACACGGTCTGGGTTTGATGTCCAGTCGGGGCTAATATCTGTGTAAAAGCAGACGTTTGTTCTGGGGTCATGGGTGTTTATATCTATCTTTGTGTGTGTTCCAAGGGACCCATGATACAGGGGAAAACCTTGTGTGGTTATTTGAGTGTAAAAAATATAAAGCAATAGTTAACACGAAATTTTAATCTAGACATAGGCACGAACGTAAAGTCTGTGGATTCTAATAATATAACTAATTAAAAAAACTTTATTTTCCTACCTACACATCAGAAATCAATGGAGCACACCGTGTATTAAGGGATACGCGCCTATACAATACACATGAGCATAATGATAATAAAATCATTTAATTTCAGGCAACTAAGCCCATAGATAAATACCTTACAGACTAACATACATATAAAATATAATAAAACGAAATCAAAACTTAGTAAACAATATTTCCCGGGTGTTTTTCCGGGGATGTCCGCAACTGGGAATCTCCCTTGGGAACGGCGGAACAATCAAAGTTTTCAAACCGCATAATGGCCTCTGACTTGGTTTTAACGGCTGTAGTCAGTGCCCACCGAAGCACGGAAACGCTCGTGATAAATGCAACTTTGGTCACCCATCAGGTTCCCTCCTATGTATACGTTGCTTGACCTCACTGATTGGTTGAGATCAGCGAGCGCCACTAGGCTACGAGCGCTTTCAAATCGAGTTTGAACTATGTTTACATCGAATTGGTATTTGATGGCCAGTGACGATTGTGGATGCTAGCCTCACTAAGAGAATACCACACTACTATAAATTTTATTTTATCTCGATGCCGACAGTATAGTTTGGGTACCTGCCTAAAATAGTGTATGAGACTAGCTTTAACCCGCGGCTTCGCTCGCGCAAAGAACTCTTTTAGTCACCCATTTCATTCTTGACCCCTCAGTGGATGATTTTCGAAAAATGGCGAAACACGTGTCCGTTTATTTGCTTCAAGGTATTTCTTGACGAAGTTTCGAGTTAAAAAGTCCAAAAAAATTATTTTCTCCATACAAATTTTGAATCCCCATTTCACCCCCAAGAGGTTGAATTTCGAAAAATTCTTTCTTAGTGCTTACTTAAGTCATAAAATACACCTTTTCACCAAATTTCAGCTTTCTGGGTCTAAGGGTTTAGGCTAGGCGTTGATGAGTCAGTGAATCAGTACCTCCAATTTTATACAGGTCTATATAGTCCGAGCTTTACTGGATGGCTCCCATACTGACCCTTCAAATTTTTCATTAAGCTATGAGCTTCAACTTAACTTATTTTTTCTATGTCTATGGCTTCAACCCATTTGTTCTTCGAGTAATTCTTAGCATTTCTAGTCCGGGCCACAAAAAAAATTATGGCGCTGGCGGGGGTTGGGTACAAAGTGCCGGCCACCCCCTTCTTTAAAAAAAAATCTATACGTTTTCAGGTCGCTACTGTGGCAAGTTTGGTATCATTTTCGTATAAAGTGAGGACGTAGAATTCATTCCTGGTATTTATTTTAATCGTTTTAGTAGAAATTATTCAAATAAACCGTAAAAAATTGAAAAGTTTGTCATAATTTTTTTGCTTTAATAGCTAATAACTTTTAAATATAAGAAGAAAAAAACAAACCAAAAATACCCAAGTAAAGTTCATTTTATGCAAATTCTAAAAATGTAAATTTTAAGAACCTCTATTAACAAAAAGTTGGTAAAAAAAATCTGTAACCTCAGAGTGGTGGCGACTCGCGCTGGCAGACGGTCTACCTACCTTACAAATTGGTCTGAAATAATCACCGTCGATAATTATTATTATCAATTCCTTTGTAGGAAAAAGCAAAGGTGACCTGGCTGTCAGCTGAATGGCTGGATTCCAAGCCACACTTCTGAATGTCCTGTTCTTCAAGTGCGGACTAATTGATCACCGTTTCGCCATCAGAGCTTCCGAAAGTTCTATAAAACCTTTTTATACATGATATCGTTAATTCATGTCAGTGGGTTAAAACATTTAACTTTATCAGGAACGTATGTGTGATGAGATACCTACTTTTAGAAGAAAAAATAATACGATTTTTGCAACCTGCACCCAGTAAGTTCCAGGCACACACTTACGACATCTGTTAAATTTAATCAATAAGGGGTCCAAATACCTACCTTCTTCGCACGAAGCAGGACTTGAAAGATTTTAGCTTGGGTCTAAGGTCAAGCCCCAGTCATGGACACCTTGGTACTTTGCCGAGGTCCCTCTGACCCGCTATGTGTGTGCTGTAGAAGAGCGACATATATTGAAGGTATGTTTTCTCCCTCTTCGTAAATGAATGATATTTAATAGATATTTTCTACTTTTATTTACTATAGTGCAAGGGTTTAATTTTTTTTTAAATTATAACATGGGTTAACTCTTGACCTCAATCTTGACCATAAGGTCAAAGATGAGGTCGACGGTGGAGCGAGTTAACCCAGAAAATGCCTATAAAGGCACTGGTACTCCCACGCACCGACGGAACACAGCAAGCTGTTTGGCGTCGGACTTCGGTAGGAGGGTGGTCGCGAACCAGACGGCCCTTTACAGAGCCTACCACACTGCATGAGACCATAGGACGACACCTCAGATTCAGAAAAAAACGAAGTGTCGTTGCCTTGGATGGATTACTAGGAGGCAGGTCTCATTTGTGTTTCCTTAGTCGCCTCTTACGACACCCACGGAAAGAGATGGGGTGGTGTTATTCTCAACCGATCACCACACGGTTAAGCTGACAAATTAAATCTTGGAGTAATTCTCACGTCTCCCGCTACATATTAGATGTAAGTAACTTTTTTATATTACCTACTTCTACTAATCACCCCATTTCAGTTCACTGCTAAGTTTAGGCCTCTCCCGAATCACATCCCTTAACCAGTGTCAGCCTGCGATTCTGATGATGTAATTTTTCCCCCATTGGGTGCTGATCTGCTTACTGTTCTACGTCCTTTTCTAAGTTACCACTCAGTTACGGTGCACATTCCCTTTTGCGATCGGCCATGTCTTTGCACCGTAGGTCAAGACGGGCAAGACGCTTTGGTTAAACACATTGAACTTCAGGCATTGAGGTAGTGAGCTTCCGAATACGTCATCTAATTTATTAAATGCAGCTCATCCCAGCTGTATATAGCGACTGATCTCTTTGGTTTGAGAGCATGGGTCAAAAGATAAACTATGTGCAAGATCTGCAACCTTCTTGCCAATTTCCCATCTACCATTATCTTAAATCATTAAGTCTATACATATATAAACGGGTAGGCAATCCAGGTATCTAAGGCGGACTATTGGCCTCTTCCATTGAAAGAAGATAGTGAGTCGCATTCTGTCAATTCAGGCCTTCCTGGTACTGAAAACAGTGTATAGTTAGTATGCATTCTTTTTTAAACATATCACGTTTTTAATACTTACAGCATGATAGACACGTACCGAGTCTATTGGCAATAGAATGGAATGATATATAATGTGGTTTTTGCATGTGCCCATGAGGATCCATAACTCTTTCAATTCTCTCAATTTTTGTGCACAGGAAATGGCTCCAACAACCATGTCGATATCTAAAGTTTGAATCATAATGATATAAGTCCTCGATTGAAGTGCCATTCTAGTATCACCTCTTTATCACCTCATACGAACGGCAAAACCACACTCTATTGCCAATGCACTCGGTACGTGTTCATCGTGCTTTAGCATTAAAAACATAATTTGTTTCAAACATTACTGCATGCTAACCAAACTTTACTGTTTTAGGAACAGAAAGGGCTGAAGTACTGCTAATTAGCCATGGCTTGACAGGATGCGACAATGGAAGAGGCAGAAAGACCGCCTTTAACACCCGGATTGCCAAACATTTGCTTACTGACTTAAGTATGGATTAAAATCATTCATAAATAAAAAATTAGCAGAAGTTGACGGTTTTATTTGGAAATTTATTATTACAATGTACGACCGATTAGTCAAATCTAATTTCATACAAGTTCGGATTATGTAGGTAATTTAAAAACTTACTTATCTACATCTATTATGTAGCCGCTACATTTTTTTTAATGATTTTTTTAATGTTTTTTTTTTTTAAAAAATTTTTATTTTTTATTTTTATTTTTTTTGTATGACTACGCTGTTGGCCGCTGATGGCCTTGACAGCTTCACCGAGCAAGTGGCGAGCGCAGATGGCTCTCAACCCAAAATTTTAAGTAACAGGCCTAAGGGTGCCCCCTGTGGGGCTCGAACCTCGGCTTACTGCGAGGGAATCGTCGGACATACGTTTGTGGAGAGAAACGGCCGGGTACGTACCGGTACCGCGAATCGGGGCGGAGGTGAGGGGGTATACGCGACGAAGGTCCTTGCCGGCGAGGACGGTATCTCGGTCTGTTTGGTGTACGGGACTCTGCGCGTTGTTGGTCGGCCTGAATTGCAAGGGTGATGGGATCGTCCGGGTCGTTGAGGACGTTCCTCGGACGGCGTTTGCGGGGGTTGTTGAGGACAGGGTCATAAGTGGCCGCAGCCACCGCCAGGGGATTGGGGTGGTGCGGGGCAGAATCAAAGAAACGGGTGGAGGATTGCTTAAGGTACTGCGAGATGGTCGGCAGTCCTAAGTCTATACGCAAGTTCTCATTGCGCACAAACCACGGGGAACCCGTAGCCTTGCGCATGAACTTGTTCTGGATTATCTGAAGGATATGGATATGGCTAGGTGCCGCGTGTGCGAAGACAACGCCGGCATACGTCATGATAGGGCGTATACAAGCTGTGTAAATCCTCACCTTATTTCTAAGGGACAATTTACTGTGCTTGTTGAGGAGACAGTGAAGACGGCCGAGCGTGAACGCAGCTCTGCTCCGCACTGTTTTGATGTGAGGGTAGAACGTGATTGCCTTGTCAAGGGTGACGCCCAGATAGCGGACTTTCCTTTCCCAAGGGATGGGTTGACCAAACATGGTGATGTGAATGGTTGGCATGGGTTGTTGCCTACCAAAGAGCACCGCGGCGCTCTTTGTAGGGTTTACCTCAATACGCCATTTCCTGAACCACTCACCGATAGTATCGGCTGCGCGCTGCAGGACTAGGACGATTGGGCGGAGGCTGCGAGACGAGCAGTACACTGCTGTGTCGTCCGCGAATTGAGCCGTTTGAGGTGAGTACTCAAACTTAGGAAAGTCGCTTGTGAAAAGGGTATATAAGAGAGGAGAGAGGCCGGAGCCCTGTGGGACTCCGGCTCTGATGGGGTGGAAGGACGAGAGACACCCCTCGATGCGGTAACGAAAGCTTCGACAAGAAAGGAAGTCTCGTATGATGAGCACGAGACGATCTGGCACTTCTGCTGAGTAGAGCTTGTATAACAAGCCGTTGTGCCAGACCCTGTCAAAGGCCTTCGCCACATCAAAGAACAGTGTTCCCGTTTTGTGACGCCTATTGGCGCGTTCGAGCAAGTGCTCGACGAGGCGATGCACTTGCTGAACGCATGAGTGTTTGGCTCGAAAACCAAACTGCTCGTTTGGGATGAGACTCCTGGACTCTGCAAAGTCTCTGAGTCGGATGTAAATGAGTCGCTCATATATCTTCCCCATTGTATTGAGGAGGCTTATAGGGCGATAGCTGGTAGGCTCAGACTTAGGTTTCCCGGGCTTGGGAATACCTATGACTATGGCTTATTTCCAGGTTTGCGGAAAGATGCAATTACTCATGGCCGCGTTGAAAATAGCGGTGAGTAAGAGAACGAACCGGGCGGGGAAGTGTTTAATCACTTTGTTCGTGATGCCGTCTGAACCTGGGGCTTTACGGGGGTTGAGATTTTTGACAATACCCGCGACCTCATCAGGGGTCACGGGGGCCAGAGGAGGATCGGACGGTGGTAGCGAGGTTCGGCGCTCGACCTCCTCGTTCACGTGGGCAAGGTGGACCGGGTCAACCGGGAAGAAGCTAGGGGAACATTGCGCCTCTAGACTGTCTGCCAGGCATTCAGATTTCTCCTCGTCTTCAAAGGCGGGAGGAAGGTTCGGACGGTTGAGGGGGGGCGTCGCGGAGACGGTGTCGGACTTAAGCTTTCTGGCCAGTTGCCAGAAAGCAAGATGGGTCGGTTCGAGGCTGCCCACAAACTCACCCCACTGCGTGTCCCGAAGCTCTTTCATGCGAGACTTTACATCCCGTTGCAAAGCCCGCATGTGAGCTCGGTTCGCTTCAGTGGGGTAGGAGTCGTAGGCGCGGATGGCGGCGTTCTTCTCCGTCAACAAGGCGCGCACATCCGAGGGCAGGTGCCAACGTCGATCGTTCGTCGCTGGCACCTGTCTCGAACAGTCGCTAACGACATTTTGTACGTGCTTTGTGAGGGAGTCGATGGCGTTTATAGTATCCTGAGGGGAGACTATAACGTCGGGGATAGAGTCCAATAAAGGAGAGGACACAGACTCGAGTTGATCTCTGAGCCTGTCCCAGTCCACTATTGTCCTGGTGGGAGGGGGTTGGCTAGGGTCAGAAGGACCCAGTCTCGGGGCAAATTCGACCACAACTGGTCGGTGATCTGAGTCAAGCTCGTGATGTACCTCTATAGAACACAGGCGCAAGCCTATGTTCTTCAGAAGCACAATATCGAGGACGTCGGGACGTTGGTCTAGGACTCTAGGATAGTGAGTGGGTCGCATTGGGGCGATGATGTCGAAGGCTAGGGAGGTGGAAAGTCTCTCTAGTTCTTTGTCTCGTTGATTCGTAGCTACACTACACCAAGCTGGGCTCTTGGCATTTAGGTCTCCCGCCACAATGACGGATCCACCTAAATCCAAGAGGGCTTGAATGTCTCTACGAGTCCAGAATCTGGCGTTGTCGCCCGTAACGACGGGAGAGAGGTATGCCGACACGAGGGTGATGGGCTGATGGCCCGTCATGCCTAGCCGACAGACCGAGGCTTCAATGTATTCTAGTTCTGGGGGGTCTAAAGGTATGCAGTACAGTGACCTTTTGAAGTAAATGAGTTTAACTCCCTTAGCAGAGGGCCGATCATTACGAACTACATTGTAGTTCGCAATTTTGGGGTCTCTCTGACTGGGTTTAAGGAAGGTCTATTGGATGAGAAGAACATCCAGCTGGTGGGTGCTGATGAAATGCGCGATTTCCTGTCGTTGTTTCGACATTCCATCGGCATTGAAGTAGCCTAGCCATCTGGGTTTGATTCTGCTCTTACCAGGGCTTAAATCCATTACGGATTTACATTAAAAAGAGCGAGGGCCTGGTCGAGCTTAGCGACCGCAAAGCAGGCCTCGAGCCTTGCCTGGGGGTTTGATTCCCCTTGGCGAATGAGGTTGGCGACCCTGCTGACCTCTCTCAGGTCAATATGTTGGGCGAAGCGCGACACTAGCTCGAAGTTGGCTAGAGCGGCGCTTCAGGACGGCGTGGTGGGAGCGGCTGGCCGAGAAGGCTTAGGCGCTGTAGGAGGCGTGGGCCTCGGGCGGCGGGAGCCGGGGGAGGGCCAGGTTTGGGGCCTTGGGGGCTCCCTTGAAGGGGAGCTGCTCGCTTCGTCCAAAGCGCGGGCCATTGGGGAGCGAGGCGGACGGGGGGTGCCTGAGGGGCGGGAGAGGGGCGAGGCTGAGCAGGGCTCGCCTGAGGGGCAGGAGAGGGGCGAGGCCGAGCAACGCTCGCCTTGGGAGCCGCTCTTGAGCGCGGGGCCTCTCTGCGGCTGTGGCCTGCTTTGGGGACCCTTGGGCACCCGCGGTAATTCGCGGGGTGTCCGGTTTCCCCGCACAGCACACAGCTCGGAGGCTCCGTGCACAGTGTACGGTCCTTCGGACGATGGCACTCAGCCGTCGAGTGGTCACCTAGACACTTAACGCATCTAGGTTTTGCGTGACAGTTACGTGCGGCGTGCCCGTATAGCTGACAGCGGTGACACTGTCCGGGGGGCCCCTTGCGGAGAGGGGGTTCTACTGTTATGCCAGATAGGTGGCACACAGTTTTTGATCTTGAAGATCTCCTTCCCCTCCTTGGTATTGTCAAGGATGACCAATACCATGTCATAAGGTCGTAGCCCCCGCGCCTGATGCATGCGGTGGGCTTCGTGGGCTGGAAGGCCTTGGGACTTGAGGTCCTCAAGGACGTCGGAGCATGAAAGCTCCTTGGGGATTCCGCGTATGACTACGCGGAGGGGACGTTCCTCCTTAAGGGAGTACGTATGGAAGGAGACCCCCATGGACCTCATTAAAGAGGTCAATTGACGGAAATCCGTCGAAGTGGGGGTCTTGACGGCTATGCCCATCGAGGTGGACGTGGCGGAAAGGAAGTTAATCTTCCTTGCCGCGCAGAGACGTGAAACCTCGTTCCACTTAGCCTTGTCCTGTAAGTACACAGGAGGCGGCTTAGTAGCCGCTACATTGTAGCGGGAGACGTTAGAATGTCTCTAAGATTTAATTTGTCAGCTTAAACCCCTGCACTATTGTAAATGAAAGTAGAAAATATCTATTTACGAAGAGGGAAAAAACATACCTTCAATGTATGTCGCTCTTCAACAGCACACACCTCGCGGGTCAGAGGGACCTCGACAATGTTCCAAGTTGTCCATGACTGAGGCCAGACATTAGTCCCAACCATAAATCTTCCAAGTTCTTTTTCATGGGGTTATAGTATGGAAGAAGGTAGGTATTTGGTTAGATTTACCGATCGCCTCCTAGCGCGAGTTGCCACCACTCTTGAGGTTACAGATTTTTTTTACCAACTTTTTGCGAATGGAGGTGCTTAAAATTTATATTTTTAGAATTTGCATGAAATGCGCTTTACTGAAGTATTTTTTTTTCTTGTATTTAAAAGTTATTAGCTATCAAAGCGAAAAAATTATGATAAACTTTTCACTTTTTTATGATTTATTCGAAAAATTACTACTAAAATGATTAAAATAAATACCAGAAATGAATTTTACGTCCTCACTTTATACGAAAATGATACCAAACTTGCCCCAGTAGCCAGCTGGGAATGTATAGAATTTTTTAAAAGAAGGGGGGCGGCCGGTACCTTTGTACCCCCCCCCACCCCTGGGGGCGCCATAATTTTCTTTGTGGCCCGGACTAGAAATGCTTAGAATTACTCAAAGAACAAATCTGTTGAAACTCATAGCTTAGTGAAAAATTTGAAGGTGAAAAGTAGTAGATCTCGGAGTAATAGGTATCTCTCTTTCAACCTCTTGGGTGGTTAATCAGTCCATGAAACTGAACAACTTCCCCAAGGAACATAGTTTAAAATACGATTTTTTTTATCTCCCATACAAAATGTGCTATTGCTGATGAAGTTTGTATGGGAACTCAGTTTTTTTTTTTGTATTTTGACCTATGTTCTTTGGGGAAGTTGTTCAGTTTTATGGACTGATTAACCACCCGAGAGGTTGAAAGAGAGATAACTAAAGCCCTGTATATAAGATTCTCCGGGACGACTGTTCTTCTAGACCAAGGCTCATTTGTGCTATCGTAAAGGGAGAAGGGCCTAGTTAAATACATATATTTTTTATTATAAAAACAAGTTGACATAACGTTCTTATTGGTGATATTCCGCTGTTTTTCCCCAGTTTTTTCCAGACATAAAGGTACCAATAGATGGAGGTCGCGTGAATGTAAATCAGAATGTGCAGCAAGATGTAAGTACTGGCATTGCAATTCAACAGTCGAATGGATAGAATTTGTGTGTCTTTCGTAACAACATTTAAAGGTCAACCTTGTCCAAGCCTGGGCGGCTATTCCGTTATTTAATGGCGTTTCTCTCAAGGACGAGCGTATCTAATTAGATATGAATGACGATTCTTTGGGAACCTTTCGGCAAGTCCCGTTGTATTTAATTAATTATATACGGGACGCTGGTGGTTCGGGAATGTGACATTATGTACTATATGAAAAAAAAGGTGATTCTTTAAAAATACACTTTGCAAATTGTTACCTAATAAAATTCAATTTTGATTAAGGTGTAAATCGGCCAAAATTGGAAGTGTTAGGTACAATAGTCATTCAAAATTTTCAAATCAGTAGGTAAGGGTGTCGGCCTTGAGGGAGTTGCATGGAAACAAAATGGCCGCGTCAGAGAAAAATGACGCAGTGACGCTTGTTAAATTGAACAACTGGTTGATATTGTTTTTTTTGCGTGGCTCGTAATTATCTGGTTCTATCAGAAGCTGATGCGCGACAAACTCGCGGGCACGCCACTCGGCTGACGGTGAACCTTTACTTTGATTGCGCAAGGGCCCAGCGCAAAGGCTTGCTCGCCCTGTGTCATTGACAATATTGACATTTTGACATAGGACTGCGGCACATTCCGCGCGCGAGCACCTTGCGCTTGAGCTGCAGGAATAAGGCTTAACTACGCTACTCCGTGCCTTAAAAAAAATATCAATATCACGTTAAAAATGAACAACATTGTAACTGCGCAAGCACGCTGTTTCAGTTTTGTTATAGAATTGCCCTGCAGGATAAACTGCATTCACATTTTGATTAACTGTTGGTTTTTTCTTTTTTTTTTTAATTTTAGCAAAGCCACCCATACCGACCACCATTCCGTCCTCCTTACTATCCAAATTACGATTATGGTGGTCCCGCCCAACCACCTCGTCAACCACCCCCATACCCACCATATCAACCTCCATATCAACCTCCATATCAACCTCCATATCGACCTCCATATCAACCTCCATATCAACCTCCATATCAACCTCCATATCAACCTCCATATCAACCTCCATATCGACCTCCATATCAACCTCCATATCAACCTCCATATAATCCTTCTTACCCTCCTAGGCCACCGGGACCACCAATTGGACCACCAATTGGACCACCAATTGGACCACCAAATGGACCACCAAATGGACCACCAAATGGACCACCGATTAGACCACCAAATGGACCACCAAACTATGGACCACAAAACAATCAGCAGCAGCAGCAGCAGCAGAATGGCTAGTTCTACAACAGATAGCGCAAGAATTAATTATTAAAACTGTAAGTCTTATAATGTTAGTCTTCCAAGCATACTGTAGAAACCAGTAAGTTGGTCGCGAAGATTTTGCTGTAGGTATTGTGGGCGAAAGGTTCACCACATACTCATATTCCATCTTTGCCATCTGTGCCTGCACGTTCAAAACCAAAGGGCTTTGCCGGAAATGTATGGGCCACTGGTGCCTTTTTCTTTATTGCACACTAACGCCACCTTGTAAGACGTGTAGAGTACTTACATACTAACAACAATAGTTTCTAAGCAGCTCAGCTCTAAAGTACATTCGTCTCGAGTTGTACGCCATTATCTATAATGCATATTTAATAGGAACACTGAAATTATGAGTTACTTTTAACTATCCTATACTATTTATTTCATAGTACAAACTGTATTAGACTCAAGTTACATCACGGTGGCGTTAGAAGCATAGTGCGACACGAAGTTACACTTCACTATGGCAATGTTACGAGTATTTTATTAACAAAACTGAAGATATTAGTGCTTTTTATGCCTTAATCCGGTCTACTTTTAGCCCAATCGGCTTAGAATTCAAATTGGATTTAATTCCTAAAGAAGGTTTTATTATTTTAATAGCTTCATTTGTTGCCAAATAAGACTATCCTAAGTTTTCCCCATCAGCGGAGGTGTGCATAAGTGGTGGGGGGTAAAAATGTACCCAGAAAGTGATATTTTTGCGATTTTTCGGTTATATCTCGTAAAAGACTTACAATATCGAAAACTGTCCTTCATAAAAGTTGTAGGGCATTTAAGCTTGCATAGAAAAAGACCAGATTTATATTTTTTGGACTACCCGTTCTCATGCTTTAGTTCATCAAAGTTGTATAAAGCGTCAAGCAAGCCAAGCGAAAAAGAGTGGTCCCCTATCGACGGATTTGGTCATTCTTTCAGGTGGTGTACTGGCAGGCCCTAAGATCACTCAATGCTTAATATACTCGTAAGTCCTCGATCTTCCTTTGTTTTCGAGTTATTTAGGCTAATGTCGAAAAATCAGGGTATCACTGAAAGTGTCATATTTTGTAAATTGTTCAAGTTAGATTAACCAAACAAAATTATGTTTAATAATAATAAAATAGACAACAAAATTCATACTTTTTTATTATTTTAACTTGAACAGTTTACAAAATTTGACACTTCAAGTGATACTCTTGATTATTTTTTAAGAAAATGAAAAATCGTTTTTTATAATTCAGTTTAAGGATGTGATGCTGATTGAAAATATGAATATTATAGTCTATTTTATTACTACTAAATATGATTTTGTTTGGTTTGTCTAACTTGAACAGTTTACAAAATATGACACTTTTAAGTGATACTCTAATTATTTTTTAGAAAATGAAAAATCGTTTTTTATAATGAAGTTTAAGGATAAGATGCAAGTTAACAATATGCATTTTGTAGTCTATTTTATTATTATTAAACATGATTTTGTTAGGTTAATCTAACTTGAACAGTTTAGAAAATATGACACTTTCAGTGATATCCTGATTTTTTGACATTATCCTAAATAACTCGAAAACGAAAGAAGATCGAGGACTGATATTAAACATAGAGTGTTCTTAGGACCTGCCAGTATACCACCTGAAAGAATGACCAAATCCGTCGTTAGGGGGCCACTCTTGTTCGCTTAGCCTGCTTGACCCTTTATCCAAGTTTGATGGGCTAAAGCATGAGAACGGGTAATCCAAAAAATATGAATCTGGTCTTATCCTACGCAGGATTAAATGCCCTCCAACTTTTATGTATTATGAAGGACAGTTTTCGATATTGTAAATCCTTTACAAGATATAACCGAAAAATCGCAAAAATATTCCTTTTTGAATACATTTTTACCCCCCATCACTTATACACACCTCTGCCGAGGGGGAAAACTTAGTATAGTCTTATTTGGCAACAAATGAAGCTATTAAAACAATAAAATCTCTTGTAGGATTTAAGTCCGATTTGAATTTTTTGTTGGTTTTATTATATTGACCTATTTATAGTTTAGACCAGGGGTTCCCAATCTTTTTCAGTCCAAAGCGCACTTTTAACTTTAAAATTTGGTCTCGGCGCCCTAACCTAGCTAGACAGTCGAAATAGATAGATACAATTGAAAGAAATAGGTAGGTACAATGATGCTTGTTACGTAGATAGGCACAAAAATTTAAACATGCGCAATATGAAGTTGAGTGTTTTATTTATTTATTAGAATACTCAATCAAAACAAAAACAGTTACTTAGTCAATGTGACAGGTTGAGTTAGGTGATTTCCACACGTTTTCCTAAGCGTTGGAGTATTTATTTTGTACCCGCCAATCCTTAAGGTCCACCAACCTGCATTGGGCCAGCGTGGTGGACTATGGCCTGAAACCCCTTCGTGTTTCGAAAGGAGGCCCGTGCCCCTCGATGGGGACGTATATGGTCTGATGACGAATCCTTAAGTTAATAAGGTTTCGGATCGGAGTATGGTACAGAGGATCGCCTCACGGTTCCCCTCTGTACTGTCTACGGCGCACCAGGGCGCCACGGCGCACAGTTTGGGAACCCCAGGTTTAGACACTATCCAGACTCAAGTTACGTCACGTTGGCGTTAGTGGCATAGTGCAACATGGAGTCTCACTTCACCATGGCAATATTACGAGTATTTTATTAACAAAACTTCAGTTAGTGCTTTTTTATGCCTTAATCCTGTGCTTTTAGTGCTTTTTATGCCTTAATCCTGTCTACTTTATAGTCGAGACCTTATCTGGAGTCAAGTTACATCACGTTGGCGTTAGTGGCATAGTGCGGCATGAAGTCTCACTGTGTGTTACACATATGAATATTAAAAAAAGTTCAAAATTATAGTCTTATGCTTCTTCTTGTCGTGTGGGTATAGTCAAGTGTGTGGAAAACTTGGCTAACCCTGGTGTCAGAGTTTTCAAACCGCACAACGGTCTCCGATTTGATTTTAGCGACTGTAGCCAATCGACAACAGCCGGGTCCGGCAGCTTAACGTGCCCTCCGAAGCTCGAAAACGCTCGTAATAAATTTCAACTTTGTCCAGCCATCAGGTTGAAATCAGTAAGCGTCACTGGGTTACTAGCGTTTCATGCTTATGCTATTACAATGCTCTTATGCTTGCATACGTCTGCTGCCGTGAAGAAAAAAGGCCGATACCGCATATCAGGGTCCCGATTCTGTTATTTAAGTTGTGTGTCGATGGAATGGTCGCCATTTTATCCGTTCAGGTGGCGAAATTGAGAAATATCCAAATTTCATAACTATACATCTAATGATAGCTGCTTTGACTGGTGGTGCCACCGCCAACTGAATTTTCAGTTGCTAGGTAGTTTGCAACTTTTCGTTCGGTTGGCGGTGGCGCTACTAGTTGGAGTGGTTGTCAGCAAGTATATGAAAATTAAATAGTTCTCATTTTTGCCACCTGAACAGATAAAATCGCCTCCATTCCATCGAAACACAATTTAAGTTACAGAATCAGGGCCCTGGGCTCAGCGATTCATGCCAGACTGATTATCAGGCTGATAACACTTATTTTCAACCATTTGGCTTTGTCAGTCACATCCGAGCGCACGCCAGGCGCTAACAGCCCCTCGATCGCGGTAAGTTTGAACGTGTTTACCAAATTTAAGCCACTCACGTTTCCTTTGTATTCAGCCCAATAGAAACATTGAAGAAATATGAGCGATTTAGCTTTGGTAAACATTTTCAAATTTACCGAAATCGGGGGGCTGGTGTCGAGGAGGATATTATCATCACATTCCATCTAATGACCCTCAGAATTAATGTCAAATGTCACGTCAAGTGGTTCCAGAACCAAATGGAGTTCTGCCTACCCTGAAAGGGATTATAGGCGTGAGTATAAAGATGAATAGGTAGAAGTCTTGATAGATATTTTATTTGACTAATAAAACTTAGGCTGAGTAGTTGCTGTTTAATGAATTTATACTTTACAACAACTTCATCGACTTAGATTAAATTGAATATGAGTTGACATCTTGCGACCCACATCAAAATTCTCAAAAACATCTTTGAACATCTTATACTAAGGCAATTAGCTTGATTGCTTAAGTTTTGACTAAAATGAAAATCAGAATTTACGATAAAATTTTAATTTACCTAATTGCCTATTATTATGAAAACAATACATTTTTTTGTTGCACTCCTTACCAGGTTACAAATACATACTGTAAGGGCTCTTTTATTGTCATGCATGTTTGCGCCCGCATGCGGGCCAGGCCCGCATGCGTGCCACCCAGAACCTTTTGTTTCTATCTTTTCCCGCATGCGGGCGCAAACACGCATGACAATAAAGAGCCCTAAGAGGAAACAAAAGAAATAATTGAGCTTATTACTAGGTAGCAATTTCTTCCAGGCTACTGTAGTTCACAACCGCCGTTGTATCAGTTTTTCGGACTCATAAGATTCTGCATTCTCTCCACAAAAAACATGACAATAGAGGTACAACAAGAATATACTCAACATCTGTTCATGATAGGGAATCAAGACTTCCTATTACAGTTTTTTTTTCTTTTTCATTCATCACACGATTGTAGCGCATTTAACATTCTCCTTACCAATTAGTGGCGAAGCATTAATTTTATTAAAACGAATTGCCTTTGACTATTATTTATTACTTTTTTTCAGAACATTTAATTAAAACTAATCCTAACATATTTACGAGAAACTCTAAAATTTAACGGAAAATTCGGAGTTATGGACATTTTTCTACTAATACCCAGATTTTACTGCCGTAAATGCAATTTGGCGATTGCTTAAGTGATTAAACAAATATTTGATTGTATTGTTTTTTTATTGAATCTTCTTCACAAAATACAATTTAGAATGTTTTATTCCACACCGAAGCAAATCCCTACTACCCCTATCCTTACTCCATGTTATTATTATAAATGAGAATGTAACTCTGTCTGACTGTTACGCTTTCTTACCTAAGCTACAGATCCGATTTTAATAAAATTGGTAGGTACAGAGATAGATTAGACGTTGTAAAAGGACATAGGGTACATTTTATCCCTTGCTGGGCACGATATAACCTGCAGTTCACGCGGGCGGTGCCACGGGCGGAAAGCTAGTATTGAATAACTCTAAAATAAAAAATGATATATCACCCCCGCCATTCAATTGCTTGTTACTTTAAAATATGTAGATGGACACATATTAATTAAATATGTATACACACAAACCATTTCGATTCCGTCAGCTTTCAAACGAAAAAAATTCATCGAAATCGGTCCATTCGTTTAAGAGTTACGATGCCATAAACAGAAAAACAGATACACAGTCATACAGATACACATGTCAAACTATAACACTTCTCTGTTTCGGTGGGGGTTAAAATCATCAGTAATCAACCTAAACCAAGTACCTACTTAAAATTATTATTTTATTTGTGTAAAATGTTTTGTTCTGGGGTAGGATTATGTATTTTTTGATCGTTCTGTGATCTATTTTTATATTGTATGGATCAAGATACTAAAAAACCTTGAATCTTTTTTTTCTATAAGATGGGTTAACTCTTGACCTCAATCTTGACTATAAAGGTCAAAGATGAGGTTGACGATGGAGCGAGTTAACCCAGAAAATGCCTATAAAGGCACAGGTACTCCCACGCACCGACGGAACACAGCAAGCTGTTTGACGTCGGACTTCGGTAGGAGGGTGGTCGTGAACCAGACGGCCCTTTACAGAGCCTACCACACCGTATGAGACCATAGGCCGATACCTCATATTCATATTCAGAAAAAAATGAAGTGTCGTTGCCTGGGATGGATTACTAGGAGGCAGGTCCACTGACATAAAGTGTATGGACTGGCAGTCCTCTATAAATTACAGCATTTGTCTCTAGGACGCATTGAAAGTGACAAATTCGCAGGAATTTTGACAACTTGACGCAGTAAATTGTAAACAACTTAAAATATTTGAAAATTTTGTTAAAATTTTAAAGACTAAGTGAATTTTTGTATAAAGTTTTATTAATATTCAATTTTGTGACCATGAGAATATGCGTGGTTTGTAAATATAAACAGAAAAAAGGAGATAATCGGTCAATGTACAAGTATGTTTTTTTACCAACTGTTTTATTGAAAAATGTTGTTTTAAAACGTCTTAATTCTACTTTAAATGATTACAAATTGTCGGGAAGACATTCCTCTTTTTCAAAGTATATATATAGTAATGTTAAAATGACTATAAAAGATAAAATTTTCGCATTTTCAATTTTGCTTGATTCGCCTGCTTTATTTCGCTAGTGCTTCCAAAGACAGTCGATAAAAACAATGTCGATAGAAACATGTTATAGGTATATTAGTGTAAAATATTACTTAATGTTACGTACAATGGCAAAGAAAACCGTTTTTATTTTGTTGAGTACCCATGGTTACTTTTTTAGGGTTATGTAGTAGACTACCAAGTTATAGTTTCGCCATATCCGTCTACTCGCAATTTTCTAAGAGACCCTTGATACTACAAAACTGTAATCACACCTTAGTACCTAAGCTTTTCAAGATAACAAGTAATGTTTGATTAATTTGCGCGTCGCTCGACACGCTCTTGAATGATTTTAGATAAATATTTAAGAGTTTACTAATCTTCATAAGAACAGTAAGACAGAATACCTAACCAACTAAATTTCTTACAACAGATTTCCAACCGACGAAGTTTTTAAAAAAAATGGCTTCAAAATATGAATGTTTCGAAGAATTTGACATCAAAGAAAAGCCACGAAATATGTTCGAAGCATTTTGACCCTAACTGTTTCATAGGAAGTAGGAAATTGTTAAAATTTGGTAGTGTTCCTACAATATTTGAAGAAAATGTTCAAGGTAAAGGTTATACATAAGGGTTACTAGAAACATGTCACGATCCCCGCTAAGGGATAGTAGTAGGCTTTATGAACTATTGAATAATATTTCAAAACTGAAAAAAAGAGTACCAGTTTTGAAAAATTACATACTTTAACTTTTTATAAAGTAACACAGCTTTAAATATTATTGTTTTTGAAACTAACGCAAAAGATAAAGCTTATTTCTTTAGTTTGAGTCATGCTAATGTGAGAAAATGGTTTTATTGTTTACGCAAAATTGACGCTCTGCTGTAAGAAAAACAGATCATCTATACTTACATACCTTTGGGGAAAAAGAAAAAATTAAGCTCTACATTCCGCTAGAGAACATAAATAGTCGACTTATCGACTTTTGGTCCTCACTTATTAAAAGTACAACTTGAGCTGATTGCCAAGGCAAAGTACTAAGCACTAAGGCAAAGTATAACTTGAGCTGATTGCCTGCCTACCCCGCTGGGAATACATCGACTAATCGACTTTTGGCCTCACTACGTCGAGTTCGGTTTTCTGCCGCTGCCGCCTACAGCGCCAAAATGGCGAAAATCAAGTGGTCTCGTTTTTGATTTGACAACAGCCAGTCTAGTGGTTTTTAATTTATTTCTATGTCTATGGGCAGGTCTCATTTGTGTTTCCTTAGTCGCCTCTTACGACACCCACGGAAAGAGATGGGGTGGTCTTTTTCTCCACCAATCACCACACGGCATCGAGAGCAATATAATATTTATCAAAGAGTTACATGATATTAGACTTTTAATGAATCAAAGGGACAGCACCAAAATCCGCTGGATACAGGAAGAAGCTATTTTATTTATTTTATAGGAACACCTACATCATATGTATACAACATTAACAATAAGTTTCATTCAAGTTTGTTTTGATACTATACACATGTCTATTACAGATGTTCACATCGCTCTTTACAATATAATTTTAACAATTCTTAATGTTATCAATTTTTCATTGACTAATTAAGTGGTAAAACCAATTTGCTCGACTTGGTGGGGGCACTGCTGTGCCCCCAGATCCCATCAAAAACAATACTTGTCAAAAAAACCAAGTCTCGCAACTCAGTTTTGCTGCGGTAAAAAGTTGTGAGATCCATGTAATACCAAGTCGGTTATTAATTTATTCAGTCTCTACATAAGCGACTTTCTGTCTTAATACGTCCAGTCTCTAAGACCACGATCGTGGTCCATAACAATTGAAAATCAATTGTGTCTGGAATCTCCGTACTCGAAGCATTAAGTTGTTACGTAATAATTAACAGCATCTTCTTTAATGTTTTATATAAATATATTGAGACTTGGCCATTGAAAATCAATTGTGTCTGGAATCTCCGTACTCGAAGCATTAAGTTGTTACGTAATAATTAACAGCATCTTATAGTGACGCATATCAATATTAAAATTCTTTAATGTTTTATATAAATATATTGAGACTTGGCCATCGCCTGAAAACACGTGTAAATTCAATCGCCTGAAAACACATGTAAATTCAATTATTTAGTGCGATGGCCAAGTCTCAATATATTTATATAAAACATTAAAGAATTTTAATATTGATATGCGTCACTATAAGATGCTGTTAATTATTACGTAACAACTTAATGCTTCGAGTACGGAGATTCCAGACACAATTGATTTTCAATTGTTATGGACCACGATCGTGGTCTTAGAGACTGGACGTATTAAGACAGAAAGTCGCTTAAGTAGAGACTGAATAAATTAATAACCGACTTGGTATTACATGGATCTCACAACTTTTTACCGCAGAAAAACTGAGTTGCGAGACTTGGTTTTTTTGACAAGTATTGTTTTTGATGGGATCTCATTTCTTTTTGTATTTTGTAGACAGTTCTACTTTTTTCCTTTTCGGTACCTTCTACTTATTGTATAGGTATATGTATATCTACCAGCAACGAATTTTCTTAAAGCCCTCTCTCTGACTTATGAACTTTTCTTATTTTTGTAGGTAGTCTTCCGTTTTCTCTTTTCCGGTACTACTTCTTGAGCTTCAGCTACAGTTTTTCTAAGAGCCCACTCCCTGTAAGAATTCTGGGCACATCCGAACAGAATTGGGTCGCTCGCGCGTATGAGCGCGGCTGCTGCTCGCTCGGCGATATTTACCTTTCCGCGCGCCCCGCCACTCTCCCCGCCCCGCGCCCTCGCGCAAGCACCGCGCAGCGCGTAGTAACGGCCCGCGCTCACTCGCTAGCATCGCAGCGCGTGGTATAATAATTAATTTACAACCTTACGCACTCGTTATAAGTACGAATACGTTTTTTGCATTAAATAATTTAATTTACACGTGTTTTCATGACGGGAATACCCATTTTTTGCTCGATTTGGCAGGGGTACTACCATGCGCCTATATTTATATGGGACTAGCTTAAACCCGCGGCTTCGCACGCAATAATAATAACTGCCGTAAAACATCGTTACGAATAAAGCCAATATTGAAAAACTTAACTGAAGACTTGGCTGTATGGGCTTAATTTTTTTTGCGGTCTTTTCTAGATTTTTTAGTTTTTCCTAGATTCATACACCAAACACTACTTATATTCCAAATTTGAAGCTTCTAGGTCTGCTAGAAGTGCCTTAGAATTTTGATGATCGGTGAGTCAGTGAGTGACAAAATTCAGAAATTTGACCCGTTATAATTCTTAAAATTCTGGTTCAAATTGAATGAAATTTAAAATATACCGTGTCTTTACAATGCTTGCATGGTTACTGAAAATTTCAGTCTTCTAGTTTTATCCACAACGAAGTTACAGGGGGTCGAAAATGCTGGGGGGTCGAATTGCTTCGAGAAAAGGATGGTACGGCCGTGACGCTTTTTTGCTCGACTTGGTGGGGGCACTGCCGTGCCCCCAGATAATACAATATTTTTTATTTATTAATAATAACTAGTTCTCTTCCAATATCATATCATAACAAAAAACCGGCCAAAAGCGTGTCGGGACACGCGCATTGTAGGGTTCCGCAGCAGCATGGTTCAAATATGCAACTGGCTTTTTAATTCTACGAGCATATGGACGATTAAATCGCTAATAATGTCTAATAAAACGAGTTCAAAAAGAAAGAAGGTTACTAAAGGAGAATTATAGATTCCAGCGCCACAAGGAAAATGAAAATAAAATCATCTGTTTAAGAACCACCTCGCGTGAATGCAAATGGTTGTATAAAAATTGTTTACATTACTTATTCATTTAAAACTGGTTTACTATCGTTACGATCATAGTTAAAGATGAAAGAGACTGTCTTTTAAGGCTTATTAAAAAGACTCGCCTCCATCTTACAGGACTTGACTCTAAAATTAAGACTGAAAGTTCGAGTTTTTGTTAATAAGACTTTGTCGTTTTATTAAAAGACTAAAAACTGAAACGACTCGAGTTTTTTTCAAAAGACTGAAAGACTTAATCAACTCCAGCTGATTTTAAAAGACTTAAACGACTCTAGTTCTTTTATGTAAAAGGGCTCGCGCATCGCAGTTTGTGTGTGATATTCAATATTTCTCTTGTAACCTATCAACCAAAAGGAATAATTCACGCCTAAACCACTAAATACATTTTGATATAATTTAACAAGGGGATAGAATTAGATATTTACATTCTATCAACATATACCTTACGACTGTCGACTTCCCAGACAATGAGTCGCCGTCTTTTAAGTCCTTTAAGCTGTTTAAGTAACAGCTCAGTTTTTTTACGTTAAAAGACTTCGACTAAAAAAGCTAGTCTTATGACTAAAGGTTGGGAACTAAAAGACTGAGTCAGTCGTGAGGCGTCAAAAATAAGGCGAGTCTTTATTAAAAGCCTTAAAAGACTGAGTATCTTTCATCACTAGTCATAGACGGTGTTAAAATCGCCAAATTCTATAGTATGTATATAAAAAACAAATGTATTAAATAGTTTGTAGTTTCAGAAATAACTTTAGTTTTGGTCTAGCGAGTGAAATTTTGTTTTTGTTTTTTTTTGCGACAGTATTATTTGAAATAATATTGTCCTGCTGCTTAAATAATTTTGATGTCATTTTCGTAATTAACACACAAAAAACTGTTTAACGACACCTAAAATGTCAATATGTTATACTTGGCTTTCGACCTTGCCTCAGTTTTAGTATTGAACCTTGTAAACATATTCTTATTAATGGGCTATGTGCAAAATTTTTAAAATAATTTGATTTTTTTATTTTAAGCAGGTTTAAGGTCCCATATTCAAATAAAAAATATATCAAATAATTTTGATCATAGATATAAAAATAATTAATTTTTAAAATTTTGGTTACGATTTGTTGCTTATTACAGCATTCTACAGATTAACTCCTTTGCCAAAGTAAAAAAAAACGATTGACAGTTGGTTGACATATAACCTATACCGTTGCGCTTTTGAGTTTAAGTTCAACATTTAAGTTTCAATCACAGACTAACTAGAGATACGTTTCAATGTACTTACGTTTGAATGATCCTCACAGCAAAAAAGTGGACGTTTGGGACAATTCCTGTCAACCATTTTACACCAACTTTCTTTCAATTCCTTTGGAATGGTAACAAACGTCAAATCTGGTGAGTTAATGTCAGTTTTTGAACAAAGATGTATAAAACATTTTTTAGTTATCTCCACCGCTGTAACTCGTCAGATGCCATGTTGAGTAGCAAAGCCTGCTGCGCTGTCGTTATTAGTGTTATTCCACAAATCCGAAGAGTATTAATCACTATCGTTGAAGCAGTTCTCGGAATCCGGTATGAATAAGGTGTAGCCGTGAGAAAATCAGTCAAAATCTAGCACTACGAGTCCGTGCAAAGTTAAATCGTAATCCGGTATGCGGTAGCAGTAAAAGACTTCAGAAAAAATTAACCAAAAGCAAAAATAAAACTCAAAAATAAACAACCAAATACAAAATGAAATAGGTTATGTTTTTTTTTATTGACATGACAGCTTGGCAAAGACACGATTGTATAATGCCGTATTTATGATTAGTTTACCCTACTGAGAAACTTTTAATTATTATATTTTTATTTCAAAAGATAGATTTTTTATATATTTTTTTTTGGAAACGGGACCTTATTCCTTTATGTTTAATAAACAATTAAACGAAATTAAAAATATTTTTAAAATGTCGTACATAGCCCATTCCAAAAACGTTTGGCACTTGGTCGACTATCACTCGCAAACTTGATGGGCCAACTTATATGTGTGATAGTTTTCCTTTTAATTTCGTTGTATATTCTTTAACCGTTAATTTTTTCACATTTTTAGAATAAACCGTTTAGCTGGTAGAGGGGGGGACACTTGTTTTAAAAAAAAACTTCACTTTAAAAATTAATTTTTCGCAAACGGAGTGCTGAATCGAGAAACGTTCTTTGTTAACCCCTTCTATCTTTTAAAAAGCTATTCTATGACACTCCACTCGATGATATCGTCAAGAAAAAAAATCGACCGCCTTTTCATATGTATGGGAAACACCCGAAAAATTTTTTTTCCAAAATTTTATGTTTTAAATCTGTTGGCGCTATCAATATGTATGACCATTCCAAATTTCAGCTCTGTAGTACCACGGATCTTATATTAGTAATTATATTCTTATTAATCCCAACAGGAATGTACACATAGCTTAAGTTTGGGAGAAAATAAAAACAACTTTATTTATTTATTTTATTTATTATTTATTTAGTGTTTGGCACTTGGTCGACTATTACTCGCAAACTTGAAGGGTCAACTTATGTGTGATGGTTTTTCTTTTAATTTCGTTGTATATTCTACCAACATCAATTTTTCCAAATTTTTAGAAACAACCGTTTAGCTGGTAGAGGGGGGACACTGGTATTTGACAAAAAATTTCACTTTAAACATTTACATTTCGCAAACAGAGTGCTGAATCGAAAAGCGTTCTTAGTAAATCCCTTATATCTTTAAAAAAACTATTCTATGACGCTCCACTCGATGATATTGGCGAGAAAAAAAAAAATCGCCCTTTCACGTCTATGGGAGACACCCGATAAAGATTTTTTTTCTAAGATTTTACTCTACAGTTCTGTCGGCGTAATTTATATGTATAATCGTGCCAAATTTCAGCTCTGTAGTACCAAGGGTTTCTGTGGAAACCCGCGGACAGAAGGACAGACGGACATGGTGAAACTATAAGGGTTCGTAGATTACTATGTATCGGCGAGAAAAAAAATCCATCGCCCTTTTACGTGTACGACAAACACCGGAAAAACAAATTTTTTGCGCCATTTTATTTTTATATCTGTCAGCGCAATCAATATGTATGACCATGCCAAATTACAGCTCTGTAGTACCAAGGATCTAATATTACTAAATATATTCTTATTAATCCCAACAACGTTTGGCACTTGGTAGACTATTACTCACAAACTTGAAGGGCCAACTTATGTGTGATAGTTCTTTTTATTTTGTTGTATATTTTACCACCGTGAATTTTTTCACATTTTTAGAAACAACCGTGTAGCTGGTAGAGGGGGAGGGACACTTGTTTTTAACAAAAAATTTCACTTAAAAAATTAATGTTTGGCAAACGGAGAACTGAATCGGAAAACTTTTTCAGTAAACCCCTTCTATCTTTTAAAAATCTATTCCATGACATTCCATTCGACGATGTCGGCGAGAAAAAAATGTATGACCTATTTCATCTATCTAGTACCAAGGATGTAATATTAGTAAATATATTCTTATTAATCCCAACAATGTTTGCCACTTGGTCTACTATTACTTGCAAACTTGAAGGTCCAACCTATGTGTGATAGTTTTACTTTTAATTCCTTTGTATATTTTTAGAAACAACGAATATTTTCACATTTTTAGAAACAACCGTTTAGCTGGTAGTGGGGGGAGGACACTTGTGTTTGACAAAAATGTTCACTTTAAAAATTTATGTTTCGCAAACAAAGTGCTAAATCGAAAAACGTTCTTAGTAAATCCCTTCTATCTTTTAAAAAGTTATCCTATGACACCCCACTCGATGATATTGGCAAGGAAAAAAAATTATCGCCCTTTCACGTCTATAGGAGACACCCGATAAACATTTTTTTAAGATTTTACTCTAAAGTTCTGTAAGCATTATTGATATGTATGACCATGCTAAATTTCAGTAGTACCAAGGATTTCTTAGGAAACCCGCGGATAGACGAACAGACGGACATGGCGAAACTATAAGGGTTCGTAGATTACTATGGAACCCTAAAAATCCTTTATTATTGTCCTATATTTTGTTTTATATTGGTTTTATTTCATTACTGGACATGCAAGAATGTTAATTTAATTTGGTTTTTCATGTTTGTTGAGCTATAAATCTTAGTACACAAATTTTAAGTTCGTTTTATATGTATCCAATTATTGTTTACTACTCGAATTTAAAAGACTATTGAATTAGTTTTTAGAGGTTTAGCTCTTTTTTTATTATATTATGTTTTATTGGGTTGCATAAAGAACTATGGCAACAAGTAAGGAATTATTTTGCTTAATATGTTTAATAGTGGCCCTTGATTTTACATCTATAATTAAAGCAGATGGGGATCTTGTCAGCTATGAGGAGGTAATTTGGATAAAAGTACATTTACATATTATTTACTATAAATCATGTACTGTAATACCCTTAGGTCCATATTACAGAACGCGACTCAGACTCTAATCTATACTTGAGTAACAGTCGTTTTTGTCATTTTGATAGTAAGAGAAAGAGTCATTCATTACTTAAGTATAGATCAAGACTTGAGTCTTCTTCTGTAATACGTATGGGCCTTAATTGTTAAAAAATCCCATTCATTTATTTAATTTTAATCATTATTCAACCTACTTCTTGGCGGTTGTGACTATTTCATCCGTTCAGCTGATGTAATTAAGAACTATCAAAATCTCATACATTTGAAGACAGCCACAACGACCGGCAGCACCACCGCCACCCAAACATTAACACCCATATTCTAACACCTATATTCTAATATATGGTTTCTCGAGATTTCCTCCACCTCCACTCAACCTCTATCAAGGATTTTGGCGTTTTTATTTGATACTTCCGTCCTCAACTTTACAATTTACCTCACTGGAGTCGAGTATGAATTGAGTAATAAAATGTCAAATTTAAGGTACCTCGCGACCTACCTTAAGATTTCCTTAACGCTGTATTCGATGCTTGAGCTTGTTGTGATGCTACTTTTTCATATGAAAGATGAATGACTTTGAAGATCCTTGACGCACTCAATCTCTGTCAAGGATTTTGGCATTTTTATTTGACACTTCCGTCCTCGACTTAACAATTTACCTCACTGGAGTCGAAGATGAATTGAGTAATCAATTGGCAAAGTTAAGATACATCGCGACCTCGATGCTTGAAGCTTGTTGTGATTTTTCATATTAAAAATAAAACCGGCCACGCGCATTGTAGGGTTCCGTAGCAGCATGGTTCAAATATGCAGCTTCTTAATTCTACGAGCATATTGACAGTTAAAACGCTAGGAGATAAATAGATAAGAAATTTATTTCCATCACAGTACACACTTACAAAGAGTCAGTACAGAAAGAGACAAACACAAAAGCAACGATAGAGTTTTACAATACAACTAACAAGGAAATAAGGAACAAATAAACAATAAATAGCAAAGAAAGTAGATAAGATAAGCACAGAGACATAGAGCGTAATAACATAGAGAAATAAAACACACATAATAATAACAATAAAATAAAAACAAAGCAAAAAAAACAAAAGTAGTAAAAGAGTTTGTAGATTAAGAAATAACTTAAGTTTTGGCCTAAATACAACAGAATGGAAATACAAATAAGAGTCTTTTCGGGTATCTTGTATTGAAATTGCAAACATCTTTAAGAGTTTGAAATATCTCTGGGTGAATTTTGACAAAAACACAGATTTCATAGATATACATACAGGGTAAAGGGAGTACATTCAATTCTTTGAAAAAGAGTCGCAAATGAAAATATACGCTAGCTTATGCCATCTATCGTCGAGTAGCTGTATGCCAAGTTCAAGGAATCTTGAGGTGACAACTAAGAATACCAATTTCGAGGTCATTTCGAGGATTTCCTTAGCTGAAGTTGAGTGGAGGAAATTTCGAGTTAACTTCTATAAGTTGTGTAAGTTGCAAACTACTTAGCAACTTAACGTTCAGTTAGCGGTGGCACCACCAGTGAAAGCAGCCGTCATCAAATGTATGAAATTTAGATAGTTCTAAAATTGGTCACCTGAACAGTTAAAATGGCGACCAACCTTTGGGACGTTATTGATTAGTTTTTATCTAGTTGTCCGCTTAACAAGTAAAGAAAAGGTGAAAATAGCCTGCCAGGCTAATATGGACGCTAGAGATAATTTTGTTATGTCGATGTCGTTCTTGGTGTTCCGTAATGAGTCACGCTTCCATGTTACCTATGTTGTACAGTACAAGTAAAAAAAAATTATATACAAATATTTAACTAATTACAATTTCTTCTTTTATTGGTACGTCAGTTTTGTTTTACTTAATTTTTTGTAAAATATTGTTTTCAAACATTTAAATTTGAGAGATTTTGTCCTTTTTTCAGCCAAAGTTTATTTGTTCGTCCTTCCTTTATGTCAAAACGGAGCAACGGGTCGACGTGTTTTTTCCACAAAAATACTTGGAAGGTTCGCGTGTAAGATGTTACTTTTCTGTATCAACGATTTCGTGGGCGGCAAAATGATCACAATTACTTTTTGGTTTTAAATCTGAATGCCTGTTTGGTCGAGTGGTAGTGACTGGCTCGAGGTTAGGGCGAATCATTGTGTTAAAAGCTGATGTCATGGGTTTTTGTGTCTCACTTTGTGTATGTTCCAAGGAATCTACGATTCAAGGGAAAACCTAAGTGTGGGCCTTTAAGTGTGTAGAGTTTTAATAATTTATTTATTATTTAAAAATAATTTATTTATTTAGCTGGCTGCGGAAAGAGATTACGAAAACCAATACTCTGATGCAGACGCAGATGATGCAGGACTAAGCAACCATGTGTCATTCGAGAAAATATTCCATGGAGTTTTGAACGGGTCCCATGAAGAACTAAATGCCTTCATTAAGAACCTCGAAAAATTCTTTAAGTTGAAAAAAATAGCGGATAGAAGAAATAAAAAAAATAAAACATACCAATTCATATCGTGGAGACTTAATCGGAGCATAGAAGACTATTTAGAAGGATCACCAAACGCGAAATCTTTTCTGGAAGTGTGGCAGGATATCAGAGACTTTTTCAACACGTACATTGTTAGATCTCAAAAGAGAGTCCGTAAAAAGTTACGTAATAATAAATAAGTTAAAATACATATAAAATGAGTATTTATTTTACGCGACACTATCCTGTTTTAATCGTTAACTATTTACTAGCTTATGTAAATGTTACGGTAAGTAAACTATATTAATAATTAGTGAAAACAATTCTATTAAGAATTAAATTTGTTTTTTTGTAACAAAATTGTGTAATCTAAAATACAATTTTAACTTATTTCATTCTTTCGTCGGTATTTACCTCATTTAAAATCTTAATGAAATATTACGAAATCAAATTAAGCCTTAATAACTTGACAACTTTTTTTAAATTTAATTCCATGATTAAGTTCCTTGCTATTTATATAATAAAATAATTATATTATGTTAACGATAGTCAGCATTAATTTTAAAAACCATTTACTGTGCAATTTTTTTCGTCTCTTTTAAAAATAGCTGTACTTAATTGAAATTATTCTTGGTTGATCAAAATGTCTAACGTAAATTCATTTAACGTAAAGGAAAAAAATAAATCATAATTATTCTCAAAAATTCAAGTATAATCAATTACAAAGCCCACAGTAAAATCAACAATGTACTATGAGAAATATTATAAAAAAATTGAGATTATTATTAATTTTATTGATTTACCTTCAAATAACTGTAAGCCACTATGCTCCCAGTAATGGAACTCAAGCCAAGGTGAGTTTTTGTACTTTTTATGTACTTACTTACTTTTCAGGATTTAATTTTTACCTGGCTGTGTCTGTGTGTGTATGTGTATGTGTGTGTTGGTGCGTTAGCATGAAAATGTTAGTGTGTACGTAAACGATTGTATTGTGTGTGTGTGTGTCTGTGTGTGTACAGGTCAAAATTATTTGTGTGGGTATGTATTTGAAAGTGTGTTATGAAATTACAAAAGCTAAAAAATAAATTAATACTTTTCCAATGATAAAATGGTATCATTGGAAAATCAGTTTGTGAAATTTATTAGATGAGATGTCGATGTGAGTTTTATCAAAAAGAAAATCATGTAGTTTAAACAATGAATGTTAATAGTAAATAATTTCACAGCACCAAGAAAAATATGAAGTCAATAGAAGACAGGTGAGACGTATTTACTTACTTTCTAATTTATTGGATAAGCAAATTTCAAAAACAGTGCTTCTAAAAGTGTAATTGGATAATATTTTTTTTCAAACAAAATTTAAACGTATTTTCATGTTTCACATGATCTAGCTTGATGTTTTTATTAAAAAAATATATTGCCGTAAAATTTGACCAGTGATTAAAAAGTCAAACTATATACATATTTGATTTTATAAGAAAACTGTCAGCACCCTATATTGGGTAACATTAAATTAGTAAGACAATATTGAAAATGAGAATCAGCCTACAAAACTGAACAACTTTCCTTACGCCAAAATATGAAAAAAAAAATCGTCACTCCAACAACTTGTAAGATCAGCTGAATTACCTTGGTATGGAAAGTTAAACATTTTTTCAAGAGTTTTAAATAGGGTTCTTTATGGCCCTCCACTGGCCATTAAAACAAAAATTGTCGAAACCTCGGAACCCAGTTCCACTGAATAGTTTTTGGTGAAACTTTTTTAAAACACTGTTGGAGGTATAAATAAAAAAGTTTACCCCTCAAAATTTGCCGATCTTAATTATACTTGGTATTTATGAATTCCCATATAAAACAAGAGTCGGATTTCTTTACCCACTGACACAGATATCCATGCAAAATCAAAACTATTGAAGATGTAAGTTTGAAATTTTGCAAGATGATCTTCAGATATTGTGAAAACTTACCTAACATATATTACTCGGAGTTTCCATGGGAACGAATTGTAGGGCGTACGCTTGTTGATTAGCGTACGCCCTTGTGGAGTTAGGAACGATCAATGACTGAAAGAAAAAGCAAGAATTGTGCCCCCCACCCCACGAGGGATATAGAGTGAAGATTGAGTAATCGTTATAACTTGTTTTTAAGGTTCATTTACTAGCGTGTTAATAACTTTTTGGTCATGTCTGTGGTATTTTCAGAAACAATACGTTCTATGTAATTTATACCTAGGAAACCGCCTACGATGCTTAACATTTACTAGTCGCGTGCTTGTTTACGTCGTGTGCGATACTAATCTCGTACACCATGTGTTCAAAAAGCACGCGAAGGTTTAAAAGCGAATTACGGGTAAAAAAGCTTTTTTTTCTATGTTTCGTAAAGCTGAATATCTTCCGAAGTTTCTAAAAGATGTTTGAAACCCGCAAGTCCATCTTAATTTAAGTTTTGAAACGATGTCACGGAAGTACCGATTTTAACTTTTAAATTAAATTTGAACCATGTTCCATAATAACCAGGGACATCCATTTTTTTAAATGGTAGCTCCCCTCATTATCTATCATAAAGTTTTTTTTTTAAATTATCTTAAACATTAAGAGCAAATAAATAAACATCGATGCTGGGTGAAAAATTTCGAAAAATTCGAAACAACACCGTTAAATGTGTAATAACTTCTATACTACAAAAAATCGCGGAACAAACATGGGCAATACATGGAGGTGATCTGAATGCCCCCTGGTACGGAGCATCCAAATTTTTCTTTTGGACGTCGCCCGCTGGGCCACCCCTGGGCCACCCTGTATAACTGTTTATCTACGAATAAATCACTATTTATTTTATAAACACAAAAAAAAATACTCACATTACTATAACTGTGATTTTTTAGCAGTTTTATTACTGATATTTTATTTTGTTGTAGTTTGTTTTGTTGTTTTGAAGTGTTTCATATTTTTGTTTTAAATTTCAGTACCAAGGACCAGAAGTAAATGTTAATCAAAATGTGATCCAAAACCAAAAAGTAAGTTTTAAAATAATACACCTTTTTGTTGTGTCCCACATGGACTAAAAAAATGGCTTGTATTCGAAAGTCATTCTCTTGTTTTATAGCTAATAAAATGTTATTTTAACAAATTGTGGTTACTTGACGTTTCTTGGTTCGATTGATGGTCGAGGCATATAATTTGTATTAAACTGATGTTTATTTTTGGTTCATGGGTGTACGTGTGAGTCTTTTTGTAAGTATCTTAAAGACACCAAGCTACGAGAGAAACTTGGTGCGAGCTTTTGACTGTGTGGCTTTATTTCTTAGCTGACAGAAATCCAATTAAGATACAACCATCCAAATAAATTATGATTGTTATTATTATAACACCAGGAACTTTGAAAGAAAATTGGGCAACATTTCGGAAAAATTCCAACCAAGCTGGAAATTTGTGTATTTGTGTACTCTTACCTACCTTTTAGCTTCCTGAAAAACCTCTAAAAAGTCCCACGATTCCAGGGGTGGGCATAACTTTTGACAGTCAAAAAACGGTGAAAAAAAAATCATTTTTTCGGTTTTTTGGATATATCTTCGTTCCTGTCGATCTTACCGCTATAAGGTTTACTAATGAAATAAAGAATGGAAAATTCTGTACAAAAACGGTACATAAAATGTATTGATAACACCAATAGTTTTGACGTGATCGGGCATTGAAACTCCGGTAAACATTTTCTATGGATATTTTAGCGCATTTCATTATCACCCCCAAAAACAACAAAACAGCAGAAAACAGAAAAAGGTTATTTCAAAAAATTGGATATAGTGTCTAAAACCTTTTTTAGAATTGATATGTAGTAAACCAAGTACTGTTACATTTATCACAAGGTAGCTTTACGCCCGGGACTTCGTTTCCTTATAAATTTTGGGAAAATTATGTAGCCTATGTATTAATCCAAAGTGTCAGCTACCTCTATACCAAATTTTATCAAAATTGGTCCAGCCGTTTGAGCGTGAAAGAGTAACAAACATCCATACATCAATCCATCCACACATCCTCACAAACTTTCACATTAATAATTTTTATTACTAATTGCCTAATAGATAAGGAATTATAAGGTTATGAAAGTCAAAAGTAAGTAATCAGGGGCGTGATTCTGTAACGTGACATGTTGAAACTCAATCCAATGTTTCCCACCTTTTTCCGTGGAAATGTCTGATTTTATTAATGAACTTTACTAACTTTTTTGTAAATAATTTTTCATTCTTTATCTTATTAAGTACACTTCATAGTTGTTAGATCAATAGGAACGAAGATATTAGCAAAAAACTGAAAAAATATCATTTTTCTCACCGTTATTTAGCTGTCAAAAGTTATGCCCACCCCTGTGGAGTCGTGGGACTTTTTAGAGGTTATTCAGGAAGCTAAAAGGTACATGTACACAAATTTTCAGCTTGGTTGGAATTTTTCCGAAGGCAAGTTGAAACGTTGAAACAACAGACAATTGGTGAACCTCGCTTGAGTTCGTTCCTCGTCCAAAGAATTTTGATGGCCTTACAGCTTGGCAACGTGGCCAGCATTTTAGGCACTTTTGAGCGAGGGATCTGGGGGTATTTTTCACTAGGGTTTGGTGGTGGGCTAAGTTACTTATGACGAAGCGTGTTGGTTTTGTTTTAAATTTTAATTGCCCAAGTTCACTTTTACGCCATTTATTTAGACTATGCCTATGATGTAAGTCAAGCAATTGCTGAAACTACAACTCTGTTTGAGAATGGCTTGAGAAGAAGTATTTGTGGGACTGTTATTAGAGAAGAAGGTATTTAGTTTAAGGTTATGCACTCTTGTCCTCTTGACCACAGTACCCGCTGTATTGTGGTCTCGATGAAGCATCTGTTTGTCGAAATCCTTTACTGCATTGTGGCCGTTTAGGATCTTGTAGGTTTCAATAAGGTCACTACGTTCTCTAAATGATTCTATTAGAACTTTTAATAAAACCAAAATTGTTCCAGTTACCCTACCGCCCTCCATTCTGTCCACCTTGTCGATATTGCCCTTCAAAATTAAGAACAGGAGTTGTAGAAACAAAAAAAACTAACGAACCATCTCTAAAAGACGTAGAAGAACATTCAACATTGAAGTACCAATCTACAAATATAACTCGCCCCGACCATTGCCTGCTTTGCGATATCCGAAAAGGAAACAGGGTAAGAACAGATAAGCACGTTTTTTATTATTATGAGTAAGTTAACCCAAAAGAAGGCACGGTACTCCTACGCACCGATAGATCTCAGGACCGACGGAGCTGTTTGGCGTCGGACTTTGGTAGGAGGGTGGTCGCAAACCTTACGGCCCTTTACAGAGCCTACCACATCGAAAGCTCCTTTAACAGCAGTTGACATAGGTTACAGAATTTTCTCGAATTTCCACGGGAACGAGTATTATTTAAATGCTTTCCCGGGCGGAAAGCAAGTAATATTTTAAATGCGAAACTAGACTTTTTTTTCTTTCTTCGCGTACCTACAAATCTATAAACGCATCGACATGTTTAGAGTAACTGAAGGGGCTAGGGAATTTTCCATGCTAACGTGTTTTCTAAGAGATTAGATTTAGATAAAATTATAATTATTGTTTTACAGCGTCAGTCAGGTCCGCAGCAGATACAACAGCAAGGTCAAGGTGCACAGGGATATGATCAAGGGCAACAGCAAGCGCAACAACAGCAAGAGCAGCAAAATCAACAACAGCAAGGGCAGCAACAACAAGATCAACAGAAGCAGCAAGTGCAGCAGCAACAGCAACCGGGTCAACAACAGCAACAGGTGCAACAACAACAGGGTAAACAACAGCAACAGGCTCAACAGCAGCAGCAAGATCAGCAACAACAACAGCAGGCACAACAACAAAATCAGGGACAACAGGAGCAACAGCAAAAGCAACCGGGTCAACAACAGCAACAGGTGCAACCACAACAGGATAAACAACAGCAACAGGCTCAACAGCAGCAGCAAGATCAGCAACAACAACAGCAGGCGCAACAACAAAATCAGGGACAACAGGAGCAACAGGTGCAACAACAACAGGATAAACAACAGCAACAGGTTCAACAGCAGCAGCAAGATCAGCAACAACAACAGCAGGTGCAACAACAACAGGATAATCAACAGCAACAGGCACAAAATCAGCAGCAAAATCAGCAACAACAAGAGCAGGTGCAACAACAACAGGATAATCAACAACAACAGGCACAAAATCAGCAGCAAAATCAGCAACAACAAGATCAGGTGCAACAACAACAAGATAATCAACAGCAACAGGCACAAAATCAGCAGCAAAATCAGCAACAACAAGAGCAGGTGCAAC
This sequence comes from Aproaerema taeniolella, assembly GCA_949987775.1. Taxonomy (NCBI): domain Eukaryota; kingdom Metazoa; phylum Arthropoda; class Insecta; order Lepidoptera; family Gelechiidae; genus Aproaerema; species Aproaerema taeniolella. The sequence goes on along the minus strand of OX465265.1, from coordinate 7,685,511 downwards.
AACAACAGGATAATCAACAGCAACAGGCACAAAATCAGCAGCAAAATCAGCAACAACAAGATCAGGTGCAACAACAACAGGATAATCAACAGCAACAGGCACAAAATCAGCAGCAAAATCAGCAACAACAAGAGCAGGTGCAACAACAAAATCAGGGGCAACAGGAGCAAAACCAACAACAAAGCCAAGATGGACAAACACAACAACAGGAACAACGACAAAATGTAATTATGCATTTGTTATTATGCTCTTGGTTTACACGTCTCGTCAAAATAAGGAATCCAAGAATCCTTTCCTTATCAAAAAAAATAAATGTAGGTGATTTTACTTAGGATAAACAGAGAAGCGATTAGAACGATCGTGCTTGAGAAATTATCTAAGTCGCATGTGATCAGTCTGGAAATGTACTTCGGGGAGTGTGCTCATAAGCTGCGCGATCACATTTCACCTGCCCCTTTTTTCTACCGGACATCCAGACGCACCGCGGGGTACCACTGTTACCTTGTCGACATTACACGTATCCCGTACTGAGCGTTTTTGTTCATCTTCTACATTGCGCACCACTCAGGAATGGAGTTCTCCGCCTGCGTCTGTATTTCCGGGCTCATATAATCCGAGTCTCTTTAAAGTAAGAGTGAACAGGAATCTTCTGGGTTAACTTTTTAAACCCTCGACACATCTCCACCCCTGAGCTAGACTGTGGTCAAATGCAAACCCATCCTTACTAATATTAGTTTATATTTTTCGTAAATTATTAATCTGTATATCAATAGTTGGGAAGTTTTTGAAGTCTGTAGCACAGTTTTTTACTACCACAGGCTTCAGAATTCATTGTATTGTTCCATAACTTACAGTTAAATAAAGATTTTTTACAGTTTACAGTTTACAATTATCAATGCGAAAGTAACTCTGTCTGTCTGTCTGTCTGTTCGTCTTTCCCGCCTAAACTACTGAACCGATATAAAATTTGGTAAAGAGATAGATTAGAGCGTGGGAAAGAACATAGGCTACATTTTATCCCACAGTTGGGCACGATATAACCTGTAGTCCACGCGGGCGGAGCCGCGGGCGGAAAGCTATTTATCTGTATGCAGGGTTACAGGAAAAGTCAACCTAGATTCGTTAAGGGCGTGTAGTTTCTGACTGATTCGACTATGAAACACTCTACCCCAAACTTAACCGTTCTCAAGTTATTGGACTGAAGTTTTTTTTACAAAAAATGCCAATTTTGTGTCTATTATCCTGTTTTTTTTGTGTTGTGAGCCTCTAGTTTATTTGTTTTTGCTATTTTTGTGTAGTAGATTGGCTGTTTTATTATTCTAAACACTAAAATAGCAAGTAATTGCACCGACTGTGTCGTAGAAGACGACTGATAGTTAAAAAAAATATTAATCGTCAAAATGATTTTTTTTCTTTCTTAGACATTAATGAAAAATTCTATCATTACAATTCCTAGATAAAAACTTTGATAAAAAACTACCAGGTAGCTGTAAAAATTTACGGTACTCAAGCATTAAACTTACAACTTCGGTCAGAAAACTAAGTAAAATAGGTAACAAATAATGTTTATAAATCTTTTTACATAAAACCTACAATACATTATTATTATTATTATTAATTATAAAACAACAATTAGCAAAAAATTATATAAGTACAGTATAACATAAACCGCACACCGGTTTTTCCGTATACTGCTTACAATATCTATCTATTTATAATGATTGTTAGTAGGTTAGTTTCTTATCATAACTCGATTTACCAGCGGGCTCGTTCCGTCGTCGTGCTATTGTTTGCTAGAACCGACCGTGCGTTTTCACACGGGTCGATTTCAAAAAACAATGTTTATTATTTTATTATTACTGTATATATATATATTTTTTTTCTATTTTATGATTGTTTATTTAGTATTGAAATGGTAATTTTTCAAACTATATAATTATGTTCTATTTATCTACTTTTCGGTCTTCTGTGTTTCATTATTCAAGATCGGTCAATGTTTTCTAGAAAGTATTCTTTAAGTTTATTTTTCATATTTTCATTAGTAATATTATTTTTTAAGTTTATGGGTAGGTCGTTTAGTAGTTTAGGTATACAGTATTCTAATAACTGTTTCCCGTATAAGTTGTTATAATTGGGTACCTTGAATCTAGGTATAGGTGCGCTTCGTGTGTGTCTGTTAGTCGGTTTTATTATCTGTAGGTCAAGATTGTGATAATTTTCAACAAGTAAAATATATTTGACCTGATCGTATACCGGTATGACTTTGCAATGGTAAAAGAGTTGGGCATAGTTGTCTTTATATTTATTTTTGATTTTGTGGGGTACTAATGATTTAAGGATTCTTATCTGTAGCCGATATATGGAGTCAAGATGGGATTTACTGGTTCTGCCGTAACTGCTTAGTCCGTAATAAATTGTCGTTTCACCTAGTGCTTTGTAAAGATACAAAAGAGTAGTATATGGTATTTTATGTTTGATGATTTTAAATTTAGCGAGGATACTTCTTAATTTGTCGCTTACGTAGTCAATGTGTTGAGTCCATTTTAATCGATCGTCTATTAATAAACATGTTCCACATGTTCGCCTCTGTTTCGCAGACATACTCGTATTCTGTGAATTAAGCCACTTTTCACTACACCAGTAGTTATGTTCCTTTTTATTTATTTCGCGACATCAATTAGTTTCAGTGGGGGTCCTAAGACGCCGACCTACCTCGCCGATGAAACTCCTGGCCTCACTACTCCTTTTTTTTAACTATCAATCGTCTTCTACGACTCAGTCGGTGCAATTACTTGCAATTTTAGTGCTTAGAATAATAAACCAAACAATCTTCTACACAAAAATAGCAAAAACAAATAAATTAGAGGCACACAACACAAAAAAAGGATAATAGACGCAAAATCACCATTTTTTGTAAAATAACTTCTAAGTCTAATAACTTGAGAACGGTTAAGTTTGGGGTAGAGTGTTTCATAGTCGAATCAGTCAGAATCAATGCAAACTACACGCCCTTAACGAATCTAGGTCGACTTTTCCTGTAACCCTGTATATAAAAAAAAAAACGATCGATTTGAATGTTTAACTAATTTTGCCTACGATTTACCGTTATAGAAATTATTTAATTTAAATAAATTTACCATTGAAGTATTATGTACTAGCGTACTAGAAAAGTCAGCGCGAACAACATCTTTGCAACATGCGCGGCAGTGCGGGGCGCGCGGGGGGCGGCTAATGATTCATAGATGCAACGTCACCGTTATAAAGGCGACACTTTGTTTATATTCTGCCTATTTCATTGGGTACCTCTTACGTGCACATTATTTGACTAACAATCTTAAGTATAATATTTATTTTTGGTATAAACTGACTTTACTCTGTGGAACAAACAATATTTGGCATAAATACCTATACTAACTGGTTCAGTCAGGATCATGGGAAGTTTCATTCCTTACAAACAGTGCCTTAACTATTTACAATTAATAACCAAGGTTTCTTCTTTTCTAAATGTGTAAGATTATTATTTTCCACTATAAAATTAACGTTAGCTTGTACTATGTAATGTACCTACACTGTTACACACCCAATGTCGCTTCTCATATTTTTAGTCTATGACAAATGACGCAAAATGGCATCCACAAAATATTTTGCTCGAATTAAGTTTTAAAAACGATTATCTAGTTACTTATTGATGGAAAGTTATTCCTTTGCATTTTGACGTGTTACTCGAATTATTAGTGCAATATCGTAAAACACACGAAGGCAATTTATCATTATTTATTGAGTTATAACGGGTTGTTGCTTTAAAACGTACAAGACCTAAACGCTCAAGAGCGAGCAAGCGACTGAGTGAAGTGCGGCCGGCCGACCGCAGTTGAACGGAACACTGAGTTAGTGAGCGGTGTCTTCTCTATACGTAGTAGTAATAGCTCAATAAAATTTACCCACAATTTATTTACCTTATCACATATTCTGTTAAATACAAGTATTCAAACAAATTGAATCACATGACCCACTCAAAGTTTATTTTTCAAGGTCTAATCTAATAGCGAATAAGGTTGAATTTCGTACAAAACACCAAAACAATAATTTTATTTCTATTTTTCATAATTATACTTAGTGTATGTATCTATGGATACAAACTTGTCATTTTCTAGTTATTAATCAATACTCAAACTAACAGCTAAGTTTTTCCGCCTGCCTGTCCGCCATTGATAAAAAACTTGACACCTCTTTTTGCTTCTAACTGATGCTTAATTTATAAATGCGAAAGTAACTCTCTCCGTCAATGACCGTTTTTCGCTTAAACTACTGAACCGATTTAAAAATATTATATAGGCTAATTTTTATTGAGAAAAAAATATTATCGGTTAAAGGATGGCGGTCATAGTGTTGTGCATCTCCGTTCTGTGTTGGTTCATGATCCGACGTACGCCATGATTGTGTTTTTGTCTATCTTCAAAGAAGCCTTCCATGTTTTCCTACTGTTTTCAGATAAAATTTTGTATAGAGGTAGCTGACAGCCTGGATTAACACTTAAGCTACAAAAATATTCAAAATTCTGACGGGAACCCCGGGTGGAAAGCTAGCCTGAAATGACTCTCAAGTTGAGCGGCTTATTCCCATGGTTGCTTGTCTGATACATAATCAGAAATTCTGTATATGCCCTTTTTTCATAGCCTTTTTCGCTGAGCACTATAGTCTTTCTGTTCTATTCTTCAAACAGCTTTCAATTGTAACCGGTTCTTACCACGATTTATATTATAAATAAGTATTATATTCTTAAACGGTTTTCCAGTCTGTAGTGTAATGTTATGTTATTCTTTTTTATTGACATTTTTGTTTTTTTCTTTTTTCTTTTATATCTGTTTGCTTGTATTTTGTGTGTGTGTGTGTGTATTGTGCTTGTCTGGAAATAAGTTCCATTTTAATCTATTCTTATTGTTTTTTTTTTATATTGACTTTTTTATTATAATATAATGGAAGTCCATCGTCTTGGTGGAAATTTTATCTTCTTGGTTACATTCCACATAACTTTAAAGTTGATGTTTTACTATTTGGAGTTTTTCTAAAAGTGTTTATATTAAAAATGCACATCTGCCAAAAATCTAAAGAGTTACTATTAATTGTAAATGGTTTTTATTACTAGTAGAAATTCAAAACATCATTCCTTTTTTGTCTAAAAACTCAGTCTAAAACATAATCTACTGCGTTGACAATAAAGTGGAAATTGCAAGGACGTTAAGTCCATTTCGAAGCATTTTCTTGTTGTTAAAGAGGTTCTAAATGCAACATGCATGATAGGTAGCATAAACTTTAAGGGCTTAACGCACGTATACCGTTCAAAGTTTTACAATGCAGTAGCCGAGAAAACAAAACTGAAAAACTGTTATCAAAAACTTACATCATATAGGTACATCCAAAGTTCTTAAAAAATAATAGTTCCAATTAAAATTCACTGAAAACGTGTTTATACTAATCAATGTACATTAATATTTAACGATTAAACACAAAACATTATGGAATCAAAATTTTATAACACAAAAAATGATTTAGTTACATCAAATAGTTTCAAATGACTGGCTAAACAATTGATCGTAGACACATAACTATTAATAAAATTTCACAAATTAATAGCAGTAAATGAATTTGTGAAACAATGGCGAGCAAAATCTTCTTCTATAATTATGAGGCAAAGGATGAACAATTACAGAATATTTTAATTAGTTCAATTACTTGTTAACAAATAAGTTTTATTTACAAAAAATGAAATAACTAATCTTATTTGAGTATAATATTTCACTGAAAATCAAGATGTTATAAGTTTACAAAGATCTTGTGGCCGACGGGTGACAGGTGTAGCTAGTAGAACTTGTATTGGAAATAAAGGCGTCACCATGGAAACCGCGGGCCAAGAGACCTGTAGTCAGAAATAACGATTTCGTCGGGTATAAGAAACTTTTTGCAGCCATTCTATACTGCCAGTATAAAGCTCACTAAAATGTGTAATGCTCTCACTTATCAAAAATGTCACCGAGTTATTAGTGGAGGGCCAGGGCCGTTAGAACAAAAATCGTCAAAACCTCGGAACCCAGTTCCACAGAATGGATTTTCATGAAACTTTTTTTATTACACTGTTGGAGATATACATAATAAAGTTTACCCCTCAAAATTTGCCAATCTCAATTATACCTGGTACTTAGGAAATTAAAAGAAAAAGAAGAACACAAAAGAAGAGTCTGATTTTTTTACCTACTGATATCCATGCAAAATCAAAACTATTGAAGCTGTAAGTTTGAAATTTTGAAAAGGTAATATGCATTGTGAAAGCTTGCCTAAAAAGAGATTACACGAAGTTCCCATGGGAACAGATTGTAGGGCGTACGCTAGTTGTTATGTACGTTTCGTGTTTCAGTTGCAACCCTCTATCTTTCAGACTATTATAGAGAGCAAGTCAAAATTTTCAGAAAATAAGTATTATGATAGTAGCTATCGTAAAATATACTGTTAAAAAATTAAAAAACTGAAACCACACTGGGGTCCCCATACAACAAATGTTCTAAATATTGCATTTCTTTAACAACTTTTGTTACGGCTCTATTTCAAAAACTGTATAATGCATACACCTGAAACTTAGTATACTTTTAAAATATTCTTTACATTATATAAAAAAAAAACAGTCAGGAGTGAGTAGGACCCAAGCTAAAGATATTTAAACAGGAACCCTCACTCAAACTGTTTTTGTGTGTCATAGAATTACCTGGTTATTCGTCATAAAATTACTGTTAATATTTAAAATATGATTAGGAAAATTTTTGTGTTCGTGCGTTCGATGTATGTGCCTTCGTTTTATTATAAACAACAGTAATTCTATGACAAATAACCAGGTAAATGTCACAAAAACAGTTTGAGTGAGGATTTCTGTTTAAATATCTTTAGTTTGAGTCCGACTCACTCTTTTTTTATTAATTTAACACTAATTATGTTTTAAATGTGTACAAAATTTTAGGTGTATGCATTATATTTTTTTTTAAATAGTGCAGTAACAAAAGTTGTTAAAAAAGTGCGATATTTAGAACGATTGTCGTATGGGGACCCCACTGTGGTATAAATTTTTAATTTTTTAAAATATATTTTACGATATCTACTATCATAATACGTATTTTATGAAAATTTTTTACATGCTCTCTATAATAGTTTGAAAGATAGAGGGCTGCGACTAAAACACCAAACGCACATATCAACTATCGGACGGCCTACAATTCGTCCCCATGGGAACTTCGTCTAATCTCTTTTAGTTAAGCTTCAACAGTATCTGAGAATCATTTATGCAAAATTTCAAACAATAGTTTTCATTTAGTATGGAAATCTTTGCAAGTGGGTGAAAAAATCCGATGATTTTTTTGTATGGGAATTTCTAAACACCGGTATAATTGAGATCGGCAAATTTTGAGGGGTAAACTTTATTATGTATACCTCCAATAATGTAATAAAAAAAACCGGTTGCCTGTAAAGTCGGTATACGGGCGAAAGTTTTACGTGACAACGACTTTGAGTGGTAAAATAATTTTAGCGGGCTAACCATGCCCGAGTGGAAGGGACGCGTGCCTCTCACTCGGGGAGAGAGACGCAAGGCATTCGGCGGGCCTCTCTCTCGTTCGGTGACTCATCGTAACGTTACCGAGCGTTACACTTTTTCATAAGTGACTCCCAGCCGCAACCTAATTTAAGACGTTGTCACGTCAAAAAAGTTTCACGAAAATCCATTCAGTGGAACTGGGTTCCGAGGTTAAAACCTAACGGCTCTCTACATCGGGCCTTTTTGTAATTCGAAAACGGCACGGCAAAATTGTATTACTATTGCCTCCTATGCAATAGTAATACTAGGAGCTGGAACATAGGGGGCAATGGTAATACAAATTCTGCCGTGCCGATGCCGTGTCGTTCGAATTATAAAAAGGCCCATTGAATCTTTCTCAGATTAATGAAATCCATTCTGTCCGAATGGATTTCATTAATCTGAGGAATCTTTATTGCTCTATAAATTGGCAATATTTTAATCACTTTTTGCTGACTTTTTCTGCGTTATTTGATAAATAAAATTACTAGATCACAAAATAGCCATTGTAGTAGAATTTTTATATTTGAAAAATGGGATATTTGCTGATTAGTTCAAAAAGTTTTTTTTTCAACCAGTAACATTTAACAATTTCAAGAGAATTTTCTAGTAAGTGGGTCATGATTCAACTTGTTCAAAGTGTTTATATTATAAATATCATAACACACGTTTTCTTTCAGTGTAATTATTATCCACCTGGACCGCCAGGACCACCGGGACCACCTTACCCACCAGGACCACCGCAACCACCTTATCCACCAGGACCACCCCACCCACCAGGACCACCTTACCCACCAAGACCACCCTACCCACCAGGACCACCTTACCCACCGGGACCTCCGCAACCCCCTTGCCCGCCAGGACCACCGCAACCACCTTATCCACCAGGACCACCTTACTCACCAGGACCACCGCAACCACCTTATCCACCAGGACCACCTTACCCACCGGGACCTCCGCAACCACCAGGACCATCGGGACCACCTTACCCACCAGGACCACCGCAACCACCTTATCCACCAGGGCCACCCTACCCACCAGGACCACCTTACCCACCGGGACCTCCGCAACCACCAGGACCATCGGGACCACCTTACCCACCAGGACCACCGCAACCACCTTATCCACCAGGGCCACCCTACCCACCAGGACCACCTTACCCACCGGGACCTCCGCAACCCCCTTACCCGCCAGGACCACCGCAACCACCTTATCCACCAGGACCACCTTATCCACCAAGACCACCTTACTCACCAGGACCACCGCAACCACCTTATCCACCAGGACCACCTTATCCACCAAGACCACCTTACTCACCAGGACCACCGCAACCACCTTATCCACCAGGACCACCTTACCCACCGGGACCTCCACAACCACCTTATCCACCAAGACCACCGGGACCTCCGCAACCCCCTTACCCGCCAGGACCACCGCAACCACCTTATCCACCAGGACCACCTTACCCACCAGGACCACCGCAACCACCTTATCCACCAGGACCACCTTACCCACCAGGACCACCGAGACCACCTTATCCACCTAGACCGCCTTACCCACCAAGACCGCCTTATCCACCAGGACCACCTCGTCCCCCTTATCCACCGAGACCACCTTATCCACCGGGACCGCCTTACCCACCTAGACCGCCCTACCCACCGGGACCGCCTTACCCACCTAGACCGCCCTACCCACCGGGACCGCCTTACCCACCTAGACCGCCCTACTCACCGGGACCGCCTTACCCACCTAGACCGCCCTACCCACCGGGACCGCCTTACCCACCTAGACCGCCCTACCCACCGAGACCACCTTACCCACCCAGACCGCCTTATCCGCCCAGACCGCCATATCCACCCAGACCGCCTTATCCACCTCAACCACCTTATTCACCGGGACCACCAGGACCACCGGGACCACCTCGACCACCAGGACCACCCCAACCACCAAGACCGCCTTATTCACCAAGACCGCCTTATCCACCCAGACCGCCTTATCCACCGCAACCACCAGGACCACCGGGACCACCTCGACCACCAGGACCACCCCAACCACCTAGACCGCCGTACCCACCTAGACCGCCGTACCCACCCAGACCTCCTTATTCTCCAAGACCTCCTTACCCACCTCAACCACCCTATTCACCGCAACCACCTTACCAACCACAACCACCTTACCAACCACAACCACCTTACCAACCACAACCACCTTACCAACCACAACCACCTTACCCGCCACAGCCACCTTACCCGCCACAAGCACCTTATCCTCCACAACCACCTTATGTGCCACAACCACCTTATCCCCCACAACCACCTTACCCGCCACAACCACCTTACCAGCCACAACCACCTTACCCGCCACAACCACCTTACCCGCCACAACCACCTTACCCACCGCAACCAGCGAGACCTCCTCGGAGACGCCGGCCAGGTCGTTTTAATCGAAGACGGCCGAGGAATAGACGTTTTCCACAATGCCCTCCATGCCCTTGTTGAGTAGGGGGAGCGAAATTTTTTTTTAAATTTTAATTCCTGTATTACCAATCCATTTTCGATATCTTGAGAGATCTTAAAAATAATACTACTACTTATAACTAAATAAAAATACAGTCATTAAACCTGAGTTTTAACCTTAGATATCATAAGAGACTCTTCTTTTTGCAAAAATACTGGTTGTCTTGCTTTGCCTTTATTCTAGGACGAATGAAACTATCTCTTGCTTCTGGTCCAGTTACGAGTTACGAACTTGACGTACCGTTCCACTGCCTGAGTGTGGCAAGGGTACTTTTCAAATTCAAATAATTTACCGCTTGAGGAGATCACGTCTGAAATTTTCGCGTCACTATACAGGGTGATAAAAAACCTCCTAGCTATATTCGAAATCCTGAAAAGGTTTTGACAAAAAATAAATATGGGTGTCGCATGTATGGTTTTTTGCATCGTAGATTACAAAAAAGGCATCGATTTTTTAATTTAAGGCGGTTGCTGTGAAACCAAAATTGAAAAAGTCCGACTAGATGGCGCTGTTTTTAGAATCGGTAATTTCGTCATGTTTTTTTCGATTATTTCATAATTAAGACAAGTTTTGCATAATGTTTTGAAATTGCCGAAAGCCTGTATCTATCTTTGACTGTTATAGTAAGGATTCAGTTTATTTTAATGTTTTATTTTCCCGTGTATTGCGAAAACGTGCAATAAAAGTTTATTACGCACACATAGACATTCTAATTGCGAGTTTCATTCATAAATTCTCGCGTATTTATCTGTCAATTTACTAGTAGGAGGCGTTTTATCTGTCAGATTATTAGGAATTTAGATACAAACCAAAATTTTGAGTTCGTAACTTCTCTATCTCTAGCATATTGATCTTTTCTAGCCGCTTTTCGATTCTTGAGCACACAAAATTCAGTTCAGTTACAATCTGAATGCGATCAATGAGGTTAGGCAACCTTCTTAAGAATTAAAGAATGATGGGTGACCGTTATTATGCTTCAGAACACTCAAAAATAAGTGAAATCATATTTGAAAGCAGTAATTAAGGTTAGGTACCCCATTCTAAAAGATGACTATGATAGGTGACTGTTTATGTGCTTCACTCAGCAATAGGTACCTTTTCGAACCCTTTTCGGATTGTTAATAGGTACCTATAAATCTAGGTAGGAAATCAAAGTTGCGTTATGGTGTTTAATAGAAAGTCCAAGTTCATATTGTACTTTTCGCAAAATGTTCTATTCGTAAAATGTCTTTTTTTTAATGACTTACATATTATTTTGAACTGAATTACGTCTAGGCGGGGTCCCGCCACTGGTAGGTGAGGCCGCAGGAAAAGTCAACATAGGGCCTCAAAAATTCAAGGTGGCCGAATTTTTTCAAGGAAAATTCTTTGTAAATTTTGATATGGGTATCTTTTTACTGATTATCGGGGGCGTTTACGAATATGACATCCATTTTGAAACCCAAGATGACGGATATTCGTTTTTACATAAATATTACCATATGTAAATTACAATTTTAAATGACGGACATAATGTTTGCAAAAGAAAATACTGGCAAGTTTATGCCTCCCTGAAAGCATACCAACTGCGACCAGCTTTAGCATAAAATATGTCTTTCAAAACGTTTCGTGTTAGGGATGGCTTTGCAAAAATTGAAACCCTGATTCAGACTATCATTCTGAATAACTTTTCAGTGGAATTTTCCACTAATTTCACGTTATATTAATTGTTACACCGGATTTCAATCGTTTCTTATTGTTATCCTGGCTGTTACACGAGTTTAACCACGACGAAGACCCTATTCCCGTTGGTACTACCGCAGAAGAGATCGAGTATCGATGTAACACATTAGAATAGGGTTTCGTAATAATAAGTAAAATATTTAGAGTTGTGCTTTTCTGACTATGCTATTTCATAACGCTATTATCTGAACTGGTAGCAAATTAGAGTATCTATTTTTCGGTTTGAATGAGTCACGGTGTTAGAACAATTGTTTTTTTTATTTTTTATTATAAGATGGGTTAACTCTTGACCTCAATCTTGACCATAAAGGTCAAAGATGAGGTCGACGATGGAACGAGTTAACCCAGAAAATGCCTATAAGGGCACTGGTACTCCCACGCACCGACGGAACACAGTAAGCTGTTTGGCGTCGGACTTCGGTAGGAGGGTGGTCGCGAACCAGACGGCCCTTTACAGAGCCTACCACACCGCATGAGACCATAGGACGACACCTCAGATTCAGAAAAAAATGAAGTGTCGTTGCCTGGGATGGATTACTAGGAGGCAGGTCTCATTTGTGTTTCCTTAGTCGCCTCTTACGACACCCACGGAAAGAGATGGGGTGGTGTTATTCTCAACCGATCACCACACGGTTCGTTAAAGTCCCATAAAATTCAATTGATGAAATTAAGGGCAGAAATTGTACAGCCAATGGATATACATCGTGTTATATCGTCTCTACAATAAACATGATATCAGTTACAAATACTTAATTCTTAATTTGTGGTTTTTCTTTATTAGTCAGGTTAAAAAAAGGCAAAGAAATGTAGTTACGTTTTTCAGAATGAATGAGAGAATTTATTTTTTATCAAAATAAAAAGACAACATAGAGCCTGTCCACCACATTTGGTGGAACACCAATCAGAACGACATACCTTACGTCGGCAAGTGTTTCAAAATAACCCAATAAAAAGAAAATCCAAAATTAAATTCAAAAGTGAGATGGTCGCAAATCTAGGAATCAGTTGCGCGGTTAGTCATCCATTAATGTCATAGACTCATATACCTACTTGACATTTTGTGATTTCAGGAAGGCATAAAACTTGCCAGCGTTTCACATAAAAATGACCCAAGTTTTAAAACTTGCCAGCGTTTCACATAAAAATGACCCAAGTTTTTGCTTGGTTTTGTTCCTTTTGAAATATTTATTTTAAAGGTTTCCTGCTTTAAATTATTTTTTTATTGAATTATAGTCTATTTTATATTAAAAAATTATAATATTCGCGTAAAACATAAACATCAAAAACATACATCGCATTCTGTACATTGCGTAGCGCTAAAGTAGATAACGATACCTCCTTGACGTTTCCGGGAAAAATGGTTATTTGGGACCGATCATGATCTACGGTTTAAGAAATTACATAATTCGCTTACCTACTGAGAAATACAATTGCGGGTACTTGCTAACAAAACAGTTCCATATAGATATATATTAATGTACCCATATCTGTGATCATATATTACACTTACACTCTGTATAAGCTCGACAGTGTATCTATACATATTATAAAGAGGAAAGATTTGATTGTTTGTTTGCATTGAATAGGCTCCGAAACTACTGGACCGATTTGAAAAATTCTTTCACCATTAGACATAGGCTACATAATTTTCCCGAATTCCCACGGGAACGAAGTCCCGAGTGGAATGCTAGTATGTCTATAAAAACATATTCATGAAAATATCATGGATTCCAAATTGAAAAAAACGATTAAAAATTAAAATAACATAGTAAGCCAAAACTTGTACATAAGTTTTTTTTTTAAAAGGACATTTTGAGAAAATAACATTTTGAGAAAAAGACATAAATATTAGCCTGACCACTTTTTGAAAAATGTCCTTTTTCGACAAGGACATTACGCGAAGAGAACATTTTGAGAAAGGACATTTTAAGAAAAAGGACATAATGAGCCTGAATTGTTGAGGATTATATCGTATTAAATTATAAATAACTAGCTTTCTGGCCGCGGCTCCGCCCGCATGGACTACAGGTTAATTCATACCCAGCTATGGGATAAATCGTAGCTTATGTCTTTTTTCAAGGTCTAATCTATCTCTGTACCAAGTTTCATCAAAATCGGTTTAGTAGTTGAGGCGTAATAACTAAAAGAATAACTGAGAGACAGACAGACACACATTACTTTCGCATTTGTGATATTAGTTGGGAATTAGGGATTTGAATTCTTCTTCTCATAAGTGTGTGACGAACTTGGCGGGTGTTGGGATTTGAATTAATAACTAAGCATACCAGGTTATACAAAAAATTAAAATGAGAGACTCGTTTAGAAGTTTTTTAAATCAAAATTTTATTTTTCAAAACTATGACGAGCTGATATTATTATTTTTTTCGTTTTATACTTGATGGGCCCTTTATAAGACGGTGGATCTCTGCATTAGAGATTGGAAGGCATTCTTTTGGCAGCATGCATGTTTTATAAAAAATTGTCTTGTCCCAATGCCCCTTCCCGATGTTCTGAGTTGACCCTGTATCTGTAATGAAATTATTTCTTATTTACTCTAGAAAAAGGCAATGAATGAGCCTGTCTAATGCTCATTGATTGCAAAACAGAAGTTTTTAAAATAATTATCATATTAAAAACACTCAAAAGCGGCGTGCTTGTTTCTCTTTATACGGCGTTTATCTTTATAAGGCGACTTTGATAAGTAAACGAACCTTTAGAGGATAATTTTCTATAAAACTGAAAACTTTCCTCAAAGAAATTCTCAAAATAAATTCCACTTCTAAAATTTTTATACCTACTGTGGAGGTAGGTATATCAGCTGATAACTCGAGTTGGATGGAGAGGCAAACTATTGTTTTCACATTTAGACCTGATCCTTGGGGAAAGCTTTTCAGTTTAGTGGGAAAACAGAACGGGACCCATTCTGCGGCTACAATAAAACAAAATGAAAACTTGTTGTAGATTACTGCTACTAGAATTTTCACTTATTATATGGCTTACAAATACTTACGACGCATTTTTTGGTTCATGGTTTAGGAAAAATATAGGTAACTCGACTACTCGAGACAGCTTGGGATTCGGCCTCGGTCACGCTTAAGCTGTTTGGCGATTTGCTTATTTCAATCGAATGGCAATCGGACGTTCTTATGAACAACCATTTTTACCATTCTCAAATTAGAGGAATCACAAAATTTACAAAAATTATAATCATAACAAACAAATCAATGACATTAACTTGACACATTTCATAATCTGTGACATTAATAAAAGTGCGTTTGAAAACTATACATTTCGGATAAAGCCTTGTAAAAAATGAAAATAAATAAATATGAAGCATTTCTAAGTAGTTTTTGTAATATATGTGTTACATTAAATTTAAATTTATTTAAAATAACGTGATTTTTAAATCATTTTACTTATTTTTTTTACTAAACAAAGTAAACAGTATCACGTCTCAGAACGGCCAGTTTATGTATGGCGGGAAACATTTCCTATCGACGTATCTGCCAGTTTGTGTAAATGTAACGCACACAAACAGAACCCAGGCAAAAATTTTAATAATTTCGAAGACTTATAATTTCAAAATGGTTTGATTTATTAATAATTTTATTCGGTTGCCGAAAAATAGATTTTTTAAACAATTTTTCAAAGTAGTTTGGAGAATCTGATATAGTTTCAGTCCGGCGTGTATTGGTGAAACGTGTTGTATGAAAATGACACCTCAGCAACCGCCTTAAGAGATTTTAACATGAAAATCCCTAATACACCATCTTCTTAGGAGTGAAACGTTGTATGAAAAAATAAATTGGATTAGACTTTTTAACTAAAAAGTTCACAGGACTACTAGATTAGATTCGATTATTTTAAAGGTTCCGTACCCAAAGGGTAAGAACGGGACCCTTTTACCAAGGCTCCGCTGTCCGTGTGTCCGTCCGTCCGTCTGTCTGTCGCCGGGCTGTATCTCATGAACCGTGATAGTTAGACAGTTGAAATTTTCATAGACGATGTTTACATTTATACAACAGAAATCTGCTGCCACTATAACAACAAATACTCAAAAACAGAATAAAATAAACATGTAAGGGGGCTCCCATACAAAAAACGTTTTAATAACCGTTTTTATAAATAAATCTGTCCGAGGCTGTATCTCATGAACTGTGATAGTTAGATAGCCAAAATTTTCACAGATACTGTATTTTTACTGCCACTATAACAGAAAATACTAAAAAATTGAGTAAAATAATAAAATAAATATTTAAGGGGGCTCCCATACAAAAAACGTGATTTTATTGTCGTTTTTAGGGTTCCGTAGTAATCTACGAACCCTTATAGTTTCGCCATGTCCGTCTGTCCGTCTGTCCGTCTGTCCGCGGGTTTTCTAAGAAACCCTTGGTACTACAGAGCTGAAATTTGGCATGGTTATACATATTTATCACGCCAACAGAACTGTAGAGTAAAACCTTAGAAAAAAAAATTTTTTCGGGTGTCTCCCATAGACGTGAAAGGGCAATGAATTTTTTTTTCTCGCCAATATCATCGAATAGGGTGTCATAAAATAGCTTTTTAAAAGATAAAAGGGGGTTACTAAGAACGTTTTTCGATTTAGCACTCCGTTTGCGAATCATAAATTTTTAAAGTGAAAATTTTTGTCAAACACAAGTGTCCCCCCCCCCCCTCTACCAGCTAAACGGTTGTTTCTAAAAATTTGAAAAAATTCACAGAGGTAGAATATACATCAAATTTAAAAGGAAAACTTGTAATGTTGCACTAAGCCTTACAGCAGAGCCGTAAGGACCTAGTGAACAGTAGTCGAGGTAGGCTACGTCGAGGGTCCTATAGATATAAGACCCTAGACGTAGGTAGGGAAAGGTCGAGTGAAAGGTTAGAGGTAGTAGAGAAAGAGAGTAGATACAAGAGAACAGATGTATTATATATAGAGCCTAATATTACAAATTTGGGTCCTGCCTCCCTAACGTCACTGGCGAGTTATAGGTAGCTGAGGGAAAACAAGAGTTCGACTTAAGTAGGACGACGTAGCTGAAGCCAGGGGAGCGAGGTCTTGATCGTGTTATGCCAGTTACTCTGCGCTCGAGGTGGTGTCTGCAGCAGATCTCACGGCCCACGCCGGAAGCAAGAGAAGGCTGTCCTCGCGGCTCTTCGCTGGAGGCAGGATAGGACTGCCCTCACGGCTTCCAGCCGGAGGTGCGAGGAGGCTGGAGTTTTTGAGAGCCCCACGCGAGGTACAGTGGCAAAAGAGGGAACTGTGGTGTGAATTCACACGCGCCTACCACTTTAGAGAAAATACTAGGTGCTGAGTACTATTGAAGCGTAGGTCACACGCGCCTACCACTTTAGGGTCGAGTATTGTTGTAGCGTAGGGTTCGCGCCTGGGCAAAGTCCCTGGGCCGTGCTGCGGCCCAGGGAGGCCTTGAGACAGTAAGGTAGCTGTCCTGTCCTTCTATCTCACGTGAGAGATGAAGGAAGACTGCCCTTTTAAAATTCAGCCGTCAAAAGGTAAACAGAAAATCGTTCGCGAAACTCACGATTTCCAATTTTGATTTCAAATTCAAATAGAAGTCAAGATTGACAAGAATAGGTGGCAAATACCAAAGACAATATGAATCACGGTTGAACCATCATTCTATGTCAATGGTTTAGACGCCAACGACAAGGAATGATGCCATCAACCAAAGGCAGAGAGTAACCAAAGACATAGAATTCAATGTCAACGGCTATATGACAGACTAATGACATGACCGCTGTGACAATGCAAAATACAATGTAAACAAATAAAACAAGAAATAGAAACTAACTAAAATACAGGAAGAGAAGAATACTACAAACTGTAAAACATAAGTTGGCCCTTCAAGTTTGCGAGTAATGGTAGACCAAGTGCCAAACATTGTTGGGATTAATAAGAATATATTTACTAATATTAGATCATTGGTACTACAGAGCTGCAATTTGGCATTTTCATACATATTAATTGCGCCGACAAATATAAAAAATAAAATTTTGTAAAAAAAACTTTTCGGGTGTTTCCCATACATGTGAAAGGGCGATGGATTTTTTTTTCTCGCCGATATCATCGAGTGGGATGTCATAGGATAGTTTTTTAAAAGATAGAAGGGGTTTACTACGAACGTTTTTCGATTAAGCAGTCCGTTTGCGAAAAATTAATTTTTAAAATGAAAAAAAATGTTAAATATTTCACGAGCATTTAGCATTTACGACGAAGTTCAGCCTAATCCAAAACAAGTGCCATACAAAGTTCCACGCTAAAAGTGAGGCAAGGTCGAAAGCCAAGCTGTAACATATTGACATTTCATGTGTCGTTATAGGTTTTTGGGGGTGTTTATTACGAAAATGACATCAAAATTATACACAATCGCCACGCGACCTGCTCTTTAGCACCAGCTCAAAATTATTCCTAACAATACTTTTGTTGCTAAAAAAATTAAAAAATATATTTTTATTTTTAATAAAAAAAAATTCGCGCTCGCTTCGCTCGCGGATTAAATACTTCCATTCTGTTGTATTTAGTCCAAAACCAGAGTGATAGTCGACCGAGTGGCAAAAGTTTTTGGAATTAATAAGAATATGTTTACAAGGTTCAATACTAAAAGTGAGGCGAGGTCGAAAG
Organism: Aproaerema taeniolella; assembly: GCA_949987775.1. Lineage (NCBI taxonomy): Eukaryota > Metazoa > Arthropoda > Insecta > Lepidoptera > Gelechiidae > Aproaerema > Aproaerema taeniolella. The sequence goes on along the minus strand of OX465265.1, from coordinate 7,667,014 downwards.
CCAAGCTGTAACATATTGACATTTTAGGTGTCGTTTAATAGGTTTTTGGTGGTGTTAATTACGAAAATGACATCAAAAGTATTTTATCAGCAGGTCTATATTATTTCTAACAATATTGTCGCAAAAAAATAAAAACAATTTTTCGCTCGCTTCGCTCGCGAATTTTATAATTTAATTAGGTTGTATTTCCACCAAAACTTAAGTTATTTCTGAAACTACAAACTCTTTAATACATTTGTATTTTATACTATACTATTTGGAGATTTTAACATTTTTTTTTTATTAAAAATTGGTTCGCTCTTGACCACAATCTAGCTTAGGGCAAAGATGTCATCGACTATGACTAGTGATGAACGATACTCAGTCTTTTAAGGCTTTTAATAAAGACTCGCCTTATTTTTGCCGCCTCACGACTGATTCAGTCTTTTAGTTCCCAACCTTTAGTCATAAGACTAGCTTTTTTAGTTTAAGTCTTTTAACGTAAAAAACTGAGCTGTTACTTAAACAGCTTAAAGGACTTAAAAGACTGGCGACTCATTATCTGGGAAGTCGACAGTCGTAAGGTATGTGTTGATAGAATGTAAATATCTCATTTTATCTCCTTGTCAAATGTTATCAAAATGTATTTAGTGGTTTAGGCGTTAATTATTCCTTTTGGTTGATAGGTTACAAAAGAAATTTTTAATATCACACACAAACTGCGGTGCGATCCCTTTTACATAAAAGAACTTGAGTCGTTTAAGTCTTTTAAAATTAGCTGGAGTTGCTTAAGTCTTTTAGTATTTTGAAAACAACTTGAGTCGTTTCAGTTTTTAATATTTTCTACTAAGTCTTATTAATAAAAACTCGAACTATCAGTATTAATTTTAAAGTCAAGTACTGTAAGATGGAGGCGAGTCTTTTTAATAAGCCTTAAAAGACAGTCTCTTTCATCTCTAACTATGACTAACGTTAGTACACCCGTTTTAAATGAATGCGTAATGTAAAAAAAAAATGTACAACCATTTGCATCCACGCGAGGTGGTTATTAAACAGATGATTTTTTTTCCTTGTGGCGCTGGAATCTATATTTCTCCTTTAGTTACCTTCTTTCATTGTGACCTCGTTTTTATTAGACATTATTAGCAATTCAACCGTCCATATGCTCGTAGAATTAAGAAGCCAGCTGCATATTTGAACCATGCTGCTACGGAACCCTACAATGCGCGTGTCTCGACACGCTCTTGGCCGGTTTTTATAGATAAATCTGTCCAATGCTGTATCTCAAGAAACGTGATAGTTAGACAGTTGAAATTTTCACAGATGATGTATTTTTATTGCCGCTATAACAACAAAAATAGATTAAAATTACTTAAGGGGGCTCCCATACAACAAACGTGACTTTTTTCCGTTTTTAGGGTTCCGTAATAATCTACGAATCCTTATAGTTTCGCCATGTCCGTCTGTCCGTCTATCCATCTGTCCGCGGGTTTCCTAAAAAACCTTTGGTACTACGGAGCTAAAATTTAGCATGGTCGTACATATAAATTAAGCTGACAGAGCAGAAGAGTAAAATTTAAGTTAAAAAAAATCAAGTGTCTCCCATACACGTGAATGGGCGATGATTTTTTTTTCGCCAATATCATCGATTGGGAAATCATAGGATAGCTTTTTTAAAAAAATAGAAGGGGTTTACTATGAACGTATTTCGATACAGCACTCCGTTTGTAATTTTTAAAGTGAAAACTTATGTTAAAAGCAAGTGTCGGGGGGACCAGCTAAACGGTTGTTTCTAAAAATGTTAAGAAATTCACCGTGGTAGAATATACCACGAAACTAAAAGGAAAAATGTTCGTCCTTCAAGTTTGCGAGTAATAGTCGACCAAGAACCAAACGTTGTTGGGATTAATAAGAATAAATTTACTTATATTAGATCATTGGTAGGTACTACAGAGCTGAAATTTGGCATAGTCATACATATTGATTGCGCTGACAGATTCACAAAATAAAATGTCGGAAAAAAAATATTTTTTCGGGTGTTTCCCATACACATGAAAGGGCAATGGATTTTTTTTCTCGCCGATATCATCGAGTGGGATAGCTTTTTAAAAGATGGAATGGGTTTTCTACGAACGTTTTTCGATTCAGCAATCCACTCTCTCTCTCTATTTTAATAATTAAGGAATAATTCACGAGGGTAGCATTTACGACGAAGTTTAACCTAATCCAAAATGGCTGCTATACAAGGTTCCACGAAAAAAAAACTTCCATTCTGTTGTATTTAGGAAAAAACTAAAGTTATTTCTGAAATATTCATTAGGAAACTTTTTGCATTAGTATAACCTTAGTATGCATTAGTATGCAGCTGCTAGATATTGGTTTTGTTTTCATGCTATCCAAAATGCAAAAAATCCTTAGTTCACTTTTGTCCTTGTATTCAACGTTTACTGTGGTTAGGTGACTCCTGACGTAGTGTGCACCGGTTTTGTTATTTGTGTGGTCATTATGGGGTTACAAAATTTAATATTAGTTGTTATACGAGTCGTATCTTTGTAATGTACTTATATCAAATTATTTTTGTATTTGCAATTGTAAATTTTATTCAAACAGGAGCCTGGTTTTGAGAATTCAGGAATATATACTTAATTAACAATCCAAACCCATATTTTGGTATTGACACGCATAAAACATGATTATTTTAATCAAACATACATAAATCAAGAAAGTAACGAATAACTAAAACACATCAATTTTCCACTTACCTGTACAGAAATCACAACATAGTGTAGATAGATAGATTCTTAAATATGGCCCCATATGTGTTGCCACAATTCCGCCAATATCACGTAGCGCAGAAAATACACGACGGGGATTTCTTGTACGGTAACACAAAAAATTCAAAAAGCCAAAAAATACAGAAGGTAGGTAAATATTGCAGTAATTTAAAATATATTGATATACGAAAATGACGATTACGAAAAACCAAAAGTCAAACATAATAAAAATACATGAATACACACATTTCAAACGTAAAAATAAAAATATATAAAGGAAATAAACAAATTAGCAACCACTACTAAACTAAAACTTATAACTTAATCCTATTATCACAAATAAATTTTGATATAGCATAAATTACTTTAGACGAGAAAAACTGAGCTAAAATAATTTTCATGCTAGTAGGGCGGGGAATGTGAGCAGGTAAAATATCAAATAAGGAGGCCGAGATGTTGGGACAGTTGAAAAAAATATGGTCCAAATCACCTTCATCAATTCCACACTCACACAGGGAATTGTCCCTCACCCTTATTTTAGCTACAACATAGTGTAAAACAAAGAGTATATGGTATAAAACAAAGTCACTTTCCGCTGTTTGTCTCTCGTTCGTTCGGGCAATTAGTGTGCAGTACAGGCGCACGGTATATTGGGACCATTCTTTAACTTAAATGTGACTCGTCCACAAATGCAAATTTTTTAATAAATAAAATTAAATAGCCATCTTACAACTTAAACATATATGCTATTTTTGTAGCATAAGTATAAAAAATCAATCTAGCTATTCCGAATCAGAGTCATCTGTATCACTTTGTGTGTTTATTATGAAAGTGTCTCCGTTAACATCAACATGCTGGTCTACATTAAAGTACTTATTCTCTTCTTTGATTGCGTGGGCAATATATTTACCCCACAAGTCAGATGTTACGTTCAACATGACCTGCCTGATCAATTGACATACGGCACTGCTGTTTTTGGGGTCGCAATTGTTGGCTCTAAGGTCATGTTTAATTTTAGACCACACTTGTTCTATCGGATTAAAAATGCAGTGGTATGGTGGAAGACGCACCACCTCACAACCATTCATTTTTGCTATTTCATCAATGACATATCTTTTTTCTATGCCCGCCTTTTTCACAATATCCAGCAGCACTGGAATGGTTGGGGTTGGCTCTGGAATGGAAATTTTGTACTGTCTCATAAAATCAAGGATCTCCCCTTTTCTGGTTGTGGTGTTTGGAATTCTGACGGATAGTCGCGAGTGGTAAGGAGCGTTATCCATTACTATTAGGCTATTTGGTGTTATGTTTGGCAATAATTGCTCCTGAAACCACTTTTCAAAGAGCACTGAGTTCATGTCGCAGTGGTAATCAGCGCTCGCATCGCTAATCTGTTTCGCAGATAGAAGCAGTCCATTTTCGACCCAACCGTCTTTGGATCCAGCATGCAATATGATAATGCGTTTCCCACGAGTGGAAGGCAAATCTGAAATGCAGTGACAACTACAATCAGTCCAACTTTTTTTGACGGTATCATGTGTGTCATACCACGTTTCGTCCAGGTAGATTATATTTCGCCCCTCTTGACGTGCTTCTCTGAGCTTTGTTATATATTTATAACGCCAGACTTGGAATCGCGGCGTCTCAAGCAACACACTGCGTTTATTCACTTTTTTATAGTTGAATCCAAGTTTACGTAAAAGCTCATACAACGTAGTACGTTGATATGGGAAGTCCGTATTTGTCTTTAAATCTTGCAATATCATATCGAGTGTTGGAAGTTTCTTATCTGTATAGAATCTATATACTGTGCGTCGAACTAAATCGCATTCAAAATCATCTATCTTTGAGAATTTTTTCGTCTGACTTCCTCTCTTTAAGGGAGAAACTGGTCCTGATTTTATAATTTTGGCGACAGTGTTTCGATGCACATTAACCATTTTCGAAACTGTCCCAATAATTGGATAATTTTTAAATTCCATCTCTTTATCATTATCAGGCGGCATTGTGTTGACGCAGTATTGATGAACATTCAAAATTATTTCTTTGCAGTTTTTACAAAGCGTCTTCCTTTTTTTAATTGGAGCGTTATCGTCTTGAGACGTACCACCGCTGTTGTCATTATTCGCAGTGTCATTGCCAGTCTCCTCCAACATTCTCAACTATAATTAATAATGCTCTTTCTCAACTCCAATAAATAAAATAGCAAAATTTATTATTGAACTTATGCCTTCGATCAACTATAAAGAACTAGATACACAACCCACAACAAAAAAGTTCCCTCACTAAATGATCACCCACTTGACGTTTTGGGTTGTCTTTTCGTTTAGTAGCATTCGTTCGTTCCGAAAGTAACCATGCCTCAGTGCGCAGTGAAAAATTGTAAAAATCACACCTCCAGAACATTAAAGGAATATGGAATGACATTTTTTAAATAAGTAGTTTTGTAATTATTATATGTGAATTGAAATTATCTTGGTATTTGGCCAAGAAAAGGTTATAAAACATTTTTTTAGTTTAATTTAATAACATTCGGCGAGAGTATAACCCTTTAAATTGAATAGACACTAGCGGAACTTACAAATCCATACCGTTGTATTTCAACATCATTTGTTCGGGTTATGCAGTGACTCTGTTCTAAAACAAATAGAGACGCTTTTTTTTTCTATTGTTTTTTTTTTCATTTTCATCTGTGTTATAAAACTTAAGTGTAAAGAGTATATATATTTATTCTGTTTTCTATACTTACATTAACACTAGAGTGGACGCGTGGGGTCATACGTACCCCAATGTTTTGTTTTGACTTATAACTCTGTGATTTGATATTCAATAACCTTGAGCGCCTAGCTAAGCCTCAGTTATAAACTAATCTATACATTTAGTAGTCCGCAGGCGCGCGTTCGGGACTGTCGCTTGCGCAGTGAGTGTTTGAAGTTGTTTGGGGTACACATGATCCCGCGCGATCTCTCGTGGAATTATTTTGGAGCACAATAACGATTTTTACTCTTGTAAGTATTTTTTTTTAATGACTTTATTTTTGTGTTTTATTTGTGAATATACTCTCAATTATTTACTCGGGAACGGATCAAGATGATGCTGGTGAGTCAGAACCTGGTCAAGAACCGGATATTATCTGGTCAAGTCAAGTCAACCTGGTCAAGAACCGGATATGATCCAGACTGTCACCAAGGTGAATAAAAAATTTTAATATATTATTTTATTTGAAATGCAAGGCTGATTATAAACCAAACCATTAAAAATTATTAGTGTTTTTGTTTTTTTTTTGTTTGAAGGTTTAAATCATATAAAACAATTTGTTTTCTATTTAGCATATAAGAAAGTTATTCAAAATAAAGTTCCTTTTATAGTTATAATAAGTGTTTTATTAATTTGATACCACAAAGCTGAGTAAACTGGTATTAAAGTTGGGGTCATATGTACACCACGCGAGCGCTTACGTAACTAATAGGGGCGCGTCCACTCTAGTGTTAAAGGTATTATGGCAAAACCATTAATCATATAAAATTGAATTTATAAAAAATTTAACGTGCGTGACGTTTACAAACATAAAGTTTTATTGGATTTTTAGTTTTCCTAGAGATCCTGTGCGATGTGGACAGTGGACATCCGTGGTCGCTCGTCAAAGATGTGAAGATTTTTTCTAGCCGTCGCAAAGTAGTGTCTTTTGCTCCAAGCATTTTTTAGAAAGTGACTCGTATGTCATTACAAAAGGAGTCAAAAGGTTACACAAAACAGCTGCACCTCAAATAGTATGTACCTTTTTATCACTTTTGATTTGGAGTTTCTTGTATTGAATAAAATAAAAAAAATATATTTCATCTTCAGGACAAAGATGATGACAGCGAAGAAGACAAATGTTTTTTTTTGAGTTAGTTGCTTTTTTTTAAAATAAATTTTTACTTGTACTTAAATATCTATTTAGTTTCATAGCTAATTTCCTCTCTTAAATCTCAATAGGTCATTTCTGTTAAAAAAGTTATACTAAGTTTTAAATAAGCAAAACATAATATATGTGTAATCGGGAAAGACACAGTTCTTTTCTTTTTTTATAAGTTATTTCATATTTCATAAAAAAATAAGCAAAGAATATTAGGTTTATAAGCAATAATTAAGAAGAATGGCGGCGGCTGTGATTATCAATTGTAATGTATATTTATCGTCGGTTAATTTGAAATGAATGTGATTTTTTTAATAATAAAAAACCATAAAAACTAACATAAAAGTAAGCGGCTGAACCAATTTTGATAAATCATATCTGAAATCCAGCGCAAGAAGAAGCTTTCGAATAAAATAAACTGCACCATTAACATCATCCGTTTAAGAGCTATGATGCTCCTATACATACACAACACAATCAGGGGTTAAAAAGAAAACCACACCATTTCGTAGTATTTTGAATTTGTTATAAAGTTTAGACGAAGATTTTTTTATGTGAAATCGACCCAACTAATATATTTTTAAAATTAACAAAGGCAACTCCACTCCTCCCATGTTCTACGTGACAGCCAGTGTCATCAAATTGTCTTACGTTATCCTTTGTTAAAAACCAAAAGTGGTATTTTATAAATTAAACAGATTTTATTTTCGACCTTATAATATTACGTTAAGGTTTAAATTAGATTAAAATGTTTGACACTTTAGAACTCTTTCATAATACATGAAATCGATACTTCGGGGAAGAAAGGTCGTAAAAGCCAAAATGCCATTTTACAGGAGAGGCAAAAAACTAAACTTTTTTTTGAAAAATCCACATATCTTTTTGGTTTTTATAGCCATTGTAATTTTATAAAGTGAAATATCCTTATGTTGTGATATTCTTTAGCTACATAAAGAATAAATTTAAAATATCCTTGCGGTTTAAAAGTTAGGTTTGAGTTACGCCCCAAAATTTCTGACTAAATGTCCTTTACGTTCGACATTACGGAAGTGGTATGGTGTGAATTCGGGCGTAAAAACCCCTAATGTGATTTTAGAATGTCGTAAAACATTATATTTAGACATAATTTATAAATGTAAACATTGCATTTTTGTTATTTATTCATATAACAGTAATATTTTAGGTTTTATTTAATTATTTTTTTATGAAAATAAAGGCAAATTGTAAATATAGTGATTTTCAACAAATGTTTGTTATAAATCGGTCATTCTCGCGGCAAGGTGTTCTCCATATAATTACAGGCACGATGTTTGTTTTTCATATTTTTCTTCGTATAGGCAAAAAACTTAGTAAAAATTTAAAATTACACAAATATATGTATTTGGCCCTCAAACAACTTTTTTATTTGGGATTTATTAAGAATCAAAGTTATGGCCGTCAAGATAATCAGATTAACTGCGACAAGAATGAGAAAAATGCTGTCCTATCTTAGATTTATTTTATCATCATATAAGATTTTTTCATTTATCATTTTAACTACAAGAAAACGCTGGAGTAATTAAACGTACTTCTATTAAATTATGTATTATAAAGATTTTATTTTTAGTTAAGAAGCGCGCAAAGATTTATTAAGGGATTTTTTCTTGGCCACAATCTAGCACAAAGGTGAAGATGCGGTTGAGGGTGTAGCAACTTCACCCCGAAAATGCCTAATTCGAACTTTTAAGAGATTCACTCAAACTTTAAAGGTTATATGAGCTCGGAAATACAGAAACAGTCAGGGAATTCCATTCCTTGGCAGTGCACAATATAAAAGATGATGAAAAGCGCTCAGTGCGGATCCGCGGCATCTCGACAAGGTAAGTATCTGGTACCCTGCACTGTAGTATCTGGAAATCCGATAGAAGAATTACCTCACGGAGCTCTTGTGCACACTCTCCAAAGTAAATTTTGTAATAATTACATAGGCAAAGTACTTTGCGTTTATGAACTAGGCTTTGTAGTTTAATTTCAACCAGCTTTTAATCACAGATGAGTCTTCTGGCTCTGCGATCCACCGAGTCCAATGCGTCTATTTGGTATTTGGCTGAATTATCCCAAAGCCAATACTCCAAAAACCATGGTACTTGTGCCTTATAAAGGGACAGGAGTTGATCGGGCGAGAAGTACCGCTTAACTTTATCTAAGGATGCCCATCTTTTTGGCCGCGATTTGGGCTCTGGACTTTATGGAGGTGCCGAAGTTGAAATTGATAGATAATTTCATGCCAAGAAATTCAAGCTCGATGGTTGTAGGAACAGATGCACCTCGGAAAGTAGGAGTCAGATTAAACGGACTCCGTTGACCAGAAAACAGACACGCCTGTGTTTTGGTGGCGTTCAAACTAATCAGATTTTTGTCACCCTATTGGGAGACAAGACTTAAGGTTGAGTTTATTCGCTCTACTAGTGCTCTCCTCTCTGAGACAATTTCATCCACACAGCAGGAAAAGGGTCGCAGAGAGAACGAACCCCTGAGAAACTCCGGCATCAATAGCCATCAGGTCGAGGAGCAGCTATCGATAACTACTTGGATCGACCATTCACTCAGAATGTCAGCTATAGGTGATGGCGATAGGTTGATAATTAAAGGGGTCGGAAAGCCTACCCTTTTTGGGCACTGGTTACACGTTAGCAAGCTTCTAGGACTTAAGTACGGTTTTTGTCTTGAGGGAGAGATAGTACAGGCGTGTCAGTACAGGAAACAACTCGACCACAGTACCTAAGTCTTTAAACATGGCATGTACATGGTTTATGCCATGTTTAAATAAAAAATGTGTATAGATCACGATCATTCGCAGTCTAAGCTTGTCTTGCTCCAAAATTTCTTCTCAAGTTCGTTTTGGTAGCTATAAAAGTAAATTAAACACGTCACCCACATATCTGATTATTGCGCTATAGACCATGTTCAATTCAATGTCCTATATATTTAGTAGCAAATCAAAAACGTAAGAAACAAAAGTAATATGTAAGTTTTACTTCTATGACTGACAGGAGAATCGGTTCTCTTTCTGGCTTATATCTTTCTTACGAGATTAGATAATGAGCCAGTCTCTGCAACGTTGATAGTTTATGCTCCAAAAGAAAGTGAATAGTGATTCTCTTCTTTCTTTTGTAATGTTATTATAGCACCTATTATAAATATTCCACAAAATCATGATTATTTAAGCAGGCAGGAACTTACTGTTTATTACGATTGTATATTATATGGTATATTACGGTTTATTATATTATATTTTTAATTTAACTTTGAGGAGATCGTCGGGGGTGTTGTTCCAATGACTGTACTATATTTTTCCTTTTCTGCAAGGAGTCTAGCTTCTTCTTCTTACTGTTCATTTTTGTAATCAAAAATTGGATTATCAGATAATAAAACAGCGTTGCCTGCTGCAACAACATGTACCGCTAAAAAATTGCGAATGCGAGGAAAATATATCTATCTCTTTCGTGACTATTCATTTTAAATTTGTGTTAACGTGAGCTATACTCACTCAAACTATCTTAAGTTATCAAAAGGAAACTATACCTTATCACAAAAACAAAAGAGATTCTTAAAAAACAACTACAACAATCAAATAACCGGGACGTAACTCGCACTTCTGTTTATAAATGAAAGCAAATGAATGGTGTAAAAGTCACATTCTTTTCAATTAAGCTTATTCAGAGGGTTATAAAAGCCGAGATTACAACGATGTTGTGAGTTACGACCTGGTGTGTTGAAATTGTTGGCTTATACGTCCTTTACTTAATCAAAGGAGAAACTACGTTGTCACATACACCAATATTATTAAAAAAATGTAGTTTAGACTGAAAAATCCTGGAAGTAAAAGCCATTTCATTCTAAAAATTTTGGTAGTAAAAGCCATCATTTTTGAGAATATCGATTTTTTAAATATACAGATCGATAGAGCTTGAAATTCTGAACAAAACTGCATTATTAACTCATTTTGGCCAAAATGGCTTTTACGACCTTTCTTCCCCGAAGTATCGAAATGGTATACAACTATCTAAGTACGTATTGTAGTTAGGACACTTTTAAATTTCATTTTGTATGGGACTGTGTATCTAGTTTTATATAGTTGATCGAAGACTTATGCCTATTCTTTTAAATATGGCCTCCGCATAGTGATTTTGCCAATGTCAGTATTTGAAAGAAATTCAAATAATAAATGTCGAAACTCATATCTATCTATAAATAAATTAATCTATGAATATCACATAATGACCGAAAAGCTTTTATTCTAATGACCGTTACTGCAACTGGGTATTTGTAATGCAAGTAATACCTACAGGACGAATTATCTGAACCCTCCTTTGTAATTTATAAGTTAGCAGAACTAACTTCCTTAAGTACTTCTTTTTGGAAATATACGTTATTATTATTTTGTAAATGTTAACGATAGTGTCAATGAACACATACAATAATTTATTTACAGTTAAGTAATTTTATTTTCAAATAGGTACGAATATTTTTCTTTCAAAAAATAGCTATACTAATCCATGTAAATATTTACAGAGACCACAAAATATTATTATTTTCGTATTATAACTAGTAGAAAGAGATAGAAGATATGAATTACCATTCAAGTTTTCTTGCTCCCTGTACCGCCATACATTTCGAGATGACAGCTGACAGCTACCCATGCACACTAATTGAGCGAACAAACTTGATTTTGCTACGTATGCTTAGATTTTTAATTTTCTTTTGGGAAAGGCAAAGGAATCTATGTCCATTCAGCCATGTCTTCATTGAAAAATCTTCTTTCTCTATATGTTCTGCGTAAAACCGGATAGCTTCTGTTTTTCGAAAACTGTCGGCGAGAAGCAATTTACTGCACAATATACTGTCACTATTATACATTAAACAACTTTTTAACGCAGAAACCGAAAATTCAATTGACAAACACTAGTAGAGAAACACTGATAATTTTAAAGGTTTCTAATGTGACACTTTTTTGCGCTTACATTGCAAACGCTGGCTGAACCCTACGAGATTGATCAAAATAATGTACTACAGTATTGTACACCTTAAAGAGATCTACAAAAAAGTCCGCAATTGTATTTACAGGGTGTTAAGTAATTCGATCTTATCCTCTCGGGTGGTGAATCAGCCCATGAAACTGAACAACTTTCCCTAAGAACAAATGCCGAAATACGAAAAAAAATTTTTAACTTCCCAAACGAATTGCGTCAGCTGATAAATCATTTTGTATGGGAAGTCAATTTTTTTTTTCATATTTCGGCATTTGTTCTTATGGAAAGTTGTTCAGTTTCATGGGTTGATTCACGACCTGAGAGGATAAGATCGAATTACTTAACCGACTTAATTTAGGTACTTAATTAATATATAATCCATAATTACTATTTTTTATCCTTTACTTTTTTACGAGAAATAATGGCTTATTTAAGCAATACAGCATTAATCCTTATCCAATTAAGAACCTTAAATACATTGTGGATTTAATATAAATCAGTATGGCCCTTTATATGTTGCCTTTTAAATGAATATTTTGCCAATAAAAAACGCGTCGAAGGCCGCGCTTCGCCTTATAGCACTTTATAATTAACAGCAATCGCACGCGTCTATCTGTTACGCGTTCACGCCTTAGCTACTGAACCGGTTTTGATAAAATTTGGTACAGAGATAAATTAGACCTTGGGGAAGGACATAGGTTACATTTTACACAACTGGGCACGATATAACCGTAGTCCACGCGGGCGAAGCCGCGGGCGGAAAGCTAGTAGTATCATAATTACATATTTGAATAAAATTTTATTCAACACAAAAAAATATGCCACGTTTATTTTTACCACTCCAAATAGGGAGTTTCCTAAATCAAATAAATGAGAATTTCTATTTCGTTTAGGAAACTCTTTTTGAAATCGGATCAGTAGTTTTCATGATATAGGTAAGTGTAGAAGTGAAACCTTTTTGTGGAGACATACCTGCGCTCCAGTCCAGGTGCCCAGCCACTGGAAAAACGCTAGGTTATGTGGAATATCTACCCAGTAAAAAACTCTACAGTGACCACCCTCACTGCTCTACGGCAGGCTCCGGTATCTCCGAAGAACGCACCTAGCAGAGGGGCTTCTCATGGGGCAGGAGATCAACACCGCCTGCAGTGACATGATTAGGTACGCCATATCACCGCCATCTAGAAGTAGTTTTTAATGCAACCTAGCCTAACCTAACTGAAACTACAAAAGCCTAACCTAACCTAAAATAACCTAACTTATCTTAATTTCATGCAATATGGGATTTTAATTTTACTGGGAAAATTTTAAGTTTGCGAGTGATTTTAATTTCACTAACGAAATTGAAAAATTACTGTTTATACAATTTTCCAGTGACATATAATATTTTTTAAGTATGTTTGTTCGTGTTTTATTAATTTAGCAGTCCCTTCCACCGATTGAGCTGAAATTTTGGATACACGTTTACTTAGATGAAAGTGCATCGAAAGAAGAAAGAAAGAAAATAAATTTATTTCACTGCACTGTTTACAAGTAGATTGGTAGGTATTTATAACTAATTAAGTGACGTTGCGTACAGCGTAGTGTCATAGGATGCAGCTCAGCATAGTGTCTGCGTTAAATAAATAGCACAGACGCTAGTATTCTGCTGCTCCCTAAGTCATCCCAAATCTAAATAGTGCGACACCGAAATAATAAATAAAACATTGACTTAATAATAATACTTGTAGTGCCGACAAGGCGTAATTCTAATAGCCTCAAAGAATGTCCGTGGGTTGAAATCTAAAACGCATCTTTTTTATAATAATTTATGTTTACAGGATTATGACATTATAGTTTTAACAGAGACTTGGCTTAACAGTAGTGTATATGACTCGGAGCTTTTTGATAATAGGTATTCCGTATTTAGAAGGGACCGCGAAACTACATTTTTCAAAGATCGCAAGGATGGGGGTGGGGTTTTGATTGCTGTGTCTAAAAAAATTTCATCGCAACGGTTACTGCAGTACGAAAGTAATTATGAAGATGTCTGAGTAAGCATAGACATAGCCCCTACAAAAGACAGGAAACAGAAACTCAAGTTTAACTTATGTGCTGTGTACTTAACTCCTCCTGTTAAAAAACAAATATTGGAAAGCTTCATTGACAATGCCCAAAAGGGACTTTTAAACGGTGTTGGCTCATTGATGGTGGGAGATTTTAACTTAAGCAAAATTGCCTGGATAAAGCAAGTTGATGTGCTACATGCAATACCCGAACTTACAAATAATGAAATCGCAACGACATTATTCGATTTTATTGCTTTAAATAACTTACACCAGTACAATTTTATACTTAATGAGAAATTTAAGGTGTTGGATCTTGTTCTAAGTAATCACACTATAGCTGATATGGCACTTGCTCAGAATCCTCTTGTCAATGTAGACGTACTTCATCCACCTTTAGAATTTTATTTACCCTTACCTGGACATATATCTTATCTAACACCTAAACGCACACCTAGACCAAATTTCTTTGCCGCAGACTATAACAATATCATAGATTCATTGAAATGTGTAGATTGGAATAAGGAATTTGCATTTTGTTACTCAGTTAATGAAATGGTGGAAAACTTTAATGATAAAATTCAAAACAGTATACGTAAATTTGTTCCTTTAAAAGTAAAATCTGCGAAACAATATCCAGCTTGGTAATCAAGGAAACTTATTTCAATGTTGAAGGAGAAACAAAAATTTCACTTAAAAATTAAGAAGTACAATAACCCACTAGATATAATATCATTCAAACTATTACGAGAATGCTGTTCTATGGTTCAGAGGATCTGTTATAGTGAATACATTACAAAAATAGAAACGTCAATTAAATCAAACCCTAAGATCTTTTGGACATACATTAAAAACAAGAAAGTTAGCAAAAGTACATATCCTAACGAAATGACCTTTGAAAACAGAGTGGCTTCAAGTGGTACCGATATTTGCAATTTATTCGTCGATAGCTTTTCGAAAGTATATAACAAGTCTGATCCTAATAGTGATTGTAGTTTAGTTGATTCGCCTTCTTCCCAATGTTCGTCCGAATATTTCACTACTTTGTACATTAAAGAGCAAGAAATCCGAAAAGCTTTAGAAACCTTGGATGAACAAAAAGGATGTGGCAGTGATGGAGTGCCTCCATTATTTATTAAGAAATGCGCAAACGTTTTAACATTTCCTTTAACATTAATTTACAATAAATCCCTTCAGACCGGTTTATTTCCTACACTTTGGAAAGAAGCTCTGGTCGTTCCGGTTCCTAAGTCTGGTGATAAACATGTAATAGAAAACTACCGTCCCATATCAATTCTTGTAGTTTTTGGAAAGGTTTTTGAAAAGCTTGTTTGCAAATACTTATCTTGGCACTTGAAACCCTATATAAATGAAAATCAGCATGGTTTTACAAGATCTCGATCTACAACTACTAATCTCACATCATTTGTGTCGAGCTTGTCGAAGTCTGTAGATAAACGAATTCCTGTCGATGTTGTTTATACTGACTTCTCCAAGGCCTTCCATAGGGTCGATCACAATATTCTTCTCAGAAAGCTTTCCCGCATGGGTATCGCGGGTTCACTCATAAAGTGGTTTAACTCTTACTTACGAGATAGATTCAGCAGGGTAGTAATTGATGGTTACAGCTCAGAACCATTTCTGGCTACATCGGGCGTCCCTCAAGGGTCCCACCTAGGTCCCATCCTTTTCAACGTTTTCATCAACGACATTGTGGATTGCTTTCACGATTCTCATTGTTATTTATTTGCGGACGACTTAAAAGTATCAAAAGCTATAAAATCAGCGGAAGATACAATTTTGCTTCAAAAAGATCTTCATAACTTAGAAAGCTGGTGTGAATTAAACAAAATGGTACTTAATACGGAAAAATGTTTCTATATGCAGTTCACCCGAAATAAAGTTGTTACACAGAATAAATATAGATTAAATAATATAGAATTAAAATCAGTTAATGAGACGCGAGATTTGGGAATTTGGATGGATAGGGAACTAAAATTTGATAAGCACATAACAAGAGAAGTAAACAAATGTTTTAAAACACTCGGATTTGTCCTTAGGAACTGCAAGGATCTTAGAAAACCGGATACCAAAATTTTGCTTTTTAACGCCTTGGTGCGATCATCGTTAGAATATGGAAGCATCATATGGAATCCCCATTACGAGGTTTACACCAATCGGTTAGAAAGTGTTCAAAGGAGATTTCTATATCATTTGGCTTATGGCAATTATTTAGCTAAGAAACTTCCAAGCTATGTACATATAGTTTGTAAGTTTAGGTAGTTATCTTTTTGTAAACAAACTTTAGCTGTCAAATTTGACAGATCCAGGCCTGGTCAATCAGTTTTGTTTTTTTGAGCATTATTTTATTTAAATTTTAATTTAGGTAAGTAAATTATGTCTGCTAGAAGAAAACAAAAGGATATATATCTAGTAAATATCTTGGATATGAGATGGAATCTTAAAATAATAATAATGAAATGAAAGACTTCGACCGAATAAAGGCGTATACTAAACAGTTTTATATATTATTTTATGAATCAGATTCCTCTGAGGATTCAGAAGAAGATGAATGTGGACGGCGTTTCCCCACTGGACGGCACGGCGGCCGGCGCCGGCAACGGCGAGAGTGACAGAGCTATACTAGGAAAAGAGACAGGCTACCGATTTCTTGCTTCCTAGTATAGCTCTGTCACTCTCACCGTTGCCGGCGCCAGCCGCCGTGCCGTCCAGTGAGGAAACGCCCATTGTTTGTTATGAAAACACAGTCGCACAAAGAAAACAACAAATAACAATAATAAAACACTTCAATCACAAAATAATCGAGAAAACCCTATGAAATTATAGAAAAATTGCAAGAATCACTGATGACAGCCAAAGCATACAAAAGTAATGACATCTGTTATACGACCATATACAAATGCAATGTATAGTAAAGGTGGCCTAAAGAAAGTACTGACCTTGAAAGTTTAGCCGCGTAATATTGGGTCTTTTGTTGGTAATCCCTGCACAAACAGGTGTTTTTTAATACACTTATTACGTGTTATTTGCAATTTCTTTAAAAAATATATTTATTCTACTGAATTTATTTTATTTCCTTGCTTTTGATCGTAATATTTGTATTAAACAACTGCGATTTCTGTTTTGTTGATTAAAAATTAGTCTGTTTCGTTGAAATTAAATAAAACTCGACAGTGCGCAGAAACTTGAACAGTTAAACACCTGATTCCGGTTTGTTTACAAAAAGATAACTACCTAAACTTACAAACTATAGGTTTAAATATACAATAAAAAATTACCTCTCCTTTTTTTGAGAAAGTCATATGGGTTTCCTAAGGAAAGTTCTTCAGTTACATGAGGAAAGTCATCCTTAAAACTTTCGCTATCTAATTTGAGGTCAACCCACATATTCTTACATTACACATTTAAAGTAATCTTAAGTTGTCCTAAATATTTTATAATTTTATTTCCCAAAAAAAGTAATAATAATTTTGTTTCTTTACAGCAAGTCGACGATGGCTGTGGCGGAAGAAATTACCCACCAAATAGAACACCACCATATTATCCAGTCATTATTTGCACCACTGGTGAAACTTGGCCTTTTGAACCTCCAGTCACAGTGGAATATTCCGCTACTGGTTCAGAAAATAATTGAATATCAGTTGATGAGGCAGGCTCTACTACAGCCAATCCATTTTTAGTAGACGTTGTTGAAAGTTTCAAGAAGTACCATCGTAACTTGCCAAAATTTCCTTGGTTGTCCAACAAGGAATTAGAAGAAATTATTGCGAAACTAAGGAAAATAGTGGACGATGTAAGTGAATAGGGATAGTCGAAGGTTTTTTAAAACACTTAAAATCTTGTGTTGGTTGTGTTCCACCTGTAATATTGAACCTTAGGTAAAATTTTAGACCATGATCCACAATTCTATTTTAATTTTAAGTTAGTTGCTAATATTTTCACTATTAATTACTGCCAAAAACCATATTTATAAATCGTCCAAAGAAAGAAAAACAAAATCGAAGTAGGGTGAAAGTTATGAAAAAAATGATTTATGAAAAGACTCGTGGAACATATTATTTGCGGGTGATTTAGAAGTCCCTTCGGTACTCTGTGGCCACGCCGTTTAGTTATAAAGAAAAAATTAATACAATACAATACAACGCCCAACCAAGATCCACAACCTCCTTTTATAACGTAGATAAAGAATAAGGAAGAATTTTTTTCATTTCTACCGGAACGAAGTCCTGGACTTTTTACTTCTTCCAAATTCTTTTGTCACTTGTGATTTTAGGCAATTTAAAATATGTAGGTATATTGTTTTCACACAATGTAGGTATATTGTTTATGAATAAATTGAAAATTGAATTGACATCCTTTAACTTAATGTTTATTGTACTAGTACAACTGCCTGTTAGAATAAATGTGCTTTTATAATAATGACTTGCTTTAATTAATGAAATTCAAAACAAATTGTAGGAAAACGACTTTGTGTTCATTTTATTTTTTTGAAAAATGGCGTTCATATTCATGTTTTTATTTTTTAATTAAAATGTAGAATGCCGAAGATAGAAGTAATCATTTCTTTTGTATTTTTATTTAAACATTTGTCTTTTTACAACATGTTTTGTAACTCCCGAAAAAAAAGACTGTTGTATCTGTGTGTTTGTCTGTGGCATCGTAGCACCTAAACGAATAAACCGATTTTTTTGTTTTTTTTTTAATCTAAAATTTGGTTGAGGCTTGACCGATTTTTATGCAGCTTTTGTTTTTGTTTGGAAGCTAAAATGATCGAGATATTTCTTAGACTTTTATAATAAGCGATAAATGTCGTAATCAAATGTTTTATCCACTTCCATTGAGCTAAATCTTTTCCTACGTGATCCAGGAACTTTAAAAAAACAATTGCCAAATCTACAGAAAAATTCCAACCAAGCTGAAAATTTGTAGACTCGTACCTTTAAGCTTCCCAAATAACTTCTAGAAATTCCCAAGAGCTCAGGGGTGGGCATTACTTTCAACAGCCAAAAAACGGTGAAAAAAGATACCTTTTTTCGGTTTTTAGGGTTCCGTAGTAATCTACGAACCCTTATAGTTTCGCCATGTCCGTCTGTCCGTCTGTCCATCTGTCCGTCTGTCCGCGGGTTTCCTAAGAAATCCTTGGTACTACAGAGCTGAAATTTGGCATGGTCATAAATATTAACTACGCCGTCAAAACTGTAGAGTGAAATCTTAGAAAAAAAAATTTTTTCGGGTGTCTCCCATAGACGTGAAAGGGCGATGAATTTTTTTTTTTCTAGCCAATATCATTAAATGGGGTGTCATAGGACAGATTTTTTAAGGACAGAAGGGGTTTACTAAGAACGTTTTTCGATTCAGCACTTTGTTTGCCTAATATAAATTTTTAAAGTGAAAATTTTTGTCAAACACAAGTGTCCCCCCCCCCCTCTACCAGCTAAACGGTTGATTCTAAAAATGTGGAAAAATTCATGGTGGTAGTGTATATAATGAAATTACAAGGAAAACTATCACACATAAGATGGCTCTTCAAGTTTGCGAGTAATAGTCGACCAAGTGCCAAACTTAGTTGGGATTAATAAGAATATATTTACTAATATTAGATCCTTGGTACTACAGAGCTGAAATTTGGCATGGTCATACATATTGATTGCGCCAACAGATTGAAAAAATAAAATTTTTGAAAAAACAATTTTTCGGATGTTTCCCATACACGTGAAAGGGCAATGGTTTTTTTTTTCTCGCCGATATCATCGAATGAGATGTCATAGGATAGCTTTTTAAAAGGTAGAAGGGGTTTACTAAGAACGTTTTTCGATTCAGCATTCCCTTTGCGAAAAATTAATTTTTATAATGAAAAAAATGTGGAATAATTCACGAGGGTAGCATTTACGACGAAGTGTACCCCAATCCAAAATGGCTGCAATACAAGGTTCCACGCTAAAAGTGAGGCGAGCCGAAAGCCAAGCTGTAACATATTGACATTTCAGGTGTCGTTTAATAGGTTTTTGGGGGTGCTAATTACGAAAATGACATCAAAATTATACAAGATCACGCGACCTGCTTTAGCAGCAGCTCGATATTATTATATTATGCCTAACAATAATATTATCGCAAAAAAAAAAAAAAATACTTCCATTTCATTATATTTATTTCATTTTTTTTTCTCGCCGATATCATCGAATGAGATGTCATAGGATAGATAGTTTTTTAAAAGATAGAAGAGGTTTACTAAGAACGCCTTTCGATTCAGCAGTCCCTTTGCAAAAAATTCATTTTTAAAGTGAAAATTTTTATTAAAAACAAGTGTCCCCCACTACAAGCAAAACGATTGTTTCTAAAAATGTGGAAAAATTCACGGTGGTAGAATATACAACAAAATTAAAAGGAAAACTATCACACATACTCGTAAGTTGGCCCTTCAAGCTTGTGAGTAATAGTCGACCAAGTGCCAAACGTTGTTGGGATTAATAAGAATATATTTACTAATATTAGATCCTTGGTACTACAGAGCTAAAATTTGGCATGGTCGTAATATTGATTGCGCCGATAGATCTAAAAAATAAAATGGTGGAAAAAAATTGTTTTTCGGGTGTTTTCCATACACGTGTAAGCGCGAGGGATTTTTTTTTCTCGCCGATATCATCGAGTGGGTTATCATAGGATAGCTTTTTTCAAGATAGATGGGGTTTACTACGATTTTTTTTCGATTCAGCAATCCGTTTGGGAAACATTAATTTTTATAAAAATAAAATGTGGAATAATTCACGAGAGTAGCATTCACGACGAAGTGTACACTAATCCAAAATGGCCGCCATACAAGGTTCCACGCGTAAAGTGAGGTGAGCCGAAAGCCAAGCTATAATATATTGACATTTCAGGTGTCGTTTAATAGGTTTTTGGGGGTGCTAAGTACGAAAATGATATCAAATTTATACAAGACCACCACGCGACCTGCTTTAGCAGCAGCTCGATATTATTATATTATCCCTAACAATAATATTATCGCAAAAAAATCAAAAAAATCAATAAAATCAAAAACCAAAAAAATACTAAAAAACTATTTTAAAAAAACTAAAAAAAAATTCGCGCTCGCTTCGCTCGCGCATTAAATACTTCCATTCTGTTACATTTAGACCAAAACTACAATTATTTCTGAAACTACAAACTTTTTAATACATTTCTTTTTGATACTATAGTATTTGGGGATTTTAACATCGACTATGACAATATGCTCGTAGAATTAAGAAACCAGCTGCATTTGAACCATGCTGCTACGGAACCCTACAATGCGCGTGGCCCGACACGCTCTTGGCCGGTTTTTTTGCCTATATCTTCGTTCCTGTCAATGTTACTGGTATGAGGTATATTAATAAAATAAAGAATGGAAAATTTTCTGCAAAACAGATACACAAATTTTATCGATAACAGTAATAGTTTTTACGTAATCGAGCATTGAAACTCCGGTAAACATTTACATGGATGTTTTAGAGCATTTTCATGCACCCCAAAAAACAACAAAACAGCAGAAAACAGTAAAAAGGTTATTTCAAAACATTAATTATACTGTCTTAAAACGACTGTCTTATACGTTGAAATCCAAGTACCTACTGTTAGATTATTCATAAAGTAGCTTTACGCCCGGAACTTCGTTTCCGTATGAAACTAGGAAATATTATACAGGGTGCAAATTTGCAAGCTTGCCATATTCACCAACGTGATAATAAGTCATGTTTCCTACTTTATTCGAGAACTTCCAAAATGGAATACTTTATGAAAAACTAAAATTAAAAAAAAACTTTTTTTAAAGTGTGGCCCGGAATAAACTACATAAATGTTTTTCCTGTCCATATTAACTTTAGGAGCAATAGAAATTTACCTAATGTTCGTTTATCTCAAATCAAATGATAAACAAAACAAATGATTGCAGACTTTCCTTTTTACTTTTTAACCTTGACAAAAAAAGGTATGTTATAAGTTTCTGTGTATCTGTATGTCTGAGTGTCTGAGTGTCTGTTTGTGGCATCGTAGCTCCTAAAAGAATCATCCGATTTCGATGCGGGTTTTTTGTTTGAAAGCTGCCGTGATTAAGATGGTTCTTAGCTTAATTTAATCAAAATCGGTTTAGCCGTTTAAAAGTTATACGCAATAAATGTCGGGGGTTATACAACATTTTTAATTTTAGAGTTATACGGGATTCCTACTAAGAAATAAGGAATTTTTGGCGAAGTAAATATACTTAAATGACATTATTTACATCATTTACACAGTACTTACAGTATTCTAAGTTCTAGTTAGCAGTTGCGGTCATAGTCATCTTAGAGTACCCATCATTTCGCACTAAACACAATCTAGCAGAGACGGAAATTCTTCTTTTAACAAACCAAAACGAATACGTGTTCTGGCACTTTTTGGATTGCAGACACAGTTAAGGAGTCAATGCCTCAAAGTAAGCCAGTCTTCATCAAGCTGGTCTAAGTTGGTGAATATGATGACTTTCTGATGACTTTCCTTACGATTCATTTACGGTTCACTGAAAATTGTGTTTCGTATCACATCAATACATTCAATTACCTCCGTGTACACCAATCTTTTCAAGATTTCACATCTCCTCACTCGCAAATAAGTTAAGTCCGAGGATCGCGCTGGCCAGGGAACTGGGCCATCACGTCCGATCCATTGTGTTATTCTCGGTAATTTTACATATCGCCCCGTGGCGTAAGCGCGACCGGTAAAAATCCGCATTCAACTCAACTTAGGTACAAAATTTATGAAAAATTTTGCAAAAAACAAACAACCATTTCTGCCAAAACTTGTGCCAGTGTCAAGTTTTTTACTTTTTCTTATTTGACAGCAAATAGTTCGTGTAAGTTTGGTGAAAGTTAAATTGATCAGTTGACAAACCGTACACGCCATGTAATAGGGATGTGCATGAGTATCGATAATGTATCGATGGATTAGTGCTGTGTGGATTAATTGTCGATGAAAATAAATTAAAAATTAAAAATTTCGAAATTTTGTCAATCTTATTTAAGTTCTTTACAAGCAGTACAATGACCTCAGTGAATATGGCAAGCTTGCAGATTTACAGTTTGTATAAGGTGATTTTTTATTAGACCCAAATATTTTAAGGGCTTTATCTGGAAACTAAATAAACTCTATTGGTGTAATTTATTTTTATATTCATACGCTAGTTTTCGAGGAAAATCACAAAAACAATACGACTAATCAATAAAAATTTAACACTCTGTAGCATCATTTGTATCCACTGTACTACGTGTACGTATGTAGTGCCGTGTAGAATACGTAATTACATTACACTCGCACTAATACAAAAAACATAAATGAAGCCAAAACACGGTGCCGCTACTCGCTCTCTTTCCCGCTCTTTTCCATAGTCACAGCCATAGTAAAAACGTAACAACAGTGTTTTTCCCGCTCCCGCCACACGCTACGGTCAGCGGCGGCCGGGCCCCCCGAAAAATGTAACAACAGTGTTTTTCCCGCTCCCGCCACACGCTACGGTCAGCGGCGGCCGGGCCCCCCGCGCCCTACCCCAGCGAGCGCCCGGTTCGCGCATGCGTGGGGCCAGTTGCCATTTGACACTCGGATCTCGCGCATCTCTTCGTTATGTTAACCTCTAAAATTCCATACGGCTTTATGAATCAAGAGTATCTCTGCAAATGATACCTATTCGCTATCATGAGGTGGGCGATGTTGCACCGGCACTCACGCGGTGCGGACGCTGTACTTGTCGAGGCGGTCTCATCATCTGGCCAGCAAGTTCGCCTATCTCATGCCAGCAAGTTCGCTTGATCTCATGCCGGTGAATTGTCACGTGTGGGGTGGGGTATGGCCATTATGGCCAAACGATCTAGCTTATGGGAACGACGACCATACAATCCAAACGGCGGATGAAGTGCATGCTCGCATCGTGAATGAACGTATTTAATGTCTACCTAACAACATTCTGTTTGCAAGTGCTGAGAAGAGTGCGAAAACAGTGTTGATCTACCTACTTGCTTGTGGGTATCTATCTACAGGTGTTAATATAAATTAATTATAACTTTTAAACACTCCAAATTATTACAATGACGAAAAACGAATACAATTACTTATTTATTTTGTTGTTTTCATATGTTACTACCTACCTGTTTTGTTATCTGGTTGTATTTTGTCTGTCTACCTACATGAAAGCCTGTAAATAAACTAGCTACTAAAAACCAACTTATTAGGAACACTAGTATGTCCTTCTCCAAGGTTCAAACTGCCTAGGTACCTAATTCCATCATTCTAGTAAAAACGTACTTAATTTAAAAAATAAAAATAAAAGTTATAATGTCTTCTTTTTTAAAAAAAGGGAACCGCCTTTTAAAAACCGACCCACTGAAAAGCACAAAATTATTGAAAAGCAAAATAAAATAATGATATGTACCTAGGTATTTACTTAGTTTTTAAAATCGGCGAAGAAGACATTATAATTTTTGTTTTGGTAAGTACCTATGTTTCTTTAATTAGTTTTTTTTATTTCATTTTAGTCCTTTAGGTGCTTCATTTACTTTAGTTTTTTGGGTTACTTTTTTATTTAAGTAACATACCTAGGTACATACATACGGGTCAAACTGAGAACATCCTCTTGTCGGTTAAAATACTAAAACTTTCTCCTAAATGTAACAAATACTTTTCTGAAAATTGCACCAAAATCGGTTCTGCCAAACGCGAGATAATCGAGGAAAAACATACATACATAATCATAATACACACAGGTCAAACTGAGAACCTCCTTTTTTTGAAGTCAGTTAATTACATACACACAGGTCAAACTGAGAACCTCCTTTTTATTATTTAAGTCGGTTAAAAATGTAAAACTGTAGTAAAGGCAGTGCTTTCTCGCTTTCACCGCGCGCCCCTGTCACTTGGACTCCAGACCGCGCGGCACGCGTGCTGCCAGTTGCTATTGGAATCGTGTTCGGCGCATGTCGGTTGGCTAGCCTAAGTACCTACGATGCCATACGGTTTTACTAACCAAGAGTACCAGCAAATGGTACTCTGTTACCATGAGGTGGGCGAAATTTCAACAAGGGCTCGGGATTTGTATGCCGAGCGCTACGGGAGACGGCTCGACATACGAACAATACTTGGTGCAGTGCAGCGTATGCGGGAGAGTGGTACCTACCAACCTCGGGCTGAATCGGGAAGACCTCGTTACCCTGGTCACTTTGAGGAAGAAGTGCTGGAGTTCTTCCGCCGTCACCCGGTGGCGAGCACCGCAGACGCGGCGCGAGTTCTTATTGTTTCACGGTACTACGTGTGGTCTGTGCTGCACGACGAAGGACTGCACCCGTACCACTACACACGGGTACAGGAGCTGCAGCCCACTGATTTCGCACCTCGCATGGAGTTCTCCAGGTGGCTGCGAAGAAATAGAACATACAATGTTCTTTGGACCGACGAATGCACTTTCACGTGCGTCGGTCTTTTTAATATTCATAACGCTCATTACTGGAGTGATGAGAACCCCAGCGTGACTCGTCCTGATTACTTTCAGCACCGGTTCAGTGTAAACGTGTGGGCAGGAGTATTGAACGAGACACTCTTAGGTCCTGTGTTCCTGGATCGACTTAACAGGGACACATACTTAAGGTTCCTGCGGGAGGAGCTCCCCGAGTTGCTGCTCGAAGTGCCGCTGTGGAGCCGCCGCTGGTTGTATTTCCAGCATGACGGTGCGCCGGCGTACTACACTCGTGTGGTGCGAGTTTACCTCACAGAGGAGTTCCAGGGACGCTGGATTGGGCGAGGTGATCCCATCACGTGGCCACCACGTTCGCCTGGTCTCACGCCGCTGGATTTCCACGTGTGGGGTAGGGCCAAGGACCTTGTTTATGGGAATGACGGCCACACAATACGAACGGTGGATGAACTGCATGCACGCATTGTTAGGGCCTTTGATGTCATGGCAAGTGAGACACAAGTGCTTCGGGAAGTGCGAAGACACTCAGTGGATCGTGCTATGCAGTGCATTAGACAAAGGGGTAGTTACGTTCAATATTTAATGCGCTAAAGTAACTACCTACTTGTATCTTTGTGTAAATAATTGTAAATACCTACCAAATTGTAAATTTGTAAATAGTGAATGAATTTTAACTTTTAAACACGCCAAATTAATACAACTGTTTTTGTAGGTATGAGTTGAGCACTACCTTAGCACCTGAGCACTACAATTGTTTTCATTTGTTTTAGGTATAGGTAGATATTATCTGATTTTATTTTGTCTTTACACGACAGACTAAGTATAAATAAACTAACTGCCTTCCTAAAATGACACACACTTAGACTTAGTATCTAACTACTTGTTCATGCTTTACCTACAATAACTTATTATTTTTAACTTGTATTATTTTGACAGTCCAAAGCCTGTAAAAGTGTGATGGAAAGTTAAAATTCTGTTGTAAGTAGATGGTAAGTACCTAGGTACCTTTGCAAATCATCACAAAAGATCATGAATTCCTAACACGTTACCTATTTATTTTCTGATTAGGTAAGTAGGTAGAGGTATCTTGCAAAAGTTACAATTGCAAAATTAATAGCTACTTAGGCAATATTTTTTTGACAAGCTTTTTATGTGTTAAGGCTCCTACACATTGTGCCGGCGGGTTTTTGCCGCGCGGGTATGCCGCCGGGTTATTTAGGTCACCGGCATTTGCCGCCGCAGAGAGCATCATTTTCCGAACCACTCGCACGTACAACACTTTCAATCGAAACGGCCGCCGGTTCCCGCGCAACCCGCCGGTACACCCCGGCGCGGCGGCGGCCATGCCAGCGGCTCGTTTGTGCGGCTCAAATACCCGCCGGCAACCCCAGCCGGCGGCTTGGTTGGCGGCATGACGACGGCCGTGCTGCCGGCATAGTATGTAGGAGCCATTATGCCGCGTCCTCACGCTTGGCACTTGCGCCAAACCACAAATCTCTTCAAACGTTTGGCTTGATTTAGCGAATCAAACGTGGTCGTCCATACGCTTGCCAGTGCCTTAGTTTGTGCTGTTCTGAGGAAGCAAGCATGGCAGACGTCGAAGTTATTGTGTCGGCCATACATTTGGCTTAAGTTACCTATTTTTACAAACGCACAAACGTGTGTACGCGTCGCAAGCGCTTGCGGCAAATTCTCTTTGACTTGTGACCCTAAAAACCGACACTGAACGGATCGGCTACAACAAGCGTTTGTAAACCTACGCAAAGCAAGCCAAATCTTCAATTCACACGTTTGAATGTTTGTTGAGATTTGCCAAGCATGTGGACGCGGCATTAGGCATAAGTTCATTGTAGGTAAAAAGATTAAAAACTTATCAATACAAGTTTATAAGCGCAAATACGATATGGCTACGTTATTTAGTTGAGGAGTTCCTATGGCCATTTTCCGACTCCAACATAAAACCCTGGACACATTGGTTTCAGAGCTAAAGTACAGTCAACAGCACATCAGGTTACCACAAACTGTCAAATTTCCCCAATGGATAGTAAACTCTAATGCTTGGAGATAAAAATGAGAATCGATTGAAGAAATTTGACAGTTTTGGATAGCATGATGTGCCGTTGTCCCTGTACCTACTCGGCATTATAAATCTAACGAGCCTAAAGACTAAAAACATTAAACGTATGTAGCTACCTATCTACATACGTTTAATGTTTTTAGTACCTACCTCAATACACGTCTACTACATTACAAGTTCGAACAACAATTTTTAAAGCAAAAATCATCACAAGATCATAAATTTCTAATTAGTGATTTTAAATTATGATTAGGTAAGTACCTGTCTTGCAAAACTAGCTATTTTTATCTTAGGCACAGGTGTCTTAGGTATCCACGTGGACTGTCGGTAAAGTCAAACAAATAACTTGTCTCTCATTGGCAGTCGGCCGCGGCTTAAGGATATTTGCGCCAATCAGAAACGAGCGGCTCGTGCTTTGTGAATTATGATTTAATGCGGTGAAGGTTCCGTACATTTATTTTTAAACTTTTTCCGAAAAACTTTTGTGTGTACGCCTGGGATCTAAGAAAATTGATAGACCGATTTTAAATTGACATCAATAAGTTCAAGAGAACAGTGTGTTTTTTTTGTGTTTATGTTACAATTACAATTTGTAATCTTTGCTACAAATTGTAAAAACTGATATCAAAACTGATTTTGACGATTTTAAAAATTTACGTTTTATACGATTTTAAAGTTTACGTTTTTATTGTAATCGACAACTCTGTTTTACATACACGCTTACATCAGAAATCAATCAAAAAAAATCTTTCCGCTAAATTTCATCAAAATTGGTTCAATAATTTAGACGTGAAAGATACCTAATTTACTTTCGCTTTTACAGTACCAGCTTACCGCTGCTTCACATTATTGTCCTGTAGTCTATGTCTTTCCTTAGGTATGGTTCGAACTTTCACTTTGCAAAATTTCATTAATATCGTTTCAGCTATTAAAGCATAAAAACTGCCTGTTTATTTCACACTAATATGATATACGACGGAAAGTTATTTTCACACTAATATGATATAAACCAGCCCTTGCCCTTCTACCCTGATCACTGGGAGGGTTGATTGCTTAATCATCCGATACTCGTGGGAATAAAATGGGAAAAGAAACATCTATACAAAAAAAAGAAGACTAAAATCCACTTGTATAAAATGCAAGGCAGCACAGTAGAGCACGCACGCCGTTCTATATTTGAGCCCAAAACTTTTTGCCGCAGGCCAAGCTTAATAAAATCTTTAGAAGGACTCCTCATAGAGGAATGAGATAGTTCTAAATTAACCAGAAAAATACCGTGCAATAATGCAGAGGTTGAAAAACAACCAAAAAAATTAAAATAAAATTACATTTTAAAAAAATGTTTAAAAAAAAAGTTTTTTTTACATATATACATACGCTCACGCTCATAATCCCTAACGGGGTAGGTAGAGCATAATTGGTTCTAGAACCACTAGATGCAACGTTTGACAAAAATTGTGAGGGTTATCAGGTGGGTTATCAGATGGAACGAGTTGCATTATGGTAAGAAGTGGTCAGCCTTTCGCTCATTATACAGCAAAACCCTCGCATCCCTCTTACAGACTTTTACTGTATACCTGGGAAGAGTAGGTAGCTGGCACATTCTAAGCCCAGTCCAGCATGGAATGTTTTTTATTTTATTTAGTACTTAACCAGAGAAAATGAGATAAAAGACTCAGCGAGAGAAGGTAAGTGACAGATAATGGACGAAAGCGAATCACATTCATTCAATCAAGTTTGTTGCGTGGGTGTGCAAGGAGTGACGACTACTAGTAGACTATGGCAAAAAATGGATTTTGCGACTTTTGGAAGTGTGTGTGTGAGTGTTGGTACCAGAAACCGAAGCGCATACTGAAGACACTGAATTCATAGGGCAACAGTAAAATATGACTAAGTCTAGAAAAGAGCATCGAACATATTTGTATGAAGCCTGATATATCTAAACTT
The DNA here is from genome assembly GCA_949987775.1 of Aproaerema taeniolella. Lineage (NCBI taxonomy): Eukaryota > Metazoa > Arthropoda > Insecta > Lepidoptera > Gelechiidae > Aproaerema > Aproaerema taeniolella. The sequence continues at coordinate 7,637,794 of OX465265.1, read as the reverse complement.
CAACGTGAACACCTGAAGGAGCTCCACTATGGAGAAATAAAATATTGGCGGCTACTGATAAAACTTCCGGCAATCAATAGAGAAAAATATAAGAAAACGAAAGTGTTGATTGAAAAAATGTCACACCCAAACTTAATGAGTTTCCATCGTTTCGTTTAGGAGTTTCAATGGCCATCTCCCGACTCCACCATCAGGACCCTGGCCATCATCTAGCATTAAAGTGCTCGAAAAGACAAATCCAACGAACCCAAACTCGATGAGTTTCCGCTGTTTTGTTTAGAAGTTCTTATGGCCACCTCCTGACTCCATCATCAGAACCCTGGACATCATTTAGCACTAAAGTGCATGAAAAGACAAACCCAACGAACCCAAACTCGATGAGTTTCCGGCGTTTCGTTTAGGAGTCCCTATGGCCACCTCTCAACTCCATCATTAGGACCCTGGTCATCATTTAGCACCAAAGTGCTCAAAAAGACAAATCCAACGAACCCAAACTGGATAAGTTTCTGCCGTTTCGTTTAGGAGTTACTATAGCCAACTCCCGACTCCATCATCAGGACTCTGGATATCATAAGTGCTTGAAAAGACAAATCCATTGAACCCAAACTCAATGCGATTCCGCAGTTTTGTTTCTAAGGCCACCTCCCGACTCCGTCATCAGGACCCTGGTCATCATTTAGCACCAAAGTGCTCAAAAAGACAAATCCAATGAACTTAAACTCGATGCGATTCCGCCGTTTAGATTAGGAGTTCCTATGGCCACCTCCAGACTACATCATCAGGATTCTGGACATCATCTAGCAATAAAGTGCTCGAAAAGACAAATCCAACGAACCCAAACTTTATGCGATTCCGCCGTTTCGTTAAGGAGTTCCTATGGCCGCCTACCGACTCCATCATCAGGACCCTGGACATTATCTAACACTAAAGTGCTCGAATAGACAAATCCAAAGAACCCAAACTCAATGAGTTTCCGCCGTTTCGTTTAAGAGTTCCTTTGGCCACCTCCCATCTCCATCATCAGGACCCTGGACATAATCTAGCACTAAAGTGCTCAAAAAGACAAAACCAACGAACCCAAACTCGATGCGATTCCGCCGTTTCGTTTGAGTTCCTATGGCCACCTCCAGACTTCATCATCAGACCAACTCAATGGTACCATAACATTGCATTGTCATCGTACTAACATAAGTATACCAAATTTCAGCTCAATCGGGAGAGGAGAACTGGTCTTAAATTCAGTTGCAAGATTTGGAAGTCAAATAAAAGCTTGTAAATTAAAAATTACTCTGAAGTGTGGCGCGCCGCCGCGCCGGGGCGCGTGCGACAAGCTGACAACGTCGCGCGCGTGCGAGACCTTGCAACGCATTTTGAACTTTACTTACAAAACCTATATCGATTCGGTTAGGGTTAACCGCACGATTTACCAAAACAGATTGTTTCTGTTAACATGTTCAATTCGGTTAACCCTTAAATAGATTAACCGAAACCCAAATAAAACCGAAATTATTATGTATAAAGCTGTACTGTTAACCCATTTGTAATTGGGTTATTAACAGATATATTACGGTCATTAACCGTAACCGAAATATCACTGTTTGAAACACGAGCGAAGCGAGTGTTTTATAGGGCTCCAGTTACACATTACCTAAGGCACGTATATTGTTCAACGTTTTACAATGCAGTAGCCGAGGAAAAGAAACTAAAATATATTATGTTGTCAAAAACTTACATTGTAAAGGTATATCCAAAGTTCTTAAAAGATAGTATTTTCAATCAACATTCGTATAGGTAGGTATATCGAGTCTGATCGCCGTGTGTAGGTACGTACAAGTACATACATACCTAGCTAGTAGATACTTACACCTATGACCTATGAATACCTACTTGTACATTTGCATTTTTATAAGAATAAAATAATTCCGCCCCTAACATGACCCTCTGACCTAAGTTTGAAACTTGAATCCATACTAATAGGTATCTGTTATAAATGCGAAAGTAACTGTCAGTCCGTCTGTCTGTTACCTTTTCACGCCTAAACAGCAGAACCGATATGGATGAAATTTGAGAGGTAGGCACCTAGATAGTCTGACATCCGAGAATGGACATAGGATACTTTTTATCCCGATAATTTGAAGTGTTCCCTAGGGAGCGCGATATACCGAATCTCACTCGTACAAAGTTTGCGGGGGAAAGCTACCTACCTACCTAGTTTGACATTCATTGACCCGCACAGTGTTCCCAAAGACCTTCGGACCCGACATTTTTAGCTGATCCCGTAGATCGACGTAGTTAGGTGTATGAAACAAATCTCTCATACAAACCACCTACCAATTATCCATAGTTTCCTTGAAAAAAAATAGTTTTTTCGCTATTTTTGAGGGCATCGAAAAATGAAAAAAAATTTTTTTTCCTTTGTTATTGAAATCTTAATGCAGGTTGATTTATTTTATAATTACTAATAGAGTCCTTCATTTAATAAGCTATATTACAACTGTCTATGTATACCTCATGTGAAGAAATAACGTAAAAGTCGTTTTTTAGTTTTCATTTTTTTTAAGAAATTTGCACTGTTTGCGCATCTACTTTTTTATGGTAATAATATTTCATTATTATATCAATTAACAGAAAAAAATTCACATCCGTATCTCGCGTCTAACTCGAGATATTTGTGATTAAATATTTTGATAAAGTGCCTGCTTCAATGTTCATAGCAAAGTTCCTTTTTTTGTCTATTTGCTTTGCTAAAATGTTGCAAATATTCATACCTTATGTTTATTTGTATTAATTTAGCTTTTCATTTGCGACTTCGTTTGCGAGTAAAAGTAGCCTATGTCACTCTCAGAGTCTGAAAAATCAAGTCTACTCCGGAAACGAACAACAGGGGGACCTTTGGCGGTGGGGCCGTCAAATCCTTCGCCAAGTTATATATTATTACTATTTTTTTTACATTTTACTCTGAGAGTGACATAGGCTACTTTTACTCGCAAACGAAGTCGCAAATGAAAAGCTAAATTAATACAAATAAACATAAGGTATGAATATTTGCAACATTTTAGCAAAGCAAATAAACAAAAAAAGGAACTTTGCTATGAACATTGAAGCAGGCACTTTATCAAAATATTTAATCACAAATATCTCGAGTTAGACGCGAGATACGAATATGAATTTTTTTCTGTGAATTGATATAATAATGAAATATTATTACCATAAAAAAGTAGATGCGCAAACAGTGCACATTTCTTAAAAAAAAATGAAAACTAAAAAACGACTTTTACGTTATTTCTTCACATGAGGTATACATAGACAGTTGTAATATAGCTTATTAAATGAAGGACTCTATTAGTAATTATAAAATAAATCAACCTGCATTAAGATTTTAATAACAAAGGAAAAAAAAATTTTTTTTATTTTTCGATGCCCTCAAAAATAGCGAAAAAACTATTTTTTTTCAAGGAAACTATGGATAATTAGTAGGTGGTTTGTATGAGAGATTTGTTTCATACACCTAACTACGTCGATCTACGGGATCAGCTAAAAATGTCGGGTCCGAAGGTCTTTGGGAACACTGTGACCCGGTCGGTCAATGTGCGACGATAGGCATTTACTGCTGACCTAGTAAGTATCAGTTTTTGCATAATTTTTAATGAAAATGTGCGATTTCTTTAATGAAAGCAATGAAAATGGATCCATGGTGTGTCCGTGGCATGTTCGTTCTTCCTGGCTGTAAAGGCGGCTACTCACATACTAACGGTTGGGGCAATCTGTAACGTCATTGAGGGACAGAGCTATACTAGAAAGCGAGAAAGAGCTTCTTGCTTCTCGTTTCCTAGTATAGCTCTACTAGAGCTATACTATACTAGAGCGCTATACTAGAAAGCGAGAAAGAGCTTCTTGCTTCTCGTTTCCTAGTATAGCTCTGTCCCTCAATGACGTCACAGATTGGCTTAACCGTTTGTACGTGAATACGACTTTATTACGACTTACAGCTTTATTTCGTTTGAGCGAAAGGGATGCACTGATATCTAGTAATAGCTTTACTCGCGCGTTTTATGAATGACAGCGTAGTGTGCGTGCGTGAGGTAGTAGGAGTTAAAACTACAGGCTGTTTTGAAAATACATGATGAAAATATTTTTTTTTGTTAGAAAATTATAAAACAAAAACTAGACTGATTTTTTTTCTAAAACATTAATAATCCTATTTCTTTATTTAAATTATACCACCCCCCTTAAAATATTTGGGTCTGATAAAAATCACCTTATATAGCCCATGTATTAATCCAGGGTATCAGCTACCTCCATATCAAATTTTATCAAAATTTTGAGAACGTAAACATGTCATCTAAATGGTTACCTTAACTATTTTAATGCATTTTATTAGCGGTGCATAGTTTTTGTTCCTTGTTATATTTTAGTGGAGGACCGTGCAATGTTGGGTGAATCGTTACGGAATGAGGGTAACGTGTAATCTCGGCCACGCAGTGAACGCTCGCGACTTATCAATGAATCACAGCGTATGGTGCAAAACTATGAAAATAATGGATTCATACGGAAGATATATGGAATTCATCGATTCTAAGGTTTAACAAGTTTAATTAAATATTGTTATATGTGAAATTGTGATATTTATCTATAACTTATTCTTTTGTTATTATAAACTACGTATCTAAGGAAAAGGTGCTATGCGTACGATTAGACACTCACTTAAATTATATGGGTTTTATTTCTGATCGGCAATTTGGTTTTAGACCCAAAAGTAATACATTGGCTGCTACAGTAGATTTGGTCACAAAAATGAAATACAATATAGATAGGAAAAATATTGCACTAGGGGTCTTTATAGATCTAAGAAAAGCTTTCGATAGTGTGAGCCATCCTATTCTACTGCAAAAACTCGAATCTATTGGTATCAAGGGCGCTGCTTTGAAAATGTTTCAGTCTTATCTAGAAAATCGATACCAAATAGTAAAAATTTACGAATACCAGAGTAATGCTGCAACAATTTCCTATGGAATACCACAAGGATCAATACTAGGCCCGCTGCTCTTCTTAATCTACGTCAATGACATCCAGGACCTTGGCTTGCAAGGTCATCTTACTTTATATACAGACGATACCTGTCTATTCTATTTTGGCCCCTCCATACATGAAATAATTCATATAGTTTAAAAAGATCTTGACATTCTATTTCAGTGGTTACTAAAAAATCTATTGACTATAAATGTAGCCAAAACCTCATACATCATTTTTGCAGCCAAAAACAAATTGATTCCTCCACACCAAACGTTGACCATAAACAACATCCCTATCACTCTAAAGAATAACGAAAAATACCTAGGCTTAAGACTGGATCGGAACCTAACGTGGAACATGCATATTGACTATATTAAAAATAAAACGTCGTCTTTAATGGGTTCATTACGTAGCATAGTCCGATGTATTCCACGACCTTTCAGGTACACCATTTATAATTCATTAATAAAGTCACACTTAACGTACCTAATAGTAATATGGGGCAGCGCGTCGAAAACAAAATTAACTGAACTGCAAATCTCACAAAACAAAATAATTAAAATGCCCTTTCATTATCCTTATCTTACTTCTAGTTCTAAAATCTACACAGAAACACAAATCATGAACATACAACAACTTTATACTTACCACACTTGCATTCTTATTAGGAAAGTACTGAATAAAACCATCCATACCTCAATCGCACTCACACACGCAAAACACACAACAAATCGCACACTACGACGTCGAGCCAGTCTACTTGTACTACCAAAGATACGAACAAATTACGGCAAAAAAATGTTTACATTTGAAGGAGCACCGCTTTATAACAAATTACCGTCTAATTTAAAAAAAACGTCGAATCACTAGAAATATTTAAGTCAAAACTATACGAATACCTGCTAAAGTGAATGTGAAACAATAAATACATACTAATAGAAAATAACTACCTATACTACTTAAATTTTGTTAAAAAAAAAACTATGTTTAAAAAGTGTGTTTTTGTGTTTAACTAGGTGTGAGAATGTGAATTCAATGTCTTTAATGTGAATTGTAAGTTAACCCTATCTACTACGTACTAACCACTCTTAAATCTATATTGTCTTGCCTGTGTACAGCGACAAAAATAATTTACTTTTATAAACTAACCATTTTCTCATGTAAGTGTCTTAATGAGAAATAAAGATTCTTTAACCCTCGGCATGCCTGGTGTTAAAAAGTTACTTGGTATGCCTGGTGGGTCTCTCAGACCCGAATTTTGAAATCATAAGTACTGATACAGCTGGCGGTAAATAATATAAAATAATTGATCTATAGTGTTGCTACGAACCAATATTAGGATTTTAAATTAAAAAAATATTAAAAATCAACAACTTTTATCACTATAATTTCTATTTAAACTTTGGTCTTATTTTGATACAAAATTAAACATATTATAACATTTTGTTAGTACTAATTCTTTTACAAAACTAAAGAGATCTTTAGGAAACGTAAAGCACTCCTATACTTTTAAGTCTAACGATATAATTATCAGTCTTCATCTCTTCCAGCATCATCATCTCAAGCTCTGGTTTGGTAGCACATTGCACATTGAAAAATTGCATGATCCAAACACAAGTGACTCTTGCAAGTCTCACAGATGTACTGAGTTTTACGATCTTCCTTTACTGGGCAAACATGACATCTACGCTTTATACCAGGAGTTGATTTTTTAGTGGTGGACCGCTTGGTTCTCCAGTACGATCGAGAATTCGTTTCCGAAGATCTGTGGTGGAAAGACGAGAGTTTTGCTCTCTTGATTGTAAATGTGGTTCAATCAGGGCAAATCAGGGCAAGACCCAAATTTTTGATAAAACTTCTTCGATTATTCTTGATGTCTGGGCAGTTGAGCAAACGTGGAAAGTGCTAAATCCATTTCACGATCCGAAGAACTGTCATAAGCAACAGCAGCTGCTTCCAAAACATCTTCATCTACCTCTGAATCAGTCCCATTATTCTCCTCTATGGCATGATCAGACTCTTCGTCACTACCTCTAGAACTGAATATTTTCTTCTTCCTCTTCTTCGAGTAACAAATTACTAATATCCTGATCACTTAGATGAGTACCCATGTTGAAACTGAAAAAATAAACATAATATACATTTTTTAATGGAAATAATTGTAAAGAACCTTAGAGCCTGTTCATATCCAGTAGTGGACATCTATTTACTTATAATTAAAGAATATTCTTTACAAATATAACGTCAAAAATACAAAAACAACAATATAAATACTTACATAAAATAGTCACGCGGTACGCCCTGGTCGGGTCTGTGAGACCCGAGTGAACTTTACGCAAGTCCTTCCACTGCTGGGGTGCGCCGCGGACTGAGGCAGCGGGCGAAGGGCGTCGAGTAATTCATAATGGTCAGCTACTGAGAGCGGTTACGTGCGGAATTTGAATTCGAATGAAATACAACGACTTTTCCACCGAGGTGGGTCTGACAGACCCTACCAGGCATGCCGAGAGTTAAACTGATCTACTGACTTTGTAGTGCAAGTTGAATTTAAATTTTTGTTGAGGTTTAGCTTTAATACTCTTTTCTTCACGAAAACGAATTCTTAAGCTATAACTTTAATAAAGGAAAGAAAGCAATTGACAAAAAATTGATTTTTAGAACAAAGCAAGATGGTACAAAGAAAGCACGTTTAGTCGCAAAAGGATTTCAACAAAGAACTATAGATAATAATTTCCTAAATGGAACACTTGAGAAAGAAACGTATATAAATTGTCCAAAAGTTCTAAATGTAGCACCGAATAAAGTAATAAAATTAAAACGAGCATTGTATGGATTAAAGGAAGCACCTAAGTGTTGGAATTCAAGATTTCATCAATTTGTCACAGGAACTCAGAGACGTCAATTAAAGTTAAGAAGTAATTAAATGTCATGCTATCCTTGTTTACATCAACAAGAGTGAAAAAGACAACATCAGAGTTTAATAGTACTTAACTTTAATTGACGTCTCTGAGTACTACGGCAGTAAGTATGACTCATGCCTTTACTGGAAAAGAAACACCTGGATTTTACTTTATGTCGATGACATCTTGGTACTAGGAGAAGGAAAAGACATGATTTCTAAGTTAGAGAAGGAATTCAGAGTGAAAAACCTAGGAGAAGTAAAAAATTACTTTAGGCTAGAAATTAAAAGAGGTAAGAGTGAAATTAAAATAAAAGAAACCGCATATAAATAGACTTTTAGAAAAATTTGGAATGCAGAACTGTAAAGGAAGTAAAACACCCATGGAAGTAAATTTCAGTGTAGGAGAAGTTAAATTAGAAACAATAATTGATGTACCTTATAAAGAACTCATAGAGTCCTTGTTATACTTATCAACCAATAGTCGCCCAGATATAACATATGCAGATTCCTATCTTAGTAGATTTTTAGATAAGCCAACCATGGAGTTATAGAAAGCAGCAAAACGCATATTACGCTACCTCAAGGAAACAAAAGGTCAGGGGCTACATTACAGTAAGTTAAAATCATCTACACACACACACACACTGTCCTTACTTTTACATTACTCATCCAATCTATTTTGTTTTGTTAATCACATATCTATGCTACCCGTTTATAAACAGTTTATAATATGTTTAACTTCTTAATTGGCTGTATACATTTTTAATATAAGGGCTATGTAATGTAACATGTATAAGCTGTGAAGTTTGCAATAAAGTAAATAAATAAATAAATAAATAAATAGCCTAATCCGATGCAGACTGGGCTGCTGACAAAACTGACCGGAAAAGCACCAGTGGGTGTGCTATTTTTCATGGTAAGAATTTAATTAACTGGTTTTCTAGAAAACAATCCTGTACAGCACTTTCAACTGCAGAAGCAGAATATATAGCAGGAGCTCATTCAATGAGTGAATTAGTTCATTTTAAAGGTATTTTGTCAGAATTTTTGCCAAGTTCAAATATTGATACTTCAATGCTAATAGATAATCAGAGCACTATTAAATTAATACAGAATCAAACAAATACAAAAGCTTCAAAACACATTGATATAGAGTATCATTATATAAAAGATGTAGTATCCTTTCACTAAAAACGTCAGAATCAGTGTTTATTTATAACGACTTTTTCACCAACACTTGTCATCACATCACTTCATATTTATCACAATGGAGCACTTGAAGGGCACTATTGAGGAGATATCTCAATCGTTTCACACGAGGATGGCAGCGTTTGAAGAAGAGCTGAAGACGGTAGTACCAGCAGTTACCCCCTCCGTAGCGTCACTCGCTGCCGACTTTCGAGCGTTCCAACGTTTCGTAACTGGTGCCCTCACTGGTCTCCAGAAGCAACTAGACATGCTCAGTGCGGAGTGCGACAGCGCAGAGATGAGAAGTCGCAGAAAGATACTGCTTATTCACGGAGTGCCGGAGAAAGATAAAGAAGACATAAAGTGTACAGTAGTGGAGTTTGTCAGTCAACGACTTAATGTCAGTAACGTGCAATGTGAGGACCTGAGTCGGGCTCAGCGCATGGGTCGCCCTATTGCAGATAAGCCTCGTCCCATCCTAGTGAAGTTTCATGAACGTGAGGTCAGGGATGCAGTCTGGTATTCAAAGACTGCACTTAAAGGCAGTGGAGTAACTCTGTCAGAATTTCTGACCAAGCGAAGGCACCGGCTCTTCAGGGCTGCACGTGAAAAGTTTGGAGTATCCAAATGCTGGACACAGGAAGGACGTATTATAGTCTGCAGCGTGGATGGTAAGCGGCATCGCATATCGTCTACCAAGGAGCTTGAGTCAATTCCCTGTGTGGGTCCGGCAGCAACCTCAACTCCCGGTGCGACTCAAGTGACTGGCACAACCAGTGGTCTCGGCAACACAGTGCCTGTTCCAAACACATCTGGGCCCCGAATGAAACGCAACGTACCTAAAAGAAAAGTATAATCCAATTAGTCTTATTGTTTTCCTAGGCATTGCACTATATTCATATGTTTACTTGATCTTATTATGAACAGAGTTTTGAGTACTTGCCTTTCTAATCTGTGATCTGAATAATTTATTATTATTATTTATTTTTTTCTCCTCCTTGACAGGTTTCTGCTTAAGGTCAGTCTTCTGAGCCTTTCTTGATCAAATTCTATTTCATCTGCAGATGTACACATTATTGCTAACATTGTTGAAGTTATGAAAACATGACCCACTGACCGAATTCTTATGACCTTATTTGTCTTTTGTATGTTTATTCTCGTGACTGTGGTTTACAATCACTTTGTCTTTAAAGATGTATATAATCACAGCATTACATTTAATATAAATTTAATGTGGGCCATAATTTAACAAGGAACTTAGAAACTTGAATAAAAATTTACTGTATTACGCATGTATTACGCAATGACGCTTGGATTCATTTTTTTTGTTAAGTTTATCCCTTTCGGGAAAGGCAAAGGAAACTATGTCCATACAGCCATGTCTTCAGTGAAAAATCTTCTTTCTTCAACTTAACCTAAGCCCTAAGCTCCTCATGTTCTGCGTAAAACCGGATAGCGTCTGTTTTACGAAAACTGGTGGCGAGAAGCACAACCGCGAGGATCTTTGTCGGTACCAAACGGAGCAGAAACACTGTTATCACTTGAATTTTTCATCACTACACGAATTTTAGTCAATTTACTGTATAATACACTATCACTATTACACATTAAACATCTTTTTCACGCCGAAAACGAAAATTCAATTGACAAAGCAACCGCTCACGCCGAGTTCCCGCCAAAGACCCACGCTTGGATTCAATTATGCAATAATTTGTCTTGTCTATCATTTCCCATTCGGTTAAGGCAACGGAGAACTATGACCATGCAGCCATACTTTGTTGAAGAAGGTAAGAATAAATTTAAGTTACAGCAATGACTTTTTAATCTGATAATTTCATACAGCCAAAGAAATAAAACTATTTTTATTATTTTTTCTCTCTCCTTTCTTTGCTGGCTGGTAACTAACTACTTGGTAGTCTTACAATTATAACCTTAATATATGTGCAAGCTGCGTCTGTGTAGTGTGATTAGTTTTCCTTTTTTCTTTTTTGTGTTTAACTTTTTTTTTTTAATGTGTTAAATTTGTAACTAAATGTAAAGTGTGCAGTGTGGTATTCTGTCACTACCTACTTTGTCTCTCTCCTGTTCTTATATCTGCTTTCTATGTTTGTTACTTTTTTTTGTAGTTGTTTGTTTTCTCTTCTGGGCTGCTGGCAGGTATTTAAATGTAAAACTAATTCTTTTATTTATTATTATTTTCATAATATTATTATTTGTGTTTATTATATATATTTATTTATTGCATACTATTTATGGATATTACTATAGGAAATTCATCTGATTTATTTCATTCTTGTTCCTCTGACTCTAATGACAGCTTTCATAGTCTTAAACCTTCTTTATCTGAATATCTGGACGCCACGTTTTCTGACACTAAAAAGAATTTCAACATAGTCCACATTAATGCGCAGAGCATTCCAGGTCACTATACCGAATTGCTTGATTCATTCGACAACAAAGATATTCATGCGGTTCTCGTGTCAGAAACCTGGTTTAATCCTTCTCTACCTTCCACCTCTTTCTCTCTTCCTGGTTTCCAACTTGTGCGAAATGATCGTTGCGGTTCCACCCATGGTGGGGGGGTAGCCATTTATCTGCGTTCTCATCTTTTCTACTCTATCGTTCATAGATCACCTCAACCTCCGCCCCCTGGTACAGCTGAACACCTCTTCCTTGAGGTGAGCCTTTCCCACTGCAAATTTCTTCTTGGAGTGTTTTACAATCCCTCTATGCATAATGATTACTTTGACTCTTTAGAATCGCTGATTGTAAATTTATCTCCATCCTATGCACACACTATTTTGTTAGGCGACTTCAACACAAATCTGTTGAAAAACAATCTTTATTCTGAAAAGCTCCGCTCACTAGCTCACTCTTGTAATATGCATGTTCTTCCCTTAAAGGCTACACACCACTTTCCTAATTGTGAACCCTCTCTTCTTGATCTAATCTTTGTATCTTCCCTTGACCACGTAGACAAGCATGGTCAAGTATCCGCAGATCAATTTTCGTATCACGATCTGGTGTATCTTTCATACCGATTACGACCGCCTAAAGCAAAAGCTAAAACCTTGATGCTTAGAAATTTTGCCGGTATGGATACTAACAAGCTCTGTGAGGATGCTAAGGGAATAGACTGGTCTACCATAGATAAACTCGGGACTGTGGACGAACAAGTGGCGTTCTTAAATCGTAAAATCATTGAACTGTATGACCAGCATGCTCCTGTACGAGCTGTGCGTGTAAAACATCTTCCTGCACCTTGGCTAAACGATGAGGTCCGTAGCCTCATGGAGAGGAAGACACGAGCCAAGACCAAGTACAAGACTGACGCAACGGACAAAAATCGGGATCATTATCGTGAAGTAAGGAATCGCTGCAATACAAAGATACGGGATATACAGAGACGCCATTTTCACAAATCAGTTGAGAACGGTGATCCTTCTAAGGTTTGGTCGTTTCTCAATAAACTCGGAGTTGGCAAGTCACGTAACGAGTCCACCTCTAACAATGTTGATATTGATGCTCTGAACATTCACTTCTCCTCTTCTGCTTCGATTGATAGCAACATTAAGTCGAGTACCATCAGTAATCTTTCGTCACTGCCAACTCCAGGTTTTCCTCCTTTTGTTTTTCGCCATATCACGGCTTGTGATGTTAAAAAGAATGCTCTCGCCATTTCGTCGAATGCTGTCGGAGGTGACTGCGTTAGTCGTAACATGATCGTTCCCATCATTGACATCCTTTCCCCTATCATTGCCAAAATCTTTAATAATTCCTTTGCATTAGGCGTGTTTCCTTCCACTTGGAAAGAAGCCCACGTTGTCCCACTGCCCAAAAAGCCCATCCCTAGTTCCTTTTCAGATTATCGTCCTATATCCATATTACCTTTCCTGTCCAAGGTTCTTGAAAGACTTGTTCAGCAACAACTTTCTTCTTTCCTTAACGTGAACAATCTTTTCAATCCTTTTCAATCCGGCTTCCGCCCCGGTCATAGTACGACAACTGCCTTAGTTAAAATCTCTGATGACATTCGTACGGGTATGGAGAATCAGAAGTTGACAGTGTTGACATTACTGGATTTCAGTAATGCTTTCAACACTGTTGATTTTGATATTCTCCTTGCGATGCTACGTTCACTTAACATATCTCCAACTGTGGTGGCTTGGTTTCATAGTTACCTGTATGGACGTCGGCAACGCATCCGTATTGAAGAAACCTTCTCTACGTGGTGTAACACGTCTGCCGGCGTACCTCAGGGTGGCGTCCTTTCCCCTCTCTTATTTTCTATCTTCATTAACTCCATTACCCTTCCTCTTGTTTCTTCCTATCATTTGTATGCAGACGATCTCCAAATCTATACACAGGCTCCAATTTCACAACTCGGGAATGCGATTGATATCATTAATCAGGACCTTCTAAGTATTAATAGTTGGAGTCGCTCTCATGGTCTTAATGTCAATCCAGGGAAAACCCAAACCATTATAATTGGAGGTCGATGGTACGCTGCGAGGATTGATTATGACTCGCTACCACCAGTTATTTTTGATGGCGTACGTATTCCTTTTAGTAAACAAGTAAAGAATCTTGGAGTCATTTTTGATAGTAGTTTGTCCTGGAAACCTCACGTTTCAGAGGTAAGTAGGAAGGTGTTTGCCGCGTATGGCTCGCTCAAACGGTTTAAAAACTTTCTGCCTATCAAAACCAAAATATCTTTGGCTCATGCACTTCTATTGCCAATATTGGACTATGCCGATGTTTGTTACCCTGATATAACGGTTGAGCTTATGAATAAATTAGAACGTTTGCAAAATCTTTGCATCCGTTTTATTTTTGGTCTGCGGAAATTTGATCATGTGTCCGACTATCGTTCCCGTCTTCAATGGCTGCCAATTCGCCTTCGGAGGGACTGTCACATCCTTTCGCACTTATATACTATCCTGTCCAATCCTAATACTCCCGCCTATCTCAAAAACTTCTTCACCTTCCGTTCAGCTACTCTAAACAAAAATCTCCGCTCTTGCTATAATCTTTCATTAAATATTCCTCCTCACACTACTAACTTCCTCTCTCAATCCTTCTCGGTCCAGTCTATCCGTCTCTGGAATAATCTCCCTGAATCCATAAGACGATCTCCTTCCTTAGAATCCTTTAAGTTACGAGTCAAAGCCCATTTCCTCAACTCCGTTTCCTGTACCCAATGAACCTTTTCTGTTATCATATGTCTCTTTCTTACATATAGTAATATTATATTGTATGTATTAGTATATATAATATTATTTATGTACTCGTATTTAGTTTAATTTTACTTTTATGTACTTAAATATTGAGCTGTAGTTTACGTAATATAATATAAATATATTTTTGTCTTTTTATTTTTATTTTTATTGTTAGCCACCACCCGCTCTGCTTTATATTTTTCCATTATTTTCCTACCCAAAGGTTGCCTGGAAGAGATTGCTACCTTAGCAATAAGGCCGCCTTTTTGTACATTACTGTTTTCTGTCCTTGTCTGTTATTGTAATGTTTTTGTGTTATCTATGGTGTGCAATAAAGTATATGTCTATGTCTATGTCTATGTCTAGTAAACAAGAAAATTGTATCTTTATCATACGTGTCAACTAATGAAAACGTGGCTGACATTTTCACCAAGTCCCTTCGTGTTGTCAAACACCAATATTTAACTGATAAGCTAAACTTAGTTTAGCTTAGTGCAAAATTGGTTTTTATTAATTTTTGTTTGGTTTGTTTAAATAAATAACAGTAAAGTATGTAGAATAAATGAGTAGTTCAGTTTCATAAGCACATGTAATTTACACATGTTTCCTAAAATGTATCTAGTAGTATTATACTGATCCCAAGATTGTCATCGTAGGGCTAAATATGATATTTTTTTATATGTACAATGTTGAGTATAGATGATCCAATGGCCAATGTCCTGATCCCAAGACTTGTATATTGTAGGGCTGGATAAGGAAACAGCAGTAACATGCTAAATTAGTATGTAGTATATTGTATTAAGTTAGGTGGCATTTAATTTAAAAGAAATGTTAAGGTAAATAACTTTATTTATTCCAAAGTAACAAATATTAAGTTTCAGCTAGTAATGTAACTTTCAATGTTTAATCCTATCTTAAATATTGTTAACGTTTTAGTAAACGTTTAATAAACTAAACTAAAGTAGTTTCTGTTTTGCAATTTATAATATTGTATAAATATTGTGTAAATTGAGGGGCTGTATTAAGATGAAACGGAACGCACCTTTGTTTTTTTTTGTCAGTGACAGTTGGTGTTTTGTGTGTTTGTACTAACCTGAATAAAATATGGATTCCACCTAACTAAGCTCTGCACTTTTATTTTCTTAAACACAAGAAAATCAGCAGATATGACTCAACAGCAGCGGTGGGTGGAGGACATTGCAATGTTGGATGAATGCGTCCTACAAAAACTTCACAGAGGAGCCAAGAGATGTCGTTAAGTAAAATGATGTTCTTAGAGGAGGCTACAAGCTTGTGTGCGTGAGAAATTGTTTGAACTATGTTCAGAGGAACATAGTCCCTATTGCAACGCGCTAAGTGGTTTAACTATGACTCCATTATTGAACAGCACTGTACATGTACACAATTTTTCAGCTTGGTTGGAATTATTCCGAAGTCAAATGCTAAAGTTCCTGAATAAACGGTAGAAAAATAAACTGAATATCTATACTAATATTATAACGTGGAAAGATTTGATTTTTTGTTTATTTCTTTGTATTGAATAGGCTTCGAAACTACTGAACCGATTTGAAAAAATATTTTATCGTTAGAATGCTACATTATCCCTGAGTAACATAGGCTACATAATTTTCCCGAATTCCCACGGGAACGAAGTCCCGAGCGGAATGCTTGTGTTTAATAAACTTCTTATTGTAACAGATAAAGCAGAAGCAGGAACAAACATCCTTGTAAATGTACCGTTTTATTAGTAGAAATCTTACCACAATTTATTGTAACCTGCTCAGAAGACGAAAAAGAATTTCAACCAAATTAGTGCTGTTCACTCACATTATTTTTGATTGAGACAGAAAATAAAGTCTTGTAACTATTCTGATTTGTTTTTATTTTAGTCAATTGTGTTTATGAATAAGCTCAGTGGTTGTAAACTATCTTTATCTTTACTAACAAAAACTTGAGAGTATGTCTCTTTGTCGGTCTTTCACTTTATAATGGAGAAACGGATCAAACAAATTTTTAGTACACAGACTATACACAGACACCGATTCCCAAGTAAAACTTGTAAGTAAAATTTTATGTTTGTACGAGGTTTGTACACTCAACAGCACATCAGGTTACCAGAAACTGTCAAATTTCCCCAATGGATAGTAAACTCTATTGCATGGAGATAAAATTGAAAATCGATCGAAGAAATTTGACAGTTTTGGATAGCATGATGTGCTGTTGTCCCTGTACATTCAATGTGACGTTCCCAATGCAATGCTTGGAAATAGCAACATAATTTTAAATGTTAAGTCATATGTTAATTTGCCTAAAATCACAAGTGACTAGAGTATTTTGAAGAAATAAAAATTAATTTAACTATGTAATCAACAAAAAAGCCGCTCATTTCGAATAAAAATCTGCTGCTATCAATTTTTATGATTCAAAGCTTAATTTTCATCTTAAAATTATTTATAAATAGTAATAAAGACAAAAACGATGAAAAGGTATGATGCAGTATTCAAGAGTAGCTAATCAAAAATATACAACAAAAACAAACGCTAATGCATATAGCGTAAAAATTAATTTAACTAATCAGTAAGTAAATAGCTGTTTTTTAGGGTTCCATTCCCAAAGGGAAAAAACGGGACCCTATTACTAAAGCTCCGCTGTCCGTTTGTCCGTCCGTCTGTTACCAAGCTGTATCTCATGAACCGTGATAGACAGTTGAAATTTTCGCAGATGAGGTATTACTTGTGTCCTATAACAAAAAATACTAAAAACCAGAATAAAATAAATATTTAGGGGGCTTCCATACAAAAAAAGTGATTTTTTTGCTCATTTTTATAGAAAGTCTGTCCGAGGCTGTATCTCATGAACTGTGATAGTCACAAGGTTGAAATTTTCACAGATGATGTATTTCGATATCTGCTATAACAAAAAATAACTAAAAAGTAGAATATATAAATTATTTAATGGGGCTCCCATACAACAAATGTGATTTTTTTGCCGCTTTTACAGAGGTAATGGTTTTTATAGAGTTCGACTCGCACTTGGCTGGTTTTATTTTTAAGAACAACAATCTTCGTCATTAATATTTCATAAAATAAAGTAAGTAAGTGAAATACTAAAGAAAATGTATGACACAATATAGAGTAGATAATTCGACTAGACTGCCGAAATATAGCGTTTATTACAGTGAAAATTAATTAAAATATTGAAAAACGCATTGAAGAAAGTTGAACGACATTCATATAATATACAATGAGTCCCTGAAGGACTCAGGATTTGAAATTGCATGGCTTCGCTCGTGTTTTTCATGGACTCTGTTTACATATTACATAGCACACTTGAATTTTTTATATTATAACAAACGGGAATTAAAACTTGAATTGTCAATTAACAGGCACCTTTATCACCACTTCTCTTTTTTTTTTAACGAATAGGTACCTCAATTAAAAGTCAAATTAAGTAAGCCTATTGAAATGTGTTGTGTAAATTATTCTTGATTCTCTACGGATAGGTATATTATGCAAAAACTACTAAAAAATTGGTAGCCGGGTAGAGTTATGGTGAACAAACGGACATTTTTACTCATTAATTTTCTTTTTATTGTAGCTTGTAGCAGTAATTATGACAACGATAGTGTTATAACTGTGGTAAGATATTTTTCATCATAATGTAACGAGGGTCACGGGCTTCCTTTAAAACACGCAGGGGATTTAGGCCATAGTCCACTATGCTGGCCCAATACGAGTTGGTGGAGCGCGCACCTTTCAAAAACGAATTTTCATACACGTGGGGGTTTCATCACAATGTTTTCCTTCACCACTGACCAAGTGATAATTTATGAGAAATCCTTAAACAAATCGGAAAGCCGAATTTAGTGGTACAGGCCCGCACCAAGATTTGAACCTGCATTTTCGGTTAGAAATCTGGCTCATTACCAACTGGGCTATCACGAAACGATCAAAAATGTATATCTCTACACTCACGCCTAAAATCACTGTCGGGGTAGGCAGAACGTCATGTAATTCTAAAACCATTATACTTAATGACACATTTGACATTCATTAAAAGGGCCAGAAAATGAAACTTATGTATTGAATTGAATTTATGAATGTTGAATAAAATATCGAATCCTCTTTACGCGGGGGAAGTGACTTTAAAATAGTTAGCGAAACTTCAGGAGATGACTTTACCTATGAAACTAAACAACTTTCTCCATGGAACCTATAAGAAATTCTTAAAAAAAAAATTATACGTTGTATGGAGAAGCAAAAAACTTTTTTTATATTTCAACTACGGCTAAGTTCCTTGGGGAAAGTTATTCAGTTTCATAGGCTCATTTACATACATAATTTTAGCTAACTAATTTAAAGTCACTAAATATATAAAAGAAAGGTCCTGAGTTACTCATAAACGCCCAGACCAAACCTTTGGATCTAGAATGTTGAAATTTATCACAAAAGTTCCTATTATATCGTAAGAAAAAACAAGGAATAATTTTACGAAAATTCCACGGGAACGAAGTCCAAGGCATTCTCTAGTTTAACGTAAAATAGCCAGCAAAATTATGCTTTTGGCTGATTTGGTCTTCTTTTCTGTCATGACTAAGGCTTGCAATCGACGGAAGCTGGTTGGTAAAAGTTCTTTAGGAAATACAGATAAATAATAATAATAATAATGCCCGGATAGTTTGCCGATTTCTTTCACAATCATCCTAAAACCCTGGCCGATTGTAGCTGGCCTCGCCGGGGTTTTTCCTGCCACTCCCTACTTCAGAAGGAGTGAGACAGTGTTGATTTCTGATAATATTAAATAAACGCTTCACACTCAAAGACCCTCACTAAGGTTTTCCCTTGAGTCGTGGGTCCCTCGGAACATACAAAAAGACAAAAAAAAACACCCATGACCCGAGAATAAATATCTGCTTTTTACACAGACATTTGCCCCGACTGGGAATCGAATCCAGGACTTGTCGATCAAGAGGCAACGCCACTACCATTCATATTAAATTTGTAAGGTAGAAATCCACCAGAAGTCCACCAACCCGCATTGGGCCAGCGTGGTGGACTATGGCCTAAATCCCCTTCGTGTTTCGAAGGGAGGCCTCGGTGGGGACGTATATGGGCTAGTAAAAAAAAAAGGTAGAAATAGATATTTGTAGATGATCAAAGTCTAAAACTTCTATGTCGAAGGGCTCCGTTGTGTATACGCACATCAATAAGGTCGCAGGCGGAAAATTAGAACCTATTCTAATAATAACTAAAATACCATATTCACAGAAATCACCACAATATGCACTTCCAACAAGGCGATGCTTAGTAAGTTTTTCTTTAGTAACTAAGAACCGTTATGTTATGTAGTACAGAAAGTATTTATAATCATTCTTACAAAAACTCTTGAAAATATTGAACAGGGATTAAAATTTTAATCCCTGTGAACTCTTTTTAAAATTTATTAATAATGTTTTTTCTCTTGACCACAATCTAACACAAGGGCAAATATGCGGTCGAGGATGTAGCAAGCTCACCCAGGAAAAGCCTATTCACTCGAACTTTAGAGAGATTCGGGTTACATTAGCTCGGAAATAAAGAATATTTTTTTGAATCTGTATTCAGGTTTTGCTATGCCTTCCCTTACATAACACGCTATTTAAGGAAAAAATCCATACAGTATCGAGTGGTGTTAGAAACCTCAAAGGGCGTTAATATACCTATTAGTATTTAAATGATACGAATTCCCTGGCGTCATTTAATTTTATTTCATTATTGCGAGTGTTTCATTTTCAGTGGTGCGTCACGAAATTGGTAAGAGTTATGAGTATTTATACAATAAGTTAACTGTTTATATTAGAATACATACAGCTATAAATTAAAAATATATAATTTAAAAATATATATTTTAACAGACCTAGCTAGTTCATACTTTAACAAAAAAAAGTAGGTATAAATTTTAAAATGTTAGAGGAGTGGGTTGGTAGAGAATAGTTATGATTAGCATACAAATAGTAGGTATGTACCTTAGCTTTTATTTATTTATTTAATGTATTGCAAACTTTACAGCTTATAAATGTTACATTACGTAGCCCTTATATTAAAAATATATACAGCCAATTAAGAAGTTAAACATTTGTATTATATCCTGTAGATTTAGATTATCCTATGATTTTCCTATGAAATATACCTCAGTCAAATTATCTTGATTTTATGCATTTCTTTAGAATAGTATATGGAAATCGGAGTGGGTAAATGCCACCTAACATATTTAAGTATTTAGGGACTCGCCTGAAAAACGTTTGCAATGAATATCTCGTACGAGCAAAACTGTTGTGAAATAATCCACGCTTACGGAGAGAACGATGCGGAGCACAAAAACCAGTATTTTTTAGAAAATTTGGGAATTAAATCTTATTCCTTAAAGGGCAAAGTTATACCATTTATCTAAAAAATGTGATTAGAAAAAACTTAAAACATTTTTTTTGGAATATAAAGACTCTAGAGTAACATCCTTATCAATTTTTTTTATAGATTGGTGATGCTATTGAAGGCATTGCAGGAATTTTTAAGGTAAATAATAAACATTTTCAAATTAGCAACAAAGTAATCCAATTTATCCGATTCCAATTTTGTAAAGGCTAATATTTAATTTTTATAAAGAATTGACTGATTTTTGACCACAATCTAGATCAGGGGCAAGTTCACCCAGAAAGTGGCTGTGTTCACTCGGACTTTAAACAGTCCAGTTTTATGTGGGGTGATTTTAAATTAGTTATCGAAACTTTAGAGGGTGATTTTCCCAATTAACTAAACAACTTTCCTCAAGGGAACTATACGAAATTCTGAAAAAAAAAATGTTGCCTTCCCATACAAAGGAAAATCAACTGATCGCAAATCTTATATTGCGCCAAAGGTGAATTTATTTTTTTCATATTTCGACCTGTTTCTTTTTTTATTTTATTATTATGAGATGGGTTAACTCTTGATCTCAATCTTGACCAAGGTCATAGATGAGTTTGACGATCGAGCGAGTTAACCTAGAATATGTCAATTAAGGCACTCCCATGAACCGACGGAACACAGCAAGCTGTTTGGCGTCGGCCCTTTACAGAACCTACCACACCGCATGAAACCATAGGACGCTACCATGAACATGGGAAATTATTCAGTTTCACATCCTTAATTTTCGCTAACTAATTTAAAGTCACTTATTATGAGCTCAGAAATGCATATATAGGCAGAAAATTCCATTGTCTAACTGATATAAGTGGTGCGACGTTGTCTATTATTCCTTGGGGAAAGAAAAATATTTGGCGCGAATGGGACTTAAATATACGACCCCAGGATTAGATCTCCTGGTGCTCTAACTACGAGTAACTGTCGTGCCTTCAAGTCAAACGGCGAAATTTCTCATTCCCTTACTAAGCAAAATTACCTCGTCATGCGTGTAGATTACCATCTGTGTCTCGTACGGAGAACTACAGACTTATACAACTTAAAATTATTTGTGAATATCTCTCACGCGGGTAAGCGTTTCCAAAATACTAAATTTTCAATTTATGTTTTAGCCGCCTCCGGTAATAGTTAAAAATCCAAGTGTAAGTATATCACAATTCACAAGATGACAAAAACCCACTGTAGGTATGCCTAAAAAGTAAATTAGAAAAACTCCATTCAAAATGGGATACATATTGCGTGACTAAATTAATTTCGTCGTTCCCTACAAAACCCGTGTGAAAATGAATCCTACAACAAGCTTTTTAGACGATAAAATTTTTAGAATAATTTAAATAGTTGAACATGCCAATGAAATACCATGGAAAGTCAAAGTACACCAACAAGATATTGAACATCATCTGGCTACTTTGGTGTGATAAAAACCGGACCTCTACGAAAAGTTGCAGTGGCGAAATTCCGCTCAAGCATGCCGTTTGGCAAGTTGGCAGCTCTCCATGCCAAAGCATCGCACACGGCGGCTTTTCGTGGAAGTTACAAATATAAAGCCACAAAATGTTGGAATAATCTACCCCCTCCCTTTCGTGTTTCATGTCAAATAAATGTCTTGAAAAATATTGCAACGTACTAAAGAGTAAGAGCAGATTTAAAAAAATCCGTTAAAATTACGAAAACAGCGCCTAAAAGATTGCGATAATTTTTAAAGCCATAATAGATGGGCCAGAGTCAATACAAAACATCATGTTATCCTTTGTTTGCCAATCTAAGAATGCAGCACCATTCCGTCTTTATCAAATTTTGATTTATCTGAAAAAAATTTCGGAAGAACTAGAATAGGTCTCACACAATGCAGACCGATTTCAACAGAGCACGCGTATATGCAGATTTTGGCTTAATCACAATCATCCCATTTTAAACAAATAATGTTTGACTTGCATACTAACGCGACGCAGACTCTGGTTTCGTAGCAGTCGTCTTTGTCATTTTTATAGTGAGAGAAAGTGATAATCAATACTTAAGGATAGGTCAAGATTTAAGTCCCCTTCTGTAATACGAGCCTAAAACAATCTCATCAGTCTCATCAATCTTTCATTTCTTTCTGTTTAGTGGGCTAATTCACTTCCTTAATCTTTGCTAATTTATAGTTACCCAATTATTTATTTTTATTAGGGTCCAGTAGTGAACGTCAATCAAGACGTAAAACAAATCGTAAGTAATGACTGCAGATTACTCATATTACGAGAAGGGACCACGGGTGACAAACGATTAATAACAACTAAGATAAGATCTATAATTAAGCTGTGTGGGGTAATTACATCTTAGTACTCCAAATCTGTCGTCTTCACCTGCTAGCGGTGCACCCTGATGATCAACGGGCGAGGCTCTGACTATTAAGGGGTTTCTTTACTTGATATTGGCAATTTTGACATTCTATGTTTAACTTTGATTAAAATACTCTGAAATTGGCCAATTTACAACCGTGGGCGCCATTTACAAAGAATTGAATTGGATATCTAATTTATTACATAATATTCATGCGTATTACTGTTTTTCAGCAATCTCCTCCACCACCTCCTCCTCCATACTACCCTCCTTACCCTCCTTCCGGACAACCTCCTTACCCACCCCAACAGCCTCCTTATTCACCCCAGCAGTACTATCCACCAGGATACGGTTATCCACCTCAGCAACAAGGTTACCCGCCACAACAAGGTTACCCGCCACAACAAGGCTACCCACCACAACAAGGTTATCCACCACGACAAGGTTACCCACCACAACAAGGTTACCCACCACAGCAAGGCAATCCACCACAACAAGGATACCCACCAAAACAAGGTTACCCACCACAGCAAGGCCATCCACCACAACAAGGTAACCCACCACAGCAAGGTAACCCACCACAACAAGGTAACCCACCAAAACAAGGTAACCCACCACAGCAAAGTAACCCACCACAGCAAGGCTACCCACCACAACAAGGTTATCCACCACGACAAGGTTACCCACCACAACAAAGTTACCCACCACAACAAGGTTATCCACCACGACAAGGCTATCCACCACAACAAAGTAACTCACCACAACAAGGCAACCCACCACAGCAAGGTTACCTACCACAGCAAGGCTACCCACCACAACAAGGTAACCCACCACAACAAGGTAACCCACCACAGCAAGGTAACCCACCACAGCAAGGCTACTCACCGCAACAAGGTTATCCACCACGACAAGGTTACCCACCACAGCAAGGCTACCCACCACAACAAGGTTATCCACCACGACAAGGTTACCCACCACAACAAGGTTACCCACCACAACAAGGTTATCCACCACGACAAGGCTACCCACCACAACAAGGTAACCCACCACAACAAGGTAACCCACCACAACAAGGTAACCCACCACAGCAAAGTAACCCACCACAGCAAGGCTTCCCACCACAACAAGGTTATCCACCACGACAAGGTTACCCACCACAACAAGGTTACCCACCACAACAAGGTTATCCACCACGACAAGGCTATCCACCACAACAAGGTAACCCACCACAACAAGGCAACCCACCACAGCAAGGTTACCTACCACAGCAAGGCTACCCACGACAACAAGGTAACCCACCACAACAAGGTAACCCACCACAGCAAGGTAACCCACCACAGCAAGGCTACCCACCACAACAAGGTTATCCACCACGACAAGGTTACCCACCACAACAAGGTTACCCACAACGGCAAGGCTATCCACCACAACAAGGTAACCCACCACAACAAGGCAACCCACCACAGCAAGGTTACCTACCACAGCAAGGCTACCCACCACAGCAAGGTTACCCACCACAGCAAGGTTACCCACCACAACAAAGTAATCAACCAGAACCGGATTATGAGCAAGAGGAACCGGAGTACGATTATGAGCCTAATGGACCATACCAGCTGCGATCAGGAGTAAAAACTGTAGAAGAAATGGATTATTTGATTCCAATACCTTTAAATCCGAAAACCAAAACAAAAATACCAGAGCTGAAATTTGTAATTCAGGATAATTTCACCAGGGTAAGATTTTCCAAAATCTAATGCAATTCAAATTATATTTATTTTTTAAATATATATGCTTTTATACTCTATTTCATATCACAAAAGATAGAAGGTGAAATAAAGATCGAAAAGTTATTAACAGTGTACTGTACACTCGGTGTGAGTGGTTGCTGTGTCGATTGAATTTTTGTTTTAATATATAGCTTCGCTCGCGTTGACTACCGGTTATATTGTACCCAGCTGTTATATTGAGCTAGATAAAATGTAGCCTAAGTTCTTTCCCAAGGTCTAATCTATCTCTGTATCAAAATTCATTAAAATTGGTCGGTCCCCAGGCCGGTACCGCCGCTATGTCCCTGCATTTTAAATCTGTCATAACTTCGAAAATATTCGTTTAAATTACATGCTGTAAAGAGCCATATTGATCTATATTAAATGTACAATATATTTAAGATACTTAATTGGATAAGGATTAATGTTGTATTGCTTAAAATCTCTTCGTAAATAAGTCATTATTTCTCATAAAAAGTAAAGGATAAAAAATGGTTATTGTGGGTTATCCCTAAGAGATAAATATACATATATCATTGCCGACTTTTTTGTAGATCTTTTCAAGGTGTACAATACTGTAGTAAATTATATTGATCTATCAAATAATGAACTACAGGGATTTGAAGGTACCATTTTTTGGTTTTTCGCATATATCTCGGAAACTATGCGCCCTAGCAATATATTATGAGACTGTAAACAAAATGAAAGCTGACTAAATTTGATACAAGTTTTACTCAATTAAGTTTTTCGATATCTTGTATAGTTTTCGAGATATACGCTCTTGAAAAACTTTTTGATTGAAAACCAGCATTCAGCCCGGCACTTTGTTCCCGTAAGAATTCGGGAAAATTATGTAGCTTATGTTACTCAAGGATAATACAGTATTCTAATGGTGAAAGCATTTTTCAAATTGATCCAATAGTTTCGGAGCCTATTCAATGCAAACAAACAAAAAACAAATCTTTCCTCTATACAGGGTCAACGGAAACTCTTTAAACTCTTTAAGCAAATTACATAGTATAAAACAAAATCGCTTCCCGCTTTCTGTCTGTCTGTCCTTATGTTTGCTTAGATCATTAAAACTACGTAATGGATTTTGATGCGGTTTTTTTCAATAGATAGAGTAATTCAAGAGGAAGGTTTATATGTATAATACGTGCATAATATAGTAGAGAAACACTGATAATTTAGAGGTTTCTAATGTGATGTCGTATATAAAAACATTTTTTTGCGCTTACATTGCAAATGCTGACTGAACTCTACGAGATAGATCAAAATAAGAAAGAAAGAAAGAAAAAAATCTTTATTTTATAGGACATTCAGGATGCCACTTAAAACAAGTCAAGATTACATGAAATACATACAAACAAACATTAAAGGATTTAAATACATACATACGCATTCGTTCTATTAACCCTACTGGCTCTACGCTTATTCGCAAAGGTGCAGTCTTCCTCAGAGAAGAACAGGAAAGAAACTCTGAGAATGCTCTTTTAATCGCATTACAAATTTTCTTTTTTACTAATTTTAACTAAATCTGAAATAACTCTAGAGCTGAGTAGTTCATTCCCATGGCTGCCTGTCTGACAGATAATCTGAAATTTTGTAATAGCCCTTTTTGCAAAGTCTTTGTTTAATTACTGTCTTAAATTTATCCAAAGGTAAATTTTGAATACACATGGGAATCTTATAATAGAACCGTATACATTGACCCATAAAAGAGTTCGTGACCTTGTGGAGACGACTGTCTAGTACATCCAGTTTATGCTTGGTCCTAGTATTTAAATTGTGCCTATCGCTATTTTTCTTAAACAAATGTTCATTTTTCTTCACATATAAAAGATTGTCACATATATATTGGGATGCAAAAGTCAAAATATCTATTTCTTTGAATATTTGTCAAAGAGACATTCTAGGTCTCATTTGATAAATCGCGTGAACAGCCCTTTCCTGCAGAACAAAGATCTTATTGATATCCGCAGCATTACCCCACAGTAAAATGCCATATGACATTAGGCTGTGGAAGTAACTGAAATATACGGTTCTCGCGGTTTCAACGTCCGATAATTGACGGATTTTTTTAACTGCGTAGGCTGCTGAACTGAGTCTGCTCGCTAACTTATCAATATGAGGACCCCATTGAAGCTTTGCATCAAGAGTTATTCCTAAGAATACAGTAGATTCCACAATGCCCAGTTTTTCATTCCTAACCTGTACATTGGTATTAACCTGTTTAACATTGGGCAAGGTAAATTTAACACATTTGGTTTTTTTCTCGTTCAAAAGAAGGTTATTTACAGTAAACCATTCAACTACCTTTGAGATCGCAGTATTCACATCGTCATAATCAGAGTCGTACCTCTTCACTTTAAATATGAGTGATGTGTCATCTGCAAATAGTACGATCTCATGGGCGTCTTTAACAAGAGATGGTAAGTCATTAATGTAAACGAGAAACAGGAATGGTCCTAGGATTGAACCCTGTGGGACGCCCATACAGACTGCGGACCCAGGTGACCTAGTGCCGTTAACCTCAACCTTCTGGATCCTATTACTCAGGTAAGATTCCAGAAGCTTAAGTGCGTCTCCTCTTATGCCATAATTATGCAATTTTCTGATCATAGTTTCATAATGAACACAATCGAAAGCCTTGGACAAATCACAGAAGACTCCAAGAGCATCCTGCGAGTCTTCCCAGGCCTCAAAAATATGACGAATGAGCTCAACATCAGCATTGGCTGTAGAGCAACCCCGTGTGAATCCAAATTGATTTATATTCATAAGGTTGTTAGCGTAGAAATTAGTGGTTATTTGATTGAGGATATTTTTTTTAAATATCTTGCTAAGGGCTGGTAGTATTAAAATTGGTCTAAAGTTGGTGGGGTCTGATGTACTGCCAGCTTTAAATAGAGGAATTACTTTACTATGTTTCATCAAATCAGGAAACACACCATCATCATCACAATTATTAAAAATAAACGCGAGCAATACAATCTATTATGGAATTTATCGCCTTTACTGAAAGACCATCAAGGTCCGCAGTCTTTTTTATATTTAACATCTTAAAAGTTTTAAGAATGTCTACAATTCTAACATGTGAAAATCTGAAAGGAACCTTGCTTTCGTCTACATTCTGTTTGAGCAATGATTCAGTGAGAGCGGGAGATGAGTCTATTGACTGAATATTAGAGACGGAAATGTCAGTAAAAAATCTTTCAAACTCTGCAGCAACAGCAACATCGGTAGTTAAAATTTTGTCATTTATAATGAGCTTAAAATCAAAGTTGCGAGACTTAACCCTTCCCGTCTCACTATTAATAATTTTCCAGGAAGTCTTAGTGATATTATTACTATTTTTAATTTTATATACACGCTTAAAAGTTTTAGAATAAGCTCTAACATACTCAACAAAAGTTTCAGAATGGTTATATGCTTTTTCACCGTAGAGATCATATAGCCTTTCTCTGCTCTTATGAATTCCCACTGTCGCCCAATCACTAAACTTCAAGAAGTCATTAACCTTTAGCGTCTTGGCCTTAAACTCAGTGTCAAATTCTTGCTTAGACAATTTAAGTACAGAGTTGAAAAGTACATTAGGATCACTATTATCAAATCTTAGACCCGGTAGTTTGATGATCATATTATTTCTGAAGTTCTCAAGCCTTGTGTCACTAATCGGCACATATTTGATACCTCTCTCTACAGCCTTTCCACGAAGCGCACTAAAAGAAACTAATTGTCCAGAGTGATCTGAGGGTAGCTTGTGATATATGTACAGATCGCTCCAAAAATAACTGACAACCACTTTACTAGAAGTAATCTGAGGGAGTTCCAATTGGAAAAGATTCTTAAATTCGGTACTGCATTCATCGGTTCCTTAGCTAAGTCACGTGAGTAGCCGGTTCTTAAATAGAGGGGACCCAGTTTGAAACTCAGCAGAGGAGAACTTTTTGTATTTTATTTTCGCTTAATGATGATTTATATTTGCTATAATAGGAATAATATGAAACAAATTATGTAAGTTACATTAATATTGGTTTTATTAATAGACAAAACTAAACAATGCAGATATTATCCTTAATTTCATACAAAAATACAACTTAATCAACTGAACTTAATAATATTTTAATAATTAGGTTGTCTTATAGCTTGAAATATATTTCTTGCAAATTATAATCTAAATAAATAAAACGGGCAAGTGTGAGTCAGACTCGCGCACGAAGGGTTCCGTTCCGTCTCATTACCTATAAAACCTGCCAAGTGCGAGTCGAACTCTATAAATCCCATTACCTCTATAAAAGCGGCAATAAAATCACGTTTGTTGTAAGGGAGTTCCCTGAATTATTTAATTTATTCTACTTTTTAGTATTTGTTGTTATAGCAGAAACTGTGATAGTTACACAGTTCATGACATGTAGCCTCGGACAGACTTTCTATAAAAACGAGCAAAAAAATCACTTTTTTGTATGGGAGCCCCCTTAAATATTTATTTTATTCTGGTTTTTAGTATTTGTTGTTATAGGGCACAAAAAAATACCTCATTTGCGAAAATTTCAAATGTCTAACTATCACGGTTCATGAGATACAGCCTGGTGACAGACGGACGGACGGACGGACAGCGGAGCCTTAATAATAGGGTCCCGTTTTTTCCCTTTGGGAACGGAACCCTAAAAACGAAATATAGTAAATAGAAAAAGGTCACTTTATATACCGCTTTTCATAAAACTTAAAAGTGCACATTACTGATTTATGTTATACAGATTAATAACAATGTTTGAAGGACTTTTTTTTTATTATAAGATGGGTTAACTCTTGACCTCAATCTTGACTATAAAGTGATTTTTTTGCTCGTTTTTATAGAAAGTTTGTCCGAGGCTGTATCTCATGAACCGTGATAGTTAGACAGTTGAAATTTTCATAGATAATGTATTTTGGATGCTGCTATAACATCAAGTACTAAAAAGTAGAATAAATAAAATATTTAAGGCGGCTTGCATACAACAAACGTGATTTTTTGCCGTTTTTATAGAGATAATGGTTTTTATAGAGTCCGATTCACACTTAGCCGGTTTTATAGGTAATGGTACGGAACCCTTCGTGCGCGAGTCTGACTCGCACTTGCCCGTTTTATTGTTTAGTTGTGAAGCAAATTGAAAACACGAGAAAACTCCATAGAAATCAAAGAAATGAATTATTTTGATTTAGGTACATGTTTTTGTAATTTTTTCGCTGTATGACTATAAAAAGTTATTTTATCTGCCAATATATTTTAGAATCAAATCCTTAAATGTTGTCAAAATAGAACCAAAAAAATTGTTATTTGAAATATTGAAAATGTTTTTTCCTCCTACGTCTTTTTGTTTTCGCAATTTCTTTTGCTATCACGTAATTGTTATTTTATTCAGCTACTTGATGAAAAAAACTAAGTCAAAATAACGTAGGACTTCGAAGAAATCGACTGCTTCATTTTGAAGTTAGGGTGATCAGTTGATCACTAACTCAAGAAACTTTATTTTCTAGCGCTTATTTTACTAAAAATTCTGAACTTTGATTTTTCATTAACCCATATATTAAGTCCCCACGAAGAAGTACAATAAAGGGGATTTTATTGTAACATAAAGGGGATTTAGACAATAGTCCACCACGTGATCCCAATGCGGGTAGTTGGACCGCTTGTCTTTCGAATACCAATATCAAGGTTTTTATCACGATTTTTTTTAACCGCTAAGAGAGTGATAATTATAACTATTGAAAGACAGTGAAAATATATAATGGTTAATAGTACATTATGCTACAAGTGTGCTAAGTTGGATATTACATTAGAGGCGAGTTTAGAGCCCGAATCGAAGGCGAGGGCTCAATGGAGCCGAAAATGTAATATCCAATGCGCACGCGTGTCATACGACATTTTTCAACACATTTGCGAGGAAAGAAATGAATAAAAACTTTCCTTTGATATTGACGGCAACAAGCTATCACTTGCATGTTGCGCCTCTGAAAGTATTTCTGGCGGTGTACCCACGTAGGTTTCCTGTTCTGCACTTGAAGAAGACATTTTTTGTGTTGTATTTCTGACAATAATAACAATCTGATGAATACAAATGCCGTTTGTGAAAACCAAGTGAAAACATCTGAAAAGAGACGCGATTATTTTTTTCTTTTTTCGCTTGCAAAATGAGATTCACATTGACAAGTATGCCATACAGCCAAATAAAAAAATATATTTAACAGTATATTTTCACGTTTCAGCATAAATAAATGATAATTTTCTGTTAAATTTAAATGATTTAGTGGAATTATATTTTTATTTACAAATAGTTAATTATTAACACTTAATTTTAAATATGAAATAAGATATGATCTCTTTGCTTAAATTTAGAAAAAAAACCATTACGTACTAGTGCTTTATTTTATTTCTCACGGGCTGGGTAATACATATCATTATGAACCTTAAAATAATGACATAAGACCCACTTTATGAGAAAAAGTGTTGAAAATTAAATTTTGTGTAGAAAATCTTAATATTTATAAAATTGTTTTACTAGTAAAATTTAAAAAGGCGTCACAATTTTAAAAATAAAACTAGAAAAAAAATGTTTTTCAACACATTTGCTCATAAAGTGGGTCTTATATCATTGTTTTAAGGTTCATAATGATATGTATTACCCAGCCCGTGAGTAATAAAAATAAAGCACTAGTACGTAATGGTTTTTTTTTCTAAATTTCAGCAAAGAGATCAGATCTTATTTTATATTTAAAATTAAGTGTAAATATTAAACCATTTGCAAATAAAAATATAATTCCACTAAATCATTTAAATTTAACGGAAAATTATCATTTATTTATGCTAAAACGTGAAAATAAATAGTTAAGTTTTTTTTTTTTAATTTGGCTGTATGGCATACTTGTCAAGTGAATCTCATTTTGCGAGCGAAAAAAGAAAACAATAATCGCGCCTCTTTTCAGAATTTTTCACTTGGTTTTCACAAACGGCATTTGTATTCATCAGATTGTTATTATTGTCAGAAATACAACACAGAAAATGTCTTCTTCAAGTGCAGAACAGGAAACCTACGTGGGTACACCGCCAGAAATATTTTCCGAGGCGCAACATGCAAGTGATAGCTTGTTGCCGTCAATATCAAAGGAAAGTTTTTATTTTTTTCTTTCCTCGCAAATGTGTTGAAAAACGTCGTATGACACGCGTGCGCATTGGATATTACATTCTCGGCTCCATTGAGCCCTCGCCTTCCTCTAATGTAATATCCAACTTAGCACACTTGTAGCATAATGTACTATTATATATATGTCTACATCAAGTCTTATATATAAAATTTATTGAATATTATAAAGAGGAATGATTTTTTTAAAATGTAATGAATAAACCTAAAAACTACTGGACCGATTTTGATGAAATTTGGTACAGAGATAAGACCTTGGGGAAAAACATAGGCTATATAATTTTCCCAAATTCTCATGGGAACGAAGTCCCGTGCGGAAAGCTATTATTTATAAATATTAAGTGCCGGCGTATTTCGGATCTTTTTGTAACATCTTAGGGTGAGTTGCACCACAGAAGCTTAAAAGTTTGTGTCATTAACAGTAACGTTGACTTTAACGGTTATAGCAAAATGTGTTGCACCAGCG
Source organism: Aproaerema taeniolella (assembly GCA_949987775.1). Taxonomy (NCBI): domain Eukaryota; kingdom Metazoa; phylum Arthropoda; class Insecta; order Lepidoptera; family Gelechiidae; genus Aproaerema; species Aproaerema taeniolella. Next base: position 7,605,300 of record OX465265.1, on the reverse strand, counting down.
AATTTATTAGCTTTGTTAAAGTTAAAGGGGTTGCAGTGAAATCATAAAGCGCAGCGCACTACTAATTGGTATGTTTTCTGAGCAAGCAGCGGAGTCCCGAAATACGTTCTGGCGCTATAATAGAGAGCATCATACGCGAAAGTTGCACCGAAAATCTACGATACTGGATCTGTTTCATCGTGCATTAGAATCCTCGGATCCCTACATGTCTATAATGTCCCTCGACAGTCGCAAATAAAAAAGCAGCATTAGATTCTCTCAGACGCCACACTTCGCCTACCGTATAGTTTGGTTTAAGAACCGATGACATTGACGCTGAGAATTTGATTTTACCTGCTGAACAATTTATTTCGGAAGACGCCACTTAAAATTAGCATTACAACATTTAAGTGTAATTCTTATGTCTGTTTGCCACGTACTGTTTCCAATAACCGTGGCTTACAAACAAAGGAAAATTCCTCTGAAGAAATTCAGAATGATGGAAAAATGAAACCATGCATTCAGGTTTCATTTTTTGCTAATAGCTCAGTCAGTAGGTAGTTTTGCATTGCAAAAGGTGGCGTAGAAAATGTTTTGACACAATATTGTTTAAGTATGGCAGGTTAATAAAAATCCAAGTTCTCGACCTTGGAGGACCCAGGCGTTAGCCGCCATCTTGAATTAAAGGTGCCAAAATTAGGTATATTTTAAATAACTTCTCAATTGTTTACTAAATCACAAAAGTGTCTATGAAGAGTTCAAAGAAGACAAAATTGCCTACATTTTTTGCATACATGATTATTCTGTAAGTCTTATAGGTAAAAAGTTACAAGCGACGGAAATAATAATATTTACAAAAATCTAATATATAAAATGATAAACTGACTGGGGGATACACAACGCACAGCCAAGTTTCCAGCATCCAGAGATATTCCACCCGCCGGGAGAGGACATGGGAGTAATGAGACTGTGAGTAAATCTGTTCACTAAATTCCTGTCAAGTTTTCCTCTATAATCCTCTTCTAATAGATGTATGTGTGTTAAATTGTATCGACTTCTACGTTTAATGCACTATTAAGCAAATATTTTGTGCTATTAAGTATCGAATTCTACGAGTAGTACTATTGTGTGATCTAATTTCACTTTAAAATTTAATTAAGTTGATTATTATTTACTATTAATTTACTTCAAAATGGAAGGTGTTAACCGAGTCCCAGCAGAATTAGTTAAAATAATTCCCATATTCGAGGGTGATGCTAGACAGCTACCCCTATATTTCAAAAAGTGTCAATACATTCTTCAACAATTTGGAGGGAATGAAACCTTTAAATGTCTGAGAATTATCGCAATGAATATCGCTTGGCAGACCACGACGTGCTATAAATCGCTTTAATGCAGCCAAATAAGCACTACTTGTCATATCGGAAACGACCTCCAAATGTACAGCCTTACAAGCTAAACAAACGAAAACCGCAACATAACCCGTGGTCTGCCAAGCGATATTCATTGCGATAATTCTCAGACATTTAAAGGTGCAGACAAGCAATTAAAAGAATTATATCGTTTACACAGTACTGCTAACTTTCAACAAGCTATTAATGATGATACTTTAACAAAGGGTATACAATTCCACTATATACCCGCTTACAGCCCTCATCAAGGAGTATTATGGGAATCTGCAGTAAAATCATTCAAGTTTTATTTAAAACGTGTTATGGGTCCAAAAATTTATACTTTTGAACAAATGGTTACATTAAGTGATGAAATTGAATCAATTTAAAATTCACGCCCCATCAGTCCACTTTCTAATGATATATCAGATTTTTCTATACTTACGCCAGGTTATGATACTTCTGCGAATAGTTGAATGTTTAATTTCGAATGACCCGCAGTAGTCAACGCCTACCTTTTCAAAAACCCGCATTGGAGTTACTCTTTCTTTGGGAAGATAACCCATTAACTGCTTGGCGGATTCGGCTTTGTAACATGTGTTATGTTACACATTTTTGAATGACGGACTTAATTTCGCGAATATCGTTTAAAATGTAAAATCTTTGTGAAAGACTACTTGAAACAATCTTGAGTCCACCGTGTAGTAATATCATGTGTTCGTTTAAAATTAAAAGTCGAGTGACGTGACATTTCTTTGGCAATGTTTTTTTATCAAATGTAATATTACTACAATTGTGCAATCTTCCTCCAACTCTTAAAAGATTTTTAGAATCAATAAAAGGATATATACATTTCAATTTAAGAATTATGTGCCGAACCTAAATCCTCTTTTTTGTGTAGAGAAGCAATTTCTTTTGCAAAATGATGATGTTGGACATATCGGATTATGACATGTAATGAATGACCTTTGCAACTCAGTTGCAGTAAGAAAATCTTTACAAATACTTTGTTTCCTACATTTGAAAACAAACCTTAACACGTATGCGACAATTCTTTACATTTTATTTATGATAGAATATTTACAAAATAAATCAATCATTTCTTCATCACATGATGAGTTAGAAACTTGATTAATAACTTCATGAAAATTGAAAATCTGTAACTCTATCTCAGATAGATTAAAACAATTGTAATCAATGGAGTCTTTTAAATAATCTGTACCGTGCCACCATAAAGAACAATTATTTAATTCTTTAGGATCTGCGCCGCGAGACAAAATGTCAGCAGGATTACTTAAACCGGGCGTAAATCGCCAAATCATTGATTTTGAAAACACCAAAATTTCTTTATCTCTATTAGCCATATAAGGGGGTAATTTGACATCAGTTGTATTAATCCACCCTAAAGCAATCTGAGAATCACAAAATAGGGATATTTTTTTTGTAGTGGAACGTCCCACTCCAGTTTTTGTTCCCAAATTTTTTGTAACATTAATTTTGCTTTCACGACAATGGGGCCTGCAAAACCCATAGGGTCAAAAAGTTTACTTACGGAACTTAGTACTGATCGTTTCGTTGGAATTTCGGGAGCGGATACAACCTTACCACTAGTTTTAAAAATGTCTTTTTTAACATCAAATGACAAGCCTAAAGTTTTCACTGTCAGTTCGTGTTAAAGATCTTTTTGTTGAAAACCATATTTTTCTTTTGGAAAGTCTTTTAATAATGGACATGTCGTTAGCACACCACTTATGCGGCTCAAGACTACCTTGTTCTAACAACGAAAAAAGTTCTTGTTTTAACTGTATAACGCCCTGTAAGCTGAAATGGCCACATCATACATCATCGATGTAGAAACTTGTTAAAATTGCATCGCTTGCTAATTTGTAAATATCTAATAGGATCGATAGTTAAGTTAGTTACTGGTAAACTACCTAATAGGATCGTTAGTTAAGTTAGTTACTGGTAATTTAGATCATGAAGATGCCATTAAATATAACCAACAAATAAACAGCCTTAAAAATCATGAACACTCGATTGAAAATAAAATATCATTGATGCAAAAAGCATTCGATAAGCTAGTAAATATTTCAGATGACATAAACTTTAATGTCCAACATATCCGATACAAAACTTCGCAAATAGATACGTTGCTTTCCGAAGACGCTAAATTTTCTAGAATGATTACATTAATGAATAGCGTAAATCAAATTCTTAATAACCTTAGAACTATTTACAGCATAATACAAGAAACCGAAACAGCTATAGCATTTAGTAAAATAGACACCCTCCACCAATCGATTATAAATAGCACTGAATTATTTAGTATTCTAAAAACAGTAGAAGCTCATGCTCGATTAATATACCCCGTAAATATTAATAACTTAATTAAATTAGAACGTAATATTATTTTGAAATCTTATATCCACGATACTACACTCGTTTTTATTTTAGAAGTACCCATAGTTGAAGAAAACACAAACATCTATTACAAGGTTATCCCCATTCCAATTTTCAATCCCGAACTCAACAGAACCTTCGTCATCATTCCTCGTTATCCTTTCCTATTGGTGAACAGATTGAAATACAGGTCCGTTGCTAGATCCTGCGAAGACATCGGGGAAAGAAAATTCCTTTGCCAAGAAGACACCATCATACAGTATGCTACAGAAACCTGTATCGAACAAATTATGCTCCTGAAGCGGAACCTTTCTCTTTGCCAGCAACATCCAGTAATTATAGAAGACTACAAAATTACTAAGTTAACAGAAGATTTGTGGCTACTTTACTCACGAAGCGACACTCTTGTGACAGAAAACTGTGACGACGAGATACACAAACGCATCCTGAAGGGCACTTATTTAATATCAACGAAAATCAACTGCGAGACAATACTAGGAAACAACACCATAGGATCTTCAACCAATGCGTCATCCATACGAGTTATTATACCACAATTACAGCTACCCGAAACAACGACGAAGATCACCAAGGACCAAAAGCAACTGGACTTTCGTGGAATAGACTTTAGTGACGTGAAAGAAATCTTAAACAGTGCTAAATATAGTTCGGAACAGTTTAACGATAACGATAACAGTTTCATCACTTTTAACTTCAATTTATGGACCATATTTTTATATTTAGGCTTTATTTGTATGATTTTTATTCTTCTTTATTGTAAGATTTCCAATAAAAATAATAAAAAGAGAAATCATCTGCAAACGACTTCGTCATCTCCAGATAATTTCTCTCTTGGGGAGGGAAGAGTTAAGTGCAATGAACCTAAAGATATTAGCTTCGTCAGCCCGAAACCCCCAGCTAACTTAGATCAAATAGCTTAGTTTGTATTATTTTAGTATAAGTATTTCTGATTTTAAGTTAATTAGTTGAATATTATTCTGTACTGTAACGCTGCCGGTTTGAAAATAAATTGTTTTTTTAAGTTTTACTTCGTTTCCGTTATTTATCTCGGGCGCAACTATGTTAGATACACATAAAATCTCTTTTGTTTTAATTTTAAGTCTTACTTTTTTATTTGATATATGTCATTCTAATTTCATTCTGTTCTTCTTATTAAAAATTTTCTGAGTTTCATAATCCATAAATATTACAGTTTTACGTAATTTACAAAAATTCCATTTTCCATTAATATTTTACTTGTTAGACGTTACTTAGAAGTTGTTACAGTGTACTCAAGTCGCGGCTCTATCATGCTATGTGATAATGCAACCGTTTTTCATAGTAACCAATTTCGTTCATTTTTGGCTTCCTATGGTATTCTTTCACCTTATTATACCCCATATTACTCCCCGCAGGCAAACCCTGTGGAACGTTATAACCAGTCTGTGGTCACTTGTCTCAGCATTTTAGTTGAAAATGACCAGCGAAGTTGGGCCAAGGCATTACCTAAAAAAAACTATATTTGAACTCATGTATAAATAAGTTAACTGGTTCCACTCCCAATTTTCTGATGTTTGGAAGGGAAGTACATTTAAATATCAGTTCTCGGCGTGTAGGCGAGACTTGAGGCTTTGATTTAGCTGAGAGTCGCGTTGAACATGCGGCTGCGCTTTCTTCCCTTGATCAGGTTTTTGCTAAGGTTTCAGATAGTCTTTCGTTGGCGCTTTTACGGAATGCGAGTTATTATAATAAGAGTCGTAACTCCCTCATTTTTAAATGTCTTTGATATTGTTTGGCGTAGAAACTTCTCACATTCGTCAGGCGCTGACTATTTTTCGAGTAAATTTGCTCCCAGATATACTAAGTATCGTGTAGTACGTAGAATTTCCCGCCAAGTCTATGAGTTACAGGATGTCAATTCTCCCTCCTCTGGTACTTATTATATTACCGATATACTCAAATAACGTCCTTTTCGTCGTAAGTTATAGTACTTGTTTTTCTTTTTTTTGCTTTGGCAAACTTTTGATTTGTGGTCTTTAATTTGTACAGTCAAGAGCAGATCAAGCTTGACAGTGAAGTTCTAATATGGCCTTTATCTTAATGACTTAAAATGCCCCAGTGTCAAGCTTGATGTGCTCTTGACTGTACATGCTGTAGGGTAGTCAAGGTATGTCACCATGTACGCTTTGGAAAACATAATAAACAATAATGTAATAAGATATTTAGAAGATAATTTATGTAACGTGAGATAATATAAATGAGAAGTCTATTGTATTCCAAATATGGGTAGTAATAAGATAGAATAAGGATGTTATTGTTAACCATATATAGAGGTAGCAAGAGGACACCATACGTGCCTTAGTTACAAACAGATATTAGTCATTTATTTATTTATTTTATTTTTATATAAAAGGTACAATTACAGATATCAAACTATAAACTCTTTGTTTCCAATTAAATATAAAAGGGTCATTTATTAGTACAATAAATTCAGTTCTAACTCCGATCTCGGTTGTTTCATTTGTGCTCCAACCTCCCGACATCACAATGCCATAGTTAAACTATATTCATGGTTCATCTATGGTATGGTTTGGCCGTTATGGTGGCAACCATTGTTTTTGACTATCAAGTCTGATTTGTCTGACAGTCCATTATTTTTCTTTGAGGTCTAGGTCTGTGGTATTTTTGCTCGGCTGACTTCGTTTACTTTCGTTGTTTGTCCACAGTTGTTGTCATTTTGAAAGTTTTAGGAAACTTTTACGTGAATTATTACGTATTAGGTAAATAGCAATTGTAGTTTCAACTGTTGATAATTATTAGTGATAGTTATTTAGGGCTAGTTTTTAATATCGAGTCGTTTCGCTTCGCATTCCCGGCTGAGTTTATTTCTCTTGTAACTTCTAGGTATTGCTCGCGTGTTGTTCTTAGTTGGTACTTGAAAAATTGGTACTTTGGGATGTTACTCTCCAGTTAGGTTAATTAGTTTGTAGTTGATGTTGGTTTTCTTAGCTTTGTTATTTGCACGTTTTGTGAATTTCGTAATTTTCAAATCGAGTTATTAAACTTTGTTGTCATCGCGTATGAGTAGTTAAAATTCATGTCATTGATCTACTTATCTTAGTGCGCGGTTATTAGTGGTTGGTATTATTTAAGTTTCTTTATTGAGAAAAAGACCCTTAATTCTATAATAAAAATAGAAACCAGACCGATTTAAAAATATACTGAAAATGTCAGACATAGCATATTCAACCATCGCGTTCTTAACCTAAATTAGACGAAACTGCAAGAAGTCGCTGTGTCCGCGCAATATACTGATAGCACACTTGGATGTTTATTGTTTATTAATTAGTGTAAGTGTGCTTATTGTTTGTTTATTAATTAGTAACCACTGATTTTCTTCCTACCCTGTTAGGGATTACAGGCGTGAGCGTATGTATGTATGTAGTTAGTATTAACAGATATAAGCAATATAAATATTCATGTAAGCGAGTTCTCGTCATCGCCATAAGCGGGTGTAATTCATGTGCACCTGAATCGCCGCACAAAAGATTAAAAATTTAATAATGCGTTCCTTTTTTTTACCCTTCACAATTTCTCATGTATATTTAATAACCTCAATGTGTCCTTTTAGGCGGTGTTTATAACCTTATGGTGACTTAAAATTAGTAAGCGTAAATTAAAGGATGTGACTCAGCATACTAAACTGAACAGCTTTCCCTAAGAGACGTCGGTCATAAGTAAAAAAATATAAACTCTCCATACAAATTGAGAGATCAGCCTTAGTATAAGAAGTCGAACAATTTTTGTGAATTTTATATAGGTTCCTTGGGTAAACCATTCCCAAAAGTTTCGCGAACTAATTGGATCCCATACAATGCCGATATTAGAGGATATGTGGTATAACCATTTAAAAGTGGAAAGGTTATCCATCGCTATCCAGCGCGGAAATGCCGCAAGTGTAATGGGTACTTTTGCACCGGGTATGACTCGGGGTGATTTTTTAAATTGTCATTTTTATAACCTTATCAATGTTGACTTTTGACGATGTTATGATTGTAATGAATTTATTTATTTACAAATTGTTTAAGATTTACACTTAATTTTATATAAAAAATAAGATCTGATCTAGAGTGGATTAGGAAAATAAATATTGAATAAATTATTTAAATGGTTATAAAACTAAATGCAAATATAAAATGAATTTCGTGAAACAATCACCTGTCGATCACATAGTGAAATAGCTAGTGCAAACGATTTTCGACCTCAGTAATATTTTAGATTTGTTTTAGTTTTCCAATATTTTTGTGACAAAAAAGTAAATGTGCATGACAATTAGATAAATTATTCAAAAAGAAGTCAAAAAGTCGAAAATATTTTATTGTAGCTATTTCACTTTTTGATTGATAGGTGATTTACGCTGGTACTAACAATTTTTGACTTTGTTTACTTTTTCAGATTACCTACATCGTTTTCAGAAACAAATCTAAAAGTTAAATAAGGTTGAAAATCTTTTTGCACTAGCTACTTCACCTTAAATCGATAGGTGATTGTTTCAAAACGATTCAAACGATTTTTGACCTATACTTGATAATGATAATATACAGTTTTATTTACTAGCGATGACACTCATGTCAATATTTTCTTCAGAAGTGAACGTTTTTAGTTTTAGAATGGATGTAATTTTTTGGAGTATCATTGATCAAACTTTATTTAAAAATTATATCGGTTTCGTTTTTTAAACCCTTTTAATTTTTGGTTAAGTCTTTGTCCGCAGTGCACATACCCGGAAATGAGTGTGCAATGCGTAATCTAAACCCTAAGAAATCTAGAAAACGACACATCCGTACTTTTATTTTTCAGAAAAATCTTTATCCAATTTTTATCTTTACCCATTTTGTGTTTTATTTTGCATTATACGGATAATATGCCTAACGCCTGCCTAACACTCCAATCAATCGATTTTTTCTACAATACCGTAATGGAAAGTGTGTCAGACAGCCTATGGGTGCTAATAAAATTGGCAGTATCCCACGAGAAATAGTAACTTTTCTTGAACTTCCAGAACCCCCGTTGTACACGGGTCATTGTTTCCGACGAACATCAGCCACACTTTTGGCCGATTTAGGAGCTGATCTCCTGTCCCTTAAGCGCCATGGAGGGTGGAAGTCCAATGCGGTTGTAGAGGCATAAATAGAGGATTTCATCCAAAATAAGTCTTAAATATGTAAAGGCATCGTAGGAGCTATTACACTGAAAGAGCCTCAGTCAGATCCTTTGACTGACCCTTCTACATAAAAAATGAGCCGTATCGAAACACCCAACCATCGCCCTCTTTCGCCAACATTTACGCCAAGGGAATCCGCTGAATCGGAGCAACTATTAAGTATGACAGATAGTTTACCAAAAACAGTTCACAAGTCACTAACACCAATATTACAGTCCCTAACAACAATATTACACTCAACTTAAGTAACTGTAGCAACGTTACTTTAAATTTTTCTTAATTATACCTGAGTATTTTTTGTTATAATTTAAAGATTATTCTGTAACACTTACCTATCATAATGTATCTTAATACCTAAACTGAAATAAAAGTATCTTGTGAGTGTAAATGTTTTTTTTTTTGGATTTAGTCATTTCCTCGCTGATGTGGGATGAAAAGTTACGTGTTGCACTCGAGTGCAAAGATTTTTCACCTCGTGCTCTTTTGATTGCCTCGCTAACACTCAGGATTCTAAGTTTTGAATCACGAGCGCAGCGAGTGATTCATTTTCAGAATTCTTTGCTTGCTCGGTCATAAAAATTGAGCACGCGGTTATAAAGCAACTTTGCACTCTTGTATAACAAATAACTTTTTAATTATTATTATTAGATGGGTTAACTCTTGACTTCAATCTAGACCGTAAGGTCAAAGATGAGGTCGACGGTGGAACGAGTTAACCCAGAAAATGCCTATAAAGGCACTGCTCCTACCCCGCACCGACGACGGAACACAGCAAGCTGTTTGGCGTCAAACTATTGTCTTGTCAGCATTTAGTGTGCAATATGTTTTTACCTCTTTTTTTTGTTTCAGTGGAATAAAAGCTCATCTAGAATGGAACAAGATACTTATTTAGATTTCTTGGTTTAATTTTTTTATTGCTATTAAAATAGTTTCTCAAAAGAAAATCAGTATCAACAACTTGCAAAACATTTACCATCTATAAATAAAGAAGTTTAACAATTTTTTAAAAACATCATGGAAAAAAGAGACGTATTCAAAATATGACATCTCAGTGAGACATGAAGAGTAAGAGTGGCGAATATGTTACGGACTAAATACACTGATATTCCAAAAAAATACTATTATCTTTCTTTTTAGTGTATGTTGTTTGAATGATTAATTCTAAATGGATGTATTCAGTTTCTAAATATTTTTATAGTATTATTTTTTACTATAATTTATACAGGTGTAAAAAATGTGGCTTAAACCACTCTTACTTTCAGTGCCTGAGTTAATCATGAAATTAATAAAAAAAATACCAATGCAAGTCTGCTAGGCTAAAATGGGATAGGGCTGGTCCTGTCTCCCGGATGCACATGGAAAGATGGCCACAAATCGGACAGCAGCGTCAAGGCAAACCGTAATGTAAGAATTTAAACGGATGAAAAGTGGCCAAGAAAATTAATGAATTCTCTACTTAAAAAAGAAGAAGCATGTTATAAATTTGACGTGTGTTTCTATGTATTTGTCTGTGGCATCTGGATCCTAAAGGAATGGACCGATTTCGATGCGGTTTTTTGTTGTTTGAAAGCTTACGTAATCGAGATGGATATTTGATCGAAATCGGTTCAGCTGTTTAAAAGTTTTGGGCAATCGAATGTTTTATATCTAATATGTAAGTATATACGTCCCCTAGTATGTAAGTACATAGGTACGTCCCCACCATAGGGGAACGGGGGCTCCCTTCAAAGCAGTGCGTATAGATTTTAATATAATTTTCCACGTCAAAAACGTAAGAGTCACCGACTTCAATCCCAAAAATAGTTGAAAGTAAATATCTATTGACAATAATAGGGCTTTAAAATTCTTTATATTGAATAACTAGCTTCCCGCGCGGGACTTCGTTCCCGTGGGAATTCGGGAAAATCATATACCCTATGTCCATCCCGGATAATTTAGGATTCTAATGGTGAAAGAATTTTTCAAATCGGTCCAGTAGTTTCGGAGCCTATTCGATGCAAACAAACAAACAAACAAACAAACAATCAAATCTTTCCTCTTTATAATATGTATAGATATAGATAGATATAGATATAGATAGATATTAAGGAACACACTAGTCGGAAAGACAATTTTTTCGAGAGTTTCTCTCAATTTCTTCAGGATTCCACCATCAGATCCTGGTTTCCTTACCATGGGACCACCCTTGGGATACTCCCTTTCCAATAAAAAAAGAATAATCAAAATCGGTTCATAAACGACGAAGTTATCCGCGGACATACATAAAATATATATTTATATATGTACGGTCGAATTGAGAAACCTCCTCCTTTTTTTGAAGTCGGTTAAAGAGCGTAGTTCTCACAAGTGCTCAGTAAAAATACATAAAAGGTATCGACATTCAATTTAATTTTTATTACTTAAATGTAAAACTCTACTACTAAGATACTCGCTCTGCCTACCCCGATAGGTATCAAAGGCAGGCATGTACTTATATAAATTACTAGCGAACTTGCTATTATCTACTATCTACCTCCATATTCATGCAAATATCTATCTTAATTGCATGGAGGATGGGCCCACCAAAAAATTGTGACGTGTAGTAATAAAACCCAAGTGAAATTGTTTCTTATTATCTCTAAAAAACGTTAGTAATATTATACTTGGGCCATTACAAACGTGCGAACTGAGTCATAAATCATTACGTCACAGGGACGCCGGGCCAATCGTTATCGATAAAGGGACACAGGTAGCAACTAGTTTTTTTTTTAATAGTTTCTACCTGTGTCACTTTATCGATAACGAATGGCCTATGACGTTATCATTTTTGACTCAGTTCGCACGTTCTTTGTCTAACGGGAATATTTAAGATTTAATCAAAACTTAATCGACAGTTTAACTTAAAAACTTTTTATTGGTTATTTATAGAGCATTCCGCCCAGGACTTTGTTCCCGTGAGAATTTTGGAAAATTATGTAGCCTATGTTACTCAAGGATAACGTAACATTATAATGGTGAAAGACATTTTCGAATGGGTCTAATAGTTTCGGAACCTATTCAATGCAAACAAACAATCCTCCTCTCAACAAATCAAATCTTTCTCTGTATAATTTTAGTGTAAATAATATTAAAAGATGAGTAAAGGTAGATTATACTTATCTCAGTTATGAATTGAACCCACACCCTTTCGCTGACTAAGATGAATCATATTTTTTCAAGTATAAAAAATATAAGTAGCCATATAAAAATATTCTGAATAGAGTTGTGAACATGTTATCATTGTGATCAATAATCAGTAATATTACCTACTTATTCTTGTATACCTATTATGTACACACACACGGCAGCACAATTCTAATACTATCGATAATATTAGAATTCAATATTATCGATACCATCGATAGTTTGGTCTGTCATCAATAGTATCGCAAATTATTGGCTATCGATACTATCGATAAAATCCTAGGACGGGCGGGTTTCATCACGATGATTTCCTTCACCGTTGAGCAAGCGATTATTATAAATCTGTACATAAATCCGAAAAGACGAATTTAGTGGTGTAGGATTTGAACCCGCAACCTTCCAATTACAAGTCTGGCTCATTACCAACCAACTGGGTTATCACCGTTTTTTTTTTGTAATATTAGAAAATCGTTGTATGTACTTCACTTAAAAATGCAATCACTATGTGATTGTCAGTATAAATTGACTATTAGGTAATACAAACTCACACACTCACATACATATAAGCTTACGCCTTTATCGCATTAAAATTCTTGTATCGTACTTGTTAACATTAAGTCATTATTTTTGATTCTCCGTGCAATTTCAAGGAATACAAAAAATTAAAGGTTCAATGATACAGCAATGATCATCAGTAATTCATTGCATTTTTTTCTGATTTTTCTGCTTATCCCAAGTTTATGTACCGCACAGAATGTCACTAATTACAACCAGGTACGTCTATTAACGTTTTCTATAACAGATTGTACTGCAATTTCACAGTAGTGCTAGTTAAGGGTTAAATCACTGATTACCAAGTACTATTTAATGCTATTTTTTATTGAACAGTCATTTCAAAATTTTTTTATTTCAAAACTTGACCATAAGGAACACTTTAGAATGCAAATACAATAAATTTTTTTGAAGAATTGATGGATGTAGTTGTCGGATATCTGTTGCCAGTTTTAATGCTTATTTTTTGTTCTACCAATTTTAAAATTGAAAGTTTCATTAAACTAAGTCTGACAATAATTTTCATTTCCCAAAAGTGGTTCGTGAGGTCATATGTCTTAGTTAGTGCTTCAAAATTGTCATCCTCACCTGCTAGCGGTGCACCCTACTGATTACCGGTCAAAATCCTGACGTACTACAATCCGTTAAGGATTTCTTTACTTTATATTATGGCAGCTTCACCATTATGTATTTTAATTTTGATTAAAATTGTAAAATTACGATTGTGGGATTTCATTGGATCCCGAGAAAAAAATAATTTCAAAATTGACAATTTCATATTTAAGGACCTAATAGATAGCTCCTGATAGAAATGCTTTCCGGAACGAAAAAACTTTGTAATAAATACAGTTTGTTCGCTCAATTAGTGTGCATGGATAGCTGTCAGCTGTCATCTCGAAATGTATGGCGGTACAGGGAGCAAGAAAACTTGAATGGTAATTCATATCTTCTATCTCTTTCTACTAGTTATAATACGAAAATAATAATATTTTGTGGTCTCTGTAAATATTTACATGGATTAGTATAGCTATTTTTTGAAAGAAAAATATTCGTACCTATTTGAAAATAAAATTACTTAACTGTAAATAAATTATTGTATGTGTTCATTGACACTATCGTTAACATTTACAAAATAATAATAACGTATATTTCCAAAAAGAAGTACTTAAGGAAGTTAGTTCTGCTAACTTATAAATTACAAAGGAGGGTTCAGATAATTCGTCCTGTAGGTATTACTTGCATTACAAATACCCAGTTGCAGTAACGGTCATTAGAATAAAAGCTTTTCGGTCATTATGTGATATTCATAGATTAATTTATTTATAGATAGATATGAGTTTCAACATTTATTATTTGAATTTCTTTCAAATACTGACATTGGCAAAATCACTATGCGGAGGCCATATTTAAAAGAATAGGCATAAGTTCAATAATAAATTTTGCTATTTTATTTATTGGAGTTGAGAAAGGGCATTATTAATTATAGTTGAGAATGTTGGAGGAGACTGGCAATGACACTGCGAATAATGACAACAGCGGTGGTACGTCTCAAGACGATAACGCTCCAATTAAAAAAAGGAAGACGCTTTGTAAAAACTGCAAAGAAATAATTTTGAATGTTCATCAATACTGCGTCAACACAATGCCGCCTGATAATGATAAAGAGATGGAATTTAAAAATTATCCAATTATTGGGACAGTTTCGAAAATGGTTAATGTGCATCGAAACACTGTCGCCAAAATTATAAAATCAGGACCAGTTTCTCCCTTAAAGAGAGGAAGTCAGACGAAAAAATTCTCAAAGATAGATGATTTTGAATGCGATTTAGTTCGACGCACAGTATATAGATTCTATACAGATAAGAAACTTCCAACACTCGATATGATATTGCAAGATTTAAAGACAAATACGGACTTCCCATATCAACGTACTACGTTGTATGAGCTTTTACGTAAACTTGGATTCAACTATAAAAAAGTGAATAAACGCAGTGTGTTGCTTGAGACGCCGCGATTCCAAGTCTGGCGTTATAAATATATAACAAAGCTCAGAGAAGCACGTCAAGAGGGGCGAAATATAATCTACCTGGACGAAACGTGGTATGACACACATGATACCGTCAAAAAAAGTTGGACTGATTGTAGTTGTCACTGCATTTCAGATTTGCCTTCCACTCGTGGGAAACGCATTATCATATTGCATGCTGGATCCAAAGACGGTTGGGTCGAATATGGACTGCTTCTATCTGCGAAACAGATTAGCGATGCGAGCGCTGATTACCACTGCGACATGAACTCAGTGCTCTTTGAAAAGTGGTTTCAGGAGCAATTATTGCCAAACATAACACCAAATAGCCTAATAGTAATGGATAACGCTCCTTACCACTCGCGACTATCCGTCAGAATTCCAAACACCACAACCAGAAAAGGGGAGATCCTTGATTTTATGAGACAGTACAAAATTTCCATTCCAGAGCCAACCCCAACCATTCCAGTGCTGCTGGATATTGTGAAAAAGGCGGGCATAGAAAAAAGATATGTCATTGATGAAATAGCAAAAATGAATGGTTGTGAGGTGGTGCGTCTTCCACCATACCACTGCATTTTTAATCCGATAGAACAAGTGTGGTCTAAAATTAAACATGACCTTAGAGCCAACAATTGCGACCCCAAAAACAGCAGTGCCGTATGTCAATTGATCAGGCAGGTCATGTTGAACGTAACATCTGACTTGTGGGGTAAATATATTGTCCACGCAATCAAAGAAGAGAATAAGTACTTTAATGTAGACCAGCATGTTGATGTTAACGGAGACACTTTCATAATAAACACACAAAGTGATACAGATGACTCTGATTCGGAATAGCTAGATTGATTTTTTATACTTATGCTACAAAAATAGCATATATGTTTAAGTTGTAAGATGGCTATTTAATTTTAATTTTTATTAAAAAATTTGCATTTGTGGACGAGTCACATTTAAGTTAAAGAATGGTCCCAATATACCGTGCGCCTGTACTGCACACTAATTGCCCGAACGAACTGTACAAATATACTTCTCTATTTATTTGTATGTATTACAAAATTTATCTTGTAAATACTGTTGACGAGTATTTACAAGATTTTTGAGATTAGGCATTTTAATTCATATTTTTCTTATGTTTTTTTTTTTAATTTTTATTATAAGATGGGTTAACTCTTGACCTCAATCTTGACCATACGGTCAAAGATGAGGTCGACGATGGAGCGAGTTAACCCAGAAAATGCCTATAAAAGCACTGGTACTCCCACGCACTGACGGAACACAGCAAGCTGTTTGGCGTCGGACTTCGGTAGGAGGGTGGTCGCGAACCAGACGGCCCTTTACAGAGCCTACCACACCGCATGAGACCATAGGACGACACCTCAGATTCAGAAAAAAATGAAGTGTCGTTGCCTGGGATGGATTACTAGGAGGCAGGTCTCATTTGTGTTTCCTAAGTTAATTGACATGTTAATTGACATGAACCTATTATTTTTATTATAATGACATCGTTTAATTTACAATTATCTACATTTGTTTAATTAGCATTGACTACTCATTAAAACTGACATTTAATTTAATTTTTATATCTGGGACATTTAATTATTGCCTACTAATACTGCTTTCTTTTTATTTAAAACATAAATTAACATTTACGAGATGAATATTAATCGCATGACATAATATAAGTTATAATTATAACCCTTTTTTATGACAATATTTTTTATTCGTTTTAGCCGCAAATGTTTGACATGAGTCCTCCTCTCTCAAATAAAATTGCGTGCCCAGCCTGGGTCCATGAGCTCTCAGAATGTTATTTGTTTATCACCTATGTAAAAACCATGGAAAGCAATAAATGATTGAGTATTGAGTATTGAAAGTGAAGTGACACTTTTGTAATGAAATAAAAGTTAAGAATAACCTTTTGTGAATGATAATAAAGATAAAAAAATATTACACATTATAATCAGCCTAAACACGCTTTAATATCCACTGAATGAAATTGGGTACCTGAAAATATTGTATGTTTTATCAAAATATTACCGAAGTAACATTTTTCTTTTCAAATTAATTGAACTAGAAAAGAGTTGAGGATCGTTTGAAATGCTTGAACCAATCAAACAGGGTGTTAGGGACAGCTTAGCAAATACTTATGTGGTGGAATCTACCCGTAACTTTAGTTATATTCGGCTTATTTTTTTCCGGGAACGCTAAGTTAAGGAGTTTTCCTTTTTGACCTACACTACTTAACTACTGACTCTTTTGTAAAGAACACTTTACTTCTGTAAAGAATACTTTAAATCTTGAAAGAATGATTTTCTCCCTATTAAACTGAACGGATCGGTCCAGTTGTCTAGAGGTGATTTTTTAGAGTTCCGTACTCAAAGGGTAAAAACGGGACCCTATTACTAAGGCTCCGCTGTCCGTCCGTCTGTCACCGGCTGTATCTCATGAATCGTGATAGCTAGACAGTTGAATTTTCCACAAATTATGTATTTCTGTTGCCGCTGTAACAAAAAATATTAAAAAAAAATAAACAATAAATATTAATGGTACGGAACCCTTCATGCGCGAGTCGGACTCGCACTTGGCCGGTTTTATTTTTTCTTAATTCGACCAGTGTTTGACACAAAAAGTTGTTTAGTTTCGTGAACTGATTTATTATCTTAATTTTTGCTGATCATTCACGATCACGGCCGTTTAATAAAAATCGCATCAAAATCGGTACATCCTTATGGTAACTACGTTGGAAAGAGGGGGCTACTTTTTTGGATAGGTGCTTTCGGAATGCATCATTGGTTTTTTTATCACTTCATGCTAGCCGTTTTATGTTTTGTTACAGAGCTCGACAAATAGGCGTTGCTTTGTACGTAATGAAATTGTTATTCTAACAACTTTTAAGTATATTGTCTAAGTGTGGGTATGTGCGTGTATGAATATTGATTTTGTACTTGGGTGTGTAAGTTCTTAATTATTATTATTAGCAAAGTGTGCGTTGAATTCGGCTAATCCTGGTGTCAGAGTTTTCAAACTGCACAATGGCCTCTGACTTGATTTTAACGACTGTAGTCAATCGACAATAGCTGGGACGAAAATTCTCGTGATAAATTGCCAGTTTGGTCATCCATCAGGTTCCTTGCCTCTGGCTACATTGCTTAACCTCACTGAACGGTTGAGATCATCGAGCGCCACTGGGCTACGAGAGTTTTGTTCTAAATTTATAGACTAACGAAAGAGTACAATTTGGATATATTGTTTTTTAACTATTTTAAACACATTACTATAACGGGTTCAAGGACATGAACAAACAAGAAAGAGAGTAGACCGCTTTGTCTGCTCTAAACACTACCCGTAGTTCTTCAGTTTATCCGTGATCATGGTTCTTGCAAAAGCGCCGAAAAAAAAAAAAACAACTATGTGCAAAAAATCCTCTGTTTCAACGTAAAGGAAAAATAAAACACAGTTTCACATTTATCAAAGAACCTATTAAGAGATTCCCGTGACTTCGTTCCCGTGGGAATTTTTAAAAATCCTTCCTTATTCCTTGTCTACGCTTAAAAATAATCTTTGTGCCTTTCAGCTAGGGTTTGAGCTAGACGTTGATGACTTGATGAGTCAGTGAAACAGGACTTCAAATTTTATAATGTTAAGATTTAATATTGATGATAAATCGACTAATTTTATCAACGTTTTGTTGCATAGAGTTGTTTAACAAAATCTGTAAGTCAGTCATTTTTTAATATAAATTATTAAATTTATTGGAATTGTTAAGTATTATTCTTAATTAGACAAATATACACTAACATTTACCCCAAGGATGTTATTTTGACGTGGGCTGGATTTTAGTAAAAATAGCCCTTGATAATTAAACAATAGTAATGTGTTTACTACAAATTCGTTATTGACTTATTTTATCTAAGAACTGTAACAGTTGCCGTGGGGGCAAGCTGCAACCACTACGTTATATTTGCTTTCTGGGGCTGTGTGTTATCGGTTTCCTCTGCAGCTTTTTAAGGGAAACAACTGTATGATTTCAAGTTTACACAATATATTCTATTACACAACAAAGAACATACTTAGTATAAGGACACCTCGTAAGACATAGTTAGTGAATGCACCTACTCGTATGTATTTCGCGAATCTTTCCACGAATGGCCATGGCTCGAGTTGGTGTCATGTCGTCCATTGTTCCCGAATCTACAATTTCGATTTTAAATTTAATATACACTTTCATTGATTAACTTTCAATGACAGCAACTCGTATAGAGCCGAACGGCCATGGATAATTGTGGATGCAGTCTCAATGCGAAAGATAATGCATACTACAGTACCTATCCTACTTATCTTATTATTTTGCCAAAGCCGGGGTTACATTAGGATGTATGCATTTTAAAACTCAATACTCAATAGTTTATTGCGTTTCCACATTGAACAATGGATGTTACAAAAGAAGGTTAGTAAACATGTAGAACCCTGCTAGGGCACAGTAACTTAACTTAAAATAATATGGTTACTTATATATCTAACTAAAAAATAAAAATAGGAATCATAAATTATTTACAATAATAATGTCTTATTAGTAATAATGTTAATTCACATGTAATTCACTTAGTATCAAAGAATTCATTAAGGGTGTAGTAACATTTTTTACATAAATAATCTTTTAGGCTTCTTTTAAAATGATGTGGATTATCTATAGCAGAGATGGAATTTGGGATATAATTATACATTTTACACACGTGGCATATGGACCGCTGTTTACTATTTTTAATAGTGAAAATGGAAGAGCAAGTCTGGTTCGAGGACGCAGAGCTGGTGGACGCGAGTAGATTGGGAATAGGTTCAAGTTTCTCTTTACAAACATACATGCTTCTAATATATATATATTGATGTGAGGGTTAATATATCATATTTGATAAAATATGGCCTGCAACTTTGCATATTATCTATGTTGGCTAGAATACGAAAACTTGACGTTTACACGTGAAATTGTTGATGAAACTAGTGTCATGAAACTAATTTTATGCCACTTATTTCGTAATGTAACCCCAGCTTAGTAAGAGATTTATGACTATTACACTTAATTTATAAATAACTAGCATTCCGCTCGGGACTTAGTTCCCGTGGGAATTCGGAAAAATTATGTAGCCTATTTTACTCGGAAATAATGTAGCATCCTAATGGTGAAAGAATTTTTGAAATTGGTCCAGTAGTTTTTAAGTTTATTCGTAACATACAAAAAAACAAATCTTTCCTCTTTATAATATTAGTGTAGATATAGATGATGAAGGTCCTCGTATAGGATCGAACTTGTCGGCCCAACGCCGATTTTAAGTAACGTAAGTAAAACCGTTTAAATTATAAATTATATAATTATTTTGGCGTTTGTTTGTTTTATTGACAGATACATAAACATATTTTCAAAGGACTTAGTAATCAAGAAGTAAGTAGATGGTAGAGTAGGGCTATTAAAGGTAAACCGTATAAATGAGTACCGGAGAGGGCGACAAAGGCGGCCGAGAGCAGTGTGGGTGGCGGGCACATTTAAACGGTTTACCTATAGACAGTGACACATTCTTTTAGCGACAAAAAAAAATCAAAGTTATAAAATGTATGGAGCCTTTTTATAATGCGAAAACAGCACAGAAAAATTTTATTATCTTTGCCTCCTACCTCTATGTTATAGTAATACTAGAAGCTAAGAACATAGGTCGCAATGATAATTTAAATTTTGAAGTGCCATGCCGTGCCGTTCGAATTATAGAAGGCCCATGGGGTTGACAGACACAAGAGAAAAGTCACGTGGTCAGGTAATGTCAAAATCGTACACTTCAGCATAGTTAGCATAACCCGCGGTAAACTCGCGCGACACCTCATTTAGATGAAGGTGAAACTATACTTAACAGCATGAGGGCACTGCGTAAGGCTTCCCAAGTAACATTCTCTGAAGGCGAAAGTTCTGACGGAGGCCTTTTTATCCTATAAACGACGTAAAATGTTTACTGTCTTGCTTAAAATTGATATTTAGGCAAAATAAATTACAAACAGGTATTAGAACCAGTCAGTTTATGTAAGTCAGGACAGCTGAGACATGTCGTCCGGAGAGATCTCGCATATTCAGGTCGATAGAAAATCGTTTGTGACGACAAACAAGCAAACTTTCATCGTTTGTGACGGTATACTTTCGCCAAAAAATCAAAAAACTTGGTTCAGCCAGCCGGATTTCGCACTTTTTGGAGCACATCAGATCTCGGCTCCTGAAGGGTTTTCGGGATTCGTTCCTGATCAAAAGTAATATGACACCTATGTGACAGAAATCTAAACTAATAACATCCATCGTGATGCAATACTTTTGGAGAAATCTTGAAAAAAAAGTGTCCAGCCAGCCTGATATCCGGCTGGCTGAACCACTTGTTTTTCGTCAATTTCTCGCCAACTAACGCATTTTACTCTGAAATTTTTCGATCAAAGGTATGTGATGAGAATGTGACAGGATACCAAGCAGGTTTGAACGCCCGTAACGCATGCAATTTTGAGATATTCCAGAAAACTAAATGGTTCAGCTGGAAAAAGTCAGGCCAGCTGAACCACCTGTTTCTACCACTTCTAGGTGCGCCACACTCGAGGAATCTAGACCAAAAGTATGTGACAGAGATGATAAATACGATGGTTCGTTTGTGATGGCACAAAATGCAGCGTAAAAAAAGTTATAAGCGATTATAAGCAAGGCGCCGTTTCGATGAATAAAATTATATTAACAATTAAATTAAACAATATTATACAGGGCTTTAGGTATCTCTCTTTCAACCTCTCGGGTGGTTAATCAGTCCATTAAACTGAAAAACTTCCCCAAGGAACATATGTCAAAATACGAAAAAACAATTTTTATCTCCCATACAAAATGCGCTATATGCTGATGAAGTTTGTATGGGAACTCAAAATTTATTTTTTTTGAGTACTTTACGTAATAATAAGACAAACTATAACTAGAGAGAAAAAAGATTTCTTTGCAAAATTGCAAAGATGGCTCCAAGTTTGTCAAATTAGGATTAAATAAAATATTATTGGCTGATGATATGTTGTTGACAATTACCTGATTGATCGCCACCCCTCAAAAATGTTCGACCACGAACAATGTAGTTCCTTTTATTAAAAAAAATACATTTTAGGTTAAGACGGTATTACGTAAAGTACTCCATAATCATTGCCTTATGCGTGACTGACTAAATTATTTGGAGATTGACTAAGAATAGAATAGTATTTAAAGTTAGTACCAGAAGAGCCCTCGTTTAAATGGCGGCGCTACTGTAACTAGTAATTTGTTCTCATTGCGCAATATAATTTATCGTCTAAGTGTACCTTATTAGGTGATATTGAAGGATGACTTAAATAGTAATTTAATTTTTAATATAATTTTAGTCTAAACGGCGCCTTGTTTATTCTATTAATGCCTCAATATTTAATTCAATTAGGGACTGTTCTTAAAATACTGAAAGGAAAAAAAGAATCGCTTATAACTTTTTTTGGGCTGCATTTTGAGCCATCACAAACAAACCATTGTATTTATCATCTCTGTCACAAACAATTGGTCTAGATTCCTCGAGTGTAGCGCACCTGGAAGTGGTAGAAACAGGTGGTTCAGCTAGCCTGACTTTTTCCAGCTGAAGCGAGATTTCTCCGTTCGACATGTCTCAGCAGTCCTGACCTACATATCAGTTTGTTAAAATTCATAATGGTTTTTAATAAAACGTCATAACAACGTTTTATTTGCTTGTATTCAAAATCAAATGTTTTGAGACCATTAGGTCTAGAAAAAGTTCTATTTTAGCCACATTTTAGCAATCAAAATACTAATATAAGATAACTTCGTCTTGCTCGTTACCTTTTTGTAACGACTTGGTCTTTTAATAATTGAAAAACCAGTAAGCATTATACGCGACCTATCCTAGAACAATTAGTTTATTTTAAAGCCTTAAGAACGAATTGTGAGCCTTTTGGAAAAATGTATTTCCTTTTGGACTATTGTACAGCTAATTACTTACTAAATATTCTGTTTATTCATCACCGTGACTCCTTAAAACAGTAACACGGTCCAATTTAAGATCGGTTTAGGACTCTTGTTAAACCTACAAGTACTTGTACAGGATAATGCCCTGAAACATTTTCCGTCAAGCACTCTACGCGGACTAAACACGATCACACAAGTAACGAGCAATGCTGCGCAGTCGTCGATTTTGCCAAAAAATCCATGTTTCATACCTACAAGCTGTTTATTAGAATTCCCCAGAACTTTGACGGCCAAATGGTTATTCAAATAGCCAGGTTAGCCCGGAGAAATACCTCATTCGTTCTGGTTTAGCTTTTTGTGAAACTTACTGGCATTTTTAAATTCTTTGTGTACTTCGAGGTTTCTGTTAATTCTTATTTATGCATTTTTTGTAGCTTATAAAAATTATAACTCGACCACGATATTGTATTACGAAATCACGTTTATCGTATTATTTAAATAATTTATTTTATTGAAAATAAAAAAGCAATTTTTATTGTAGGTAAAGATAATTCAAAACTTACTTATTTCAAGCTTATTTTAATACTTTAATACAAAATTATTTTAGTACATTTTTAAATAAAACAAATTATTCTTTTTTCGTAAATATCGAGGGCGCCCGTGTTTTTTAACTAAATCACAAAATTAGCTTACATGCTACATAAATGCCCTCTTTAAAACTAAAATATAACCACTTTAAACTAAGATTCAGGTCCTAATTTGGTTAAACTTAAACTTTAAGGGTCCGAAAAGGTTATTTAATAGTATCTACGAATTGCTTAAGGGTTGTTTTTTTACTTGTAAGTTCTGGCTTTTTCTTTTTGGTTCTAAATTAGTCAGAGCTTATTAGTTCTGAAGAGGTCACCAGGGCTGGGCCTTTTTTGGGTACAGGAGGTTCTGTAGTCCAAAATATTACGTTGTTTGTGTTAAATGGCACTAACCAGCATATTTTTAAATGAGGTTTTAGGGTTTGTTTATTACCTTTTGAGAACCTAAATTGTTACTTGGGTTGCTCACTCTCCAGCGATGTCATATTCAATACTACATTTGACCGAGGCGCATCTCACCGCGATGCACGTTGTGCTTGGGCCGCTAACTATCTAACAGAATGTGACTTTGTCTAAACCTCCAGATGCTGTCGCTATGACAAATATATGAGTAGGTATACAATTATTTATTTATTTACAGTTCTTTGCACAAATGAAATATGGACAGAAAGAAAATTACTTACAAACAGAAATTCCACACAAAATCTTAGCTTATCTAAGAAGAATAACACAACTCCATCCCTTTCAGTGGATGTCGTAAGAGGCGACGAAGGAAACACAATGAGACCTCTGCCTTCTATCAATTCATCCTAGGCAACGATATTTCAGTTTTTTGTGGATCTTTGGTGGCGTCCTATGGTTCCATGCGGTGTGGTAGGTAGGCTCTGTAAAGGGCCGTCTGTTTCGCGACCGCGACCCCCTAACCGAATTCCGACGCCAAATAGCTTGCTGCGTTTCGTCGGTGTGCGTGGGAGTACCAGCTGGGTTAACTCGCTCCAACTTCGACCTTATTTATGGTAAATATTGAGGTCAAGAGTTAACCCTTCTCATAATAAAAAAAATAGTAGATTGTTAATCGAGGGTGGAAAGAATAAATTCCCGAGGTATTTAGATATAGTTCTATAGTCCGAGTAGGATTTGATTCTTTTACCCGTGTTAATCACTCTACTTTTGATTTCGAGTATAAGAAAAATAAAACTAGTTGTTTATCTAAACTATTTATTGAAAATATATAATAATATTAGTAGTACCTATTTTTTTGAATTCCGTCACAGATACACAACAGATTAGTATCCCGCCAATACTATGTCGACTTTTAAAATTTTAAATATGGAACTCACCGCTTAATTGTTGAGACTTATTCTGCTCAAAGAAGTTTGCGCTAAGTTCACACTGGCTGTATAGAAACTCACATGGCCGCAGCATTTTTTTGAGTCAGTTTTGTTTTTACATAAAACTCTTCACAGCTGACAGCAGTTCTATTTTTAAAGTTAATTCCGGCCCTTAGGTGGAAAGTAATTTGTATGAGTTTTTCCCTCCATATGGAGGGAAGCAGCATTTTCCACCCAATAATCAGATCAAAATAACACTACTTTCCGAGTTTGAGAAATGAAAAAGAAATTTCTTACAGCGAACCCAAGCAAAGGAGAAGGCAGGTCGAGCGAGAAAAATATTTTTAACAAAAAATTGACTCGCCTTCAAAAAGGGTGAAATAATTTTTTAAAGTTATGTTCACGAGTAAGTAGTGGTTACGGGTAAAACAGCGAATAGGCGAATTCATAGCGGAATATGGTAAATAGAGAGGAATGTTTTTTTTGACGTCGGCGCCGAACAATTACTTGCATGGCATAATTATCTTAGTATTTATACTGCCAGAATAAGCTTGTGTGAATACTTATTTCATTAAACTTGGTCCTGTTCAAACCGGCGCCAACGTCAAAAAAAACATTCCTCTCTATTTACCATATTCCGCTATGAATTCACCTATTTGCTGTTTTACCCGTAACCACTGTTTACTCGTGAATATAGCTTTAAAAAATTATTTCACCCTTTTTGAAGGCGGGTCAATTTTTTGTTAAAAATATTTTATTTTATTATTTTTGAAGGTTATCATGTATCTATATTAATGTTATAAAGAGGAAAGATTTGTATTTTTGTATGTAACGAATAGCTTCCGAAACTACTGGACCGATTTGAAAAAACATTTCACCATTAGGATGCTACTGAGTAACTAAAGGCTACATAATTTTCACGAATTTCCACGGGAACGAAGTCCCGAGCGGGATGCTAGTCATTCAAATAACTCCCTCGTAGATTTATTATAAATCACTCGAGATTAAAGAGCGATATATTGATCAATTACTTTCACCCCACGAAAAGATATGAGGTGTGAATATTCATAACCAGTCGCAACATGGCAAGAAAGATACGGGGTAGTAAAATTCTCAAACCGATCACCAGATGGCATGAAAGATATGGGGTGATATTATCAACCGATCACCAGACGGCAGGAAAGATGTGTGGTGGTAATATACTCTACCGGTCACTAAACGGTGACCGGTAGAGTAGGTAGCCCCAGGACACAAAGGAGCCCTAAAAAATAACTTAAAAGTCTCAGGGAACAACTTCGCTTTTGCTTCGTTTACATTGATGACCTATTATCATCCACATATATGACCGTAAATTTTAGTATTTTTTTTGACCTAAACTACTAAAGCGATTTCGATAAAAAAAATATGGGACTAATCTGGAAGTAGATGCTACCGAACTAATAAAAAATTTTTGAAATCGGTCTACAAATGACGGAGTTTTGAGTTTTGATAAAAAAAAAAACACCCGAATTGAGAACCTCCTCCTTTTTTTTGAAGTCGTTTAAAAATACGCAATATACCTACATAAATTATAACTATTGTTAATACCAATACTACAAAAGAAATGAACACATAACTACTATATAAAAACATATATTATTTATACACTGTGGCAAGACATTTCCAGTATATTGACTTTATCAAAAGTGGGTACATTAACTATCTATACCCATGACACTGTCTGGTTTCTCAATTTAGCCTAAAAATGAACTAAAAGACATAATATTGAATAATATGATTCCGTTCTGCGACGGACCCTCAGTATGCGTGACACAAGAACGGATGGATGTGTCGTTCCAGAATCAGTTTATTTAGTCACAAGCGTCGTTGCCGATCTCAACGCTGCTCATCCTATCAAAATGTAGGCCAAGATCTATGCTGACAATGATGATCTTGTTATCTATGTCTTCTTTATAATATAAAAAAAATATTATATTCTTTATATACATACATATTATATAAAATAAAGTCGGGTTTGTAACTCGAGAACGGCTGAACCGATTTTGATAAAATTTGGTATGGAGGTAGCCCTAGATTAACACATAGGCTAAATAATTTTCACAAATTCCCACGGTAACGAAGTCCCGGGCGGAAAGCCAGTATTCTAACTATTAAGGAAGGTAACTACGAATATCGTTTATGATTTGATTTGATGTACTGTACTGTATTTATAAGTTAAAACATCTTTGCTTTAAAATGCAGTCTTATATAATAATATATTTATATGGTGTATCACTAGTTTTTTTTTTATAGGAAGCTCCAAAAGGCCAAACTGAGGTAAATAACTTTTTCCTAGCATTATTTCAATTTCTTGTTTCTTGAGAGCGTTAGTGGTCTCATTGCTAGCGGGTCGGACTTGTAAGCGAGAGGTACCGAGTACGATCCCCAGTACTACCATGTATAAATTACTCGTTTTGTAATGTATATAGGTACATTGGTTGCACACTACCAATACTCTAAGTCGCTGTTTATACACAAAACACGCCACGCCGCTAGTATACAGGGAGTGAAAGGCAGCTTAGCAAATACTTAAATGGTAGAATCTACCCGTAACTATCATCAGCTTCAAGTAATTTTATTTTTTCCCGGAAATATCAAGTTAAGGAGTTTTCGTTATTTACTTACTTTTGGCGCTACGCAACGTACCGCGTAACCGCGCCCCACACATGGTCCCCCGCGCCGCCGCGCCGCTATCGAAATGCGATGTCCATTGCTGGTTTTCTGGCACTTGTTCCACTCTAATAACTTGATCTAGCAGACCTTGGATCATAGTCAAGCGTACCCCGAATGAGAAACGGGTTTAATAGCTAGGAAGAAAAAGTTTTGTCCTATTTCTTTCTTACGTTAGTCCCATATGCTCCTAGCGTTTAATCTCCTTTCTCATTCGGGGTATGTGTATGTATATACTTACTAATATTATAAATGCGAAAGTAACTCTGTCTGTCTGTTTGTCAGTCTGTCTGTCTGTCTGTTCATCTTTCACGACTAAACTACTGAACCGATTTTGATGAAATTTGGTACAAAGATAGATTAGGGAAAGGACATACGCTACATTTTATCCCACAGTTGGGCACAATATAACACTACAAAGCTAGTAATTTAATATTATAATTGGGGTATCTATTTGCACCTCAGTGACCGATATACACGAACGATGTTTCTAACTACGAGTATATAACATCCGATTTTGGATGAAAACGGTCTCTACTCTATGGTACTATTCATCTATCTATTCCAAATCTTTGATTTTGTTTTAAACAAACAAAGACATCCTACTTTTGTATAAATTATAATAAAGAGCACATAAATATGTCACCTATTAGGTATTTTTTCAATTTAATTTTCACCAGATACCAAAAAGTGAACCAGCTGTAAGTACGTTTTTGTTATTTGTTTGAAGCGGAACTAATTTTTATACTTGTTGGTCTTATTAAGGTTACATTGTTAATGATAGCCTGGTTTTTAACCCCCGAAAAAAAAGAAGGGTGTAATAAATTTGACGTGTATCTGTGTATCTATATGTCTATGTATCTGTGTGTCTGTCTGTGGCGCTCCTAAATGAATGGATAGGTTTCCATGCAGTTTCTTTTTTAGTTTGAAAGCTGATGTAATTGAGATAGTTTTAGCTATAAGGCCAAAAACAACTTTGATCAATTATTGTTTAAGCCGTTTAAAAAAACTGCTTTACCACAAACCATAAAAACTGACATAAGTAGGTTTTAAACTTTGTTTAAATTTTTGTTTTATTTTTTGTAGTTCACACCGCGACACGTGACGCTGCGCGCACTTTTAACAAAGCCACTCAAAATTGAATTTTATTTATCACATGAAAAGATAAACATTTCATTGTGAAAGCGCCGCGGCGCCCCGCGAGGCATCTCGAGGCGCAACGCTGCGTCGTTCGACGTATTCTAAATTCTCATCTATACATATAATAAAACTGTAGAGGTCGAATTTCTGTACATAGAAAAAAAATGCTAAAAACCGAGTCAGGGGGATGTAAGAGGAGAAATAAAATAAATCCCGATTTTTTTAAATTTTTTGTTTGTCTGTTTGTAGGTGCTAATCTCCGAAACTGTTGGACCGATTTAAATGAAATTTTGCATGGTGGTACCTTATATCCCCGGTCAACAAAATCTCGAAAAGCCATTAAATATAAAACCAACAACAAAAACCCCTGAAAAAATTCAAAGCTATGTGTTTTTCAGTACATTTTGCCATGCATTAATGGGGTGATCAACGTATTTTTGACATACCTACCTACATGGGCTAAAAGCATAGACATAGAAATAAGTTGTGGCTAAAAGCATGGACGTGTTGTTTTTTAAATTTATCTCTTTCGAGAAAGGCAAAGGGATTTGTGTCCATACAGCCAGGTCTTCAATACATGTATTTCTTAGCTATGTCTTCAATTTATTTCTTCACTCCTCCCATTCTTCGTAAGCCGATAGTGTTTTGTTTACGAAGAACTATGGCGGCGAGAAACACTGACGCTGGATCTTTGTCAAAACCAAACGGAGCGGATACACTGTATCACTTGAATTACTTTTTAACCGACTTCCAAAAAGGAGGAGGTTTTATGTTCGACTGTATATATCTTTATTTTATGTATGTTCACCGATTTCTCCGCCATTTGTGGACCAATTTTCATAATTCTTTTTTGTTTGAAAGAATGTACTCCAGAGGTGGTCATATTGTCACCCAGTCAGGTTCTGATGGAATCCCATTGAAATCGAGGGAAACCCTTGAATGGAATAGGCATTTACAATGTTTCTCAAGTTCTTTCTATTATTTACACAAAACATAGAAAAATATATTTTATATTTAGATTAAACTATTTAGAAAAAAAATTAAACCGACTTCAAAAAACATAAAAAAAAGAAAATCTGTTCGAAGTCGGTCCCAAGCCAAATAAGCTTGATGGGCCACCTTTGCACCGACTAAGCAGTAAGCGTGACGTAATTTGATAAAAAGGACCAGATTAAGATTTTTGAGATATTTCGTATATTTCGTATAATTTTTTGTGGAGAAGTTTGGTTGAGCGGTAGACAGCCTGTGAATCGACGGTTTCTGGGTTCGATTTCCGGTTTGGGCAAACAAACCATTCCAGTGAAACTTTAGTGCGGAAAGTTACAGTGTGAAGTGCTAATTAATTGTTTTTATGATGTTACTTATTGAGTTTTCTGTCTAGGTAATATAACCTTTTTCAAACTTCATAAATTCACCTTTAAAAAAGTACTTTATAAAGAGAATCTGAAGGTGCTGCTCTATAATTAGATAAATGTTATTTTTAAGAGCTATCCTCGAATATAAGTGAGTCGGAAGAAATTAAAATTATAGTCACTTACCCACAAATGTCCAAAAATAAAAAATAAAACTTATGTGCTGAACTGGCATTAAACAACCAAATACATTGCATTCTTGGCATTGCAAAATTTAGACAACGTATTAAATACTCATATACAAATGCCATTTTTAACCCTCAGAATTTTCATGAAATGTACTATAGAAATTTTATGTAAATTTTATGTAACTATAGAAACATTTAATATCCTGCTTATCCCAACAAGGATTAACTATAGGCGTATAATATCCTAAAATATCTAGACTTTTGTCAGCTTCCCCATTAATAGTTCGCCCATTCTGTATTTTTTTAACGAACCAAAACTAAATAATTAATACAGTGTTAATAAGAACGAAATTGATTAAGTATTTAGGGCCTGTCGGAGAAACTAAATGATATTATTCTATCTTTAGGATGTCACTTTTTGAAAACAATAAAACGGATTTTTTTTATTTTTAAACAAAGGAATCTATGGCCGTACAGCCGGTGTTTTCAATGCATTTCTTCTTTTTAAAGGCGGGAAACTCAATAAAAACTGACATTTGTTTTATTAAAACCACTATGAATATAGTGCAGTTAGCATATAGCAAGCTGAAGTGGCAGTGGGCTGGCCATGTCTGTCGCAGAACCGACGAGCGTTGGAGTAGACAGGTTCTCGAATGGAGACCACGTCTTGGCAGACGTAGTGTAGGACGCCCCCCAGCCAGATGGTCAGATGACCTAAAGAAGATAGCGGGTAGTGGCTGGATGAAAACAGCGGAGGATCGTGCAGAGTGGCGCACCTTGGGGGAGGCCTATGTTCAGCAGTGGACTGCAATAGACTGATATGATGATGATGATGATGACTATGAATATGGTCTATAGGTTTGATCTATGGCTTTGATGTTCTGACATGAAATAAGGGCTATTTATTGATTTTTGATTTAAGTTTACATCAAGCGTAGTATTGCGTATATAAGCCATGGATAAATATTGTAATATGACTATTCTATAAGTTTATTGGTTTGGATCAAGCAATGACGCCTTTGCTTATTTCTACATATGTCCATTGAAGGGAAAAGCTTAGTCATTTGTAACTTAAATTTAAATTTTTATTGAATCATTTTTACACAATTTAGCAAAGGCACAATAAAAGCAGCGTGCTAACTGAAATCTCAAATGCACGGGAGTTGTATTAGATACTGACATAGGTGACCGATTTTAGAAACTTCTATTTCACTGAAAATCAAAAATAAGTCCTTAATTAGCACTTAGGAATCCGTGTGTCATTTATTGTACTTACCTAAATAATGTCTTTCAAAATACAGTTTTCGTAATTTTTTTACTCCACATATATTTGTTTTAGGAAAACTGATTTTCTATACAAAATCTTTACGTTTTTCACAGAAACGCGATATACAATATTAATCACTTTTTGTGAGATTGTTAAGACAACATAAAACTTTTTAAAGATGTTTTAGAGGCACCACTAAAGGAGACTCAAGTGTTAAGTGTTGATTGTCTATCTCTCTCACTATTAAAATAACAAAAACAACTGCTACTTAAGATTAGAGTCTGAGTCACGTTCTGTAATACGGACCTTAATCTATCAAAAGCAGCAAGTGTAACAATGGAATAGAAAATATAAGCGATAGATGAAACAACTATGTTTGAGCTTTGTTTTCAGATCCAAAGTAATGTATTATGTATCAACCTAATATGACATACTTAGCCAAGTTTTCAAGTAAAAAATATATTTAAAAATTGCTGTTCCTTGAAATGAAATGAAATTATTTATTTGCTTTAAACATGGTCGGAATGTGGTAAGAATAAAATATATCCATATAAGTATTACATGTTTAACCTGTTACGGTATGCAAAACTTTTGACATCAAAGCGTAAAATACAAATGAAATTAACAATCTAAAAGGAGAATATACAAATAAATAATTCATTAGTTTATGTCCAGAATAATAGGTATCATTGTCATTAAGAAATTCTCCTAACTATAATAGCATTTATCTATTAGCCAGTCACTTAGTTTTCTAATGAAAAGTCTATTAGTTAGTTGTCTTAATTTTGCTGGAATCTTATTGTATATCGTAACAGTCATGAAATAACAATTCCTTGAATAATACGTGGTCCTACAAGGTGGCAATACTAATTGTATAGGGTCTCTAGCACGAAGTCTTGGGTTTTGAGTTTGTTTCTTGAAGTAGTGGGAATATCTACGAGCAAAAGAACAAGTTTCAAGGATGTAGAGCCCTGTTACTGTAAGCAACTTTTTTTGTCGAAACAGCGGTGTACAAGTATCTAGTGTTCGGGCACCACAAATAGCTCTTACGCACTTTTTTTGTATTAGTAGAGTTGCATTGACATCCGTTGAATTACCCCACCGCACGATACCATAGCGTAAGACTGATGATACAAATCCATGATATGCCATTAGTGCTGTTTTTTCACCAGCAACGATTCTCAGTCATCCCAGTGCATAAACGAATGCACCTAATTTGTTACATACATATTGGACGTGTTCTTTCCATGAGCAGTATTCGTCTAACATTATGCCCAAAAATTTCGCTGTATGAACCCGCTGAATTATTTGCCCATGACATTGTAGGGTTATGTCTAGGTTTTGTGTTTTGTGATTTACAAATTGCATGTAATTAGTTTTAGTCATATTTGTAAGTAGATTATTTTCCGTCAGCCATGAATTTATAATGTTAATAGTGTTATTAATTTTAGATTCAAATATCATGTTTTCGTTAGTAATATTAGGTATAATTACAGAAATGTCATCAGTGTATAAAACCATTTGATATGGTATTTCTTTGGAGAGATCCTTAATATAAATAAGAAATAATAATGGTCCTAACACACTACCTTGTGGGGCGTCAAATCTATTGCAACTAAATGATATGCTTTTATTCATTAATTTTAGTTAATTCTGTGCATTGAATTCGATTAGTCAGGTAGCTTTCAATCCAGTTCAGTATTGTCCCTCTTATTCCGTAGCATTCACATTTTTTTAATAATATGTTATGATCCATACAATCGAAGGCACGGGTCATATTAAATAGAGTGGCTATAACGGGCACCTTTTTATCTACATACTATGTGACATTTTTTATGAGGCAATAGGCAGCGTTTATTGTGGACTTGTTTTTCTGAAAGCCGTTTTGTTTGTTAGTTATAATATTATGTTTATTAAGGAATTGAGTAACTCTTTTATGGAAAGCTTTTTCGAATACTTTTGATATTATTGGCATGAGTGAAATGGGCCGATAGTTGTTAATATCATGTTTACTAGCTTAGTTATGCAATAAACGTAAATATGAACGAAATAGGCTTTTATAAAACACGGCAATTTATGTAAGTATCTGAAGTTGTGTCCATGTAAAAACTCGGTTCTATAAAAACACGGACTTATAATAAGTCCATGAATAAAAATACGTACAAAACGCAGACGAAGTTGCGGGCATTAGCTAGTATGTAATAAATAAAATTGAATTTAGAGTGGCTCTATTAAAATGTGCGCACAGCGTCGCGACGCGTCGCAGTGTGAATTGATGCTAAGGGCCTAAATGTCGGAGGTCATTGTATTACAATATTTTCAGTTTTCGAGTAATTACTGCAGATTTATATTGTAACAATGTATCTGTATTCTTCAATAAAATTCCCTTAATTTATGATTTAGTTCTCTTAACAAAAAAGTTATTGAGAAATGAATTAAGAATTTGGTGGTACAGACCCGCACCATGATTTGAACCTGCAACCTTCTAGTTTAATTTTTCTACTCTAGTATATCTTTAAAATGTTTCCTTTTTACCAGAAACCACCAATGATTTCACTGCACGTAAGTTTATTTATAAAATACTAGCTTTCTGTCTACAGGTTATATCGTGCCCAGTAGTGGGATAAAATGTAGCCCATGTCCTTTCCTAAGATCTAATCTATCACTTTTCCAAATTTCATCAAAATCGGTTAAGTTGTTTAGGTGTGAAAGCGTACCTAACAAACAAACTTACATTCACATTTATAATATTAGTAAGGATTACAAACATACAAAAATGTACATAAGTCTTTGCTATTTATAACAAAATTAAAACAAAACCTTTATTAAAACTGAACGAGCAAGCTGTATAAAATCATCGCAACATCCGAAAATAAGTTCTCATTAGTCAGCAGCCGCGCGGACTCGCAATTATTAAAATCATTAGCAGTAACACAGGGTATAAGGGAACCGCTTCCGAATCCTGAAAGTACTAATACAAATATACTTTATTGCACACCAACATTACAGAACATGAGACAGAGTAAAAGTTACATTATGAACAGTAATAAAGTTAGGGTACAAAAGGCGGCCCCATTGCTAAGAAGCAATATCTTATCGGCAACCTTTGGGTATGGAGAAGATGAAATTACACCATATAAGTGTGGGTGCAAAAATACATACATAAATATACTTACATAAACTACATTACACACATACAATATACCTAACACAAATAAATACATATAATATATATATATAGTATGCATAACATACACCTTACGGAAATACACAATGGAAAAGTAATAACATTCAAAGGAAAAATAATAATAACAAAAAAACACATAAGGAATACTATGTAGAGACAACCCAGCCGACTATCACTCGACGACAAGGAACTAATAATTGCAAAGCAGTTCAAAGTGCCTCCTCAGCAAAGTTTTGAAAATGGCTAAGGTTTGCGCGGATCTTATAGCATTAGGCAAGGAGTTCCAAAGGCGTGCGCCGTGTACATGCTCAGTCAATGGTTTTGAGTAACCTTTTCAAAGAAACATTTCCAAGAAACGAAAAAAAAAGACGACGGCCCCATACAAAAAAGTCATTTTAATAGGACGGCTTGTATGGAGAAGTTCAAAACTTTTTTCGTTTCCTGGAAAAGTTTCTTTGATAAAGTTACTCAGAACCATTGAATGAGCATGTACTTTCAGTATTCGGAAGCGGTTCCCTTACACCTTGTATTTAATCAGCCTTTTCTATTAATATATGTATTTTAAGTTATTATTTCTCTAAAATATATTTATTTTCTCTTACAGTCACGATCAAATTTTAGACTGAATGTAAGTAGGTATAAAATCAAAATTAAAGAATAAGGATAATTTTTTTATTAATTCTTAGCCCCCGACAAAAAAGGAGGGGAGTTATTTGTTTGACGTGTGTATCTGTGTATCTTTATGTCTGTGTATATGTGTGTATATCTGTGGCACCGCAGCTCCTTTAACGAATGGACTGATTTCGATGGGCTTTTTTCATTTAAAACAACCTATATAATAATTTATTTAAAAGCTATATTTAGCTATATTTGATCAAAATTGGTTCAGTCGTTTAAAAGTTATAAGCAGTCGAATGTCGGGAGTCATGCACAGTTTTTAATTTTAGAGTTATCGATTCGATTTAAGCAACGACACAGAGGCAGGGAACCTGATGGGTGACCAAAGTGGCAATTTATCACGAACGTTTCCGTGGTTCGGACGGCACGTTAAATTTTCGGTCCTGGCTGTTATCGATTGACTACAGTCGTTAAAACCAAGTCAGAGGCTATTGTGTGGTTTGAAAACTCTGAAACCAGTGTTAGTCAAGTTCGCCACACACTTTACTAAACCTAATGGTAAGAAAGAAAAATCTTTTTAACGCCACGTCATAATACGAAAGTGGTGCATCCATACGACCTTATTACAAGACATTCTTAACTATTTCGGTCGTAATGCCTTTTATCCTCGTAATCATACTGGTATCACAAATTAGTATGACTTCGAGGAAACGGCGGGCGTAGCCAGCCATGGGCTCAGGGTGGGGCAGCAGTCTAAAATAATAATGTAACTAGCAAACTATACCAGCGGTCTAACCCCTGTTAATTTTTTCAAATAGGTTGCACCCAATAGCATACTTCCTTATTGGTCACCTACCTAAACCACGAAATCTTCCATCCAAAAATGTGTCTCTAACTTCAGCCGTTTGGGCTCTGGGCGTATACCAATCTGTTAATCAGTCAATTTAGAGTTTTATATCTATCTATAGATAGTACTTTCAGGTACAGAAAGTAAACAAGTACACATAGGTATTAACTATTAGGTTGTTTATTTATTTAGGTATTATAACTAACTTCATAATATTACTTTATGAGAAGCCGGCGTGGGTTCTGGTAGAACCTCCTTTGCACTTCGGCCTCCTATTTATTTTTCGCTTCGGCGATCCTCATCCTGTGATTTTTTTTGTGTCGACTGTGGATTGTAAACTTTCTTACGGATATTAAGTATTGTCGTTTTTACCTAAATAATTTATTTTTTTAGGTTTGGTGAGCGCCCCACCCTGTCCCACCGTGGCTACGCCCATGCTAGCTACTGTTACTACACTTGATTATCGCTTAAAATTCGATGAATTACTCGTAGTGATATCCCGACATGGCATATATGGCACGATTTCCTGTTGGCTATGGCCGTCTTTGGCGTTCAAAAGTTTAAGGAAAGTTTGACGGCCGGTTTGGTCAAGTGGCAGTGAATGCTGCCTCCTGATCGATGGGTCCTGGGTTCTATTTCCAGTTAGGGAAAATGTTTGTGTTAACATACATAAGCTCACGTCTTTGTCCCATTGGGGTAGGCAGAGACCACAGATTGCCACTTGCTACGACCCATCAAACACACTTCTTTCGCTTCCTCTACATTCATGATTCGCTTCATACACATACTCTTCGGATTCGGGTACTCCTAACATGACCTTTTCTTTTTTTTATTTGTGTAAAAGGCAGATATTTGATCTGAGGTCATGGGTGTCCGTGTTTGTCTTTATGTACAGACGTCCAGCGCATCAGGTTACTACTTCGTTATTGCTAAACCGCTATGATTACAAGAACACATACTTAGTGCACGAGTGTGGTAACCTGAGCTACGGCCGTCCGTATTTTCCAATGGAACTAGGACACAAGGGAAAACCTTAATGTGGGCCTTTGGGCGTGTAATGTTTATTGATTTTATTTATTTATTTATCTAACAAAGAAAAAATTTAACAATATTTACAGCACAATAAATTGTCACGTCTTTTGTTGGACTGGGAATGAAAGATAAACTTAGAATGTACTAGTTGCCAACTCTTCCCAGGCATACTGTAAAATGCAGTAATAGGGACGCAAAAGTGTTGTTGTATGATGGACGAAAGGAAAACAACCTCTAACTTAGACGTTTATTTTGTACACTTTGTATCGTATTTTATAAAATAAAAAAAAGTTTTATCTTTATCTATCTCTCACTGTCCATCATGTTATGACCCTCAAAATTTATATCAAACGTGGCATCAAGTAGTTCTGAACTGATACTCTGCCTACCCCGTATGGTATAACAAGCATGAGCGTTTGTATGTATAATAAATGAAACAGGTGGACCTAGTATCTATTATCTTTACTAGATTGTTAAATCTCCAGCGATAGAAAAATCTGAAAGCTTACGAGTAAATAAAAAAAATTAAGACTGAAAACGTTGATAGTAATACTAACTTTCCGCCCCGTGGGATTTTTTTAAATCAATCATTTCAATGTTTTATTAGTTATTCTGCTATACTGGACAAAGACAAATAAAATAAATCAAAAATCATAAAAATCGGTCCAACCATTCTCGAGTTATAAGTGTTCGAACCAACCCGACTTAGTCTTATACAGGGTTACAAGAAAAGTCGACCTAGATCCGTTAAGGGCGTGTAGTTTGCATCGTTTCTGACTGATTCGACTATAGAATAGAACAGAATATAAAAATATTTATTTTATAGGACATTTAGGATGTCACTTAAAACAAGTCAAGATTACAATGAAATACATACAAACATACATTAAACGATTTAAATACACATACATATGCATTCATTCTTTTGACCCTACTGACTCTATGCCTATTCGCAAAGGTGCAGTCTTCCTCAGAGAAGAACAGGCAAGAAACTCTGAGGTTGCTCTTTTAAATCGCATTACAAATTTTCTTATTTACAAATTTTAACTAAATCTGAAATAACTCTAGAGCTGAGCAGTTCAATCCCATGGCTGCCTGTCTGGCAGATAATCTGAAATTTTGTAATAGCCCTTTTTGCAAAGTTTTTGTTTAATTACTGTCTTAAATTTGTCCTCAGGTAAATTTTAAATACACATGGGAATCTTATTATAGAACCGTTTACATTGGCCCATAAAAGAGTTCGTGACCTTGTGGAGACGACTGTCTAGTACATCCAGTTTATGCTTGGTCCTAGTATTTATATTGTGCCTATCGCTATTTTTCTTAAACAAATGTTCATTTTTCTTCACATATAAAAGATTGTCACATATATATTGGGATGCAAAAGTCAAAATATCTATTTCTTTGAATATTTGTCTAAGAGACATTCTAGGTCTCATTTGATAAATCGCGCGAACAGCCCTTTTCTGCAGAACAAAGATCTTATTGATATCCGCTGCATTACTCCACAGTAAAATGCCATATGACATTAGGCTGTTGAAGTAACTGAAATATACGGTTCTCGCGGTTTCAACGTCCGATAATTGACGGATTTTTTAACTGCGTAGGCTGCTGAACTGAGTCTGCTCGCTAACTCATCAATATGAGGACCTCATTGAAGCTTTGCATCAAGAGTTATTCCTAAGAATACATTAGATTCCGCAATTGCCAGTTTTTCATTCCTAACCTGTACATTGGTATTAACCTGTTTAACATTGGGCAAGGTATATTTAACACATTTGGTTTTTTTTCGTTCAAAAGAAGGTTATTTACAGTAAACCATTCAACTACCTTTGAGACCGCAGTATTCACATCGTCATAATCGGTGTCGTACCTCTTTACTTTAAATATGAGTGATACCTCTTTACTTTAAATAATACGACCTCATGGGCGTCTTTAACAAGAGAAGGTAAGTCATTAATGTAAACGAGAAACAAGAATGGTCCTAGGATTGAACCCTGTGGGACGCCCATACAGACTGTGGACCCAGGTGAACTAGTGCCGTTAACCTCAACCTTCTGGATCCTATTACACAAATAAGATTCTAGAAGCATTAGTGCATTTCCTCTTATGCCATAGTGATTTAATTTTCTGATTAGAGTCTCATAGTGAACACAGTCAAAAGCCTTGGACAAACCACAGAAGTCTGCAAGAGCATCATGTGAATCCTCTCATGCCTCAAAAATGTGATGAATGAACTTAACACCGGCATCGGTTGTTGAGCGACCCCGTGTGAATCCAAATTGATTAACATTCATAAGTTTATTAGCGTAAAAGTGACTGCATATGAGGATACATTTTCTTTGGCAAAAACCAAGGCCCGCGTTACAGAAGGAGACTCAATTCTTTAATTATACTTAAGTATTGGTTGTCTCTTTCTATCACTCTCAAAATGACAAAGACGACTGCTACTCGAGTTATAGATCAGAGTCTGAGTCGCGTTCTGTATTACGAACCTAAGAATTCTCAATCTGTGAGAAATTTAACAATACAATACAATACTCTTTATTGCACACAAAAAAAAAACATAAAACATAACAATACAAATGTTCATGACATTTTTGACGATTGCCAAAACGGGCTTAGAAGAAATAGATTAACAGTATTAGCGACATTTAAATATATACAGGAAATTTTGACATTAATAGATAACAAAAAAATATGGCATAGGTATCTTATTAGACATGACAAAGGCAAACGAAAAAGTCCAATATATTCTACTAGCTGATGCCCGCAACTTCGTTTGCGTGTTCATTTTTGCTTTTGAACAGATTACACTTTATTGACGGTCCATTGATATAGTTTAAGATTTAGAACGTTCAAACTTTCAAAAGACCAACTGGTCTATTCCCGAAGAAAGCCTTTTTGGATGTTTTATATTTTCAATTTATATAAACGACCTACCGAAAATAATAAGTGAAACGTGCGTACTGTTTGCTGAAGACATTTCTTTACTTACACCCTACACAATTAGCGAGAATCTAGGAGAAAAACTAAATGAAATATTAAATACTCGTACAGTAGTTGACTGGTTGACAGATCGTAACCTAGAAGTTAATTTCCCGAAAACAAAAATCATGCAGTTTAAACCTTATCAAAAAACTCCCATTAATATGAATATATCATTCAATAGAACAAAATTAGAATGCACTAACATATTTAGCTTGCTAGGATTGGATCTATATACGAATTTGAACTGCCGATTTTGTGTCCGTTGTCTTTGATGAAAGACTACCCGGTAGCTGTAAAAATGTACAGTACTCAAGCGTTAAATTTACAACTTTGGTCAGAAAACTAAGTAAAACAATCCAAATAGGTAACAAATAATATGTATTAAGCTTTTTACATAAAACCTACAATACATTTTCCACATGTTCGCCTCTGTTTCGCAGACATACTCGTATTCTGTGTCTTAGCCACTTTTCACTACACCAGTAGTTAAATTTCTTCTTATTTCGTTTGAAACATCAATGGGCTAAGTGCAAGATTTTTAAAATAATTTGAGTTTTTATTTTGAGCAGGTTTAAGGTCCCATATTCAAATAAAAAAGATATTAAATATTTTTAATAAAAAAATTATGAATTTTTAAAATTTTGATTACGATTTGTTGCTTTCTACAGCATTCTGAACGATTTAATTCCTTTGCCAAAGTAAAAAAAAGACGTTTGACAGTTGGTTGACACATAACCTAACCGTTGTGTTTTTGAGTTTTTGTTGTTGAGTTTGTTTCTGTTTCGTGGTTTTGATTATTTGGATATTTACTGATGACTTGGCTTTGCTACCTGCAGGGGTATTCAGGAGCGTTCGACTAGTTTCCGGTTCGACTCGAGTCGAAGACGAGTCGAATGCTGCGGAAATCTTTATTCACAACGACATTCGATTCGACTTCGACTCGTTTCCGTCTTCGGAAACTATGTGACATAGATTACACGTTTGTGCAAGCATTTACGGAGATAGTAGATTTGATTGAATGAATAACTGAGTGAATGAAAAATGATAAAATTGATAAAATAACATTTTATTTCTTTAATTTAATTCTTAGATGAATTTTTGGCCTAGAGAAAATGCAACTTTACTTTTTGAATGGTTTTTAACCATGGTAAACTTAATAATTCTTCATTATTAAAACTTTTTTTTTAATTTACGAAATGTCTTTGTAAACGAGATGTAAAGTGTCAAGATCTTGCTTTGCTTTGTTCGTGTTTTCTTGAAACTAACTTAAAACTTACAACGTACTGATTCCCGTAGGAATTTGAGAAATTTTACAGTTTATGTACTATTTCGACGTCGCTATATTAATTGGACATTTCATCAAAATCCGGCCAGGAGTTTTAGCGTGAAGAAGTAACAAACATCCATCCATATTTACAAGCTTTCGTATCTAAAATATTAGTAGGATACTTATGTGTTTTTTATCTGTTTAAGATGGTGTGTTGAAGCTACAATATTGTGAAATTAAGGATTTAATAATTTAGCTTCTAGTTCAGCGATGAATTTACAAGGTGGTATCGCCGAAACACAAAATAAATAAAGTAGACATTCTTTTATAGAAAAAAGGGGTTTAATTAAATTTAAAATGATACAAAAAATTCGACACTGAGACCCAAAATTAAAAAGAGAAAATTGCACAATTGAATTTAAAAAGAAAACTATAACTTAACAGAAGGGTAGGCCTATCTATTTAAACTGCTAATAACGTATGGAAATTTTGTTTAGGAAAGAAGTGCTGGTTAATTTAGAACAGTAACAATATCATATATAAAATTGAATCATGTGGCCTAACTATAATCAATTGTTATCTGAACCAAATAGGAAGATAATATTTAATTCGTTAACGAACAAAATTCCTACCTATTTGACAGATAAATCTAATGCTTTCACAATTGGCTATTTGTTAAAATTAATAAATTTAGGGAATGGTATTATTGGACTTAGCTAAATGGTCTTCTTGGGGCCGCTGAAATATTCGCCACGAAATTGAGGCTGGATCTGGTTAGGGGCGCTCGTAATCTGGGTATTCGTCTATCGGACTTCACAAATAAGAACTGCTGCCCGCCTTTCATTAGGTCGTAAATTAAAACACTGCAAATTTTGATAATAAAAAAAACATCCACAAATTTTATATCGTAGGAAACAATTATGTCCCTATTACACAGAGAAATTCTATTCGGACTATTACACAGTAAAGAATTTAAGACTATTTTACACTGAGAAATTAGTCATGTTTACACAAAAAAAAAATTGTCGAATGAAAATGACAACTTCAATCCCAAACAAAATGCAAAAATGGAGCAAGTTCTAAAATTTTGAAATCTATTGAATTAAAAAGAAAACTAGACCGGAAAGAATTAGAGAACATAAAAAAGATCGCAAGCAGAAATTATGCACTAGGTACTCACTGTTCCACTACTAAACTATTGTTATTTATGAGAAATCTGCTAACTTCATTAACAACTACTTTGCGAACATAGGAATGCAACTTGCTAATGAAATCCAACACGACACAATTACATACAGTACTTATCTTAAAACTACACCGATAGCGACATGTTCTTTTGGGTTACTCCATACTGATATTGACGAAGTAAAAAACATAATTATAAATTTGAAATCCAATAGTGCTCCAGGTTGGGATAACATACCAAATGAGTTTTTAAAAATGTCAGTCGATTATGTGGCTCCTATTATCACTCATTTAGTTAACTTATGCTTTGATAAAGGTGTTTTCCCTTCACCTCTAAAACAGTCAATTATCACACCTGTGTACAAGGGTGGAGACAGAGACGACATTAGTAACTATAGGCCAATTTCAGTGCTGCCAGCTCTATCAAAAATCATAGAAAAGTTACTAAATAAAAGACTGGTTAATTATTTAAATAAATTTGATATACTATCACCTACACAGTTTGGTTTCAGACAGGGAAAATCGACAGAAGATGCTATTACTGAGTTAAGCTCTTTTGTAACTGAGAAACTTGATCAAAGTAAAAAATGCCTGTCGGTTTTCCTCGATCTGAAAAAAGCCTTTGACACTGTCTCCATCCCTATCCTTGTACACAAGTTAGAAAGGATAGGATTACGGGGTACTCCGCTTGCTATCTTTGTTGACTACTTGTCGGAGAGAATACAAAAAGTAAAACTACATGGGTGCACTAGCGAGGGGGTGGTTGTGTCATGTGGCGTGCCGCAGGGAAGCGTTTTAGGACCTACTTTATTCTTGATATATATCAACGATCTCTGCAGTATGAATATACCAAACGCAAAAATTTTGTCGTACGCCGATGACACCGCCGTGGTCTTCGCTGGTGAATCCTGGGAGGCAGTCAAGTCAAGTGCTGAAATTGGCCTGGCTCGAATCGCTCAGTGGTTGCAACTAAATTTACTTACTCTAAATACCTCTAAAACCAACTACGTCTGTTTTAGTATTTACATAAACTCTCAGCCATGGAACGACTTCAGCCTAAAAATACATGTATGTTCGGGGGATGCTAACGTTAACTCCTGTAACTGTCCAACACTAGAAAAAGTTTCACAAACCAAATACTTAGGGATCATTATAGACCAAATATTATCCTGGTACCCACACTTGGATCATGTCATAGGTAGAATAAGAAAACTTATATGGTTATTTAAAACACTTAGATATGTAATTCCACTAAGATCCAAACAGAGGGACACTTCCAAAAATCTTCTTAACCAAATATAGATTGCGCTAGCGCAATCCATCATTTCCTATGGCATTCCAGTCTGGGGGGGTGCTGCGAAGACCCATTTCCTGGATTTGGAAAGAGCACAACGAACCTTAATTAAGGTCATGTATTTTAAGAAGAGACGTTTCCCTACTGAAGAATTGTATCGCATCAGTGGCCTCCTATCTGTAAGAAAACTATATATAATTATGACTACCCTTAAAACCCATACATCTTTAACTTTTGACCCCCGTTTAACGGAAAAACGCCGTAAAGATATTGTTTTACAGACTCCCTTTACCAGAACTACTTTTGCTAGTAGGCAATTTAATTCACTGTCGGCCTTCCTGTACAATAAAATTAATAAAGAAAAAAAAATATACGACAAAAATATT
Organism: Aproaerema taeniolella; assembly: GCA_949987775.1. NCBI lineage: Eukaryota > Metazoa > Arthropoda > Insecta > Lepidoptera > Gelechiidae > Aproaerema > Aproaerema taeniolella. The sequence goes on along the minus strand of OX465265.1, from coordinate 7,561,180 downwards.
TATGAATGCAAGACACTTTTATTAAAATGGATCAAGCCTAAAACATACGCTGATACTGAGTCCTTGTTAGATCGTATGATATGATTGTTGCAGAATACATCTACAAACTCACATTTACACATTTTATACGACACCTAGTCACATACACACACACAAACACATGCACACACACACACACACACACACACATGCACACACACCCCTACACACACATAAATGCACACACACATACACACTTCATTTTATTTGCTTTTATTTTTTGTTTTTTAAGTTGTGTTAATTTTAAGTTAAGTTAATTTAAACCTATACTATTGTTGTTTGTCATATATATTATGTATGTGTATATGTATATATATATATATATATATATATATATATGTGTGTATATGTATGTATATATATATATATATATATCTTTTATATCTGATTTATCTAGTATCTGCATAATGTTCAATTCAATGTTTTTATTAATGGCTCTCCGCGTAGTCACGATTCCGCCAGTATCACGTAGCAAAGAGGATACACATTAGAGATGATTGGTTTGGTTACGTTTTGATTTATTTAGTTGCATCCAGAGAGATCTGAAAGTAACACAACACAAACACATAAGACGTCACAGGACAACACAACACAGGTTAGAAATGTTAGCGTAACGTAAATATCACAATTTAATATTGTTGTTAGTAATAAAGGTTAGTAACATTTTTAGAAAGTTATGGTCAGGAATAGACAAAAGATAAGACATATTGACAGGGCGGGGGATATGTGAAGGTAAAATGTCAAGTAGAGAAAACGATAATTTTGGGCAAGAGAAGAAAATGTGGTCCAAGTTTCCTTCGTCAATTCCGCACTCACACAGAGAGCTATCTCTGACCCTGATCCTCGCAAGAAAGACTGGGGAGCTGCAGTGGCCGAGTCTAATGCGGCATAATGTCGATGTAGCAGATCTAGAGAAGGTACGATGTTTGAAGAACCAAGGCCTTGGAGGAATTTGTGGTTGAATTTCGCCATAGAATTTACCTTTTGTTATCTTGGACGACTGCCATAAATGGTTCCACAAATTATGGGACCTAGTTCTAGCCAAATTACCCAAGTCTAAGGAATATACGTAAGGATGAGATTCTGAGCTAACATGGACCGCGCACTTAGCTGCCCAGTCTGCTGCTTCATTACCTATTATTCCGGAATGGCTAGGGATCCATGCCAAACCAATTTCAATATTCCTTCGATGGCATTCATAAAGTGCTTTCTTTATTTTCAGGATCAAGGGAAAACGGGTTCTGGAGCGGAAGGGATTGGACTTGATTGCACTTAAGCAACTCTGAGAGTCGGAGAGAATTATGGACTTGTTCAAGCTATGTGAGATAATATATTGTACTGCGTCTAATAAAGCCACTGCCTCCCCGGTGAAAATTGAAGAGATAGGCGGACATTTAAAGCTTAGCGTAATTTGGTACCTCGGGATCCATACTGCTGCTCCAACTGGATCCTGATCAGATATTTTACATGCATCAGTGTAAATAGGTAACCAATTTGGCCAATTTTGATTAAGCAATTGATTAAATTTTTGGTTGGCCCCAGAGGAATTCTTACTTATATCAAAATCTACTATTCGAGGTTGAAATACCAGGGCTTCATATGGAACAAAAAATGGCGGGTTTATGTTTAATTGGAATAAATCGTCCGATATACCAAGAAAGTGAGAAAAAGAATTTAGAAGGCGATATCTATTGTCATTGAACACCAGATCCCGAAGGGTCTCAAGCTTGGGAATCAAGGGGTGATCCTTGAATTGGATAGCTTTATAAAGGTAGCGGTCACAAAGCAGCTGTCTGCGTAGGTGAAGTGGAGCTTCCGAACATTCAACCTGTAATGCATTAATTGCTGTAGATTTCATAGCACCAGTCACTATTCGTAGGCATCTCGACTGAATCTTGGTCCATTTGTCGATCGCATACTTGTTACATGGTTCTAAAACAAAGGACGCATAGTCGAAATGGCTACGAACAATGGCATTATATAATAGTTTGAGAGAGTATTGGTGAGCACCCCATCGAATGCCCGCCACCGCCCGTAAGACATTAACTCCCCTCTTACATTTTTTAGAGATGTAGTCTACGTGAGGGATACCCGTCATCCTCGAATCCAAGAAAACCCCAAGGAATTTAGCTTTATTAAATATAGGGATCTCTTCACCCTTAAATCTAACGTTTGTATTGGGGATAATACGTCTTTTGGTAAACACTACAGCAGAGCTTTTTGAAGGGGATAGGGTAAGCCCATGGTTGTGAAGCCAGTCCCCCATATAATCTAGGGCAGAGTTTAGTCGACTCGATATTTCTTCTATTGAGCTAGACGCAAAGTATATCGTAAGGTCATCCGGATGGCCGCGTATTGTAGTATCTCACAAAAGGGATTGACGACCAATTCTAGGTCATATGTGTACAAACTATATAAGATGGGACTTAGTACCGAGCCCTGAGGAAGTCCACGCCAGACGGTCCTTGGAGGAAGGAGAGATCCCCGAGACCTAATATGAATAGTCCTGGACATGAGCATGTTACAGACGAACCTAGTCAGCCTCACCGGAACGCTCAGCTGGTGCAATTTTTGCCTGAGAGTAGGAAGCAAGACGTTATCGTAAGCTGCACCTATATCCAGAAATACGCCCACCAAAAATTCTTTATTTTTAAAAGCTATGTTTATGTCTGTTGTTAAAATACTGAGGCTATCAAGGGTACTAAATCCCTTTCTGAAGCCAAATTGGGATTTAGCAATAATTTTTTTAGATTCAAGGAACCATTCCAAGCGATTTTTAATCATGATTTCCATGATCTTGCTGAGCACTGAAGAGAGGGCAATCGGTCTATATGATGAAGGATTAAGGCGGTCTTTTCCCGGCTTAAGAACTGGGATGATTAATTGTGTTTTCCAGCTGTCAGGAACAATACCTAGGCAAAACAAATTATTAATAATATTAAGGTAAGTCTGTTTTGATTGTTTGCTGGCATTGACCAGAAAGGAATAAGGGATACCGTCTATTCCAGGCGAAGAGTCGTGTAAACCACTGAGGCTCAATTCTAACTCCTCAAAAGTGAATGGATCGTCGAAGGGGTCTGAAGAGGGAATGATACAAGGAGGGGAAGGGAACCAATTTTGCTGCGGGACTAATGCAGGGGCTAACCTATCCGCAAATGAATCGAGCCAAACTGAAGGGTCGTTTGCTGCAGGGTTTTCAATATTTAGGGAACACCTAAATCTCTTAATTTGTTTCCAGACCAGGGAGGGGGAAGATCTGGGGGAAATAGTCTCACAGAACCCTCTCCATCCCCGAATCTTTTTGTCCGCTAGAACTCGTCTGGCATGGGCGGCAGATTGTTGATATTTTCGGAAATTTTCTTCGGACATATTATTATTGTATGTGCGCTCAGCTTCTCTTCGACTTTTAATTATATTAGAGCACTCACGGTCCCACCAAGGTGTCGAGGGTTTATATTTAACAGAATCTTTTTTAGGGATGCATCTATCACCCGAAGTTATAATGGCAGCTACGAACAGCTCATAGACCTTTAGTATATTATCGTTAGAGGGGGGGGGGGGGAATAGATGTAAGGATAGAGTCTAGAGTAGATGAATACCCGGACCAACCCGCGCCTGAGACTCTGTATTTTATAAGGGGATTGATATCTGGTTGAGCAACAGGCTGAAGTGATAGATTAATTAGAATTGGGAAGTGATTGCTTCCGTGTGTGGAGGATAGGGTGGACCAATCACAAAGCGAATCGAGAGAAGAAGAACAGAAATATAAATCAATAGCGCTTTTAGGATTTTGAGGGGGATATACTCTAAGCGTGGGGGAACCATCATTCAAAATACAGAAATTGAAGTCTTCTACTAATTCGAGTAGACACGAGCCAAACGGGTCTATTCTATGGGAACCCCATGTGGTATGGTGCCCATTAAAATAGCCCATTATAAATACTGGAGGGGGAAGGGAAGAAATAACGTGATATAGATCCAGGATTAACGCAGGGTAAGGATCAGGAATGTACACAGAGAGAAAGGTGATATTGAGGAGTCTCACAGCAATAGCCTGAAAACTATCACTATGAGGGATAGGGACTTGGGAGTAGGGAAGGGAACGTTTAACCAGCAGAGCACAGCCTGCATATCCGTCCGAGCGGTCATCTCGGAGACACGAGAAGCCAGGCACCCGAAATCGAGAACCCGGAACTAGCCATGTCTCCGATACCGCGAACAAGATAGGGTTATATCTATTAATAAAATAAATGATTTCGTGTTTCTTGGGGCGAATGCTTCTAGCATTCCACTTAATTATCAGGGAGGGAGCCATCGTTGAGGTTGATCATAGATACTAATCGTTTTAACTTAATTGCTGCGTTGGACGGTATGGCTTCAGAGAATCGACTGAAGAAGTTTTCCATGAACATAATGCCAATTTCGATGAGGTTATCATTCGGGGAGGATTCTGAAACAAAGGAGGGGAAAGGAGAGAGGGGTTCACTGTTTTGAGATAGGGCAAAGCCGTTTGGAAGGGATGAAGAAGGTTCTCTAACAATATTACTGTGGGCAGCCTGATCATAACCATTGGAGCTGGAGATTCTAGGGCGACGAGAAAGAGTGACAGTTTTTCTGTATGACGATGATGGCGTGGATGGAGGGAGTACCTGTGATGAAGTGGATTGAGGTTGGGATTGAGTAATATTAATCGGGGCTGCAGCGACCTCAGCAAAAGATTTTCTTGATGCTGAAAATCGAGCTGAGGCCTCCTGGAAGGAGATATTTTCCTGAGACATAACAGTTTTAATATTTTTTTGCCTAATATGCTCTTGGCAAATCGAGTGGATGGCAAAGTGATTGTCACTACATAATAAACAGGTCCCTTTTATTGTCAAGACATCACAGCTATCACCTTCATGAGGCTGGGCGCATTTGTAGCAGCGAGCTTGAGAGCGGCACTGAGCTCGGACATGTCCAAAACGACAGCACTTTAGGCATTGGATCGTAGGAAGCTGATAGACTTCAACAGGAATTGATGAGTTGTAGGAGTAAACCTTTTCTGGTAGGCACTGGCCTTTAAAAGTTAAAACAACTGAGTTTGTGGGGATCCATTCAGTGGTTAATGATCGCCTATTTTTCCTATTAAGGCGTCTAGCTTTCAGGACAATACCACAGCCATTTGGTACCTCTAGGGACTCAACTAATTCCTCCATAGACACGTCGGAAGGAATTCCTCTGATTAAAACCATTCTGGAGAAGTTGAAAGTAGGGATAACGGCGGTGAGATTGTTAGAGGCAAGGATAGGGTTCTTGAGGAAAGAATTAGCTGAACTTGCATTTACGAATTCAACTGAAATTCTGTTTCTACCAATCTTTTTAATTCCACCCCGAGAGATGCCTGACACTTTCCCGTCTTTAATGAGAATTTTTCCAACAGTGATTGCTCGGATTGAGACGGGCGATGATGGGTCAGAGACAACTTTCGAAATGTGGATGACTAAAGGACCTTGATCCGTATCCGAGTATTCTTTAGTGTTGTTTAATAGAATCGGGTGGGTATAGATGTTCTGTACCGATACTGTATTCAGATTTGATTCCAGGGATGTTTTTTTATTTTTGTTATTCAACAAGCCATCCGATTCTATCAAACGTCGCTTTACGGCCTGAACCCGGGAAGTGATCTCCATAGGTTCCTCCTCATTGTCAGGTGGACCTCTATCAGGGGGATCACAGTCCCCCTCCATACTTTTTGATAAAACTGTTACTGCTTGATAAGTTAACCTTACTGTTTATGTAAATAAATACTTACATATAATATTAAAATACTGGGGTTTTATTCAAACCTTCACCACATTAACTAAGAAACTCTCGTTTTTGCACTAAAATCTTAAGTTTGACGGGAATTGGACCCGGATTTTAAGTTTTAAATCAATCAATCCCACTTACACGTGTATTCACTATTACTCGCGAAAACGGAATCCTGCATAATGTTTGTGATTCTCTTTCTTTTGTTTTAATAATATTTTTAAACACTACATTGTATTGTACACCATACAGCCTACCTATGTAAGTTCCAATGGAAGAGCGGGGCCTCCAAACACAGGCTATGTTCGCTTAAATGGAGACCCAACCCACCAATTTTAAGGCTTTAGTGTTACGAAATAAACATTTTCATTTTTCATTTTCATTTTCACTTTATAAAAAAAATTAACATTTTGATATGTTTTCTATAAGTACGTACTGTACTTATGTTTGATACATTTTTACGAATAAACGTTTTCTGTTTAAAAAAAAAAAATTAGTATTCAATGTTTGTAAAAATACCTAACTGCTGTTGTAAATAAAACAAAAGCGATTTAAAACAAACTGTGTATTATAATATGTTCAGTTTTGTTCAAGATTTTTTTTATAATTAACAATACAATTATGTTCAGCGATAAATTTACAATGGAGATCGCCGAAACACAAAAAAAGAAGACGAGATTTAAAATGAAAAAAAGAATTTAATTAAACAAAAATGGTAACAAAAATTCGACACAGACCAGAATAATAAAGTATAAAATTAGCACAATTAAATTCTTAGGTGTAAACAGAAACTTAACAAATTTGAAGATCTAACATTTAAAACAGTTTTTAACGTACGGATATTTTTGTTTGGAAATGAAGTGTTGGATATTTTTGAACGGTTACAATACCATACATAAAATTTAAACACGAGGCCTAACTATAAATTATTATCTGTTGCAAATAGGAAAAAAATAATTCGACGTCGAATATAATACCCCACCTACTTGACAGATAAAACTATTGCTGATACAATTGGCTTTTTGTCAAAAATAAATTAGGTAAATTTAAGGTAATGGAACTAAAACTTAGCTACTGGTCTTCTTGAGGCCGCTGGTAAAACCGCTATGGAATAGTGGCTGGAACAGGTGGTTCGGGATGCTCGCAAACTGGGTTCTCGTCTGTCAGTACACTCCGCGTAATACTGCTGCCCAGCCTTTCTTTATGTCATAGTTAAAAACACTGCAACTACAAAAATTCCAAATTGGACTAGGATACCTAAAAGATCACAATACCCGAAAGAGCACCAAAAGGAAGAAAAATTAAAATATATGAGTATTTTTAGAATAGTAAGGATGTCTAGCTAGTGTAACCTATACAAGAAGGATATTCTCCCCTTGCAGGTCGTGAAGTAATCCCCCCAGGTCAAATGATAACCAGATTTGATTTAAACCATAAGACCCAGGATTCTCGTAACTGTTGCAAGAACAAGAACAAGGTGAAAAACTTACATTTTGATAATAAAATTGATATTTCCACTTTTTTAAAAGGTTATGTCCTTTTTTAAAAAATAGTTGTTGATTGTCTTATTAAATATTTCACATAATTGCTTTAAACCAGTCTTCTACGCACAATAAATGATCATATCTCCACAAAATTTTTCGTCGAATGGCCTGACAACTTCAATCCCAAACAAAATGCAAAAATCAAGCAAGTTCTAAAATTTTGAAATATATTGAATTAAAAAGAAAACTAGACCGGAAAGAATAAGAGAACATAAAAAAGATCGCAAGCAGAAATGCTGTAACTTGCAATAAGTACTATCACAGAAAAAAGTGAACAATAAAGTATGCTAAACTACTCGTACTTAAAAATATACACAGTCAATCTTCATAAGTAAATGTTCTTAATGGGGATAAGCAGAGCATTCAGTAGGTACTAACATAAGTGCTCACAGAACCATTTACCTCGATAGTTAAGAAATAAGTATTATGAGCATTTTACATGTCATGTTTTTGATTTCTATTTTCCCAGTCAGCCCAATAACTATGGCGTGATTTGAATTTATTTGTAAAACAACGCCAAGGCCTTTTAATACTCCAAACACCTTTCTATGTAGTTTATGGACTTCACGTGCATTTATTAAATTTTTCTTCAGGACTGTCCATGTCAGCCTGCGAAATCAGGGTCATCAGGCTAGGTTGGGTAGCCTGAATACTCTGAAAATAGTCAAAAATTTGGATATTAGTACACATACCTAGTTATTTTATTTATATGAAGGCAATTTAAATATGAAGTTAATTATAAGCAACTAGCTTTCCGCCCGCGTGGGATACAGGTTGTATCGTGCCCAACTGTGGGATAAATGTAGCCTATGTCCTTTCCCAGTCTCTAATCTATCTTTGTACCAAATTTCATCAAAATCGTTTCAATAGTTTTAGCGTGAAAGACGGACAGACAGACAGACAGACAGAGTTGCTTTCGCATTTATAATATTAGTAAGGATAAAGAATTACACAGATAAGCAAATCTTATTTTTAACAAAACATTTTTTACTTGATAGTGAATGCTATGAAATCGAATCCACATCCTCATAACTTCTGGCGCATTCAGTGCCTGAGTTGTTTAAGTTATTGATGTAGACATTGGTACAACATTTCTGGTAACTACCTTGTGCCAGAAAGTGCAAGACTGTAAGAAACTGAAAGCATAAAAACTCATTGTAACAAGATCTTACCACAATTTTTGTTCAATAATGATAATGAGTCTCCAATGCCTCTGTATCTTGTGAAAGTAAAGGCAACAATCTGTATTTTAAATTATACCAATTATACATACTTACTTTGAATTCCACGGGAATGGCTAAAATCTTGGTGGTCGGTGGATAATGTGTTTACAAATTATCCAACAAAGCAACTTTTAAATAATATATTTTTTTTAATTGGGATCTTGAAAAGTATTAGAAAAATCCCTTATCTCCATGTTGGAAGACATTGTCTCCAGTCCTTGTTTTGCTCTTGCTTTATTTCTCACTCAAATTGCTACGTAACACTGCATTAAAGCTAGATTATAGCACAAAACGTTTATTTACAAGTGTAAGTCGAATGCTCAGAAGTAATCGTGAACTTTTCGAATGTCAAATTTGACATTCGGATCGAGTCGAACGCTGTAGAATACAGTGAGTTGAAGGCATTCGAAAACGGATCGAATTTCGATCTCGATAGTCGAACGCTCCTGAATACCCCTGCTGGACTGTACTGTTACCTTCTGTTTCGTGGTTTTGATTTTTTGGATATTTACTGACGACTTGGCTTTGCTACCTGGACTTTACCTTCTGTTTTCCGTTTTCGTGGTTTTGATTATTTGGATATTTACTGACGACTTGGCTTTGCTACCTGGACTGTACTGTTACCTTCTGTTTCGTAGTTTTGATTATATGGATTGATATATACTGACGACTTGGCTTTGCTTCCTGGACTTTAGAACTTTCGCAATACACTGGATTCTGACACTACGGATACCGCTCAGTTCGTTAGAGCTGATTCTACCAACTTGCCTGAAGTGACAACCAACCAAACTCGGAAATAAACAACCAAATACAAAATGAAATGGTTTTGTTTTTTTTCTTAATTGACATGACAGTTTGGCAAAGGAATACGATTCCATATAATGCCGTACTTAGGATTTGTTTACCGTACTGAGAATCTTTTAATTATTATATTTCTATTTCAAAAGATAGATTTTTTGAATATTTTTTTTAATAAACGGAACCTTTATTCCTTTAAGTTAAATAATAAATCAAACGAAATAAAAAATGTTTTTTCATTACTCATACTCAGAAAGTAGGTCTGAAGTTGCCTACGGAGCGGCTTGAAAGTAATACTTTTCAGGCCTATGGAGAATCGCTTTAAACTGACAGCTGTCAAAATAAGTATTAAAAAAACATGTTCCAACTTCCTATACAGCCACTATATTACAGAGCGATGTAAAATTGAAATAACAAAAGTATTCATTAAAGAATACTTTTTTAATGACTTTATAATAATTTTACTTTTAGCTATTTATTTAAAATAACATAGATTTTGGCAAAATATTTACCATTTTTTTCAATGATGAAAATGAAAAATAATGGCTGAATATCTAGCCCACAGAAAAAAAACATATTAGGCGGGAAAGTGGCATTCCGATCTTCATTTGTTTTTTCGAGTTGTAGCGTTTTGTGTCTTTCGCATAGCAGCAATGAGTTCAGCTTATTCATGTTTTTATTTTTACTTTCTTTGTATTCGTAATGAAAAACACAGTGTTTACCTCGGGTGGAAGACTTATTTAGTCCCTCGAACTATTAGCTCCCTCGCTATGCTCGGTCGCCAAACCCCATCTCGGGGCTTAAATAAGTTGCTTTCACCCCTAAAGTAACAATGTACTATTACAATGTCATACATAGCCCATTATTTTCAGCAGGGTTCGTAACTCTTATCCCTAAGACGCCGACCTACCTCGCCGATGAAACCCCTGGCCTCACTATCTCAACTCCCTGCAGTTTCCACAGCAAAGGGAATAAAATGATCTGCGATGTTTGTGAAATACATCATCAAACACATCAATTACTTAGTTTTCTAACCGAAGTTGTAAATTTAACGCTTGAGTACCATATATTTTTACAGCGACCTGGTAGTCTTTCATCACAGTTTTTTTTCAGGAATCGTAATAATACCCTAGTTTGTTTTACCTTTTCAAAAAGCTAAAGAACTGTAGATATTTTAGATACATTTGTAGCACATCTGTAATAGAATTTTGTAAAGAAAAAAATCATATTGACGATTTATTAAAAAAAATACCAATCAATCATCTTCTACGATTCAGTCGGTGCAATCACTTGCAATTTTAGTGATTAGATTAATAAAACGATAAATTTGCTACAAAAAATATCAAAAACAAATAAATTAGAGGCGCACAACACAAAAACAGAGGACAATAGACACAAAATCGGCATTTTTTGTTAAAACTTCAAAGTCCAATAACTTGAGAACGGTTCAGTTTGGGGTAGTGTTTCATAGACGAATCAGTCAGAATCAGAAGCAATGCAAACTACACGTCCTTAACGGATCAAGGTTGACTTTTCCTGTAACCCTGTATAATAAGATTTATTTTATGATTGCAGATGCCTGAGGTGCCATATCAACGAAATCCTTATCCTCCTTTTCAATATATCGCTAGGCCTCCTGAGTATGCTCAATACCCGCCACAATATCCACCGCAATATCCACCGCAATATCCACCACAATATCCACCACAGAATTCATACGAACGTGAATATTCCTACGTGGCACCCCCGTACCAAGGAGAACCTCCGTACCTCTGCCTACCCTGTTCCGCTTGCCCTGTAGATATAAACATTTCTCAGAACCTCGGAAGATCAAAAACTGATAATGACACGTTGTCTGTAAGTTGTTAAAGTCATTTTTGTGCTAAGACATGGTGTCAGGGACAGCTTAGCAAATACTTGAATGGTGAAATCTACTGTGATCAGCTACTAGTAATATTTTTTTCCCGGAAACATTAAGTTAAAGAGTTTAACCACAGATCACAGAAACTAAAGGGTTTAACCTACTTTGGTGCTACGCTATGTACTACGCGCGCCCCGCGCGTGGTCCTTCTGCGCCTTGCCGCTGTCTGAATTGTTGGTTTTCGTGTTTTACGCTGTTATACTTATTTTTTATAACAAAATGTGGTGTGTTCTAATAAATGACTTAATTTTAAAGCAGAGTCAGTATACAGGGCTTTAGGTATCTCTCTTTTAACCTCTCGGGTGGTTAATCAGTCCATGAAACTGAACAACTTCCCCAAGGAACATAGGTCAAAATACGAAAAAAAGTTTTGATCTCCCATACAAAATGCGCTATATGCTGATGAAGTTTGTATGGGAACTCAAATTTTTTTAAGTGTTCCAACCTATGTTTGTTGTTCAGTTTCATGGGCTGATTAACCACCCGAGAGGTTGAAAGATAAATACATAAAGCCCTGTATAAAAAAACTGTAAAATAATATCTTGAGTAAAATTTTACTGGATGATCATTTATAATTATGATCTGAATTCAGGGTTTCAGTTTTTACTATGCCACCCCACCTTACACTCTGTATTTTTATGCTTGAAAGAAATTATATTATCATAAAGTGCATGCATATGAACTTCCTGAAAATTATGATCAACTTAAAACAAGGTTTTCTCTAATTTGTGTGTTGCTACCTATTAGTTTTAATATTTTCCAAAAGTTGAAATGTAACATCAATACAATTTGAATTTCTTTTAATTGCAATGCTAAAATAGCGCAATAACCAAAAAGATTTCTTAATTCATATGATGCAGCAAAACGATCTGAGACAAGGATGGAGTCAACAACAGCAACAACAACAACAAGGATGGGGTCAACAACAACAGCAACAACAACAAGGATGGAATCAACAACAACAGCAACAACAACAGCAACAAGGATGGAATGAACAGCAGCAAATGCAACAACAGCAACAAGGGTGGGATGAACAGCAGCAAATGCAACAACAGCAACAAGGATGGGATGAACAGCAGCAAATGCAACAACAGCAACAAGGATGGGATGAACAGCAGCAAATGCAACAACAGCAACAAGGATGGGATCAACAGCAGCAAATGCAACAACAGCAACAAGGATGGGATGAACAGCAGCAAATGCAACAACAGCAACAAGGATGGGATGAACAGCAGCAAATGCAACAACAAGCAGATTGGGCCCAGCAACAACAAATGCAACAACAAGAATGGGGACAACAAGAGCAGATGCAACAACAACAACAATATCAACAGGAACAATATCAATATGAAGAAGTAAGAAATTTAGATAATTGCATAACTTTCTCTGAGACACCAATATGAAATTTCCCAAATATTAGAATTTTCAGCTATAATAACGTGATTACGCAAGTGAGGAAATAATTTAATTTTAATTTTATTGGGGAAAAAAATTTGGATGTAAACGCACTGTATTATTTTTAAAATAAAAATCTGCAATTATTTTACTGTAAACTCGAGAGAAGTGAAATGGCCATCTTTGTTTCTCTTTCGCACCATGACTTTTGTGAAAGAAGTAAAATACTAATACAACTTTTCGTTCGCGATTATGTTCCCGGGTAGCCTATCTAACTCTCCAGGAAAAACATCAAACAAACACACTTTAACAATAATGATATTGGTAAGGATTTAAAAAAGTTCGAAGCTACGCTACAAGCACAGTTTTGTTTTTTACTTGTATGTCAATAGACGTTTGTATTTTAGATGCCAGAATCTCCTGCACCATCTTATCCGGACGGCCCTCCAGCAACTCCACAGACCCCAAATCTAGGAAACTCAAGTAACCCACAAAATCCAAACAGTACTTCACAAAAAAAATCAACTCATTTCCCTGTGCCTGTTGCTGCACAGAATTATTCCCAATTCAAAAGGCCTCAAGCTTTGTCTGGAAAACCAGAGTACGTAACCAAAAAATCAAAACCACACAACAATCAGCAGCACCGACCGCCGTCAAAGCAATATCCACCTAGTTCGCCACGGTTTCCACCTAGAAACTCGTATTATCAAAATCAGTATGGCCCTCAACAAAATCAAGATATACCGAGATGTCCCCCCGTTTTACCTCCAGGCTACGGTCAATGTCCACCGTGCCCACGATGCATACATGTACAACAAAGATGGACAAAGTTGCGTGAAGGAAAATCAGAAGATCTGCCCTCAAAATCTAAGCAAGCCTGTCCTGTATGCGATGTAATGGCAAGAATGACAGAAATCCAAAACAAAGTAAGTTTCACAGGCTACATTTTTAAGGTGATTAATCCTGGCACGGTTATAGGCCATAATACATCCCTAGATGATAAACAATCAGTTTAATATTTTTACGCCGAAAAGTTGACTAAGAATCATTGTGCAAAATGGGTAATTAGAAAACCTCCTCATCCCACTTGTAAAGGTCCTGAGATCTAAATACTTATTTCTACGTCCAAATAATACCAACGCGTCATCGTTTTTTCTGAGAAACGCTTCCAGCCTCCTTGTGTCGATGCGACACGCTTTAAAGGCTAATTATATCACGAAACCTTCTCAAGGGTAGAAACAACTTTGATAACATTTATTGTGCGAGTTTTAATGGATACCGCTTTTACTATCTTATCATGTTGGGTACAGTCAAGTATAAAAATGTGTATCTCACCAATCATCTCAATTCCATATAATGATCTAAAAAATAATGAAATCCTAACATTAATTACATAGATATATCAAAAATGTATTTTATTTTATTTTATTAAGAAAGCCAACAGCAATACAAATTTCTTTAACATAGCTTTCATGGAAACTAAAACATATGCCAATGAAAGGTTTCTCTATACAATCAATACATACATATACGAGTATGGTACTAGAAATAGGAGATAATTATTAGTGCGGAGACAACTATCATACCTAGACCAACAATAGCTTGTACAGGGCTTTAGATAAGTCTCTTTCAACCTCTCGGGTGGTTAATCAGTCCATGAAACTGAACAACTTCCCCAAGAAACATAGGTCAAAAGACGAAAAAAAAAATATAACCACCCGAGAGGTTGAAAGAGAGATACCTAAAGCCCTGTATATGTCGCGAGAAAATAATAAGAATCGTAAGTTGATCAATTTTTGAGGTAGTTTATCAATTATCGGAAAATCATACACGGCAGTTGAAATGTATTATTTAACGCAATAAATTTTAGCCAAATGATCAACTTACGCAGTCTGGCTGTAAGTTTATCAACTAACGATTTTACCAGACGTCAAATCATACACGAATGGACCAATCGCTGCTCAGTGTACATTTTACGTTAAACTAACATCCGTAATACACTGTTCTCTGATTGACTGATGCGACAACCGCTTATGCAACCAACCACAGTCGAGTCATTTCTGGTACTTCACCGGCTCGCTACGCTCGCTCGGCTCGTGCGTTGGGGGTCGCAACTCTAACCTAAATTAACCCAACTAACCCTTATCGGGTTGGTTGGGTTCGGCTACTAACAAACCTAATTGTTGCAGTTCCAAGTGAGACATTTAACCAGTCAGGGTATAGCTCGCGTTTTCAACCAATCGGCGTATATCTCGCGTTCGTCGGATCATTTTACCACGAGTCGTCATAAGTTGATCAATTACCGGAAATTTATACTTAAAATAATACATTTCAATTGCTATAGATTTTCCGATAGTTGATAATTTTTGGTGATTTTATCAATCCTTTAGGTGCATGTTAAATTACATCACACTTAATTAACAGCACGTTAAATTACAATCGTGTAACAGCTATTGCTCAGAGTGTAACAGGCAAGCGGGGTCACAGCGGGGCGGGTTCCCTACTTGAAACCGAATGACGTTTGACCAAACATCAAATGCCCGAACACGTTTGCTCAATTGTTTACGAGACCTAAGAATCATAAGCTCTATGGCTTACAACACCGATGAATATCGAAAAACGTATCCTCTAACGATCAATACATGTAAACACGAGATCTCGAAACATCGTCTGATGGAGTTAAGTTTTAAGCATTATACTATTATTTTAATTTATAAATAGGACAAAAAGGAAACTAAAACTATGTAACTGTTTATTTATCTTCTGTTCTGGACCGAGAAAGAAAAAAAGTATAGAATGAGCTAGCTCATCCTAGGCAAGCTTTAAGTCAGTCAATGGACTTGAGGGTTATGGTGTATTATACGTATGGGCGAAAAGCTAACAACCTTTGTCTACTGTACACATTTTATTTTTTATAAGCTTTTATTTAACTTGCGATGTATGTATGTACGAGACACGAGTATGTACTATGTAACTATGTATGTTCTGGTGGAACCTTGAAACTCAATTTTGAAGCACATATCTTCAAGCGATTGAGCTGAAATTTTGTATACACGTTTAGTTTGGATGACTATGCAAGGTAGATTCAGGTTAGCAATAAAACCATAGTACTATTTTATGACATTTTAATGAAAATTGCTTAGCAAAATTTCTTGTGCCGATGAGCAAAATAATAGCGAATACAGAATATTAATTAACTTATTAAATATGAAAAATTATACATTACAAAAAAATGTAATCAGCACTCAAAATAATGTGATTTCTTGAAAATGTTAAACAAAACCAAAACTTTTCTGTGATTAAGATTAGATAAATATTACAATTTTGTGTGATTTGCAATTCCTCTTAAAAAATCAAGTAAGGGCATTTTCTGCTTAGACTCGCATAGCCTTTTAAGGGAATCATTGTGCTGCCTCATTTTCTTTTTAGGAGGCGTTTTTTCTATGGCAGCATTCGCTTTTTCTATTATATGTTTTGTATTTATTTGCTCCTCGATCAATTTCGAAATAGTTTCATACAACCCAATTTTTTTGTTGTCTAACAGGGCATTCCATCGCCGATGCCATCCTTCTACATTGTTTTGTGTACGTGATAATCCTACACTGTTTATGTCCTGAATTGACCAAAGCGTTGGTGGAAATATAGGCTGACGTGTACGCATAATTGTGATACTGGTTTCGGTTGACTTTTGTGCACTCAATGTTCCTGTGATATAGTATCTCTCAAACCATGGTACAATTACCGTTTCAGCTTCTGGTGGTAGTACATGTTCCTTAACTACTTGATACGCTTCTGGGATTTCCGTAGGAGACAAGAACGCCAAAGCAACCAGATGACGTAATTTTAACGCAAAATTGCTGTCCTCGTACTTAGAAGAGAGACCACTCTCTTGGATTTTTCTCCACAAGGATTGTCCGAAGTGAAAAAAGCAACCTTTGTTGATTGAATCCGGAAACTCAATTTTGATTGCATTTAATGCTGCAAGCTCAAAATCTGTAATAATATATTGAGGTTCCAAAAATATATTTGATTCAGCGGCATACTCCTTTAGTTGTCGAAAAAAATTAAGGTAGCATTCCTCAGTTTTTCTTGTAAGAAAACCATAAGCCAAAGGCACAATTTTTTGACAATCTCCCACTCATATGATGCCATGAATGGAATATAACTGCAAAAATAATAGTGGGCAGCACTGGAATGTTCCGTCCATTATCCATATTTCGGACACACTCAATATTTCTAAATTTTTTTTTGTAGTGAACAAGAGTAAACGTTCATTACCGTTAAACTGGTAATCTCTCACAAGAAATATTTCTCCTTCCACATTGCGCAACTCCTCGGGTACTTCTATTTCTTCCAATTTAGTGGGTTCTTTTGGTTTACCAATCTTTTTAGCGCGTCTTATAATTTGCCTTAAGGCATTTTTGTTAGGTAAAGAACACGCACTTGTGCTAGGCACAGCAGCCAAATTTTTGTTGATTATTTGTGCTGGCCGCGATGTAAAATGTATTGTTGCATCTCGTTTTAAATTATTTTTTAATTTCACTATATCCTTCACATCAGGATCAGGCGCATGACAATGATCACCCATTTCTTTTATCAAGCAGTGCATAGGTACCGTTTCCATCTGGTGACTCACTTATTAATGTACTATCACAATATTTTTCTTTTTTTCGAGCACAGCACCAATAGTGTTTTTCACCAACTTGTTTAGTTATGACCATTACATGTCCATTTATGATTAAAATATCTTTGTTTTTTTGTGACTTTAGAGCTTGAATATAGACTTTTGACATTTTTACAAAAAATACTGCGACTAAATGATAATCACGACCACACGGTTCATTCACTAATGAAAATTGCTCATCGTACATAGCCAACTTCACTAATAATTTTCTTAATGTGGGTAGTTCAAGTAAAGGTGCCATATTCACGACATACTTACGTTAGTAAGAAACATACACGAAAATTATACTGCATCCTGCTCATTCACGCATGACTTTTTAACTTTATTTCACTTTTGACAGTTGCTATAAAACGTAACTGAATACGTTTTCGTGAAAATTAACTTTAAAATACGTGATGAAAGAAATATATAAACTACTTAATCTTATTCATCCACCCTATTTATTACCCGTTAAAGACATTAAAAAGGTTTAAGTGTATTAGTTTTAAAAAAAAAATCCTGTGCATAAAAGTTACGTTCTATCGTATCTAGTGGTGGGATTGAATATATTCGCCGCCAATGGTAGAATTATTATGGTGTAATGGTAGAATCATTACTTTGTACCAAATTACTTGGGACACATACAACTATACCCAGACCTGAAAATTAATGGATGCTTTTCAAAAAAATATTTGGCTAACCGAGAATCGAATGCAGGAAAATTGAGAGTTCAAAATCATCAGGTTTGCAATTTCATGCAAATAGCAGCCTATATTCCCCCACACTTTTATCTGTTTAGTACAATAACAACAAAGGATTGCCACAAAACGATAAAGTGGAATCGCGTCGGCGATTGAATACACTGTCGAATAATAAAAAACTTGGACTATATGAAACTAAAGATCAACAATTATATAGTTTTAATTCACAGTACACAGTTTACTCTTGAAAGTAAACTTACCTTAAGGTACATATGGTAGCTGAATGTACGAGTAGGTACGCAACTTTTTAAATTTTAAAATAAACTGACAAATATATTATAGCTTCCTTTTTTTCCTATTTATAAATTAAAATAATAGTATAATGCTTAAAACTTAACTCCATCAGACGATGTTTCGAGCAGGGCTTGAAAACGGTTAAGGTATAACGGTATGATACAGGTATAAAATTTCAATACCGTATCAATTTAAAGGTACAGTCAAAACGGTTAGGAATTACGGTTACGCTACCGTTTTATACCGATACCTTAACCGATATCTTTATAATTTTACAATAAAATAATACCTTTATTTTTATCGCTACCGTAACCGAAATAATTTCGGTATACCGAAAAAACGCCAGCGCGATGTTGCCGGCAGCGGTGGGGTTTAAAGAAAACCTTTATTTATTAATTTATGTACCACAAAAAATAACGGTACCGTTACTTAGCGGTACCAAATAATTTCGCTACCGAAATTTTTAGCTACCGGAAAAAAACGGTACCGTTATTTATGGGTACCTAAAATTTAAAGGTATGACGTCATACCGCTAACCGTTTTAACCGATATTTTTTCGGTTATTCAAGCCCTGGTTTCGAGATATCGTGTTTACATGTATTGATCGTTAGAGGATACGTTTTTCGAGATTTTGATGCATCGGTGTTGTAAGCCATAGAGCTTATGATTCTTAGGTCTCGTAAACAATTGAGCAAACGTGTTCGGGCATTTGATGTTTGGTCAAACGTCATTCGGTTTCAAGTAGGGAACCCGATTCCATCTATCAGCTGGTGAAGAGTTATCCTTCATTTTCTGGACACCCGTATATATGTTATTGACGAAAATTTGCTGACATATTTATGACTGTTTGTATGTATACATTTATAAAAACCGTTTTTAGTAACATATTATAGTTATAAAAAGATTATTTGAATATATATTTATACACTTGACTGTACACTCGGCAAAGGAGTTCGGTTTGCAGGCCATACTAACGTATATCTTGTGTGTGTGTGTGTGTGAAAGCAATCGTCTGCATTCCATCTCGAAGCTGTTCTAAAAACTCTCGATAGATGGCGCTAGTAACACATATCTGGACAAAACAAATAACCAGGGTCATGAGTTTGACCATCACCAATCTGAGTCATTTATCATTTGGCTGTTTTAATTTATTTATACTGTAATAATATTATCAATTTACTTTAGAATTTCAATACTCAAAACAAGAAGCAACAGAAAAATGAATAAATAATAATGTTCCTACCCTATGTACACTGAGGATCGATCGCACGACCACTTGCTTACAAAACTAAGCACTTATCCACTGGACCACGCAATCAATGTTACACGCGCTGAAATTTTGTATTGCTAGGTGTTTATACATTTTAGCATGTTAAATTTTACGCTGAGTTTTATTCTACCCTCCATCTACCCTCTTTTTTACTACTTGTTCCTTTTACTAGTTTAACTTAAAACTGCCATTCACTACGCCAAGCTTCGGTCGTTTGATTCTATTTTTCCACTTTTCTTAATTTTTTATTGATTTTCAACTCAATAATGGGCAGGCATCTGAAAATATTGAAAAAAGCGGAAATAATTGTCCTGTATGAACAAAATATTTCTATTAGTGAAATTGCAAGGCGTTTAATGATATCGGTAAGTTAGAAATTTTAAAATAAGAAGATGAATAAAATTTCTATTTATTTTTGACATGATTTCTCATTAAGTATAATTTTTATTTACAGCGAAGGCCTGTGCAATTATGGGTCCACAGATACGCCGAGTCAGAAGGCATCGAAGAACGTCATCCTGACCCAAGGATGACGTTCTTCGATCATCCTACAAATGCATCACCACGTCACCTGAATATAGTTGCTGCTCATGCTGATGACCCGTTCCTTAGCACCCGTTTTACAGCAACAAGACATGGCGTGTCTTTACAAACAGTGCGGAATCATTTGCATGCTGCTGGGTAGAGATGTCGCAGGCCAGCCGAGAAGATCGAATTGACTCACCAACATCGGCTAAATAGGGTGCGCTTTGCTCGTCAATACCTGGACTGTGATTGGTGTAATAACGTTGTTATTTTTAGAGACGAAAAAACTTTTAAATTAGATAAAGATGGAAGAAAAATATTGTGGAGAAAAAGTGGTGAACGTTATAATGAAAATAATATTCTACCGTGCGTGCAGGGCTAGTGGTCGCGTTACTTTGGGTTATTGGGGGTGGATGTCGTCGATGAGTCCTGGTGAATTAGTGGAAGTTGGAGCCCAAAATACCAAAGACGGATACTTGGAGATTCTACGAGATATTATGCTGCCAACTGTGCGGGTCACATATCCAGACTCGCACATATACTTTGTGAACGATAACTGCTCTGTGCACCGCGGACAAATCGTCCAAGATTGGCTAAACACCCAAGATTCGTTGACTGTTATTGAGTGGCCTTCTAAAAGCTTAATCCTATAGAACATGATTCTTAACTGGGATCCATCTGAAGTGAGATCTAGAAATAATTTGCATGATGTTGTTACTTCGACCTGGGAGTCAATTCGTGGCAATGACCTTTGCTTGAATATGGTTAGCGGTATGAGGAGCACTGCAGATTACAAAAGGTTTTAGATAGTGACGGAGCACCGACGCGTTACTAATAAAATAACATTTCATTACTTTTACCTTTTGAATGCATTGAGCTCGGAAACGTTTCAATGATACATTTTTTACACATCTTAGTGCACTATCTTACTTACCTATTTTAAATTGAAGGATAACAATTTAAATACTTAACAGGTTAGAGATAATTTCAAATATGTAAATGATGTTATTGTTATGATGTTAGAATTTATTAAAAGTTCTAACTCTATTAACAAGTTGATTCATATCACTTTTTGGAATTGAAGGGGCGCTAAAGGGCGAAATCTACTTTTCCTTATTAAGTATTGAAAAATATACTTTATTTTGTCAAGGGAAAAAACACCTACTGAAATAATATAGCCTTAAATAGATAATATGAAATATGGTTGTAACCTATAATGTGAATAAATTTTATTTGGGAATTTTTCCTGTTTTATTTTGTTTTATTCCTTTTTCATTTACTCTTAAATTATACAATACAATACAATATACTTTATTTGCACACAAGGACATACAGCATAATCAACAGAACATAAAACATAGTGTACAACAAGGCGGCCTTATACAAAAAGGATATTATATAATGAATTTGTCTATAAAAAAAAGGATAAAAGCGAGAATCGAACCGATGACCCACGGTTTATCAATCCAATGCTTTCTGAGAGAACTGGGTACCTACCACGATCGTTTAAAAGCATTTCTGTTTAGGATCCAACTTTGAACTGCTTCGCAATTGGAATTTTTTTTTAAATGGTACCATGATGGCGATGCTTTTGAACTGCTCGGTTGTCTATGGTCCATTTTAAATGTCTACATAAATTGTCGCTGGTCTGCCTTTGAATCGCAACAGCGCCAAAATTGAATCGCTTATAAGTCATCATGGTACTAATTAGCGTTGCAGACTTGTTTAGGTCCTAAATTGGATCGCGCTAAGCGATCATGGTAAACCTCCTGTTTAGTTGTTAAACCAGTAACCGAATTTTAGTCTCTCTTTTAACGAAAATTACTAACAAAATAAATATGTAGGTATGTGTATGTATGTAACATTGATATGACGTGTATTCAAGACACAGCACACAGAGATCAAAGTTACGTTGGTGTGTGTTAACTACGCAAGCTTGATACAATTTGCCTTTTGTATCTTAATAAGGGGCGTGTTGTATTTCTATAAAAGTTATAAATCTTGTTAACCTTACATTACAGAATATGATGTGGAAAGATTTGATGACGAAGACTTTGGTTACCGAAGTAAGAAGGAGGTTCAAAGCAAGGTTGGTAAATATACAAGCTCAAACTCCGCTAAAATGATTCATTCTTAGCTTAGAAACGTAACTACCTTAGGCTGTTAAAACAAACTCCCTTAAGACTTGTCTTGTGGTACTACTTTTGGAAAAAAAAGCCCTACGGTGAATTTCCCCGTGTGGTGATCGGTTGAGAATAACACCACCCCATCTCTTTCCGTGGGTGTCGTAAGAGGCGACTAAGGAAACACAAATGAGACCTGCCTCTTAGTAATCCATCCCAGGCAACGACACTTCATTTTTTTCTGAATCTGAGGTGTCTTCCTATGGTCTCATGCGGTGTGGTAGGTTCTGTAAAGGGCCGTCTGGTTCGCGACCACCCTCCTACCGAAGACCGACGCCAAACAGCTTGCTGTGTTCCGTCGGTGCGTGGGAGTACCAGTGCCTTTATAGGCATTTTCTGGGTTAACTCGCTCCATCGTCGACCTCATCTTTGACCTTATGGTCAAGATTGAGGTCAAGAGTTAACCCATCTTATAATAAATAAATATAATAAATAATACATTCAAAATCTGAAGCTAACCTATAGTCCTAGTTGTTATGACCATTTTTTCCCAGGATGCTGCATTTAGTGATAGGAATATGCCGCTTTGCACAGTGACAGTAGGGATCAATATAAAGGATTTGACTCGAGGATAAACGAGATTCCCCCATTTGGAACAGAGATGGCGCCACTTACTCGATTTTTTTTTTAAATTCTCAATCTTGAATGGATGCTCCGATTTGCATAATGAAGGTGTCAATCGACAGGAAATCAATTGATTTATTCTAAAAAAAATAAAAAAGCGCTCTAAAATAAATATAAGATTTAAAAAAACTGGAATAAATATACATAAAGTGTTTTTTTTTGTATTAACGAAATTTTTTGAACAGTGTGTAAGGAAATGGAAGTTTTTTTTTTTTTTTTTAAATGAAACCTAGCTAGATCGATTTTTCGCCCCCGAATCAACCTACATACCAAATTTCATGAAAATCGTTGGAGCCGTTTCCGAGATCCTAAATATATATATAATTATAGTAGCTGGGTGACCGAGCTTCGCACGGTTATTTTTTTTAAATGAAACCTAGCCAGATCGACTTTTTGCCCCCGAATCAACCTACATACCAAATTTCAAGAAAATCGTTGCAGCCGTTTCCGAGATCCTAAAAATATATATATATTTATATACAAGAATAGCTCGTTTAAAAAATAAGATACAAGAATTGCTCGTTTAAAAATATTGGGAATTATAACAACCCTAAGAACATAGAATGATTTGAAGAAAAAATAGTAAACTTATAGGATCTTTATAGAAACAAAACAATCATTAGAATTTCGTACGTCTGTCTGGCTATAGGTTATATATATATACCTAACTTAGGTTAAAATAGGCATGTTATTTCTGGAATATTGACTGATTGAGAGCGATTTACAAATTGGTACAAGTTTTATAAACATCGGATGACGGGAAGAGAAAATATTTTCATTTTAACGAATTATACTCGGACAAAGTCTTGCGGACGACAGCGGTAATTCTTCAATAAAATTGTAACGAGACAAGATATTGAGTAACAGTTTTTTGCGCAAAACGTGTAAATGATTGCGTGACAATATGTATATAAATAAAAACTTCCATTTCCTTACACACTGTTCAAAAAATTTCGTTAATACAAAAAAAAAACAATTTATATATATTTATTCCAGTTTTTTTATCTTATTTTTATTTTAGGGCGCTTTTATATTTTTTTTAGAATAAATCAATTGATTTCCTGTCGATTGACACCTTCATTATGCAAATCGGAGCATCCATTCAGGATTGAGAATTTAAAAAAAAATCGAGTAAGTGGCGCCATCTCGGTTCCAAATGGGGGAATCTCGTTTATCCTCGGGTCAAATATTTTATTATGGTCCCTTGTATCAATTTGCAAAGTGGCTTGTTCCTATCATAAAATGCAGCTTGGTTTCCATAACAACTAGGACTACTAAGCACATTGTTATAATGCTCCAAACCTCATCAGAATCCTGATATAAAATTTTAAAAAAAACTTTATTTTTTCAGGGGAAACTCTTCTATTTCGGGGTCTGGTTGAAAATAAGATGATTATTTCTCACTGAAAATACTAATAAACAGTTTACTTATTTGTTATTATTTCATAAATAATTAAACAATTCTTACGAAATATTTTTATCCGTTCATCCATTTGTATTCACGCCCACAATCTATGTTGCAGTTGGTAGAACGTCAAGTGATTAAAACCTCTCAATCGATCAGTGAGGTTAAACAACGTACACAGTGTCAGGGAAACCTGATGTGTGACTATAATGACAGTTTATCACGAGCGTTTCCGTACTTTGGAGGGAACGTTAAGCCATCGGTCTCGGTTGTTATCGATTGATTTATTTGTTCAATTCAGAGGCAGTTTGGGCGGTTACGAAACTGAGATCAAGGTTAGCAAGTTCGCTTCAAACTTAATTATACTAACATGATAAGGAAGCTAGATTCTCGGTGGTCTATCTAACAACTAGCAGGCCGGACTTCTAAGCCAGAGATACCGAGTTCAAACCCCAGTGCTGCCATGTACCGATGACTCGTTTGCTGAGTTAAGTATGCCAAATGCCAGCGCATTTGTGCCGTGTGGTGATTGGTTGAGAATGCACCACCTCGACATCTCTTTCCGTTTCAGAAATAACTAAAGAAACACAAATGAGACTTGCCTCCTAGTAATCCATCCCAGGCGGAGACACTTCATTTTTTTATGAATCTGAGGTGTCGTCCTATAGTCTCATGCGGTGTGGTAGGCTCTGTAAAGGGCCGTCTGGTTCGCGACCACCCTCCTACCGAAGTCCGTCGCCAAATAACTTGCTGTGTTTCGTCGGTGCGTGGGAGTACCAGTGATTTTATAGGAATTTTCTGGGTTAACTCGATCCATCGTCGACCTCATCTTTAACCTTTACCACAGATAAATATAAGGTAGGGCAGATTGCTAATTTCATACATTGATTCTTTGTGTTTCTAAGACTGTTGGTAGATAGCGTGACAAGTCACGATTCACAAAGTACATTTTGATAAAATTAAAACTATGTCAATTTTTCGAGTTATTATAGTCAGATTCACCGTATGTATTCATTTTTTGATAAAAAAAGAAAACATCGCAGTAAAACACGTGAAAATAAATTAATTTAAAAACAGTCACTAAGAGTAATTTGAACTATCAGACACCACAAAAAAAAAAGTTAACCAAAAGAGAATGTAATTTTAAGTAGTTCCGCTAGATGACGCTACCATGAATATTACACACTTAGCGATATTGTCAGGCCATAAAAACCACACATGAAGAAAATGTGTATAGAAGGAGACTTCTAAGAAGTTCTAAAACAACATTGGAAGAATGTTCAGTGGTGTATTTTGCTGGATACCTGGCTAAAAAGTGTTTAGATACATATAACTGTTTAAGATGCGAAGAAACATTAATAAAACAAAATAAAGAACTAACTGATAAAAATCAATTACTGATTTTAAACAAAGCGTATCCCAGCCAGTACGCTCCTAAACTGTTAGCACCATCCGAAGATTTGTTCAATTTAGTTGATTCATGTTTGAGTATATTTCAAGAATACTTTAAAACAATTAAACACAAAAGAAATTTAAAAAATAACATGCTCAAATGTATTGATGTCAATCACAAAATGAAAGATTTAATTTGCGAAGAGCACAGATCATTTATAATTGATCATCTTTTAACAGTTAAAATTTTTGACTTTTGTAAGTTACATAAAAAGAATATATTGCGGGAAAAAATGAACCCAAAACTGAGAACATTAAAAAATCAATAAACAATTGTTTTTGTTTTATTTCATCACATCACAGATAAATATAGTGATTTCATTTTCATAGTTAAGAGTGAATCTCATTTCCCTGTCTTTCATAGTGATTCTTCTTTCAAGGAGTGTTTCTCTCCATGGAACAGATGAAACTGTACAACTTTACACAAAGAACGCAATATAAAAGTAGGTATCTGTGGTAAGAATTTATCTCTCTTCAATAATGCCTCCCGAAAATCAACTTTTACAATACATGCGAAAGTAACTCTATGTCTGTCTGCCCTACTTTCACGTCTAAACCACTGAACCGATTGTGATGAAATTTGGTACAGAGATAGACCTCGGGAAAGGACGTAGTAGGTATAGTCCGGGAAATAAAAGAATTTGTATTACACTAAAGACACATGGATAAATTGGTTTGAAAAAAATAATATTGTTATTTTATTAACTATTCGTGGCAATTTAGTAGTTGTGTGGGATTTTAGATTTGAGGAATACCTAAAGTTGCGTTTTTACTAATATCTGCTAAACATTAAATGGACTTTCAGTGATAATCTACATTTATAACATTAGATATCTTATTATTATGTTACTAATGTAATCTCTTGCTCAAGACGTAGAATTCTTAACAATACGATGATTTTTCTTTTACGGTATGAAAAATTCTACTTATAAAATGAAGTAGACGGGGATTTTTATTTTTATACTACTTAAATGAAAACCTAAGGCCTGTGTAAAATTTATACCCAGGTGACTCTCTTAGAACCTATGTACCTGTACTTGTGAATAAATTGTGTATCTATGTCTATGCCTATTTGCGCACAGAGATTACAGAAAAAATAAATAAATAATAATACTATATAAATACAACAATAATAAAACGATACTTATTACAATAAAATAAATACATAAATATAAAATACATATATTATATGCTCATAAGAGTCTCGAAAGAAAGTGTTCTTTCAATCGAAGGGCTTTCTTGAATAGATCTTGAATATCGAAATTAAAGCCCTCTTATTTTTTTTTATTAATAATGGGTTCGCTCTTGACCACAATCTAGCTCAGGGCAAAGATGCGGTCAAGGATGTAGCAAGCTCACCCAGAAGAATCCTATTCACTCGAACTTTAAAAAGATTCAGGTTATATAAACTCACAAATACAGACGCAGGCAGGGAATTCCATTCCCTAGCAGTGCGCAATATGAAAGATGATGAAAAGCGCTCATTGCAAATCCGCAGGATATCAACAAGATAGGGATGGTACCCAGCGGTGCGTCTGGACGTCCGATAGAAGAATGAGGCAGGCGAAATGAGCTCGTGCAGCTCATGAGCACACTCCCCGAAGTACATCATATAAAAAACAAATAGGCAAGTTACTTTGCGTCTATGAGCTAGGCTTTGGAGCTTATCTTTTACAAGCTTCTTATCACCGATGAGTCTCCTGGCTCTGCGGTCCACCGAGTCCAGTGTGGCTAGTTAACCTTAAATGTATCTGTGCCTTTATGGTCTTTAACCTTTATAAAAAAATAGAAAAAAATAAGGCTACTCCATTTTCATTGCAAAACCGCTCTTATCACAACAGCAAAGGTAAGCTGAGTTGCGGCCGTCCGTGCATTAGTTGCACACTAACCGACGCTTGACGCTGAGGAAAACATCTTAAAAAAAACCTGCACATTCAGAAAGTTAACGTGTTACCGTGAAACAAGGTCACAGAGGTCAAATTAACAGGACTAAGCGATAAGAATAAGATAAGAAAGTTAGATTGTGATCAAGACTGAATCCTTTCATTATTTTCTTTAAAAACTGAAAACACCGGTTTTGCGGCCACGCGCAGTGTGAAAGCACTATGGTTCCATATTTGAAAATTTTTTATTTTAAATTTGATCTACAGCTACTGTTTTAACTGGGAAGGCCAATTTTATCGTTTTCCTTTTAACTTCTTGATTTATAAATCACTATAGTAGTACTACTGTACTATGGTAGTTTATAAACTACCATAGGTAGTACATTTTTCACATTTTCAAAAGCAACGGTTTAGCTAGTAGAGGGCATGCACCTAATATTACTATGTAGAGGGTGGGAGAGTCTAACAAAAACTGTCATTTTAAAGCTATATGCACAAGTTTTTTTTGTTATAATACAGTAGAAATAAAATAATTCAAAAAAGAAAAAGTAAATTAAGACGTACTCAAAGAGCCCGCCCCGAGTCGTACCTGCCTGATGCAAACGTACCCATTAGATTAGCAGAGTTTCCTTGCTGGGTAGATATAGATATGCGTTGCACCATATAAGCCTTGGCGCGGGGATTGAAATCGTTATATTTCAGGCGCCGCCCTAGATCTCGTATGAAGCTCTTGGCTTCTCCACACCAAAAGACTCTCACTTCTACCGCAAAATGGCCGAAGATTTAGTGCCCTCCAAGGTCAAACATTTAAAAGTTTAATATTTTGCAACCTATTATTTAAAAAAAGGTATCCAAAGACTCCCGACACAATGGAAAAAAACTAACTATGTAAATGTAAAAAAACTTCCTCCTTAAGTTTTTGATTCACCGTTTTGTCGGCATCGTCAATATAATGAAACTAGCTTTCCGCCCGCGGCTCCGCCCGCGTAGACTACAGGTTATATTGTGCCCAACTATGGGATACAATGTAGCCTATGTCCTTTCCCAGGCTCTTATCTATCTCTGTACCAAACTTTATCAAAATCGGTTCAGTAGTTTAGGCGTGAAAGATGGACAGACAGACAGATAGACAGAGTTACTTTCGCATTGATAATATTAAAAACTGGCAAAGAGCGTGTCGAGACACGCGCATTGTAGGGTTCCGTAGCAGCATGGTTCAAATATGCAGCTGGCTTCTTAATTCTACGAGCATATGGACGGTTGAATTGCTAATAATGTCTAATAAAAACGAGGTCACAATGAAAGAAGGTAACTAAAGGAGAAATATAGATGCCAGCGCCACAAGGAAAAAAAATCATCTGTTTAATAACCACCTCGCGTGGATGCAAATGGTTGTATAATTTTTTTTTACATTACGCATTCATTTAAAACGGGTGTACTAACGTTAGTCATAGTTAGAGATGAAAGAGACTGTCTTTTAAGGCTTATTAAAAAGACTCGCCTCCATCTTACAGTACTTGACTTTAAAATTAAGACTGAAAGTTCGAGTTTTTATTAATAAGACTTAGTAGAAAATATTAAAAACTGAAACGACTCAAGTTGTTTTCAAAATACTAAAAGACTTAACCAACTCCAGCTAATTTTAAAAGACTTAAACGACTCAAGTTCTTTTATGTAAAAGGGATCGCACCGCAGTTTGTGTGTGATATTAAAAATTTCTTTTGTAACCTATCAACCAAAAGGAATAATTAACGCCTAAACCACTAAATACATTTTGATAACATTTGACAAGGAGATAAAATGAGATATTTACATTCTATCAACACATACCTTACGACTGTCGACTTCCCAGATAATGAGTCGCCAGTCTTTTAAGTCCTTTAAGCTGTTTAAGTAACAGCTCAGTTTTTTACGTTAAAAGACTTAAACTAAAAAAGCTAGTCTTATGACTAAAGGTTGGGAACTAAAAGACTGAATCAGTCGTGAGGCGTCAAAAATAAGGCGAGTCTTTATTAAAAGCCTTAAAAGACTGAGTATCGTTCATCACTAGTCATAGTCGATGACATCTTTGCCCTAAGCTAGATTGTGGTCAAGAGCGAACCAATTTTTAATAAAAAAAAATGTTAAAATCTCCAAATAGTATAGTATAAAAAACAAATGTATTAAAGAGTTTGTAGTTACAGAAATAACTTAAGTTTTGGTGTAAATACAACCTAATGAAATTATAAAATTGGCGAGCGAAGCGAGCGAAAAATTGTATTTTTTTTTTTTTGCGACAATATTGTTAGAAATAATATAGACCTGCTGATAAAATACTTTTGATGTCATTTTCGTAATTAACACCACCAAAAACCTATTAAACGACACCTAAAATGTCAATATGTTACAGCTTGGCTTTCGACCTCGCCTCACTTTTAGTATTGAACACTTGTGTTTGACAAAAATTTTCACTTTAAAAATTTATGTCAGGCAAACGGAGTGCTGAATCGAAAAACGTTTGTAGTAAACCCCTTCTGTCTCTTAAAAAGCTGTCCTATGACACCCAATGGGCTATGTGCAAGATTTTTAAAATAATTTGGTTTTATTTTATTTTAAGCAGGTTTAAGGTCCCATATTCAAATAAAAAATATATCAAATAATTTTGATCATAGATATAAAAATAAATAATTTTTAAAATTTTGGTTACGATTTGTTGCTTATTACAGCATTCTACAGACTAACTCCTTTGCCAAAGTAAAAAAAAAAACGATTGACAGTTGGTTGACATATAACCTATAGGTACCGTTGCGTTTTTGAGTTTAAGTTCAACATTTAAGTTTCAATCACAGACTAACTAGAGATACGTTTCAATGTACTTACGTTTAAATGATCCCCACAGCAAAAAAATGGACGTTTGGGACAATTCCTGTCAACCATTTTACACCAACTTTCTTTCAATTCCTTTGGAATGGTAACAAACGTCAAATCTGGTGAGTTAATGTCAGTGTTTGAACAAATAGGTTTAAAACATTTTTTGGTTCTCTCCACCGCTGTAACTCGTCAGATGCTATGTTGAGTAGCAAAGTCTGCTGCGCTGTCGTTATTAGTGTTATTCCACAAATCCGAAGAGTATTAATCACTATCGTTGAAGCAGTTCTCGGAGTCCGGTATGAATAAGGTGTCGTCGTGAGAAAATCAGTCAAAATCTAGCACTACAAGTCCGTGCAAAGTTAAATCGTAATCCGGTATGCGGTAGCAGTAAAAGACTTCAGAAAAAATTAACCAAAAGCAAAAATAAAACTCAAAAATAAACAACCAAATACAAAATGAAATAGGTTATGTTTTTTTTTTATTGACATGACAGCTTGGCAAAGACACGATTGTATAATGCCGTATTTATGATTAGTTTACCCTACTGAGAAACTTTTAATTATTACATTTTTATTTCAAAAGATAGATTTTTTATATATATTTTTTTAGGAAACAAGACCTTATTCCTTTATGTTAAATAAAAAATTAAACGAAATTAAAAATATTTTTAAAATGTCGTACACAGCCCATTTAATGATATTGGCTAGAAAAAAAAAATCGTCGCCCTTTCGCGTCTATGGGAGACACCCGAAAATTTTTTTTTCTAAGATTTCACTCTACAGTTCTGACGGCGTAGTTAATATGTATGACCATGCCAAATTTCAGCACTATAGTACCAAGGGTTTCTTAGGAAACCCGCAGACAGTCGGACAGACGGACATGGCGAAACTATAAGGGTTCGTAGATTACTACGGAACCCTAAAAAGGATGAGTTTACATTTGACCACAATCTAGCTCACGGGTGGAGATGTAGTCGAGGGTTTAAAAAGTTCACCCAGAAGATTCCTGTTCACTCTAACTTTAAAGAGACTCGGGTTATATGAGCCCGGAAATACAGGCAGACAGACAGACAGTTACTTTCGCTTTTATAATTTTATATACAGGGTGGTCCAAAAACCTGGGTGAATCTCAAAATACCCTATGTATGTTCCGCGCTACTTTTAAAGATCATAACTTGTTTAATAGTAAGACTTTTCATTTTTTTTATGCAGCATGATCACCTTCAATCAACGTTTTATGTGATAAATCAACTATGCACTAATAAAAGTTATTAAAAAAATAGTCGAAAGTGTAAATTTTTGGTTTGCGATGAATAGAGGATAAAGGAGATTGACCATTTTTGTATGGACGTTGGACCAAGTGCTGCCCAACATTGAATCATAGTGCATAATGTTTCTTAGACTAATACTAATCTGTAACCCATAGCGCTTTAGAATCTATCCGAGGAATATTGAGAAAAAAATATTTTGTATTATTATTTCAAGTATTATTGAGAGGAATAGAGAGAAAGAAATCTGGGCTATTGGGTTGAAAGGCTAGTGGAAACATCTTCTTCTTATCGTGTAGGTATAGTCAAATAGTTTTCAAACCGCGCACAATGGCCTCTGACTTGGTTTTAAACCTTCGCGTGCTTTTTGAACACATGGTGTACGAGATTTGTATCACACGCGGCGTAAACAAGCACGCTACGGGGTAACGACTGTAGTCAATCGATAACAGCCGGGACCGACAGCTTAAGGTACCCTCCGAAGCACGAAAACGCTCGTGATAAATTGCTAACAGGAATATAGGTAGGACTATGACACCTGCCTTATCTATGTTTAACAACACGACCGAATGCGCAGATGGTGACTCGCCAACTCACTAAAGATGGGTTAAAAACGGCCGCACAAAAAGAATGACAAGGGGACAACATCGATGGCCTACTAGCTTACCTTACCAACGCGCTACTTATGCATATTTCACTTTCACCCTGCGAGCATATAGCTCTTACACCCCACTCTGGCCGGGCAGTGAAGGCAAGTCAAAGTCGAGAGTCCTGCGGCCCCTGCTGGGTGATATTTTGAACCGTATGTTGATGTTTATTTTGAAGATCTCGAGTTAAAGCATGTCTTCTGATTCGTTCCATAGAACGATCACAATACAAACACACTCTGTGATGTGGTTGAGACATCGTGTAGTCCAAGAAAATAGCCCGGTCAACAGGTAATGCAAATACGAGAGTCCAAATGAATAGCCAGGTCAACAGGTGATGCAGATACGAGAGTCCAAATGAATAGCCAGGTCAACAGGTGATGCAGATACGAGAGTCCAAATGAATAGACAGGTTAACAGGTGATGCAGATACGGTCCAAATGAATAGCCAGGTCAACAAGTGATGCAGATACGAGAGTCCAAATTAATAGCCAGGTCAACAGGTGATGCAGATACGAGAGTCCAAATGAATAGACAGGTTAACAGGTGATGCAGATACGAGAGTCCAAATGAATAGCCAGGTCAACAGGTGATGCAGATACGAGAGTCCAAATGAATAGACAGGTCAACAGGTGATGCAGATACGAGAGTCCAAATGAATAGACAGGTTAACAGGTGATGCAGATACGAGAGTCCAAATGAATAGACAGGTCAACAGGTGATGCAGATACGAGAGTCCAAATGAATAGACAGGTCAACAGGTGATGCAGATACGAGAGTCCAAATGAATAGACAGGTTAACAGATGATGCAGATACGAGAGTCCAAATGAATAGACAGGTTAACAGATGATGCAGATACGAGAGTCCAAATGAATAGACAGGTCAACAGGTGATGCAGATACGAGAGTCCAAATGAATAGACAGGTCAACAGGTGATGCAGATACGAGAGTCCAAATGAATAGACAGGTTAACAGATGATGCAGATACGAGAGTCCAAATGAATAGACAGGTTAACAGATGATGCAGATACGAGAGTCCAAATGAATAGACAGGTCAACAGGTGATGCAGATACGAGAGTCCAAATGAATAGACAGGTTAACAGATGATGCAGATACGAGAGTCCAAATGAATAGACAGGTTAACAGATGATGCAGATACGAGACTCCAAATGAATAGTCAGGTCAACAGGTGATGCAGATACGAGAGTCCAAATGAATAGACAGGTTAACAGATGATGCAGATACGAGAGTCCAAATGAATAGACAGGTTAACAGATGATGCAGATACGAGAGTCCAAATGAATAGACAGGTCAACAGGTGATGCAGATACGAGAGTCCAAATGAATAGACAGGTTAACAGATGATGCAGATACGAGAGTCCAATTGAATAGACAGGTCAACAGGTGATGCAGATACGAGAGTCCAAATGAATAGACAGGTTAACAGATGATGCAGATACGAGAGTCCAAATGAATAGACAGGTTAACAGATGATGCAGATACGAGAGTCCAAATGAATAGACAGGTCAACAGGTGATGCAGATACGAGAGTCCAAATGAATAGACAGGTTAACAGATGATGCAGATACGAGAGTCCAAATGAATAGACAGGTTAACAGATGATGCAGATACGAGACTCCAAATGAATAGCCAGGTCAACAGGTGATGCAGATACGAGAGTCCAAATGAATAGACAGGTTAACAGGTGATGCAGATACGAGACTCCAAACGAATAGCCAGGTCAACAGGTGATGCAGATACGAGAGTCCAAATGAATAGACAGGTTAACAGGTGATGCAGATACGAGACTCCAAATGAATAGCCAGCTCAACAGGTGATGCAGATACGAAAGTCCAAATGAATAGACAGGTTAACAGGTGATGCAGATACGAGACTCCAAATGAATAGCCAGGTCAACAGGTGATGCAGATACGAGAGTCCAAATGAATAGACAGGTTAACAGGTGATGCAGATACGAGACTCCAAATGAATAGCCAGGTCAACAGGTGATGCAGATACGAGAGTCCAAATGAATAGCCAGGTCAACAGGTGATGCAGATACGAGAGTCCAAATGAATAGCCAGGTCAACAGGTGATGCAGATACGAGACTCCAAATGAATAGCCAGGTCAACAGGTGATGCAGATACGAGACTCCAAATGAATAGCCAGGTCAACAGGTGATGCAGATACGAGAGTCCAAATGAATAGCCATGTCAACAGGTGATGCAGATACGAGAGTCCAAATGAATAGCCAGATCAACAGGTGATGCAGATACGAGACTCCAAATGAATAGCCATGTCAACAGGTGATGCAGATACGAGAGTCCATAAGTAACGCCGAGTCGTAAAAATATAAGAAACTAGATAATCGCACAGTACACAACGGTTCACGTCAAAGAGTGATGCTAGACTGCGATACAAACAAAAGGGCGCGCGCGCAAGCAGGTATAAAGAGACCCACCGTGTGCGAAACATAAATTGCAACATGAGCAAGCGAGACTTTTGATTTCTCTCAAGACTAGTGAGGTCAGGACTGGACTCGGGAGGTAGAATATAAGTAAGATGACAATATTATTTAATAAAAACTTAAATAAAAATATATTTAAAGCATCAAAAAACCATAAGATAAGTTTTAAGGTAGTACGTAACCCCGTGGATGAATTATTTTTTCCTTTTTTTTCTTTGATATCTCTTCATGTTAGGAAAAAAATAAAAGTATTTCCAAGCCTGGGCAGCATTTGGTCCAGATCGGTCAATCTCCTTTAAAAAAATATCTTAAAAATATTAAATGGCTGTTTTATAGGTTCAAACTCATTTTAAAAACTTCAATCTTTCCTCAGCTTACCAAATAATTTTAAAAAAAGTTATTCTTAATGCGCGATTTTTCGATGAAATCGGCATTTGAACTTAGTTTGTTGAAAATACACTTAGAAAATTTTATGTTAGAAAATAGTACATTGTAACTTTAGGGGTGAAAGCAACTTATTTAAGTCCCGAGACAGGGCAGTAAAAATAAAAACATGAATAAGCTGAACTCATTGCTGCTATGCGAAAGTTACAAAACTCTACAACTCGAAAAAACAAATGAAGATCGGAATGCCACTTCCCGCCTATTATATTTTTTTTTTCTGTGGCTGGCCAGATATTCAGCCATTATTTTTCATTTTTATTATTGAAAAAAATGGTAAATATTTTGCCAAAATCTATCTTATTTTAAAGAAATAGCTAAAAGTAAATTATTATAAAGTCATAAAAAAAAGTTTTATTTAATGAATAATAACTTTTGTTATTTCAATTTTACAACGCGCTGTAATAGAGTGGCTGTAAGTATAGGAAGTTACAACATGTTTTTTTAATACTTAATTTGACAGCTATCAGTTGAAAGCGATTCTCCCTACGCTTGAAAAGTATTACTTTCAAGCCGCCCGTAGGCAACTTCAGACCTACTTTCCCAGTATGAGTAATGAAAAATTGTTTAAGTTTGTTTTTTTTATCTTAATAACCGGCATTAGTGAGGCATATTCAAAAACATTAAAATAATTTCAAATTGGGTTCTTTGGATTTGTCTTTTTGAGCACTTTAGTGCTAGATAATGTCCAGGGTCCGGATGATGGAGTCCGGAGGTGGCCATAGGATTTGTCTTTTCGAGCACTTAAGTGCTAGATGATGTCCAGGGTCCTGATGTAATTATGGAGTCGGGAGGTGGCCATAGGAACTCCTAAACGAAACGGCGGAAAATAATCGAGTTTGGGTTCGTTATTGCGAGAGGATATCCACAATCCTGATGATGTAGTCTGGAGGTGAGGTGGCCATAGGAACTCCTAATCTAAACGGTGGAATCGCATCGAGTTTAAGTTCGTTGGATTTGTCTTTTTGAGCACTTTGGTGCTAAATGATGACCAGCGTCCTGACGATGGAGTCGGGAGGTGACCATAGGAACTCCTAAACGAAACGGCGGAAACTCATCGAGTTTGGGTTCGTCGGATTTGTCTCTTTGAGCACTTTAGTGCTAGATGATGTCCAGGGTCCTGATGATGGAGTGAGGAGGTGACCATAGGAATTCCTAAACGAAACGACGGAAACTTATCGAGTTTGGGTTCATTGGATTTGTCTTCCCGAGCACTTTGGTGCTAAATGATGACCAGGGTCCTGATGATGGAGTCGGGAGGTGGCCATAGAAACTCCTAAACAAAACGGCGGAAACTCATTGAGTTTTGATTCGTTAGATTTGTCTTTTCGAGCACTTTAGTGCTAGATAATGTCCAGGGTCCTGATGATGGAGTCGGGAGGTGGCCATAGAAACTCCTAAACGAAACGATGGAAACTCATCGAGTTTAGGTGTGATATTTTTTCAATCACACTTTCGTTTTCTAATATTTTTCTCTATCGATTGCTTCAAGTTTCATCAGTAGCCGCCAACATTTGATTTCTCCATAGTGAGGCTCCTTCAGGTGATCACCTTGAAGTTTAGATATATCAGGCTTCATACAAATATGCACCAAAGTTCTTGAGAAGACAAATCCAACGAATCCAAACTCGATGCGATTCCGTCGTTTCATTTAGGAGTTCCTATAGCCACCTCCCGACTCCATCATCAGGACCCTAGACATCATCTAGCACTAAAGTGTTCTAAAAGATAAATCCAACGAACCCAAACCAGAAGGCTGAAAGGACCTGGAACCGAGGGGAGGGGATGGAAAAACAAGTACACTTCAAAGCCATTCGGCCTACGGTTTGAAAATTTGATAGTCAAATTGATCAAATTCAACGATTAGTTTGCTAAAATGTGTCACTGATCGTTAAATTTGATATTTTAGGTATCCTAGTCCAATTTGGATTTTTGTAGTTTCAGTGTTTTTACGACAACCTATTAAAAGGCTGGACAGAAAATTACCTTTGTGAAGTCCGATTGATGTTCACACGAATTAAGTTCGTCCCTACCTGAACCAGCCACAATTCCGTTGCGGATACTCCGGCGGCCCCAAGAAGACCTTTTAGTTAAGTCCCATTAATCCATCCTCTATATTCATTAATTTTCATAAATAATTAGTCGATTGCGATAGCTTTATATATATATATGACAAATAGGTAGGGATTTTGTTCGTCGACGAATTAAATTTATCTTCCTATTTGGTTCAGATACCAATTAAATATAGTTAAGCCACAAGATACGATTTATGTATGTTATAATTATTGTTCTAAATTAACCTGCTCTTCTTTATCAAACAAAACTTCCAATCGTAATTTTGCAGTTTTAATCGATGGCCTACCCATCTGTAAGTTTTTGTTTTTAAATTCTACTGTGCTATTTTCGTGTTTAATTTAGGTCCCAGCGTCGAATTTTTTTTAAATTTAATTAAACCTTGTATTTCTATAAATCTCGTCTTCTTTATTCATTTTGTGTTTCGGCGATTACCACCCGTAAATTGATCGCTGAAATAGGTAGGTAATAAGCAATACTTTTTCAAACACTTGTTAGGTATTAAAATTGATTTACCCGTTGTATCAAACTCACAATCAAATTATATGCAAACTGTTCAATTGATTACAATAACACAAAAAGAATTTTTTACAGTCATTTCAGTAGAAAAATGTCTGTTTATTAAGTAATAATTTAGAATTTCTAAAAACCTTTCAAAGAATGGAGTTTAATGGAAAGAAATTCTTAGCCAGCTTGATATTTTCTACTATTTTTGTAGTTGCAAGCGCTAAAGATTATCAGGTGAGACTTTTATAAATCATATCTGTACAGGGTGCAAGGGAGAGTTCAACTATTTAATAAGGAGTTAACTACATGAAAAACCTTCCAAGTGTGAGTCGGACCATTATCTTTAAATCTATAAAAAAGGTTCCGTACCATTATTTTTAAAAACGAGCAAAAAAATCACGTTTGTTGTACAGAAGCCTCCTTAAATATTTATTTTATTAATATTAACCGTTATGAATCGGTTGAGAAATGAGACTTATAAAATAAGAACATCCAGACATACAAAAGCATTTTTGTCCAATCTGAAGCAGAAACGCGTCGCTCGCGCTCGTTCTCCGAATTAAAATTGACAAGTAGGTAAGTGTAGGTTTCATATACTGTGAGCGAAAGGCCAACAAATTGTCCAACAACAACAATGGTGTCCTTTTGCTTTATTTATGTTACGAATAACTGGCAGCAGGCACCATTCTTATATTTTAAACCGACTTCAAAAAGGAGGAGGTTCTATGTTAGACTGTATGTATCTTTTTTTAAGGACGTAAGGACTTTGTAGTAACGTGGGCTAAGAACAGGCTGATAACTTATCACCACCGTACCTACTCCTATTCCATCTAATAACCCTTCGAATGAAATTTAAATGTGGCGTCAAGTAGTTTAAAATCACATGATATTCTGTCTACCCTGACAGAGATTAAAGGCATGAGTGTACGGATGAGCGTGAAGATGAGTGCATAATATAAAATAGGATCGCATTTCGTAAAGCGACAAGTAATGTAAAATGTAGGTCGGATAGAAACGAAATTAGCTATCATAATAAATTGGCTGGGGACTAATATCAAGAGTCAAAAAACATACAAATATCGTATTAAATTAATTTAAAAAATATTGTACCGGAATCATTTTTTAGGGCTTCTGGAATAGGATAAAGTGAATAATAATGCCACTTATTTTTCAATCCAAGATGGTGGACATCCATTGTGTGTTTTCTTTTTTCTTGTTAGCCCATTCGGCTTAGAATTCAAATCGGATTTAATTCCTACAAAAAGGTTTTATTGTTTTAATAGCTTCATTTGTTGCCAAATAAGAGTATCCTAAGTTTTCCCCCTCGGCGGAGGTGTGCGTAAGTGGTGGGGGGTAAAAATGTATCCAAAAAGGGATATTTTTGCGATTTTGCGATAATATCTCGTAAAGGACTTACAATATCGAAAACTGTCTTTCATAAAAGTTGAAGGGCAATTAATCTTGCACAGGATAAGACCAGATTCATATTTTTTGGACTACCCGTTCTCATGCTTTAGCTCATCAAAGTTGGATAAAGAGTCAAGCAGGCTAAGCGAACAAGAGTGGCCCCCTAACGACGGATTTGGTCATTCTTTCAGGTGGTATACTGGCAGGCTCTAAGAACATTCCATGCTTAATATTAGTCCTCGATCTTCTTTTGTTTTCGAGTTATTTAGCATAATGTCAAAAAATTAGGGTATCACTGAAAGTGTCATATTTTCTAAACTGTTTAAGTTAGACTAATCAAACAAAATCATTTTTAATAATTATAAAATAGACTACAAAATGCATACTTTTTTATTATACTAACATGAACAGTTTACAAAATATGACACTTCAAGTGATACTCTTGATTATTTTTAAGAAAAAGAAAAATCGTTTTATAATGAAGTTTAAGGATATGATGCTGATAAAAAATATAAATTTTATAGTTTATTTTATTACTATTAAATATGATTTTGTTTGGTTAATCTAACTTGAACAGTTTACAAAATATGACACTTTAAGTGATACTCTGATTAATTTTTTAGAAAAAGAAAAATCGTTTTTTATAATGAAGTTTAAGGATAGGATGCAAGTAAAGAATATGCATTTTGTAGTCTATTTTATTATTATTAAATATGATTTTGTGTGGTTAATCTAACTTAAACAGTTTAGAAAATATGACGCTTTCAGTGATACCCTAATTTTTCGATACTATCCTAAATAACTCAAAAATAAAAGAAGATCGAGGACCGATATTAAGCATAGAGTGTTCTTAGGGCCTGCCAGAATATCACCTGAAAGATCCGTCATTAGGGGGCCACTCTTGTTCGCTTAGCCTGCTTGATCCTTTATCCAACTTTGATGAGCTAAAGCATGAGAACGGGTAGTCCAAAAAATATAAATCTGGTCTTATCCTACGCAAGCTTAAATGCTTTTCAACTTTTATGAGAGACAGTTTTCGATATTGTAAGTCCTTTACGAGATATAACCGAAAAATCGCAAAAATATCACTTTTTGGGTACATTTTTACCCCCCACCACTTATATACACCTCCGCCGAGGGGGAAAACTTAGGAAAGTCTTATTTGACAACAAATTAAGCTATTGAAACAATAAAATCTCTTGTAGGATTTAAATCCAATTTGAATTTTTGTTGGTTTTATTCTATTGACCACAGCCGTTTTAATTACTCTTAGAACCCAACTACCCACATAATAATATTAGTCGTTATGTCATTAATTTTAGCAGCCTATTCATTACTTTTAGCAGACCTATCGACCTGTCATGATTTTTACTGCGCCTCGTTTATTATATTTGCTAACTTTTGCTACCATTTTCTAGCAGTCACTTCTCCAATTTTAGGAAAACGCAGTTTTGTCGCCAAGTTAATATAATAGTCACAAGTTTCTGTTTTTTGCTGACAGGTTATATTTTTTGCAGCTTTTTGCAATCACCCGTAGAATAAATGAGTCCTCTAAAATTATATCCAATTTAAAATACTAACTTCCCAACCGGGACTTCGTTCCCGTGGGAATCCGGGAAAATCATGTACCCTATGTCCATCACGGATAATGTATGATTGTAATAGTGAAAGAATTTTTCAAATCGGTCCTGTAGTTTCGGAGTCAATCAAATTTTTCCTCTTAATAATATCAGTATAGATAAAAACTTATGTTATCAGTTTCTTACAGGTCAACAATGCTGATGAAGTATCAATGGGCAGCGTGTCACCTATAATAATTGATCTTCTCAAAGATATTATAGCCGGCATGGCTGGCAGTATAGAACGATTTATCAAGTTAAAGATAAAGATGATAGAAAACCACAAAAACGACCCACTGTTTCTAATCGATACTATGTCTATGGAGTACGAGATTAAAAAATTCGTTTCGCGGGATAAAACAGCAAAGAATTTTAGCGAACTTTGGAAGGATATTCAATCATACTACACAAAGTATTTAAGCATAGGTATTGTACATAAGCAACGGAGAATTA
Organism: Aproaerema taeniolella; assembly: GCA_949987775.1. Taxonomy (NCBI): domain Eukaryota; kingdom Metazoa; phylum Arthropoda; class Insecta; order Lepidoptera; family Gelechiidae; genus Aproaerema; species Aproaerema taeniolella. Next base: position 7,519,739 of record OX465265.1, on the reverse strand, counting down.
TCATTATTTTGCAAATCACATCGCATCTCAAATAAAAAATAAAATAATAATAAAATGTTACACACTCAAAGGCCCATATTCCAGGTTTTCCCTTGTGTCTTGGGTCCCTCGAAACACACATAAAGACAGACACAAACACCCATGTTCCGAGAACAAGCATTTTTACACAAATATTTGCCCCGACTGGAAATCGCACCCAGGACCCGTTGATCAAGAGGCAGTGCTACTACTACTCGACCAAAACAGCCGTCATAGTTTTCATAATAGATAATTTCCCTTCTGAAGGCAGTTAGTTGACAATGGTCATAGACCGAGCTCCCGTTACACGAAACCCTACCTTACAAGGTGGCAGATCAGAAACGTGATTTAGTGATAGATACTACTCAGGAACACTGGATTTTAGAAGTTTGCCATCGCATATCCTGGAGAACATTAATCTTTTTTCGTGTTCGTATCGTTAATTTGATCGAAAATTACATCATAAGGTGGCAGATCGAAAGGTTTACCCATCGAAAGTGATACATTTAGAGATAACAACACGAATACGTTGCCAGCCCAAACGCTGACAGGTTTAGAGTTCAGCCATGTCATATGAGCCCCAATAATGGGGTCAATTACCTCATCAGGTGGCAAGATGAAACTGATGCAGATCGATTGGCTTAGATGTGCCATTAATGAATATATAAGGTTGCCTGCATTCAGCCTGGCAGTTTGTCCATTCAGCCACCTCGAACATATATATTAAAATCTTGGGATAATGAGAAATTCTTGTATAGATCAGGTGGCAAGATGAAACTGATGCAGATCGATTTCCCTAGACGTGCCCTTCCTGAATTTATAGGGTTGCCTGCATTCAGCTTGGCAGTTTTTCCATTCAGCCACCTTAAACAATATAAATGTTAAAATCTTGGAATAACGAGAAATTCTTGTATAGATCAGGTGACTAGATGAAACTTATATAACATGGCTGAACTCAAAACCTGCCAGGATTTGGGCTGGAAACTTATGCGGGTTGTTATCTCTAAATGTGTCTCTATCTGCATCAGTTTCATTTTGCCACCTGATCTACAAGAATTTCTCGTTATTCAAAGATTTTTACATATATTGTTTAAGGTGGCTAAATGGACAAATTGCCAGGCTGAATGCAGGCAACCCTATATATTCATGAACGGCATGTCTAGGGCAATCGATCTGAATCAGTTTCATCTTGCCACCTCATGAGGTAATTCACCCTATTTTTGGGGCTCATATAACATGGCTGAACTCGAAACCTGCCAGGGTTTTGGCTGGCAACTAATATGCGTTGTTATCTCCAAATGTGTCACTTTCGATGAGTAAACGTTTCGATCTGCCACCTTATGATGTAATTTTCTTTCTATTTAACGATACGAAGTCGAAAAAAAATTAATGTTCTTCCAGGATATGCGATGGTAACCTATTAAAATCCAGTGTTCCTGAGTATCATCTATCACTACATCAAGTTTCTGATCTGCCACCTTGTGAGGTAGGATTTCGTGCAACGGGAGCTCGGTCAGTGACTGATGAATTTATCCATAGACATAGAAAAAATAAGTTGAAAATTTATCCCTTTCGGGAAACGCAAAGAAATTCATATCCACACAACCGAGTCCACTGATACATTTTTCTATGTTTATAGCCGAGTCCTGTTACCAAAGAATCGTCAATTTATTTATTAAAATTTCACAAAGAGCCGTTTAAGCGCGATCTGGCGTAGCTTACACTGAACTTAAATTCAGTGTTACGCTTATATAAAAACTAGCTGTCCTCCCGCGGTTCCGTACGTGGAAACCAGGTAATATCGTGCCTACTGTGGGATAAAATGTAACCTATGTCCTGTCCCAGGCACTAATTTATCTCTGTAGGTACCAAATTTCATCAAAATCGGTTTAGTAATTTAGGCATGAAAGACGGACAGACAGACAGAGTTATTCTTTCGCATTTATAATGATTAAGTAAGGATAAGGATTATTACACACAATAAAAAAATCTAACTGTGGTTTAGTGATTCTTAAATTATTAGATGAAAATATTTAAAAAATATTCTTGAAGATATTGCGGAAAATGGTTATTTACAGTGCCACCAACTTATCTGTAGAACGTCCAAAAGCGGAACTACTAACGCCAATTTGAAAACGTCATTTTGTTGCTGCCAGTCGATGTAGTCTGTGCTGTTCAATCAAGTTCTTGTTTTTCTAAATATTTTTGGTATTTTTTGTGAAAATCATACCGAAAGCTATTAAAAGTGGTGTACGAGAAATTATTCTCAAGATGAAATCATTCTTTGACACAAAAAAGGAGCAAGAAGCCCCATTTGTAAACGTATACAAACGCATTGTTGCCGCTACAGGTCAGTGTTAACAGATTATTCAATGAAAGTGTCACAATTTTATTTTAATTTGAATAATAAATAACTAGATGTTGCCCGCGGATTCGTGTATGTGAAATTTGTTTATCGCGTTCTCGAAGGAACTCTATAATGTTTCGGGATAAATTTCTTATTACGTCAGAAATATTATTTTATTACATATGATTCGTGAAATCTAAACAGTGACGCTTTTAATGACAAGACGACTTTCTCAAGTTTTATTAGTTTAATGAGGACTTTACTTCTGTTTTAGGAGTTGGTCTATCAACAATTTATAAAATTGTACAAGAAGACGAATGTGATGCAAAAACTGGTACCAAAATAACTACATCAGGAAAATCGAGACGAAGGACATGTGGCAAAATAGATGTCGACAGTTTTGATCAAGGAGTAATCAGGCGAAAAGTGCATGAATTTTATTCGATTAAAAAGGAATTGCCTACTATCAATAAATTCCTTACCTACGGTACTGGAAGACGAAATAAATTTTATAGGTGGCAGGGAAACTCTTCGTAAATTAATGCAAAAAATTGGCTTCCGTTACCGTAAAACACAAAGCAACCGCAAGGTTTTAACCGAGCGAGTGACATTGCAGCGTAGAGAGCTAAATATTTACAAGAATTAAAACAAAACTTTTTATCAGCTAACCCTCGGCCAATTGTATACTTAGATGAGACGTATTCTCACCACTAACATGTGTTGGCAAAGTCAAGAAACAGATATGGAGTTCTAGAACATGTGTCTAAAGGGCAACGTTTTATTATTGTTCATGCAGGTGGGGAAAGGGGGTTTGTAAGAAACGCAAATCTTGTATTTCAATCAAATACAAAGAGTGGGGACTACCACGATGAAATGAACAACACAAACTAAAGAAAGTTGTTAACTGAGTAAATAAAACACCAACTAAAAACACAAACAAACCTGAAATTCAAAAGTGGTTGACTAATAATTAGCTCAATCTGTGGGGAAATGCAAAGGCCTTTGCATTGCAAAAGGTGGCGTAGAAAATGTTTTGACACAATATTGTTTAGGTATGGCAGGTTAATGAAAATCCAAGTTCTCGACCTTGGAGGACCCAGGCGTTAGCCGCCATCTTGAATTAAAGGTGCCAAAATAAGGTATATTTTAAATAACTTCTCAATTGTTTACTAAATCACAAAAGTGTCTATGAAGGGTTCAAAGAAGACAAAATTGCCTACATTTTTTGCATACATGATTATTCTGTAAGTCTTAAAGGTAAAAAGTTACAAGCGACGGAAATAATAATATTTACAATAATCTAATATATAAAATGATAAACTGACTGGGGGATACACAACACACAGCCCAAACCGCTGGACTTGAAATTTTACCTACAGACTGAGCTAAATAGTCTCGATTTCTCATCAGAATTGACCAAACCACAGTTATTGGAGATTGTCAAACGAAACCTGACCTTGTGTATGAGGTTGACAATTTATTAGCGCAACGTAGCCATAAATGCTTATTTCATGAAAAGGAAAGTAGCAGAGGTAAACATAGAGCACAAAAATGAATATATGTCACAACTAATAACTGAAGCGTTCAGTTCTATTGACACCTCAGAACAGCAAAAATATTGTGCACACGTGCATAAAATTGATAAGGAATATAGAAGAAAAGACGAATATTTAGATGAACCCTTTATAGTCAATTTAGGCAGTGACTCGATAGTGACAGTCATCGATAGTGACAGTGACTCAGATTTTGAAGAAATAAGTGGTATATCCTTTACTAGCTATGCCCGCAACTTCGTTTGCGTGTAATTTTTTTCTTTTGAACAGATTACACTTTATTGACGGTCCATTGATTTAGTTTAAGATTTAGATTTTTACATACAAAAGTTTTTTCCCGCTAACTCCCGTTCCCGTAGGAATTTTGCAATATCCTGTTGCAACTAAGCTTTAAGTTTATTAAGGTACCTGCATGCCAAATTTCAAGCGTCTAACTTAAGCGGTTTAGATTTTTCATACAAAAGGATTTTCCCGCTAATTCCCGTTCCCGTGGGAATTTTGCACTATCCTGTTGCAACTAAGCTTTAAGTTTATTAAGGTACCTGCTTGCCAAATTTCAAGCGTATAACTTAAGCGGTTTAGATTTTTCATACAAAAGGATTTTCCCGCTAATTGCCGTTCCCGTGGGAATTTTGCAATGTCCTGTTGCAACTAAGCTTTTAGTTTATTAAGGTACCTGCATGCCAAATTTCAAGCGTCTAACTTAAGCAGTTTAGATTTTTCTTACAAAAGGATTTTCCCGCTAATTCCCGTTCCCGTGGGAATTTCTGGAATTCCTTTCTTAGTGCACCTCTACGGTACCTAAGCTATGTCTCTTCCAAATTTCAAGTGCCTACGTTTAGCCGCTTAGGCTGTGCGTTGATATGTCAGTCAGTCGGTCAGTCAGTTTCTCCTGATACCACACATATGGTATTAGTGCACATGCTTCAGCTTCCTTAGATCATAATTACTGCGTGAAAGGTTTTCAGTAATCCGGGCACCTTTCAAAATTAATGTTAAATAAAGCTATTTTGATTTAATAATTAAGTATTAATAAAATAAACGATAAAAAAATACGTGTATATTTTAATGCTTTCGAAGCTAAATGGCTAAAAGACCCTTACCGTTCATTCAGGTCCGATGTCTTTATCATCAATCTTTGTATTTACTTATAGGTATGGTATTAGTGCACATGCTTCAGCTTCCTTAGATCATAATTACTGCGTGAAAGGTTTTCAGTAATCCGGGCACCTTTCAAAATTAATGTTAAATAAAGCTATTTTGATTTAATAATTAAGTATTAATAAAATAAACGATACAAAAATACGTGTATATTTTAATGCTTTCGAAGCTAAATGGCTAAAAGACCCTTACCGTTCATTCAGGTCCGATGTCTTTATCATCAATCTTTGTATTTACTTATAGGTATACATATATCTTTTATCTGTGATAGCGAGCAAGGCACCGAAAAGTAAAAAGTCATGGTTTTAATATTTTGTCATGTATTAGAGATCACTAAAATAAGCTGAAGTTGTTTATTTTTGTATTAGGTGGCAACCCCCTTTTCGATCGTGGCGCCATCGCTCATTCTACAGATAAGTTGGTGGCACTTGTACATAGGTATACATAGTGTTGTGAATCTTGTTTTAGTCTGTGGTTTTGGTTTTGTGCCGACGTTATTAAAAAAAAGTTGTCTTTGAGGGAAGTGGCGAACTGATCGTACGTGTTTTATTGAACCTGAGAAAATTTATGTAGGGATTTGTTGGGAGGCAAGATGATTCACACTCTCAATTGCCCAAGATTTTAAATGTGGCAACCATGTCAGCTGATATAAAAAACGGTCAGTTGCACGCCGGCAATTTACCAAAATTGCAAACAACATTGACCAATTGCTCGTCCAAAATGGCGATGAAGAAGAAATTATCGTGAATAGAATAGCTCGTAGAAGTCGTGAAAGAACTACAACTGATGGACACAAAAATAAAATAATAAGTGTAGAAGATTTTAAAGAGTCTGAGCTGGAAGAAGTTAAAGGGGCAGCGAGTTACCAGACAAGATGGCTACTAATAAAAAATAAGTTGTCAAAGAGACAAGAAAGAGAAAACAAACAAGAAAAGGAAGATTTAGAGAAGAAAACAAGCAATAACAAAATGAAACTTCCGAAAATTGCAATTCCAAAATTTGATGGGCTAGTGCGAAACTGGTTGCTTTTTTGGAGCCAGTACAAAAATAATCATAAAGATTCCCACTAAGTGAAGAAGAAAAAAATCACGTACTTAATTTAGGCGATGGCGAGTGGCTTCCGTAGTAAACAGCTACAAAATATTCAAAGAAAACTATGAAAAGTGTGTGGAGCATTTAAAGTCAAGGTTTGCACGCGAAGAGTTGCTAATCCAGGTGTACGTACGTGAACTTCTTGCATTGGTGTTACAGAAAGACAAACTTGAACTTTGCATACTATTTGATAAGCTGAGCGCCAACTTGAGAGCTTTAAAAACACGTGGTGTTACGGGTAAGCATGCAGCATTTCTTTTACCGTTAGTAGAATCAGCTTTACCCCAAGATACATTGGTTGCATGGGAGCGAATGGGAGAGCACGACCCTTAGATGGAGGTTGAGTTAAGTAACCTACCCATATTCCTGCAGAAAGAGGTTCAAAGTGAACAACGTTTTAAGATGGCGCAAGATAGTTTTTCCAGTATAGAACCGTTTTCATCGTCTGAAGTACCCACTGCTGCAAACCTACAAACGAATGAAAAGAAATCCTCAGATATGTCATGTATTTGGTTCAAGAAAACTAATCATGTTAGCATGGAATGCTTCAAAGTACACAAGATGACATTAGAGCAGAGAAAAAAACACCTTAAGAAGGAAAAAGCATGTTTAAACTGTCTAAAGCTAGGTCATTTTTTCAAGCAGTGCAGAGCCTTTGTAAAATGCCTCATCTGTTCCAAACGATATCACACAGTTCTTTGCCCTGGACAGAGGTCAACAACATCAAATCACACGCCAGAATCCACTTCTATGTCAACTTCAGCAAATAGAGGAACCACATACTTACAAACAGTGCTTGTTGAAATCCAGAATGAAGAAAAGTCACTACAGGTGCGAGCATTGTATGACAGTGGTTTTCAGCATACTTATTTAAAAGAATAAATCGCAGAGAAGCTCCAATTGAAGCCTACAAGAACTCAAGCCTTAACTCATTGTTTGTTTGGTGTCGTGACAACAAATTCTACCAACCATAAGGTCTATAATGTTACTGTTAGAAGTTTAGATAAATTATTCCAAATAAATCTGGAGGCCTTGAGCCAGAAACAAAGTAGTAATATTCCCAGGGTTAGTTTATCTAATAATACTAAATTGTCAGATATTCTCGACAAACATAATGTAATTTTGACTGACATCAATAGTAACACGAATGAGATAGGGTTTTTAATAGGGGCAGATTTCTCAGGTTTTTTGTTGACAGGAGACATCATACAGTTGTAGAATGGACTGATGGCTATGAAGACCAAATTGGGTTGGACTGTCCAAGGACAACAGGTGGGTGTCAATGTGAATAGTAACTTTACCACAAATTTATTTTGTTTTAATAAAGGATATTGGACCTTAGAAATGCTGGGTATTCGGGATCCTTCTGAGGTAAAATTCCAGGCGAGAGGCCGCAGCGGAGGTCATGGCTTCTTTTCAAGAGTCGATAAAAACAGAATCTAATGGCAGGTATGAAGTGAAACTTCCTTTTAATATAAACCGTCAGGATCGTTCAGACAATTACTTTCATGCGAAGCAGAGACTAATGTCACTAACTCAAAGGCTGAAATCTAGTGGGAGGCTTCAGGAGTATGATAATGTTTTTAAGGAGTGGTTATTGCTAGGTATAATAGAAAAGGTCGAACACTCAGAACAAAGCTCGGGCCATTATTTACCCCTCTGAGCTGTAATTAAAGAGTCATGTCTCACAACTAAAGTCAGGCCTGTATTTGATGCGTCTGCAAAAGACAAAAATTGTCTGTCTTTGAACAACCGTTTAGAAAAGGGCAAAGAAAAGAGAGAACTTGTTAGCTGTAGGAGATATTGTTTTAATAGAGACCGAAGAAAAGAGAATAATATGGCCTTTATGATAGGTAGTGGAAGTAATAGAAGGAAAAGATGGAATAGAAAGAACTGTCATAGTAAAAACTTTGACTGGTGTTAAGGTGCGATAGAGGCTCTACAAACTTGAGGTAAGTGCAAGCTCTGTTATTCCACAATCATCACCTCAGGAAACATCTACTGCAACGTGAGGAGGACACCGAACCTTCCGTGTCAAACCTACTTCCTCGGGTGACGCGTGCTGGTAGACCGGTAAGATTACCAAATAGGTATAAACTATATGTATAGTAGTGTTAATGTTCCCAAGGAATCTGAGAAATCATTGCCTGGATGGATGTCAGTTTAGTTTTATGAATTTATTTAATTAATAAAATTAAATAATTAAATTATATTATTGATGACTGGGATGAATCGATGACTAGAAGTATGTCAATGTTTTTTTTTTAATTTGTATACGGTGGTCGGTGATATTAACAAAGGATAATGAATGATTGTTTATAACAACGATAATTAGTAAAAATACTGTTGTGTGCAAGAGTTGATAAAAACATTAAAGTATCATCAAGTACAAAAGGCTTACGTGTTTTCTGTAGTTTAATTAATGTGCTATTCCAAACAAGTTTTCTTAGTTTAACAGAATGATACTGTCGAGTACAAAAGTGTAATGCTATTTAATATAAGTGTTTTTTTTTTCCGCTGTGGAGGATGTTGAGAATCTTGTATTAGTCTGTGGTTTTGGTTTTGTGCCGACGTTATTAAAAAAGAAAATAAAGTTGTCTTTGAGGAAAATGGCGTACTGATTGTACGTGTTTTATTGAACCTGAGAAAATTTATATAGGGATTTGTTGGGAGGCAAGATAATTCACGCCCTCAATTGCCCAAGATTTTAAACATAGTTATTTTTATTTTATGCACCCCGCTCTACATTTTTAACGATCGATCTGTTTCCTGTACCCTAAGGTTGCCTGGAAGAGAGTGCTGTCTAGCAATAAGGCCGCCTTTTTGTATCACAATGCTTGTGTTTGTATTTCCTGAACTTGTATTTTTTGTAAATAAAGAGTTATGTATTGTATTGTAAATATTAAATATTGAGCATGGATTTCCACCAATTAATATTATTAATGTTAATTTGTTTTCGAATCTCCTACGAGACTTATATAAACGAAAGACAATATTAATAAAAGTAATTTTAAAAAATTTGCTAACATGGACGTATTTCAACGTCCACAACCATTGTTTAGTTTTACAAGCTTTTTATTAACGATCCATATGATATATTATGTACGTACATTTTTCGGATCAGTTGCAAACTGTATACTAACGAGAACAAGTTCAACCAATTGAACTGAAATTTTGCATACGGGTGTATGAAATATGAAATGGGTATCAAATGAAAGGAAAACAAAAATTTAAAAAAAAAATGTTTTTAAAAAAGTTTTTCTTAACGGATAACTTTTTTCCTACAGATTCCGCATCAGATTCAAATAAAACTATTTCTTCGGCTTATTACGACAGCAATGACAGTGACTATGACTATGATCCAAATATTCTAAGTAGTTACAGCGACGATGATGGCGATCCTTTGGCACCGCTCTTAGTAAGTTTTACTTCGTTATTCTGTCATTATAATCAAGTATAATTGGCAAATTTGACTACTCTTGGTATTAGAGTTTTCAAGCTGCCAAATTAGCGCCAGCCGGGACCGACGACGAAAAGTGCTCTTCAAAGCACGGAAACAGTCGTGATAGATTACCTCTATGGCAAGGATGGCGAACCAATGGCAAGCCAATCAGTAGCGTGCCTAAAATGAAAAAATATTTTGGGCATGCCACCAATGGGACATTTTCTAACAGCTCAGAATTTTAGTTCACTAAAGCTTCAATAGAAAATTTTTACTGAAACTGCTGAAACATAGGTCGGGAATGTATATATATAAGGCAGAATTTTGTTTTGTCAAACAGAGCACGACGAAATCCTTTCACTTAATCCACAATTTCACCGATAGGAATGTTTACTTTATATGTGTAGAAAGAAACAACACGAACGTCATCACCGCGACATTCAGGCGTCAAAAAAATTGTTATAATTGTTTTTTAGTCTTTTGAACAAGTTTTGAAGTCGTTGTAAAGTTTTAAAGTTGCTGTTTACAAGTTTCGCGATTTATTTGCGTTTTGACTGTTTAATGTCGTTTGAGAAAAAAGTGATTTTGAAAAGAAATAGCAAAGAATGTGTTTGTCTTGTAGATAATTGTAAAAACATTGGTAATCATCTGTTTCCTGGAAATAAAACCGTAAAAGCACAATGGCTTCAAGCAATTCAACATATTAAACCTGGATGGACAGTAAAAAAATATTCTAGAATATGCTCTGCACATTTCAAAGCAGCAGACTTTCACAGGACCATTAACGTATTATGTACTAGCGTACTAGAAAAGTCAGAGCGAACAACATCTTTGCAACAAGCGCGGCAGTGCGGGGCGCGGCTAATGATTCATAGATGCGACGTAACCGTTATAGAGGCGATTCTTTGTTTATATCCTGCCTATTTCATTGGGTACCTCTTACGTGCACATTATTTGACTAACAATTTTAATTATAATATTTATTTTTGGTATAAACTGACTTTACTCTGTGGAATAAACAATATTTGGCATAAATACATATACTAACTGGTTCAGTCAGGGTCATTGTTTTCATCTTTCATAATTTTACCTATATTCAATTAATAACCACAGTTTCTTCTTTTCTAAATGTGTAACATTCTTATTTTCCACTATAAAAATAAACGGCAGCTTATACTATGTAATGTACCTACACTGTTACACACCCAATGTCGCTTCTCATATTTTTAGTCTATGACAAATGACGCAAAATGGCATCTACAAAATATTTTGCTCGAATTAAGTTTTAAAAACGATTATCTAGTTATTTACCAATGGAAAGTTATTTCTTTGCATTTTGACGTGTTACTCGAATTATTAGTGCAATATCGTAAAAGACACGAAGGCATATTTATTGAGTTATCACGGGTTGTTGCTTTAAAACACACAAGACCTAAACGCTCAAGAGCGAGCAAGCGACTGAGTAAACTGCGGCCGGCCGACCGCAGTTGAATGGAACACAGAGGTGGTGAGCGGCGTCTTCTCTATACGTAGTAGTAATAGCTCAATGCACAGGACCCATATTTTTCAGGTCTATTACAGACCAAGAACCGTAGTCCTTAATCATGGTTATCGCAACCGAATAGCTTCAACTTGTAACAAAATAAGTAACAATAACAAAAAATTAACAATTAATAGAAGAAACTAACAAAATTTAAGAAAAACAGTAAAAAAAACCCGACTGCGTACTAAAAAGTTAAAAGAACAAAAACAAGTAAGTCCAGTATTCGAGACTTTTGTTATTGAATATGATTAAATAACAACGATTTTAACAATCGGGACAAATTATTACGAAGCAGGATTTCTGATGGGTCCAGACTGTTTTAAAATCGTTATTTTATTCAATAACAAAAGTCTCGACCACTGGACTTACTTGTTTTTTTCCTTTTCAATTTTAATTTAACTTACGCAGTTAGGTTTTTTTAATTTTTCAATTAATTTATTTTATCTAACACCTTTTAGTTAGGTTCAGATATTTATTTTGTTTATTGATTTTCTCATTAGTTATATATTTGTCTCACTTGCATAAAAATTGAATAATTTCCTTTTAAGTGAGAATCGTAACTAACCAATTTTAAATCGTTATAGATCCTAAACGGTAATTCTGATTGAAAAACGATATAAGATACACCAAACTTATTTTTAAATACCTATTCAACGATACCCTTTTTTTGTTTAATTTATCCTTTTCAGGAAAGGCAAAGGAAACTATGTCCCTACAGCCATGTCTTCAGTAAAAAATCTTCTTTCTTCAACTTAACCTAAGCCCTAACCTCCTCATGTTCTGCGTAAAACCGGATAGCGTCTGTTTTACGAAAACTGGCGGCGAGAAGCACAACCGCGAGGATTTTTGTCGGTACCAAACGGAGCAAAAATGCTGTTATCACTTGAATTTTTTATCACTACACGAATTTTAGCCAATTCACTGCATAAGACACTATCACTATTACATATTAAACAACTTTTTCACGCAGAAAACGAAAATTCAATTGACAAAACAACCGCTCACGCCGAGTTCCCGTCAAAAACTCCTCAACGCTACCCTATTTGACATAGTTCGCCGATTTTCATGTTTTCTTTTTCACATTATGATGTCCAAAATTGGCCATTTTAATTTTTCATATTCTTGTTCATCTGTATTTTGCGCTGTCATGAAAAATCCAACGACGTATCATTTATCAAAATCCGCCCACGCGTTTGGTCTAAATAGTGCCACAAAGGTACAAACCCACATACATACGCCATACGCCCGCAATGATATCAAGGGCACCCTGAAAGAAGCAAAGGAAATACGTAGCTGGCTAGGGTATGAAACCCAAGAACCCTACCGCAAGATAGGAGAGATTGAAAAAGCGATCAAAGAGCTAAATACACGCATTCAATCCCCTAACAATTGCGCATTTCAAACACACAAGGAGGATGACAAACAGAAAGTAATTACCGAGGAATACACCAAAATTCAAAGAGGTGTTAATACTATTTCACACCAATTGGATGAGCTGCGCAGAAGCCTCGAAAATATTGGAGAAAAAACTGACGTAATACTAGAATCCAACGCTAAAACATTAGCTCAAGTATCAAACGTGCCACTGAAAGCTGCCGACACGAACCCTAACGCTACAATGGAGAAGGAGCTAGCGGGTGTGAAAGATAAAATCGAGAAACTGGACAATAACATCAATCTTTCTATAAAGGCGATTAGCAAGCCGGCACCACCGTCACCAACTATGGAGGTTCACCTGCAGCCACTCAAAGAACACCTTGAGGCCGTTTCTTCGGAATTGCGAACAATGAGGAAACTCAAAGAAAAAAAAGTGTCTTCTGGAGTCACTCTCGGAGAGGAAATCGCAGCAGCTGACAAACTAAAAAATCCACCTAGGACTAAAATCGCCTACGCAGAAGCTCTGAAAAAACCACCCCCACCTAAACCTAATCATACTCTAATCATTTCCTCCACGGATCCAAAAAACACTGGAGAAAAGGTTATTGAAAACATCAGGGAGGCTCTTGATATCACCAGAACAGGAGCCAAGGTTGACAGACTAAGAAAGGCGAAAAATCAAAAGATTGTCCTTAGCTGCTGCACAAAAGAGGATCTTAATCTCATCCAAACTAGAGTGGGAAAGAGCAAACTCCTAAAGGCAGAAGTAGCGAAGGCGAAAAACCCTCTGGTGATCATAAAAAATGTGCTCTCCTACCACACTGACACCGAAATTGTTGCCCTGCTACTAGCACAAAACAAGCAACTATTGACAGAGGTTGATATGAAAGAGAACACAATTAGAGTGCGTTACAGGAAAAGAGCCAGAAACCCACATAAATGTCACCCGGTGCTGGAGCTCTCTTCGGAAGTTCATAAACGTTTCGTGGAAGCTGGCCACATCTACGTGGGCCTCCAAAAAAGAATTGTAGAAGACCATTCCCCTCTGGTACAATGCACGAGATGTCTAGAGTTTGGGCACTCCAAAAGAATCTGTAAGGAGAAGGAAGATCTCTGTAGCTATTGTGGAGGAGTCCACTCCTGGGACAAATGCCGTAGCAGGCTCGAAGGAAAGTCACCAACCTGCAAAAACTGCCTTAAAGCGTATGGTGAGGGATCACACCTATCACATAATGCATTTAGTGCGGAATGCCCAGAAAAACAAAAGTGGGATGCCATAGCGCGGTCTCGAATAGCGTATTGCTAAAGGCACCCAGGTTGATCAAGGCTCCACCCCTATTGAGAAGGAAAAGAGTAGGCTTAACATCATTCAAGCCAATTTACACCGCAGCAAACTAGCTACAGCTGAGCTGTTTCAGGCAGCCAAAGACAAAGGAGTATCGATCGCCATTGTTCAAGAACCCTATGTGGGTGGAAAAGGCGTCTTAAAAGAATACCCAGGTACGCAAGTCATCCAATGCACACTAAACCGAATGAAACCTGTTAAAGCCGCAGTAATTGTATTTGGTGACAAGCTGGAGGTAATTCATGACCCCCAACTGGTGACCGAAACAGAAGCTGCAGTACTATTGATAGCAGGTAGCCTGAAACTAGGAGTAGTCTCTTTATACCTCGAAGGGGATCAAGACATTGAGCCATATCTTGAAAGAACAAAGGCTGTAATGCAGAAGTTACAAACAAGAAACTTAATAGTGGCGGGAGATGTCAATGCCTGGAGCCACTGGTGGGGAAGCAGTAAGGAAGATGAGAGAGGCGCAAAATACAACACCTTCTTGAATGAAATGGAACTCGAAATCCTTAACACGGGAGATATTCCAACTTTTGAGACCTACAGAAATGGCAAGCTCTACTCTAGCAGAGTAGACGTCACTGCTTGCAGCTTGCCTCTGGTAGGGAAAGTCGACAACTGGAGGGTGGACAGAAAACTCACGACATCAGACCACAATGCCATTGTGTTTAACTTGCACTTGGAAAATGCCCTGGAATCTCTAAGGCCAATAACCACTCGCAGGTATAAAACAAGAAAGGCTAACTGGATGAGTTTTCGTGCCCACTTCAGGAGAGCCCTAACAGAGAAAAACATTTCTCCCGTGCACATAGGCACAATAGAATCTCCCGGGGATTTAGAGACCATAGTGCAAACCTACGTAAATTCCATCCAGGAATCTTGTGAGAGATCTGTTCCACTAGTAGGGTCAAGAAAGATGAAAGCTATACCTCCATGGTGGTCCGACTCTCTTCGACTTCTTAAGGAAGACGTTCTTAGAAAAAAGAGAAGGATCAGAAATGCTGCACCATCACGAAAAAAATATGTTATAGAAGAATACGTGTCTGCTATGCAGGAATACAAAACTGCGGCAGAGACTAAGCAAATAGAGAGTTGGAAGGAATTCTGCACCACACAGGACAAGGAAAGCATGTGGGACAGCGTATACAGAGTCATCAGAAAAACGGCAAAAAGACAGGAAGACATGCTCCTTAGGGATGCTAACGGAGATACTCTGAGCCCAGAGCTATCGGCAGAGCTTCTGGCCAAGACTTTTTATCCAGATGACTCTGTGGAGACTGACCTTCCAGTCCACAGCCCAATTAGACAGTTCACAGATGGTAAACAACTGAATGAAATCGTCGGCTTGTCCGAAGATGATCCACCATTCACATCAGCGGAGCTGGAATTAGTGCTTAAATCGCTGAACCCTAAAAAAGCCCCTGGACACGATGGCTTAACAGCCGACATATGTACAGAAGCAATCCAAAGTGACAGGGAAGTATTTATGGCACTTGCAAATAAATGCATGTCATTGGCATACTTTCCCAAGCCATGGAAAACAGCGCACGTAATTATCATACGGAAACCAGGTAAAGAAGACTACACTCAACCAAAGTCTTATAGACCTATCGGGCTCTTATCAGTTCTGGGCAAGATTATAGAGAAACTGATGGTGAACCGTCTTCAATGGCATATACTTCCAACTCTCAACATAAAACAGTACGGTTTTCTGCCGCAGCGGAGCACTGAAGATGCCCTCTGTGACTTAATAAACCACGTCAAAGAAGAAGTGACACTTAAAAAGATCGTCCTAGTGGTTTCTCTTGACATAGAAGGTGCCTTTGATAATGCGTGGTGGCCTGCCTTGAAACAACAATTAGTGTCCAAAAAATGTCCAAGGAATTTATACGCCATGATGAACTCGTACCTAAATGACCGCAAAATCAAGGTCAACTATGCCAGAGCATCGTTTGAGAAGGATACCACAAAAGGCTGCGTCCAGGGTTCCATTGGAGGACCGACTTTCTGGAATATTATCCTAGACTCGTTGTTGCAGACACTAACTGGCGAGGGAGTATATTGTCAAGCTTTTGCGGACGACGTGGTCTTGGTCTTCTCCAGCCACCTAGTCAATACCTTAGAGCAATCTGTAAATTCCACTCTAGATACTGTAGTGCAATGGGGGATTCGTAACAAGCTTAACTTTGCACCACATAAAACCAACGTGATGCTTACCACAAGGAAGTTAAAGTACAAAAACCCCGAACTCTACATGTCTGGCAGAAAACTTAACATAGTTAAGGAAATGAAGCTCTTAGGCCTCACAATAGACCACAACTTCACCTTCAAATCACATGTAACAGCAATATGCAAGAAAGCAGCGGATTTATACAAACAGCTTGCACGTACCGCAAAGGTGAGTTGGGGTCTCAACGGAGAGATCATAAGAACCATTTATGTCGCCGTCATTGAGCCAATTGTGATGTACGCCGCTGCAGCATGGTCCTCTGCCACAGACTTTCAGATGATCACAAATCAGCTGAATGCGCTCCAAAGGGGATTTGCACAAAAGATATGCAAGGCGTACCGCACAGTCTCGCTCACATCGGCACTCGTCCTTTCAGGCCTTCTCCCATTAGATCTGAGGATACAGGAAGCTGCCACCCTCTATAGAATGAAAAAGGGTCTCTCGCAAGACTATCTGCCGACGGGACTGGAGTTGGAACACACTGTAAGCCACAAACACTTACCCCACCCATCAAAACTTGTAGTAATCAAGTATGAACTGCTCGAAACATCAGATCCCGAAACCCTTGCCACTTATCAAATCACCGGACCCCAGATTTACACGGACGGCAGCAAAATGAAAGACAAGGTGGGAGCTGCACTAACTTGGTGGGATGATGGCAAAGAAACAGAGAACTCCACCTTTAGTTTGCATTCATCATGCACTGTCTTCCAATCCGAGCTCTATGCCCTTCATAAAGCAGTCCAGATGGCCAAAAACAGCAGTGACTCAACCGTTAATATTTTGAGTGACTCAAGATCTTCGCTCGATCTACTCAATAACCCTAAGCTGAAACATCCTCTGGCAAAGTGCATTAAGGACAACATACAGGAGATCAGAGATGACAGGCGAGAGGTTCGGTTTTTCTGGTTGAGAACTCACATTGGCACTGCCGGGAATGAACGGGCTGATGAGCTTGCAAAGGCGGGTGCACTAAAATTGGTAAGCGCTCCAGATTACGACAAAGTCCCCCTGTCATACGTCAAGAAAAAGATCCGAGAAGAATCAGTCCGCAAATGGCAGGACAGATATGAAACATCGAGCACAGGGTCGGTCACAAAAACGTTCCTCCCATATATCAATGAGGCATACCGTATAGTGAGGTCTACGAAGCTGACACCCATACAAGTGCAGGTTTTGACAGGTCACGGAGGGATCGCAGAGTACTTACATCGGTTCAAATTAAAGGACAGTCCCGGATGCGAGTGTGACCCCGGCGTTAGTGAGTCTGTGTGGCACATATTACTAGATTGCCCACGATTCGCAGCTGCCAGAATGGACGTTGAAATCATCATGAATACTACACTAAGTAAAAAGCTTGGATTCCTGGGAGGTGCCAAAAATATCGTGGATAAATGGAGTTCCTGGATGTGGAAAAACAACTTGGATCGTAAACCGCTTTGATGCCGAATTAGACCTGGTAGTTACAAACACAACCGAAGCAGCGAAAGACCTGAGGGACAAACTTGCGAGTCGTATAGGGGCTGACGTGAAAACCAAGGTGCGCACCCTTGCATCAGTTCTTGTAAATGGCCTCAAAGAGCCGAACAGGAAGAGATGCAAGAGACTCATGGTAGATGAAGCACTCATGAGCCACTTTGGAGCTGTCATAATGGCGGCAGTTATCACGAAAGCAAGCGAGTTGTTTCTCATCGGTGATATAAACCAGCTACCATATATTGACCGCAACAATCTCTTTCCTTTGAAATACACCCGTCCTGACTTCATGAGTAACATCACGCAAGAGCTCCTGTGCACCCATAGAAACCCACTCGACGTAGCATTTGCGCTTAGAGAAGTCTACAGCGGCATCTACTCGTCAAAACTTAGTGCACACTCCCTGAGACATGAAAGGTTTACGGGCGCGCAGATCAATGGAACCAAACCCGAGACGTTGTACCTTGTCCACACACAGGCAGAAAAGGAAGCCCTGAAATGTGAAGGATACGGGTCGGGAACTGGATCACGCGTCCTCACCATACATGAAGCACAGGGCCTAACGTACGAAAACGTGGTAATTGTTCGTACTATAACAACCAGGCAGGAGCTACACAACAGCATCCCACATGCAGTGGTTGCCGTATCGCGCCATACCGTCAGCTGTGTATATTACGCGGATGACGGTAATGATGCGATAGGCAGTTTTATCAAAGAAGCAGAGGCGGCGGGCCGAGGAAAAGTGATTGACTATAACCTTAAAATGGCAATCAAAAATCGGGACACGGTTGTTATCGATGCTTTAAGGACTGGAGACAATAGACAGAAACCACCGCTGGCTTAGGTAAATAAACAGAATAAAAATGTATTTAAGTATATTTTAGTTTCTTTATATGTATTTATTGTAAACTCAAATGGAGTATAAAATCTGTTGAAAATGTAAAATTATGATTAAAAATATAAATTATAATAAGACAAGGGCACGGACATCAAGTCTGTGGATGCAAAATTAAGTGTACAAAAAAAAAAAAAAAAAACCCACATACATACTCGTACATAGGCTGATAAACATTACCCATTACCATTAAACATTACCGCAATCGGGTAAAAAAAGTCAAGCGCAACACAAAGAACGAGATGTGTGTTGTGTTGATCACAGAACTCATGGTAACTCGTCAAGCTCCCTGTCCTTACTGATAGACTCCGGACAGTACAATAAACGTCACTCAGCAACGAACGCTAAATCCAGGCCCCTTACACTTCCTCGTAATAGACTGGTCACGTATTTTGACAGTCATAGCCCAAGTCAATACGCTTGATCTCTTTGCAGTTCATTCAATAACTGTGGTGTTTGTTACAATGAAAACAAACTGCTCGCCTCACAGCCTTGTCCTTGCCTCAGCTCAGCAAAAAAAAAATATTTGGCTGTATGGCTCCATCTTTTGCCTATCCTAATGGATGAAAGAAACCCATAGACATACTACCATAGTTAAATGCTTTAACTTATTTTTTCTATGTCTAACCTACCACAAAAAATTAAAACATCTCAGATTAATAACTAGCCGTTTTGATGTGAGCGAAAAGATCGTAATGTTTACATGTGTTTGGCACTTTTTTGTAAATTTAATAATATAAATTTATAAAGTGTTTTTTACTTGCATTATGCCTTCTAGTAATAATTATTATATCGGTATTTGTTTTGGTACTCAGCTTATTTGTATTTATCTCTTTTTAGGTTTTTGCATATGATAACTGATCATTGTTTAAATCATTTTTTTTTCTAAATTTCGCTCTAATAGGTATTATTTATAATTTATAATTGACGTGACACTGGCGTAATACCCCAATGTTTAGCTTAGTTTAGTTTATTCATTCAAACATTATCAGATTCAAATTTACAATATTGAATGTCAAAAATGTCAAAGTATAATGTTTACGTCAAGAATAAGAGTTATTATACAAAAATAAATTGTCAAATAATATTCAAGTCAAAAGAAATAATAATAAAAGAATGTAAAATTTTATCTGACATAGTACACAAGTACATAACTGATATTCAAATAAAATGTCAATATACAAAAATAAAATAAAAAATAATAATTTCAATAACTAATGTCAATATACTCTTTTATCGAGTAGAATTCATTATTTAACAAAAATGTTTTTAGTCGGCGACAAAACGTTTCGTCATCGGTCAAATGGGTCGATCGCCACATCAAAAAAAAAGATGCAGTTGCGTTAGCCAGTGTACACAAGACGAATATGAAGTGTTATACTTCTGGGAAACAAGGCCATATGTCTAGCGAGTGTTTTACGAATTAAAAGAAGGCATTCGGACCTTATTTCTACTGTAAGAAAAAAGGCCATGTTGTTGCGGACTGCAAGGCGCTCAAAGCAAAGGAAATGCGCGAAACAAAGCCTTGCTCAAGTCGTGATTTGAATGCGTTTATGTGTTTTAGTAACAAAAGCACTCCGAGCCTTGAAAAACCTTGGTACATGGATTCAGGAGCTACTGAACATATGTGTGGTGACAAGTTACTATTCAAATCATTGAGTGAAGAAAACGGTTTCGGCAAAGTAACGGTTGGTGATGGAAAGTTACTAAGTATTATGGGCAGATGCAAAGTTGAAATGTTTACCTGGAACGACAAAAAGCTTATAAAAACCATTTTGTTAGATGTGCTGTATGTACCTGA
Source organism: Aproaerema taeniolella (assembly GCA_949987775.1). Classification (NCBI taxonomy): domain Eukaryota; kingdom Metazoa; phylum Arthropoda; class Insecta; order Lepidoptera; family Gelechiidae; genus Aproaerema; species Aproaerema taeniolella. The sequence continues at coordinate 7,499,456 of OX465265.1, read as the reverse complement.
ATTAAAGTTCAATTTGTTTTTAGTAGGATCTGTCTTAGACAAAGGCATTTCGTTAATTTTGGACAAAGAATATTTTAAGTTTGTAAACCAAAGTGGGGAAGTTCGTGCCATAGCAAGAAGAACTGAAAAGCTAGATATCTCAAATGATGTTTACGTTGTATGATACGAAATCAAAGAGTTTGTTATTGAAACAAAAAAGTCCAAATGAGTGTGACATGCACACTGACATGAGTGACAATATGTCACAATATTTTGATGATTCTGAAAAACTTTGTCATCGAAGTAGTGTGTGTGTGAATTTACAGTTCTTGAGAAAGAATAAAGGAAAAAATAATTATATGTTGAATTGTTCAGGAACTAGTCGTGTAAAGGAAAAGACGCCGGTCAAAGTTTTCCATAAGAAGAAGCCGTTAGTTAATAAACTGCAAGTTTTCGGTATCCGTGATTCAGTATCCAGTGCGAAGAGAAATGACACAGAAGTAAAAGGTTTCTATGATAAAAAGTGTGTTCATGTAGTCAAAGGGAATAAAAAATATGTGAACTGTGTCGAACAGGTATTTGAAGAAAATGAGAAAGAAGAGAGTGAAGAAGATGATTTTGAAAAAGCTTTAGAGAGTTTTGAAGATAGTTTAGAAGGAACTGTTGACGAAGAAAGTCAAGTGTGTCGAAACTCAGTACGTTCACGTGAAAATTTAAGACTTCCAAAGTCTTAAATTTTTCACAGTTTGTTTCGGTTCATATTGTTCGAATATGACGCACTCAAACCTATTTTGGTATTTTCACTAACAACTTTCCTGTTTTCTTGTAAAAAGGTTCCTTTTAGTAATTACTCCCATGATCTTGTTGTTCTTTCCTCTTTTTTCTGATGCGTTCCTGGACCTCTTATTGGTCGGTGTCGAGTAAATCCCGCGGGAAATGGTTTTCACAAATTCAGCCGGATGTTAAACGAAAACCCTGGTTTGCCAAATTTCACTTGCCTAAACAGATTACCTCAACACTAATTAGAATGAGACTCGGTCATTGCTGTTCTCCCGTATATCTTAAAAAATCCGAATCCGGGACTCCTCGTTATGTGAGTGTGGTCTAGATGATGGGGACTTAGATCATATTATTCTGGCATGCTCTCAATATAATAATACCTTCCTTTATCGTGATCTGATAAGACTTAAGGTTCCTTCCTTTTCCTATCAATGCAAAGATTCTTTTACAGTTTCAAGATCCCAACATTATTTTTGCTCTGGCTCATTTTTGCCACATAAACAATATTAGACTCTAAGGGAACTTATAAGCAACTCTGATTCAGGAAAGTTCTGCAGTTAGTTCTGATACGCTCTGTATTTTTTCTAACATAAATCGACGTGACACTGGCAGTATGTCCTGTTTGACGGTTGCCACTATAAAAAAAAACTAACAAAAGTAAGGATTCCTTTGTATCGTTGGGTCCCTTACGGTATAAAAAAAGAGTCATATTCTTTCATTGAAGCATTATGTACTTAGTAGTAATAGCTCAATGTATTGTTTGCAATTTACTTATTTGGTACTTAATGTATGTACAGGAGAATTACGAATAATTCGAGTAGGTGTGGTGTTTTTTATCGCGGTGTCATGTCATGTCATACGTCTTGCTGGCCTTTTGGCGTTGTCAATGTTGACATTTTGACATAGGACCGCGGTGTTTCCGCGGCGTTGTCACTATCGTACTCGGCCTGCAATTCAACTAACGAACTGAAGTGAGCATGGCGGGCAGGTAGCGCACTTGTTTTAGTTGGATTTTAATATTTTCACAATAAGTCAACATTGTTTCAAGGCAAGTCTATGGTCTCCTAAACATTTCTTATAAAAAATGACACGTTCATCATTAAAGGTTTGCTACCCCTGACCTAGTGCCATAACAATGAGGATCAGTAATGTTATAGCACATTCAATAGAAATAGTATCCACGTTATTCTCTATGACATTAGAATGATATTTCTTTTTGAATTATCAAAATCGGACCATTACTTGCGAAGATATTAAGTTATAAGCATTATGCCGTTCCTGCCGTTAAAAGTTGGTGTACGCGGGTGCGTGTGACGTCACAGTGACTGTCCGAGCGGAGTCGGCAGTCGGTACTCATAGTTCTCGGAGCGGCGGCGGCGACGCGCTTATGGAAATGCTACCCGATCTCAGCTACGGCACCGGTCTGAGATGCGGGAGGTTTTACGAGCAAGATTTCTAAAAATGATCACTAAAATCCTTCCACTATTCAGATCAGTGAACGCGCTGGAATTAGGTATGGATTCCGTAGTGTAGTTCAGAAAATTATAACGGAAACCCTTCCGCTATTCAGAATATACACTTTCGAAAGTAGGCGCGATCTGAGCCACGGGAGGATTTTCATATCTTATGCTCCCTGAACTCAGAGATTTTATTTGATACATTTTCTAGGAAATCTGTACATTTCTTAAATAACAATCGGAAATGTATTACATAAAAATAGGTGAGTAGAAACCAAACATTTATAAATAAAGTCACGCGCATACACACACACGCATACGCACGAGCAGACAAACACGCATTATACACACGCACATGTGCATTACTATTATTAAGTTGTTTTTTTTTATATCTTATATTTAATTTAATTAATTTTGGTCAAATTCTATCGAAATAAAACTATTTACTTAGATAACATAATGTATAGTAGAAGAGCGGGGCTTCTAACATAAGTAAAATTTTTACTTAAATGTAAAAAAAAAAATTTTTTATTTATTTATTTATTACATGCTTGATTTTGTCTGTTTATAAGTCATTCGACTTCTTTGTTCAATTACGTTAGACGGAACTGCGACAAGTAGGTTTGTTAGTAGCTTAACCCAACCAACCCGTTAAGGGTTGGTTGGGTTAGGTTAGGTTAGAACTAGGTTAGATTAGGTTAGGTTAGGTTGGTTGGGTTAGGTTAGCCGAGCGAGCGAAGCGAGCGTGCCGCGGCAGCGGCCGGCGAAGTGCCAGAAACGACTGTGTACATACCTAATGATTCTGTATCTCTACCTACTTTTTCGATTTTTTTAATATAAATTCAAAAACAATTGACTTTTTTATTAATTTATGTAAAATACATATTTTTCACATTTTTTCCTTAGTTATGTAACCAGATTGTAACGTAGAAGCAGATGCGGTTTATCTGAAAATTGCTTTTTGAATACTAGTAGGGATTCATATCTAAAATGGTTCATTATGCTTAAGTAAACCCTACCGCAGTACAGAACCCAAACCCGGGTAGCATTTACAACATCTAAACGTCGTTTCGTACGCCGTAAACCCTACCGCATCTCAGAAGTATATATATATATATTCTTTATTGCACAAACACAGTAGAAAAATTTCACATAAAAAATAGTGTACAAAGGCGAGCTTATCTCTAGAAGAGATCTCTTCCAGCCAACCTAATCGGTGAGAAATAGTGTACGAGACGGGAAGAGAGAATTGCGCACAACGTAAGAAAATACCAAATAAGAGAAGGGCTTATATTATTAATACTTAAATATAATTAAATAAAAATAATATATATACTAACATATATAATACATATAAACGAATATAATAAATCATACATACATAATATATAATTTGCTCATTACAGTTGGGACAGGTAGTATTCTTTGACTCTATTTTTTAAGGAATGTATAGATGGACTCTCTTGTATAGCTGTCGGGAGTTTGTTCCACATCCGTGCTCCACGGACAGTAAAAGAATTAAAACGAAAATTTGTGCTAACTGAGGGGCATTGCAACACGTAATGCCCCTCAGTATGGGGGATCTGAGTACTGGAAGCATTTCTATGTACGCGGCGGCGACGCGATTGGTCATTTTATTTGCAATTTATTCAAATAAAGTGTTGTTAAAGAGTGTAATTTTGTGATATATTTAAATATCACAAAATTACACTCTTTAACAACACTTTATTTAACCATTTTTTGTATAGGTACCATTTTTTGCGTAGTTTTGGGTCTTTCGGCACGTTAAAAAAGAGTTTTTCAGGCGTTTTAAAAGAAGTATTTGTACATTTCGGCACTATACAATATTTATACATAGTTAGAAGATTGAATTAGACACAAATCGGATACTTAATTTGTTTCAAAGACACAATTAACCAATGAAAACACCTGCGCGCCTTAACGCTGCCAACGGCTAACTGGCGTGGACAGTCACAGTGACGTCACAGCCTACCGCGCCGGCCGGTAACTTCGTCAATTTTTATCGTAGAACAAAAATTTTGGCACTGTAAGTATGTTATGGATTTCGTAGCTCTATAAATCTGCATTCTCAACTAAAAATGTTACGGATCCTCATTACGACCCACATACAAAGAGAATATAAACACTAGCGTTTTACCCACATACATAATTTTGATTACTTACAAGAATTACCAGTAGGAAAGTTACTGGTCTAACGGCTAGCGGGTCGGACTCGTAAGCAAGAGATTCGCTTTCTAAGTTTTATACATTAGTTAGACACTATCTGATGCTCTTACGGCGAGGGAAACACATCGTGAGGAAACTTGCACATTCAGATGTTCAAGTTAACCTGTTAGCAGGGTCACAGAGGTCAGGTAGCAATCACTTCACTGTAATAACTCGTCCCGCTAAATCCTGGGTCATGGTCAAGTGGTCCAAATGAAACGGGATCAAGCGTTAGGAAGAAGACTAACTAGAATTACAGCAACAAAACTCGTAGCCCAGTAGCGCTTGCTGATCTCAACCGACCAATGAGGTTAAGCAACATAAGATTCTACTATGCAGTTTGAAAACTCTGACACTAGGTTTAGCCAAGTTTGCCACACACTTGATTATACGAAAAAGAAGAAGAAGCCACAAAAATTTGAAAATAAATTACGATAATTTATTTTCAGTCCTCACCCAAGAAATCAAAACCGAAGAGAACCTTTAAGAAAAATAAAAATAATAAACACAAAACGAAGATGCACAAGAACAAAAGTCTAAAGAATAAGCGACTCAAATATAAGAAACACATGTACTTGTTTAAAGATGAACGTTTCCACTAAATATAGTGGAATGAATAAAGAATTATAAACAAAAGTGGGTTTGGTAGTAATAAAAAAAAAGTTAAATATTCTTCGTGTTCCGAGTTTCGTGGTACATACGAACCCTTGTGATATTTTGATGTCCACCTACCCGCGGTTTTTTTAGACCCTTTCTTATACAAAGCTGAAATTGGCATGTTCATACTTATAAATCATCTTGACAAAATTGTAAAGCAAGATCATGAAAAAATAATCTTTTTTAATGGGTAAAATAAGGATGATTATCTCACGCGCTGATTCCATTGTGTGGTCATTGAATAACTATTTTTAAGATAATAGAAAGGCCAATGCCTAGTTTTGGTGCCTTTTTTTTGACTGCACACTAACGCCACCTTGTTAGACGTGTAGAGTACTTCTATACAAACAATAGCTACTATTGCAGCTCAGCTCTAAAGTACATCCATCTCGAGTTATACGTCATTATCTATAACGCGTATTTAATAGGAAAACTGAAAGTATGAGCTACTTTTAACAAGCTTTTAACGGTCCTATACTATTTATTTCATAGCACAAACTCTATTAGACTCAAGTTACGTCACGTTGGCGTCAGTGTCATAGTGCGACATGAAGTCTCACTTCACCATAGATTTGTTACGAGTATTTTATTAACAAAACCTAAGATATCAGTGCTTTTTAGGCCTTAATCCTATCTAATTTATAGTTTAGACCCTATTTGGAGTCAAGTTACGTCACGGTGGCGTTAGTGGCATAGTGCCACATGAAGCCACACTGCACCATGGCAATTTTGCAAGTATTTTATTAATAAAACTGAAGTTTCTTTAACTAGCAAATAGACAAGTGTGACATAAACAGTCTACCATAAATATGTTATGCTTATTTTATTAAAAAAATAGAAAATGTAAGATATCTCGTTTATGTTTTAAATCTATTTGGACATTTGAACTCAAGTCACGTCGCAATGACGTAAGTGATATAGTGCGACATAACTTACACATAACTATAACAATACTATTATATACGAGTATTTAATTGAATGTAAGGATTTTTATGAACCTACTAGCTTATGCCCTTAACTTCGTTTGCGTTTTAATTTTTTTTTTATAGAATAGACACAGTTCCATATATTGATGGAACTATACATGAAATTGACGTTTTTTTTCAAGCACCATTTAGTTCATATTTTCGTTGATTTCTAAACATGTTTTTTTTATTTCAAAACTTGGCCGTACTGTATTGCATTGGACCTGAAGACAAAGCTCTAACTTGCTTCCCGTTCCCAGGGGAATTTTTAACATGCAGTTTAGATTTTTTCATACAACATTTTTTTCCCGCTAACTCTCGTTCCCATGGGAATTTTTCAAAATACAGCCCTAACTAAACTTTATATTTACTAAGGTATGCATGCATGCTAGACTGAAAACATCTATCTTACGTGATTTAGATTTTTACATACAAAAGTTTTTTCCCGCTAACTCCCGTTCCCGTGGGAATTTTGTAATATCCTGTTGCAACTAAGTAGCAAGATGGCTGAGTGGTAACCTACTAACACTAAACACTTCCAAATCAAACTATATTTGTTTTGGTATAGACAAGAGAAACCAACCGGACGTCGATTTTCATATTAAAATACACAACTGTGACTCTATTATCGCTGGCACAAATTGTAACTGTCCAGTAATTGAAAGGGTGAAAGAAGTTAAATACTTGGGCGTTATATTAGATCATAGGCTATCTTGGTTTCTCATTTGGAGCATGTCATAAATAGGGTAAGAAAATTGTCTTGGGTCTTTAAGTCATTACGATATGTTGTACCTAGGAACTCTAATCCACAGGTTCAGGATTGCTCATACAATCTTTTAAATTATATCTATATTTTTCTTGTGCAATCTATTTTAATTTATTGTATAATTGTTTGGGGCGGGTGTGTAAAAACTTATCTTATAGATTTAGAGAGAGCACAGAGAGCTTTAATTAAAATAATGTATTCTAAAAACAAGATGTTCTCAACTACATCTCTTTATAAAGAATGCAATCTTCTTTCAATACGGCAACTATACATTTTAACTTCCGTCTTGAAACTCCCGTAGAAGGAAAGATATCGTTGCAATTGTTCCTAAAACTAAAACCTCCTTTGCACAAAGACAATGTTATGTGAGATCCTCAATGTTATATAATAGAATTAATAAGGAACTTAATATTTATGATAAATTATACTATGAATCTAAAGTAATTTTAACTGAATGGCTTAAAACTAAAAACTATGAAGAAACAGAGGCTTTTCTAGTAATAATAACTTAAAACATTATATACAAAATTTTCTTAACTCACACACACATACTCACTCCTACACACACACATTCACACACACACACACACACACACACATACACACTCACACACTAAAGAATTTATGTTTTTTATGTTTTTTACTTTCTATTTTCACTTTTTGCTTTTTTGTTTTATTAATATTGTATCTAACGTGTTTTTTATGGAAGAGCGGAGTCTTCTGACACAGGCGTACACGCTTAAAAGAAAACTCCAATCAACATTGTTCATGTACGTGTATTTCAAAAATAAAGAATTTTGTAATTTTGTAATTGTAATTTGTAATTTAACTAAGCTTTAAGTTTACTAAGGTACCTGCATGCCAAATTTCAAGCGTCTAACTTAAGCGGTTTAGATTTTTCATACAAAAGGATTTTCCCGCTAATTCCCGTTCCCGTGGGAATTTATGGAATTCCTTTCTTAGTGCACCTCTACGATACCTAAGCTATGTCCCTTCCAAATTTCAAGTGCCTACGTTTAGCCGTTTAGGCTGTGCGTTGATATGTCAGTCAGTCAGTCAGTCAATTTCTCCTTTTATATATTTAGATATTGTTTTTTTTTCAGTTTAAATACTATTTGTATCTCTTCAAGGAGAAACGTAAAAATAAAGAATATTCACATTGTATGAAAAAAGTTTTATTTCATAGAAAATGCAGAATATTACTTTAAATCGGTTAAGACAGTGAATTACATAAGCATTATTAACATTTTATATTACGAGTACCATATTATTTGTTACTGGCCACGACTAATTCGAATCAAGTGGTTAAAAACGGCAAGCAATAAGATAACTCAATTATTGTGCTATTTTCTTGGGTAAGTACGTCACTTGTAGCGCAGCTTTAGACTAAAACTTTCTGTCTTCACATTCCTTAGATCAATTCAGCATATTATTTTCTATTCCATACAGCCATGTTTCATACCACCATTATGAATTAATAGCGATATTTTTTTATTATTTTTGTTTTTTATTATTCTCTTTTCTTTTCCCCTTTTCTGGCATGGAAACCCAGTGGAACCTAGTGAAGGCTGCACCAAATATGCTTTTCTACTATTAATTTGCTTTCTGTTTATTGTTATTTTTGATTATCTTTTTATATTGTTTGTACCTTCGCTTGCCTGGTAACGCTATTGTTTGTGGTGTAATTTATTATTTGTTTTCTCTATTTATTTTCTTCTATGTATGTTAGTGATTTTAACCTTTTTTCTTATGTTTAATGTTTATTCTGGTGTATGTAGTTCTTAGTTCAACGCCTTGACCATTACGCCACGAACTTGTTGCAAATGTGAATGAAATTAATGATTGCTTTTCTCTATGTTGATTTTTGTCAATCGTTCCCGTGGGAATTTGGGAAATTTATGTATCCTATGTTACTTCTAGTACTTTAGAGAATATGTGTACAAAGTCTTATGATGATCGGTTAAGTAGTTTTTGCGTGAAAGCGTAACAAACATCGCTACTTTCACATTTATAACATTAGTGAGGATAAGACTCTTACATTACATTTAATTTAATTGTTAAATTTAGTCGTTATCATATTAATAAAAATGAAAGCCAAAATGAAGGTCGCGGGAATTTTCCTTGACTTAAGTTCTGCATTCGACACGGTAAATCACGATTTATTATTATATATATTGGACTACTATGGCGTTAGGAGTAAAGCACTTAACTTATTAAAGTTATATCTGCAGAACTAACATATGTATGTTGAGATCAAAGCCGTAGACGAACTTGGGCACAAGAGAGTCCATAAATCTAAACGTACAAAGGTTGCTATTGGTGTACCCCAAGGTTCTGTTTATTGTATTTTCGAATGACCTAACTGACTTTATATCCCACTCTGACAGAGGCGGTGACGTGAAATAAGTTACATTTGCGGATGACACTAACGCTATAATTTCCGGCAACAATATTGAAAAGCTCTCGGCAAGGGTCAGTGACACTATTGGTAACATTTATTCTTGATTCACCATGAATAAACTAAGTATTAACATGGATAAAACCAGTGTCATGCTGTTCAGGTCAACTGCAAGAAATGATGACTCTATAGACATCAACATTCAGGGTAAAATAATAGATATTGTTAGGGTGACAAAGTTTCTAGGGGTGTATATAGATGATAAGATGAACTGGAAGAGAGAACTAGAAAACATTGAAAGCACCCTGAGTTCTGCTTGCTATGCCTTAAAGTCTGCGTGATGAGATTGTAGGATAGCTACATAAAATCGCCGCGGCCAAAGTATAAATACGGCCGGCGCGTCTAATAAACGAGCATTCATCCAACGGCACTCGGCGTTTCACTACTTCCCTGCTCGACCCTACCTGCGCATCTACCACGACCGCCACATTGGTGACCCACGACGCTTCCGCATCGAGAACACGACGAATCCACATATCTCGTAGCCTACGACCTCGGCCCTGGGCTATTCGCTCACTAGTTGCCTCTTCGTGGACGGTACTGCTTGCTCACAAGTACAAACTTGCCGCACAATATCGCTCCCGACGGCGCTAGCCGCGTTAGCACCCACGGCACGGTGCGGCTACCCATCGAGGGACTAGAACCTATGAGACATCGAACAAGCCCGTCAGACAAGCCCGTCAGACTGCCCGCTACGACCGACATTGTAAGCACGCACATTGTAGGTACACACTAAATTGTATAGGTAGGGATTGCTAAGTAGGAACGCGTGAGAATGGCTAATGACAGTCCGCCGTTCGCAGGTATAGACTTGAGTGCGCTGTCTGTACAGTCTAAGCTTACCGCATTCTGGCAAGAAATGCCGAGCGTATGGTTCGTACAATTTGAAGCTATAGTCGAACCGCTCAAGACTTCCGACGAACAAAAATATAGGTATGTCTTACAAAAGCTCAAAACTGACGAACTGCGCCATGTTAGCGATATTCTTAAAAAGCCGCCCGAAAAAGGTAAATATACAGCATTGAAGGAACGGTTGATATCTGTGTACGAAAAGTCATCCGTCCAGAACTTTCAACAGCTCGTTAGTGGTTTAGAATTAGGCGATCAAAAGCCATCGCAGTTATTACGACAGATGCGCGAACTAGGCTCCGATTTAATTACCGAAGAGGGTATTAAAATTGAATGGATGAAACAGCTACCCGCGCAGGCTCGCTCGGTGCTGTCAGTCAATCGAGAATCATCGCTTAACGAACTCGCGGAAATGGCTAACAAGATGCTAGAATACACAAGTACTTCGACATTAGCTTCAATCGAGCAAAAACAGGTTACGCAAGACTCATTAGCAAAACAAATAGCTGAACTCACTCGCAAGGTCGAAGAAATGCAAACAAGTAGCCAGCGCTATCGCTCTCGCTCCAACTCACGACGGCGTGACATCAATCGGTCTCGCTCCCGCATGCCCGGGATGCGACCCACGGCGCGCCGACCACGACAAAATGTTGGTATCACGAGTCCTATGGCGAGAAAGCAAAAAAATGTAGGTCTCCGTGTAGCGTTGGGAACAAAAAACCGGAAAACTAGATGCGACACCGACGGTGGCGGGAGTCGGTGTCAGCAAAAATAGCCGCTTATGTATAGTAGACAAACAGTCAGGCGAGAGGTTTCTTATCGACACCGGTGCGGAGATATCTGTCTTAGCCGCACAGCGAAAGGTAAAAAAATGTTCAGAAGCCGCGTACAAGCTATATGCCGCGAACGGAACGCCTATAAGTACGTACGGCGAAAAATCAATATGTCTAAATCTAGGAGTACGTAGAAACTTTCGCTGGACATTCATCATAGCCGACGTAAAAGTGTCAATCATAGGAGCCGATTTTCTTAAACATTTCAAGCTATTAATAGATCTACATAATAAAAAACTCATCGACCGTGTCACAGATCTATCAGTAAGTACGGTAACTGTGAAGACGGACCAACAGGCAGTACATAGCGTCACCGAAAGCCACGCGTACTACGACTTACTTAAGAGGTATCCAGACGCGTTACGACCCATGTCATTCAAAGAACCTTCGAAACACGAGGTGGTACACCATATCGAAACTACAGGCCCACCATTATTCTCCAAGGCGAGACCACTGCCACCCGATAAGTACACTGAAAAAAATCGAGCCAATCAAGTATGACATTTTGCTTGTTAGAAAAATATATGACTGAATCATACAAGAAAATATAAAAAACGAAAATTGACGGTTCTTTGTCACAACAAAGCTAAAATGATTGATGGTATATCAAGTTGAATGTGTTGAATTTAATAAGTTTACTTTGTTAATGTCGAACTTGTCGAGACATGTTCATTTTGTGATCATTTACCAAGTTAGATCAATCAAGTTGCTTCATCAGTCCTACACATCACAATCAGTTGATCTAAATAAGATTTTTATTGACTGAAATATTAAAGCTTATTTATTTCAAATACAACAAATTTATTGATAGAATCATTTTATAATTCATTCATTCATTTAACTTTATAACAACAAACGCGCGCTTGATAATTTGAAAGATGTCAGTTGACAGTTCAATCATGCCGATGTTCGCGCGAGTTCAACTGTTCAAGTACAAGCGTGTTTAGTTTACTTTGTTCTCGGCTATCGTGCGTGTCACATCGCGAGATATTTCTTTTTGATTATTATATATTACAGTGACTGTGTGTGATAGAAACTTTGTTGTATTGTGTATACCTAGTGTTACTAGAACGATGGATGAGGTTTTAGATTTGCTCACGGCCTGGGGGCTCCCGGAGCTGGGACCTCTTTTCGTAAGTAAGTACTTACCTACATACATATTTTCTGTTCCTAGAGTTGCGTTGCTACCCACACGTGAACTGGGCCTCGATTCTGTAACTCCAGTTGGATGTCGATAGGGTTTCAGTTGAGTTTCGATAGGGTGAAAGTTGTGTCTCAGAAGTGTGTCAGTGGAGTGTAAGCTGAATGAACACCTTAATGACTTCCAAATGGAAAACTTATCGTTCAAAATCCATTGTCTATGTCAACCGATCGTTTCTCAATGATTTCTCAATGGAACACTGACTTGGTATAAGTTGTATGATAGGTCATTGCCATATAAGTATTATTCCATTTCATAAACATAGAAATAAGTTGAAGTCATGTTATGCACCACTGACATAAAGATGTCTATGACATGCACAGTTATTTTTTCTATGTCTATGACTACTTTACAACAAGTCTTTCGAAACTTCACTGACCTCTATACATGTATATACTTTGTATAGAAATACAGGTCATTGAGGACTTTTGGTTTAGAAAGTGGTATTCAACTTATTTCTATGTCTATGATGTACCCAGTATAAAACTCTGAAATGTTAATGGATACGAGAAAAGAGGACATTTTAAAATCTCTAAGGAACACCGTTGATGAAAAATTGCTTGCTTGCTTGGTCTTTAGATCAATTCTTGTTTTTGTATATTAAATGAAATTAAACTTAGGTTAGGTTAGGTTCTCACGGGCTGAAAAGAAGCACGATTGGTGTTCTTGAGGAAATAGGGCAGGTCTGCAGATTCTCTTTCTGCATACCGACCCATTTGCCTGCTGGACGAGGCCGGAAAACTATTCGAAAGAATTATTTCCTCTAATTCAGCACGCACTTGTGGAGCGTCGGCCCCGACCTGTCGAATGACCAGTTCGGTTTCCAACAGTCACGCTCGACGTTGACGCGATTGCGGCAAGTCTTCATATCAACAACGCCTTTAACTCGTTACCCTGGAGGACGATAAGGGAGGTACTGGTTTACCATCAGGTACCTTCCTACCTGTAGCGCCTGGTTGAAAGTTACTTGCAGGACAAGTGCATAAAGTTTAATGGTCGAGATGGAGTTCTTCATCAGAGGAAGATGACGTGTGGGGTACCGTAGCATAAACGTGCTACTGTGGAACTTCGAATATTTTAAAATTACATGATTTATTTCTTCAGTTATCGTATTTTCCGCGGACTACAATGCCTATTAGCAAATTACCACGAACCAAAACGTCACTAATTATTTTGATGCCGTTTTGGTTTGTAAGTAATTTTAGTTTCTGTAAAAAAAATAATTAACTACTACTAGTAATTTTCGAAAAGGAGTATATTTTTTCAAAGAACAAACATTAAATAAAAACTAGTCAAGTGCAAGTCGGACTCGCGCACGAAGGGTTCCGTACTATTACTTATAAAACCGGCCAAGGACTCTATAAACACCATTATCGCTATAAAAGCGGCAAAAAAAATCACGTTTGTTGTATGGGAGCCCCCTTAAATATTTAATTTATTCTAGTTTTTAGTAATTGATGTTATAGCAGCAACCGAAATACATCATCTGTAAAAACTTCAACAGTCTAACTATCACGGTTCATGAAATACAGCCTCAGACAGACTTTCTATAAAATGAGCAAAAAAATCACGTTTTTTGTATGGGAGCCCCCTTAAATATTTATTTTATTCTGGTTTTTAGTATTAAATACTAAAAACAACAAATTTTGTTGTTATAGGGCCAATGAAAAACATCATCTGCGAAAATTTCAACTGACTAACTATCACGGTTCACGAGATACAGCCTGGTGACAGACGAACGGACGGACGGGCGGACGGACAGCGGAGGCTTAGTAATAGGGTCCCGTTTTTTCCCTTTGGGTACGGAACCCTAAAAAACTTAGTCGTATTGAGAACCTCCTCCTTTTTTTAAAGTCGGTTGAAAAGTGGTACTTATGGGATGGTAAAAGCCGAAACATCTCTGACTCTATTTTGGAATTTTATGTTTTAGAAAATTTTATTTCCTAGAGTTTCTACAGAAGTATGTCTATGTGTAAGTAAGAACGAAGTTACAAGTACTTGCTGAACAGTAAGATTGCATTAAGGTTGTATAATGTTACCATAATGACGGCTGGTTTGGTCGAGTGGTAGTGGCACTGCCTCTTGATCGACGGGTCCTGGGTTCGAATCCCAGTTGGGGCAAATATTTGTGTTAAAAGCAGATGTTTATTGTCGGGTCGTTGGTGTTTGTGTCTGTCTTTATAAGGGGTTCCGAGGGACCCACGACACAAGAGAAAACCTTAATGTGGGCCTTTGAGTGTATGGCGTTTTATCGTTCCCGTGGGAATTTCAGAAAATTATGTAGCCTATGTGTTAATCCAGGGTATCAGCTACCTCCATACCAAATTTGATCAAAATCGGTCTAGCCGTTCTCGAGTTATAAGTGTTGTAACAAACACGACTTTCTTTTATATTATAGAATTTATGAAACCAAGATTATGAAATCAGGTATTGTCTAGAATCCCCAGGGATTGTTTGTATAAAAGCTCTGGAATAGTCAAATAGAGTATGGAATGAGATTATATAGTATACACTACACATACACAGTGTTTTAGGTATCGTATATAGTCCCGGAACAGCAACCAGCAATGAATGCAGGTTTCCATTGATTGTAAATATAAGGACAGATAACATTCAGAATACCTAACTACTGGGTGAAAGGAACAGAAAAACCAATAATCCTTATGCTTTCTATGTTTGGAATTTATTAGATTAGGAATCATTATTATATTACTACTGCAAAACTATGCTCAATCGTACTTTTTGTAGATATTCCGATAATTATTTCATTTTCATGAAAAAAATCAACTTTTTGAATGGCCTCTCCTTGCCTGTTGTGCAGATTCAATTCTTGTCCCTATTTACAAGTTTAAACCCTCGACTCACACCTGGAATAAAAGTTGCAATTTATAAAAGTAATTCATATAAATAATTTACAGCATGCTGAGCTATTTCCAATATGTAAGTCAGCTGGGTCAAATGGTCACTGGTCAGCTAAGACTCTCGTCGTAGTTAGGTATGAAACAGATAAACGCTAAGTGGTAATCACTTCTTCAAGAATTCAAATATAAGAAATGCGATGCACCTATTTTCTTGCTGTGTTTTCCAAAAAACATAATATTATGTTTTTCTCAAGCGTCACACAGGTTATGAGGGCAAAGAGATAAGCGTGAAACACGAGTAATTCGTGATTTTGTAAAGATAAAGACAAAAAATTAAAAGAGCAATTTTTGTGATAAAAACTAAAAAGACCTGCAGCAGCTGATACCCGTAATCCGTTCAAAAGTACAATATTTGAAGCCTGTTTCCAAGCTTTTACTTATTTCTGACCTGGTTTTTAAAAGCTTTCGGTACATTTTATGTTAGATATATAACAATAATAAAGAAATTGAAATTCTGACAATTTAAATACTATCCAATTGAAAAACATATAAAAAGAAGCAAGTCTCGCAACATGCTCGCACTGCGTTTCTCTACTTAAAAAGGTTGTGGGATATAATTTTTTTAAGTGAAAACTTCTTTAGCGGTGTTTTGCACTTTCAAGTATGGGTAAAAAAATTCTTTAGCGGCGTTTGCACTTTCAAGTATGGGTAAAAAAACTAACGCACACGTGACTGACACGTGACCCTGATCGAAAATTCGTAAGGCGGAGAATAAATATAGGAAATTAAAACTACAAAAGTCAAGATTTCATCCGGTGTCAGCATAGAAAAAAATAAATTAAATATTAATGCACTAGGTACGTTAATGTTCAAGTTTTCACTTCTGCCGGCACTCCCGGAGTGCAACTCGTTGTTTTTTTTATTAAGAATGGGTTCGCTCTTGACTTCAATCTATCTCAGGGCAAAGATATGGTCGAGGATGTAGCGAACTCACTCAGAAAAAGCCTATTCACTCGTACTTTAAAGATATTCGGATTGTATGAGTTCAAGAATACAGACGCCGGCAGAGAATTCCACTCCTTGGCAGTGCGCAATACAAAAGATAATCCCTTAGGAAAACTATAAAATCTTCTAAGTATATATTTCTTAAATTTTTCTGCTGTAACATTAAATTACTTATTTAAATACACTTCTATTTTTCCAATTAGAAATAAGAATAGCAGCTCAAAATACGAAAATCAGATGAAGTAAGATTTATCATGTTTTGCATTAATATTTATTTTAAGACTCAATGAAATGGCTCAGAGTGTAACAAGGAACTTTTTTTTACATAAGTTTTTTTGAGTTATAAAATAAGTTATATTTTCTAAAACAGTTAGCCCCAATACAACACAATACAATACTTTTTATTGTACACCAAAAAATATAAGTATATCAAAGACTCCATTTATCAGCCGTTTTGATTTATTTCTTCCAGGCAACAAACTGAACCATTACAGATATTTTTAAAAGCTAATCAGTGATACTTTAGGGCAGGTTTAAAAAATGAAGTTCGATACTAGACAGTCGAGTTCAACACGGTGTGTGATAGTTTTTTGACAGGTAGGTACTTACGAACACTTATAACCCATATAAAATTTATTGAAGTGGTTAACGTTACATTCGCACTTCGAAAATGTCCTGAATGGGCTCCGAGAAAAAATGGGGCCTTTTTTGTTTGTTTTTGCTCTACTTGGGAAGGACGCACTACCGAGCCCCCAGATGATAATTACATCATGGCAAGTCACTGACAGTGATTACTTCTGAGTGGCATTGACGTTTCGAAAATTTTTACGTATTGTCTCTGAATAACGTGACTCTGGCTGGAACTCGCCACCATTTTCTCAAACTATTGAGAGACGATTGAGATTGCAACGATAATCATTTGGACGGCACTGTGAGACCACTGATCTCATAATGCCGTCAGAGTGTCGATAGGGTTTCAGTGTAATGACAATGACTGATTTTTACAGAATCGCTAGCCTGGTTGTTAATTTTAGATGCTGCTAATACAACAATTCTATAAAAATGAAGTACTTAATGTACGGCCGGTTTGGTCGAGTGGTAGTGATGCTGCTTCTTGATTGGCGGTGGGTTCGATCCCCAGTCGGGGCAAATATTTGTGTAAAAAGCAGATGTTTGTTTTCGGGCCATGGGTGTTTGTGTTTGTCTTTATGTGTGTTCCAAGGGACCCACGACACAAGGGAAAACCTTAGTGTGGGCCTTTGAGTGTGTAGCGTTTATTTATTTATTTTATTTATATCAGTAATGTAGGTACGTAAAGGAACATTTTAGCAAATCAAAATTACCTACTTGTGCTTCGCCCTCATAGTAAATCTCTCGCTCTGTCCGTCCTGTTCTGTATGATGTGCAATAAAGTATATTGTATTGTAAGTATGATAAATAAACACAAGTGTAAAGTGATCAATGATTTTAGAATTTGTGACGGTAAATATGTGATGTGAGTCCAACCAAGGTCCAACCCTTTTACTATGGTCCAACTCATATTTGGCTAGTTGACATTCTATTTATTAGTATTTTTTCTGCTAATATTACAGAAAACCAAATAAACATTCAAGCTCTAGCAGCGCTTACAACTGAAGACTTGAGGAAAATAATTCCTCAATTAAGGCCTAAGAGCCCTTTTTGTTCGGTGTTGGAAGGCGTGGGCTGCTGATTTTGCGGGTTCAAGCACAACCGACACAACCAATGAAGATATAGATTTGTCAAATATTTCTATTGTAAGTATTTAAAGCTCTTCTTCTTCTTATCGTGTAGGTATAGTCAAGTATGAGGCAAACTTGGCTAACCCTGGTGTCAGAGTTTTCAAACCGCACGATGGCCTCTGACTTGGTTTTAACGACTGAAGTCAATCGACAACAGCCAGGACCGACAGCTTAACGTGCCCTCCGAATCATGGAAACGCTCGTGGTAAATTGCCTCTTTTGGTCACCCATCAGGTTCCAGCCTCCGTTGCTTAACCTCACTGATCGGTTGAGATCAGCGAGAGCCATTGGGCTACGAGCGCTTCAGTATTAAAGCTTACTGTAGGTACCTATCTCCTAAAAAAAGGCCACTTTTTGCAAAAAATCAAGCTAAAAATAAAAAGTGTACTTATTGTTTTAGATTTACTGAAATAAACAGGCTTAACAAATACCTATATATAAGATTTAATTTCTGAATGAAAACAGATCACAACTTAAATTTCTATTCATATTTTTTTTATTGATTGTGCTAGTTTGGTTTGAACCAAGAAAAAGCACATACTTATGTATTTAATTTACCCTATAGATTGTCAGAGTAAGGTGTTCAATGAATGCTAGCTAGTTGATTAGGTATATGTGATTAATTCTGATGGACATATTTCAGGACCTTCCAGTACTGATTGATGAATATCTGCCAACACATGATACAAGTCTCGTAAGAGCAGAGAAAACGCAGCAGACTTCACCAACAAAATATACTAGTGTAAGGAACAATTTGATCAATGTAAAACAGAGTTGGAGACCGTGTTATTGTTAGTGTAATTATTGAATAAAAAACAATTTATAATCACTCCTGCAATTATTATTTTTTAGAAATTATCATCCCTAAAATTAATTCCCTATATCTTTCCTGACAGTCCCAATAATAATACTTAATAGCTTTAAGCAAGATACCTGAATAATTTAACAATATTAATATTTTTACATAGTCAATTGAGTTTATTACATTAAATAAATGCTTCTTAGATATTATTAATTATCTTAATTCAAATATTGAAAAAACTTCATAGAACAAAATAAGTTGATATTTGATTCTAATGTCAAACAAAATCAAATGAATCAAGTTACCAATTTATAGTAATCAAGTTCTTTATTTGCAGAATACAATTACTTTATAAAATTAAGCATAGCCATTACTAAAACTACAAAAATACTTGATAACCATTACCGTGTTCGTTATAAATTCAATCAAAACAAATGAGAGATCTGATAACCAAACTTAATTGAATTGATTATTTCTTTGTGTTATTATATCAAGACAACTTGTCTGTTTCTCAATCAACCTAACTTTATTTCCATAATCATATTACTTTATGCGCTCGTGAACAAACAAGTTCCTTGATAGCTACAAACGCTTTTTTTATCAAATTTATCAAGTTTTTTTTTCAGTGTATAAAGCCGCAAAAGAAGAGTTCGCCAAGATGATGGAGATGGGTATCTGCCAACCCTCTAAGAGCCCTTGGGCCAGTCCACTTCACGTAGTCAAGAAAAAGGACGGCTCGATGCGCGTGTGTGGCGATTACCGCCGATTAAATTCAGTGACACTACCGGATCGCTACCCTATACCGCGTGTCATGGATTTCACGTATAAACTACACGGAATGACGGTATTCTCGAAACTCGACCTTAAGAGCGCCTACTATTGGATACCTATGGCAAATCTAGAGAAAACAGTAATAATTACACCGTTTGGTCTTTTTGAATTTAAATGCATGCCATTCGGACTACGAAATTCAAGTCAGACTTTTCAACGATTTATGCACGAAGTCTTACGAGGAATAGAAGGTGCGTTTCCATTTGTAGACGACATACTTTGCTTTTCTAGGAACGAAGAGGAACACCGGAAAGTACTTGAACAAGTTTTATCGCGATTAAACGAATACGGGTTGGCGCTAAACGTAAATAAGTGCGAATTCGGCCAACACGAAATCAACTTTCTTAGGTATAAAGTTACAAGCGAAGGAATAGCGCCGACTGCAGAAAAAGTCGAAATTATCTCTAATTACAAAAAACCGGCGAATGTTCAAGAATTGCGTAGATTTCTGGGTATGATAAATTTTTATCGCGATTGCCTACCGCAACAAGCACAATTACAGCACGAGCTGAATAAATACTTACATAACTCAAAAAAAACGACAAGACGCCCATCGAATGGACACCAAAAAGCATTTGAAGATTGCCGGCAAAGCATCTTAAAAGCTACGATGATCTCACACCCCGTTCCGGGCGCACCGTTATGTATTATGTCAGACGCGTGAGATCGCGGCATAGGCGCGGTACTACAACAGAGGATAGGCAGCGAGTGGAAACCCCTATCACTTTTCTCTAAAACGATCAGCGACACACAACGACGGTACAGCGTATATGATCGTGAGTTATTAGCGATATACGCGGCCGTGAAACGATTTCGACGACTTATCGAAGAAGATGACGTCATCGTCTATACAGACCATAAACCGTTAGTAAACGCGCTCACGAAACTTCGTAGCGAAAACGACACTCCACGAAGGGAACGACAGTTAAGTTTTATCAGCCAGTTCTGCTCAGACATCATATACCTGCAGGGCAACAAAAATACGGTTGCCGACTGGTTGTCACGCATCGAAGCTATTTCCTACCCGACAACTATAAATTTTGCAAATCTACCCGTCGATCAAAAAAACTGTGTAGAACTCGAACGCTTAACGAAAAAACCGAATTTACATTTCTCACAGATCGCCTTACCAGGCACGAAGCAAACAGTAGCATGCGAAATGTCAACGGTTACACCTCGCCCTTACCTACCGCCGACATATCGTTACGAAGCATACAAAGCACAACACGAATTATGTCACTCGGGTATTCGTACGACGCGAAAACAGGTGTCGTCAAAGTATTTTTGGCCAAGCATGAATAAAGATATAGGAACGTGGACACGAAGTTGCATCGACTGTCAAAAGTCAAAGGTCAATCGACATACTAAGTCAGCACACCAAGTTTTTCCACCCTCTCAACGTTCCGAACACATACACATCGACATAGTAGGACCACTGCCACATTCAGGTGATAATAGGTACGTCATTACCATGATTGATCGCTTCACCAAGTAGCCAGAAGCAGTTCCAGTACGCGACATTACCGCCGAAACTATAGCAAAGGTACTATACTACACCTGGATCACGAGATTCGGATGTCCGCTACGCATTACAACTGACCAGGGACGTCAGTTCGAATCGCATCTTTTCAACTGCCTACTGAAACGATTCGGTATACAACGCATAAAGACAACGCCTTATCACCCTCAAGCGAATGGCCAAGTCGAACGCCTGCATAGAACCCTAAAAGCAGCATTAATGGCTAGGGGTAACACGATCAATTGATCTAGCGACATACATACTGTGTTACTAGGCTTAAGGACTACATTACGCAGAGATAGCAAAATGAGTCCCTGCCTACTCACTTACGGAACGCAACTCAGGATTCCGTCCGATTTTATTCTACCTACGGAACCAGTCACGAACGACGCCGACTATGTGAAAGAGTTAGTCACCGCAATGGCGAGCATTTCGCCTACTTACGAAAATAAAACAAACCATAGTGCTTTCGTTCATAAAGATCTACGAACATGTTCTCATGTTTTTATAAAGAATGACACAGTAAAAAAACCACTGACGTCACCGTACGACGGACCATACGAAGTACTCGAGAAAAAAGAGAAGTATTTTAAAATCCAACTACCGCTACGAACAACGGTCGTATCGATCGACAGGCTGAAACCAGCCTACGTACTCAACGAAAAAGCTAACGAAGACAAGACGACTACGACTACACCGAGTACAGGCATACAAACTCGCTCAGGCAGAGTTTCGAAACCACCTGTTCGGTACGCACCGACTTAGCAATCGCATAGATACAATTTTATACCTAAATAATATGCCTGCATACATAGCTACATACTATTTAACGCAAATCAAATCGCACATACATTTATATCACTGCTAAGTACCTCACTCGCTCATTCGAACATGCATTAGCATACTCACACACATTTTATACAAACAACAGCCCTCCACTCGTACTTTCCTACCGGCCTTCCACAAGCGGATCTCACCGGCTAGGGAAATCAAGAGGCGGGTGGACGGCAGAAGATCCTCACCTAACACTCTGTCCGGCGGGTAGCACAAAATGACCGTACAAATGGGCACATATAAGGAAGCCAAGCTAGCACGAGCGCACCACTACATGTCGCAAGCTCAGCAAGGATGGACCTATCGGAAGTGAACGGGCACCTCAAGAGAATTCAAGAATGGATGCAGCAGGTGCGCGCAGCCACCCAACAGCAACATGAGCCACATCACACGCTAGAAGCTCTGCCTGCTCTGCTACGCTATACGCCATACACACTACGCGCATTCACGCAGAACGCATCACCGAAGCTCTGCCTACCCTACTACGCTATGCGCCATACGCGCAACGCGCGCATTCACACTAGGCGCATCACCGAATCACAAGCACTAGATACTACTTGCCAGCCAAAGGCAGCAGTATACTTCACAACGAACACACATGTTACGAGAAATACGCAGCTGTTAGCAATCGACACTCATCGAGGTAAGGGGCGCACGACGACCGCATCGGCTGAAAGTCATCGACGTACTGCGAGCTCCAGCGACCGGCCTGGTGACGCTGCATTACGTCAGCACCCTCCCACCGTACACCCCTGCAAGCGCCTGCTCAACTCAACGCCGCGAACAACGCCTCAAGCGCACTAACTGAGTTTTAACTATGTATTATGGGTTAGGCGTCGCGGAAGGGGAAATATATTTTCTTTCACGAAAGTTGTTTTATTTCCCAGGGTATATGTAGTGTATATGTAGTGTATATGTAGGGTAGCTACATAAAATCGCCGCGGCCAAAGTATAAATACGGCCGGCGCGTCTAATAAACGAGCATTCATCCAACGGCACTCGGCGTTTCACTACTTCCCTGCTCGACCCTACCTGCGCATCTACCACAACCGCCACAAGATTAACATTGAGCAACTCAAAATGGTGTACTTCGCCTTAGTGGAATCAAAACTTCAATACAGTATTCAGTTTTGGGGAAATGGTTACGAAATACAATGTACGAAGCACTTTTACGTTACAAAAACGAGCTATAAGAACTATAGTTTGCATCCCTCAGCAGGAGTCGTGTAGACCTCATTTTTTAAATTTAGGTTTGCTTACTGTGCCTAGTCTCTACGTATTGGTAGTTTTGAGTAGTCTTTCTAAACATGTTCATGAGTTTGAAACTAGTGCTGAAAAAAAAGTAAGAGAACATACTAGGCGAATGGATTTGAAAAGTCATGTTGTACCCAGACTCAATGTGGCAAAGCATAAAACCAATTATCAAGCCAAAAAGTTATTTAATCATCTTCCTGTAGAGTTAAAGGACCTTATATATCAAACGGTACAGTTCAAGGGTAAACTCAAGGTTCTTTTACAGGAAAAATGTTTTTATAACGTTAAAGAGTTTATGCAAAATTGGTAGATTATCGTGTAGGTAAATAATAATAATTTATATTAATCAAGGAAATTAGTTGAATTTTTGAAATTTAAACTGACGATATTTATATAATTATTGTTTTGAAATTTATGATTATTTGACATTTCTTTATTCTTTATTGTACACACATATGCATACAGATTACAAAAAAGAAAGGACATATACAACGGCGAGCTTAACTCAAGAAATGAGTTTTCTTCCAGCTAATCTATGTGAAAGGGAGAGGCAGTTGAAGTAGGCAAGGGTTTTATTTAACAGTTTATTGTACACAGAAAAAATCACAAATATTACAGACAAATAGAAAAACGAACACAAAAGGCACAGCTTATTTCTTTAAGAAATTTCTTCCAGCAGACCTGGGACAGTGAGAGGCGTAAAATAAATAAAGACAAGCGTGCACAATTAACCACTGAAATCTAAATACTAATATAAACTACATAAAAATACAACTACACATACATATAATATATAAATAATTTAGAATAGAATAGAATAGAATATATTTATTGCTAGAAAACAGTATAAATACAGGATGTTCACATAATACAAGTGCAGTGTTTTCAGCTTATATCGAAGCGTGCAAAATATTAGGAAAATTAAATTAAAATTATGTCAATCAATACAATACAATGTCCAATAGAAAAAATCAAAATATGCAATTCAATTTAAATTATGCTAGTCAATACAATGTTAAATAGAAGATAAATGAAATAAAATGTAAATAGTAAAAGTAATAACAATGTCAAGCATGGTCAGTTAGCAAATCATTAATGTCTAAATTCAAGATATTCCTTAGTATTAAAGAAGCAATGTTGAAGTAACCATGTTGTCAAATTAAGTCTAAGAGAGTCTGCGGTCATCATTTTGAAATTGTCAGGTAGTTTATTAAATAGTACAGTGCTTAAGTGAAAGATATTATTTTTATATATGTACTTGCGGGCGGGAGGCTGATATAGAAGGTTAATTATGTGTTTTCTAGTTGGCCGTGCCCTGACCTCACCTCGAGTCCTCCAATACTTCGGATTCGATGCCACAAAAACACAAACTTCCCTTATGTATATACAGTTCGTTCGGGCAATTAGTGTGCAGTACAGGCGCACGGTATATTGGGACCATTCTTTAACTTAAATGTGACTCGTCCACAAATGCAATTTTTTTAATAAAAATTAAAATTAAATAGCCATCTTACAACTTAAACATATATGCTATTTTTGTAGCATAAGTATAAAAAATCAATCTAGCTATTCCGAATCAGAGTCATCTGTATCACTTTGTGTGTTTATTATGAAAGTGTCTCCGTTAACATCAACATGCTGGTCTACATTAAAGTACTTATTCTCTTCTTTGATTGCGTGGGCAATATATTTACCCCACAAGTCAGATGTTACGTTCAACATGACCTGCCTGATCAATAGAAGAGATATGAATTACCATTCAAGTTTTCTTGCTCCCTGTACCGCCATACATTTCGAGATGACAGCTGACAGCTACCCATGCACACTAATTGAGCGAACAAACTGTACAGGGTAGAGGTAGTATGTTTAACTTCTGGAAAAGGAGTTTGCAGTTGTCATCAAACTTAGCATTGCAGATTGCACGAATGCACTTTTTTTGAATCACTAATGCGGCTTCGATTGAAACAGTCCGTCTTAATCTTTTTAAGGCGAAAACGAAACGACTTAACTTCCCACATACAAATTCTACATGCTGTTTCCAATTCAAATGACTGTCGATTATCAAGCCTAAAAACTTAAAGTGAGCCACTTCGTTTACGATCTCGTTACCGTGACTAACATGAATTAACTCGGGATTTGAGTTATATGAATTGTATATAATTAGTTTTTCCAATATTAATTTTCAGGTTATTCCTGTTTAGCCAATTGACTACATCCCTCAGAGCATTGTTTGAATCTATTTTAAAATTTACATTCGGTTTGCACTCCAATAAAATAGTTGTGTCATCGGCAAACTGCAAGCACTTATGAGTTGTGGATTCGGCAAGGTCATTGACGTAGAGAATAAAAAGCAGAGGACCAAGGACACTACCCTGTGGCACACCTTTATTACTGATTCAAAAATTTGATCTGTACACTTGTTTTAAAACACAATTCCCAAATTCACTAATTTTGGTAATCTCTGTGCACTGTTGTCTATTTTCGAGAGCCAGTCCAGGGCTTTTCCACGGATGCCATACAGATTTAGTCTTTTAGGAGAAGCGAATGATCCACAAAATCAAAAGCTTTTGACATGTCCAGAAATAATGCTGCTGTAGGTATTTTATTGTTGAGATTTTGAGTAACTATCCTGACTAGATCAAAACAAGCATGTACAGTCGATAATCCCTTACGAAAACCATATTGTTGGGGTCGAAGGATTTTGTACTGAGCCAGGAAGTCATTTAGCCTGGACTGCATTGCTCTCTCGAAAACTTTTGACAAAACCGGAACTAAAGAAATGGGTCTATAATTAACGGATCTAAACGGTCGCCTTTTTTAAAAAGGGGCTTGACAACACTAATCTTAAGTTTCTCTGGAAAGATTCCTTCGGAAAAAGATAAAGGACTTGGCTAAATGACTGCCCCAGCAGTGTATATACATTTCATAATAATACGAGTCATTAAATTATTCATTCATTAATTATTCCGAAGTTATTAATCGTATAGAACTTTCAGGAACTAATTGATTAATTAAAAGTATTTTATTCTAACTTATCATCTGTTCTAGAACACGGAAATCACTTAAATAGTGCTGTTCCTTACCTTTAAAAATATACAATCGACCATTCTCGATTCACCTGTGTCTACCTGCGTGAAGGAAGGATCGAGGTATCTAGTATTGCCTACTCTTCGCTATCATATGTGCACGATAGTAGCGCCACCTAGCATGCGCAACTAATCGGGATTATGCCAAATAATGACATATCATTATTTTATTGCTTTCTATTATCACTATCACTATCATCACTACATAGTATAAAACAAAGTCGCTTTCCGCTGTCTGTCTGTCCCTATGTATGTTTAGATCTTTAAAACTACGCAATGGATTTTGATGCGGTTTTTTTAATAGATAGAGTGATTCAAGAGGTAGGTTTATTATGTATAATACATGCATAGGTAATATAGTTACGAAACACTGATAATTTTAGAAGTTTCTAATGTGATGTCGTAAATAAACACATTTTTTACGCTTACATTGCAAACGCGGGCTGAACCCTACGAGATAGATCAAAATAATGTACTACAGTATTATACACCTTAAAAAGTTCTACAAAAAAGTCTGCAATAGTATGTATCTATCTCTTAGGGATAACCCACAATAACAATTTTTCATCCTTTACCTTTTCTGAGAAATAATGACTACTTTACGAAGTGATTTTAAGCAGTACGGCATTAATCCTTATCCAATCAAGTACTTTGAATAAATTGTGCATAGCCCTTTACAGCATGTAGTTTAAATTAATATTTTCGAAGATATGACAGATTTAAAATGCTGACCGATTGACAATTGACCGATTTTGTTGAATTTTGGTATTAAGATTAGACCTTGGGAAAGGATATAGGTTACATTTTATCTCACAGCTGGGCACGGTATAACCTGTAGTCCACGCGGGCGAAGCCGCGAGCGGAAAGCTAGTATTTAATAAATAAAAGGTAAATAGAAAGACGACAAGTAGTAGTTTTATAGGAATTGTTAAAACAGTGCGTAAAATAGTGGAAGTCATTATAAAAACTAGTTTTTAAAATGTAAAACACAATAATAGTTTCCAACACCAAACTGAGATCCCAGGGCCGCCAGACCCCACTTATTCTCTCAGCAACCAAAAGTGTTGGAAAGAGCAGCGGCAAAATGCACCACCAACATACGAATACCCGCCAGCCCGGGCCGACGGCCAACTTTCAGCCACCAGGCTCCGAAGACACTTCCAAAAACCACTCACCTGTTTTGAAGTCTTGAAGTCTGGGAAGTCTGATGAACCAGCAGCCCAACCTGATCCAGCACCACTACATCAACCAGCACCGCAACCAGAGCCCGAAATAAATCTGTCTAATTATAAGCGGACTGCAAACACTTCACGACACTGTATTTAATGGATGTATGTTTCTGCAACGTAAAAAAAGATTTGTAAAAAAGATGCTTCTTGAAAAGTACAATTTATACATATATTCCCACAGTACCAGAGTTTGCGAGATTTGAATTTGAATGTTTGGCATCTGTTGCTTGAAAATAATGTTTTATACTCAAACTTCGCTGTGAACCAAATTGAAGATGCAATTGATATTGCCAAGTCTGAGATTCCAACATTTAATTTTGAAAAGGTTGCTGAAATGAAAAATCTGACTAGGCAACGGTATTTTAATCTAACCTTATCCTACCTCACGGAAGATTTTAAAATAGCGGTAGCTCTAATTAATAAGTTCCATATTGTCCTGGAAGACGGTCCAAACTCAGGTGAAATATCCAAAGGGCAGCACGTTACATGGATCAGCCTAATCGTTTAGGAGCTTTTGTAAGAAATAATAATAATAACAGACAAAGATCAATATTTACTGAAGTCGATGCTTACCTGAAAATCTGCTGAAAATCAGTTTGTTGTCTGTCATAGACAGCAAGTATGCTGAGTCCTGTGTCCTATTTGCTTCTACAATCTACGTCACACATTTCGCTAACCTTTTTTTAATTGTAAAAGAACATTGTACAATGTTACAAATTGTTAAGAAGCAATAAAGTTTATCTATCTATCTATTTACCTGCCCCAGTTGGTGAATTTTCCTATTTTCCAATATAATGCTGGCATTGGGACCATATTATTGCTGCCTACGAGTATAATGTTTTAAATATATATAAAATGTTTCTGCCTATAACTGTTGAATAAAAAATTAAAGTCAATATCTGTTATATGTTGTTTTTTTATTTATTTAAACACATCCAAAATATAAGTATGCCAGCGATCGAGCAGTAGCAGTGGTGTGAGGAGTGTTAAAAGGCACTGACGATGGTTCTAGGAACGCCCCGTTTGCCACTTCAGGCTTCCCTCCACCCAGACTCCCAGCAGGATATTCCTATTTATTGAATATTAAGGGTCGGAAGACCGGAAGGGCGTTCTAGGTGAGAGTATTAGACCTTGGAGATATTATAAGATAAGTCTAGGTTGGGAGTTCCCTAATTCGACGTGCATGTATGAAGCGAATTATTACTGTAGAGAAAGCGAAATAGGTGTTTTTGGATCGTACCAAGTGGCAATCTGTGGTCTCTGCCTACCCCATTGTGATAAAGGCGTGAGTTTATGTATGTACGTATGTATTTAGAAACTCCTAGCAAAAAGTTCATAGCCAAGGCTTTTTGTTTACGTGTGTACTTAAAATGACGGTAGGAGAGTGCTTTTACGAATTTCTTTTTAGAATTGTACAACAATCAAAAGTTCCTGAAAGTTATTTCTTTGAAATTATTAATACTTAGCTATTCATCATTATATATTAATAGGTAAGATGTTTATACATTACTGGGGCAGTCGCCTATATTTCAATTTAGCCAACGTCTTTATAATGTGGCAAAGAGGAAAGCAAATGTGTGATGCGCACGCTTTGAGTACCTCAGTGATAATGTTGTCATATCCACATGCTCTACTATTTTTTAGTGACATGATGATGTTATAAATTTCAGTTTCCGTTACTGGTCTTAAGAACATTGTGCATTTATTAGTTATTGAAAAATTTGAATTAAAAGTCGTATTGATATTATTTAAATTACATGTCAGGTCTATAAAATAATCATTAAAAGTATTGCAAATGTCACGGGGATTGGATAATTCTACATTTTTGTATCTAATTTTATCTATAGTATTTTTGGTCAATTCATTAGAAAGAGTCGATGAGATAGTATTCCATGTGGCTTTACATTTATTTATATGTGTTTTTATGTAATTAGTGTGTTTTATTCTTTGGGCTAATTTTATACAAGTTTTGAAAATTTTGTCATAGTTTTTAAATATCATTTTATTTGAACGTTTATTTGAATTAAACTTTCGATATTTTAAATATAAGCAACGTTTAGTTCGACTTGATTTTTTTAAACCCTTAGTTATCCAGCTTAACTTATGGGCTCGATTTGTTACCTTGACCTTAACTATCGGGAAACATACAATACAATACAATACAAATATACTTTAACTTTTATAACATAAGTTATAAAACAAACACAACAAACCATAGAAACCATCAAAAGCGTCAACAGTACTGTCGCAACCTAACACTTCGTAGAAAGAAAGAGCTGATATAGATTCAATAAATTTGGTTTTGTTCTGGGAACAATAGTCCCTTTTGTATTCAAACCAGCAGCTAAAGGCTTTCTTCTTGACTACGGTAAAAGTCAATATTTGTGCTGTTTCATGGTCAGAAAGACCCAAATTCATTACCTCTGACTTGGCATGCTTTACATTGCTAGCGATTTGGTCAATACACGCCTTTTTTCTAGTAGGTGTTAAAATATGCGGCTCAAAATTGTGGTTAAACAAGATACACTTTAATTCACTGGAACAATTATCTTGTTTCAATAAATCAATGTTCCAGTCACCACATAAAACGATTTTTTTATTCTTGAACCTGAAAGTTAACTTTTCTAATAATGTTTCTAGTTTAAACAAAAATATTTTAAAGTGTGACTTAATACGCTTAGGTACTCTATATATATATGTTTATAATAATCACACCAATACCAACAATTTCAACTCCACAACACTCGAAATAGAAGTTGTTTGCAAGTTCCGTAAGAAAATCTAACTTTTTATAATCAAAATTTATATAAATACACAGACATATATTTTATACATACATAAACAATACATATAATATTATGTTCATTATACTGAAGGGAAAGCAACAGATACATAATGTTCCTTTAATTTCTTTTTAAATATCGGAAGTGTCTCGGAATTGCGGATGGGGTAAGGCAGTGAGTTCCACAGTCGGGCTGCATGAACGGAAAAGGAATAGGAGTAGAAGTCAGAGTGATGGGAAGGGATACAGAGGAGTGACCTAACGGAAGGACGAGAGGGCTGGTCAACAGGTTTTGAAAAAGAGAAGCGATCGCGAAGGTAATTAGGATAAGAAGGATTATGAAGGACATTGAAAAGAAGAGAAAGAAGGTGAAGATTTCTTCTCAGACGAATAGGGAGCCACTTGAGTTGCTCGCGATATCGAGAGATGTGGTCGAACTTACGAAATCCAAAGATAAAGCGAATGCAGAGGTTCTGCAGACGCTCAAGTTTATTCACGAGCTCCTCAGTGGCATCAAGGAAACAGAAATCAGCGTAGTCAATGAGGGGGAGGATAAGGGATTGAGCGAGAGTGATCTTGGTTTTTAAAGGTAAAAAGTTTTGGAGGCGTTTGAGGGAGTGAATTGAAAAGTGAACTCTCCTACTGTGTCCAGCAACATGCGCTGACCAAGAGAGATTAACTCTCCTACTGTGTCCAGCAACATGCGCTGACCAAGAGAGATTGGATTCAAGCATAAGACCAAGATTTTTCGCAGTGTTGGTAAAGTCAATAGGAGATCCTCTATAGGTAATCAAGGGCACACTATCCAAATCAACTTGGCCTAACATATACCTACTACCAATTAACATTGCCTGTGATTTTTTAGGGTTTACAAGCAACCCAAAGGAATCAGCCCAGGAGCAGATCCGATTGAGGTCATCGTTGATGTTATAGATGGCAACGTTAATATCACTGACATTAAAGTGAAGATATAGCTGCAAGTCGTCTGCGTAGAGATGAAAGCTGGATGATATTAGGGAAGTAACAGAATTAATAAATATTGAAAATAGAAGAGGAGAGAGGACGCCACCCTGCGGCACGCCAGCAGCCAGCTCGCACCAATCAGACATAATCTCATTGACGCGAACCCGCTGGGAGCGGCCGCGAAGATAAGAGTTGAACCAGGCTGTCACCGGGGAAGAGAAGTTACATGACTCGAGCATAGCCAGTAAGATGTCGAAGTCAACTGAGTTGAAAGCACTGCTAAAGTGCCGAAGTACAAGAACAGTGAGTAGTTTGTTTTCCATTGCAAACCGGATATCATCTGTAACTTTCAGCAGCGCTGTCACAGTGCTACGACCAGATCTGAAACCAGACTGGTAGGGACAAAGGAGTTTATTCGACGCGAGATACTCAGATACCTGCTGATGGACAATGTGCTCTAGGACTTTTGAGAGAAATGGTAGGATGGAGATCGGACGAAATTCGGAAAAGGTCGTGGGATTACTTGTTTTAGGTAGAGGGATCACGTACGCACGTTTCCAGGAGTCGGGAAAGGAACACGAAAATAAAGAGAAATTGAAGAGGTGAGTAAGGATTTCTAAGAGTTCGGGAAGGATTAAGGATATCATGCGGGAACTGAGTTCATCATTGCCAACAGCAGTAGATGTTATAGCGAGTATGGATTTCCTTACTTCGTCTCCGGTGACAGGGCGAAAGTAAAGAGAGGAGCAGGCTGAGGAACGGGAGCTGGAAAGATCGGAAAGAGTCCTGGTCTTGACATCATTGCCGAGAGTAAAAGAAGAAAGCGAAAAGTGTTTGTTGAGAGCATTGATGTCAACGTCAGGAACATCCGCACTCGGAGTATTTCCAATACCAATGGTTTTGAGGAACTTCCAGATATTGTTGGGGTTACAGTTATCAATTGAATTATGAATGTGGCGCCTTTTGGCATCTCTACACAAACGACTGCAGCGATTTCGTAGAGCCTTATATCGAGCGTGGTTTTGTTCCGTAGGACGCCTGTTGTAGCATCTCTTAGCTTTGTCCCGTTTCGCCATCATGTCCAGTATGAATTTTGAGAGCCACGGAGCCGGTACAAACTTTACTTTTACCTTTCTAAGAGGAGCATGTTGGTCAAAGAGTTTGGTGACAAGACTCGTAAACAATTCCATCTTGAAATTGATGTCTTTGGACTGAATAACGGGATCCCAGTTGATACACCCGGCATCACGCCTCAAAGCCTCCAAATCCATACCCTTAAAGTTACGCAAGAGAAGATATTTAGCCTTTCGCTTTGGTGGACGGACTTTTAGGGAGAGGAAAATAAGGTCATGTCGCGAAAAACAGGAAGTGAGTTGACCGTGAGTGGCAATAGAGTCAGGTGAAGAAGTAATCAAGAGATCAAGAAGAGAAGGATTAGAGTTAGGTGGGTGGTGAGTAGCAGAAAGAGGAAGAATTTTAAGACAAAGAGAATGCAACAGGGTATTAAGCTTATGGGCCCGATGATCATTCTTGATAAGACACGTATTAAAGTCACCGGCGAGAACGACATGGTCAAAGTTGGGGCAGTGGGTGTGCAAGAGGGATTCTAATGAATCGAAATAATCTACACGGCGAGAGGGGCTGTAGAACACCGCGAGTAACATTTTTTTTATAATGCAGCGTAATTTCTAAGAACAGGTGCTCAGCAGATCCCAAACTGGTGCTCGAAGATGTACTTACCACTTTGTGCAGAGTATCAGCCCGCAGATAAACAGCAACGCCTCCGCCACCCATGCCCGTACGATCATTTCTTATGAGCTTATACCCCGGCAAGGAAAAGTGAGAGGAAGGAAGAGAGGGTTTGAGCCAAGACTCTGAAATAAGAATAGCATCAACGCACGAGTTACTAAAAGAGGCAAGAAGATCCGGATAGTGAGCTGGAACACTCTGTGCGTTGATATGGACTATGTTGAAGTTGTTAGGAAAATTAGAAAAACAGGACACGAGTTGTTCATGCAAACCTAATGTTGGAGTATCATTATCACTGTCCGCACTAAGAAAATCTTCAGAAGAGGAGGAACATGAGAAGAATTCACTTTCAAGTTTATTGAAAGCATCCATAGTAAATAAATGTAATAGTTATGTATATATACGTAAATATAATATACATATAAATATCACTACTTTTCTAAATATGACAAATTTTATAAATTACTTAACTATTAAAAAAATCTATTTTTTTTTTATAATAATAATATAATATTTATTTCAGACATAATAATAACATTTAAGCAATTTACAATGTCCATAGAGTGTTAGTGCGCTAATGACAATGGTAGCTTAGAAGTATGTTAGTGCATAGAATCAAGTTTTGAAAAAATTTAACAAAAACTTGCTCCATACAACGCAAACACTTACCGAGATATGATGGAAGAAATCACAAAGCTTGAAGTTACCAAGAGAAAATGTGAAAAATTTAATCATTCATTAATTGTATTGTGTGTCTTCTATAAAATTGCGTGACATTACCCATATTTATTTTAGACATACCTATAATTATTTAAATTTTATACATATTATTGCACTTAATTAGAAATTAGTTTTTATTAAGTATATTCTTCTAATTAAATTAAAGTAAATTTTTCAGACACAATGTACATTGTTAAATTAAATAAATGAAATGAATTGTATTATAAAAAAAAAAAATCTGTTCAAAAAACTGAAAAAGTTTTTTTTTATATAAAAAAATGGCAACTTATCGTTTTACTGCAAGTTGCCATTAGTGGATTAAGGTGTAAGAATCACTGATATCTTCAGTTTTGTTCATAAAATAGTCGTAACATTGCTATGGTAGGGTGAAACGTTTTGTTAATAAAATACTCGAAACATTGCCATGGTGAAGTGTAACTTCATTTCGCACTATGCCACTAAGGCCAACGTGACGTAACATGAGTCTAATAGTGTTCGTACCTACTATGAATGAAATAAATAGTTTAGGACCGTTAAAAATCATACTTTCAGTTTTTTTTAATAAATACGCAATATAGATAATGGCGTCTATAACTCGAGACGGATGCACTTTACAGCTGAGCTGCAATAGTAACTATTGTTTGTATGAAAGTACTTTACACGTCTAACAAGATGGAGTTAGTGTGACATCAAATAAACATGGCACCATGGGCCCATACACTTTCAGAAAAGCCCTTTCTCGAACATAAAAAATCATAGTAAATTATAAAGACGGTTAAATAAATTAATGAAATGAAATGAAATTATATTTATTGCTAAAGTTAAATCTACGATACAGTGACTATAAATTAACAGTAAAAAGTAAGAAATAGATTAACCTAAGCAAAAGGAGCCAAGCTCAGAATTGTCCTGAACAAAAAACTATACAGCTCTGGTTTTCAGCTTGACCCTGTTTGGTCGGTCGGCCGTTGCAGTTACTTAAAACTAAAAATATAAACATTAATAACAAAAATTATAACATAAGATGATACAAAAAGAAAATACCTTTTGATGTATAAATATTGTACTAAACAAAGGAGAAAACCATAATAATAGAACTTTACGCATCTTAAACTTAAGTTTTTTTTATATTATAAGATGGGTTAACTCTTGACCTCAATCTTGACCATAAAGGTCAAATATGAGGTCGACGATGGAGCGAGTTAACCCAGAAAATGCCTGTAAAGGCACAGGTACTCCCACGCACCGACAGAACACGGCAAGCTGCTTGGCGTCGGACTTCGGAGGGTGGTCGCGAACCCTTAAGCGAACTCAAATGAAACTAAAAAAACATAACTTAAAAAAAATGTAAAAAAACATTATAAAATTAATAAATGTAAAACTTAGATTTATCTTAATTCGTCCAGTCAGTCAGTAATAAAAAAAAACTTAAGTAACGCAGTGTATGAATATTCAGATTTATGAAGATAGCCCACTTGGCTTAGAATTCAAATCAGATTTAATTCCTACAAAGGTTTTATTGTTTTAATACATAGCTTCATTTGTTGCCAAATAAGACTATCCTAAGTTTTTCTCCTCGGCGGAGGCGTGTGTAAGCGGTGGGGGGTAAAAATGTACCCCAAAGGGATATTTTTGTGATATTTCAGTTATATCTCGTAAAGGACTTACAATATCGAAAACTGTCCTTCATAAAAGTTGGAGGGCATTTATTCTTGCATAGAATAACCACCATAGAATACCAGAACACCATAGAATACCAGATTCATATTTTTTGGACTACCCGTTCTCATGCTTTAGGTCATCAAAGTTGGATAAAGGGTCAAGCAGGCTAAGCGAACTAAAGTGGCCCCCTAACGATGGGATTTCTTTCAGGTGGTATACTAGCAGGTCCTAAAAACACTTTATGCTTAATATCAGTCCTCGATCTTCTTTTGTTTTTGAGTTATTTAGGATACTGTCGAAAACTTAGGGTATCACTGAAAGTGTATTTTTTTCTAAACTGTTTCAGTTAGATTAACCAAACAAAATCATGTTTAATAATAGTAAAATAGACTACAAAATGCATATTGTTAACTTGCATTCTATCCTTAAACTTCATTATAAAAAAAACGATTTTTCTTTTTCTAAAAAATAATCAGAGTATCACTTTAAAGTGTCATATGTTGTAAACTGTTCAAGTTAGATAAACCAAACAAAACCATATTTAATAGTAATAAAAAAGAATATGAAATTCATATTTTTAATCATTATCATATCTTTAATTTTGTAGTTGATTTTATTATTATTAAACATAATTTAGTTTGGTTAATCTAACTTGAACAATTACAAAATATGACAGTTTTTGTGATACCCTGATTTCTCGACATTATCCTAAATAACTCTAGAACAAAAAAAGATCGAGGACTGATATTAAGCATAGTGATTTTAGGGCCTGCCAGTACATACACCACCTGAAATAATGACCAAATCCGTCGTTAGGGGGCCACTCTTTTTCGCTTAGCCTGCTTGACCCTTTATCCAACTTTTATGAGTTAAAGCATAAGAACGGGTAGTCCAAAAAATTTGGATCTGGTCTTATCCTACGCATAACTAAATGCCCCCCAACTTTTATCAAGGACAGTTTTCGATATTGTAAGTCCTTTACGAGATATAACCGAAAAATCGCAAAAATGTCCCTTTTTGGATACATTTTTACCCCCCACTACTTACGCACACCTCCGCCGAGGGGGAAAACTTAGGATAGTAAAATTTAGCAACAAATAAAGCTATTAAAACAATAAAACCTTTTGTAGGAATTAAATCCGATTTTAATTCTAAGCCGATTGGACTAAGTAGTCCGGTTGTTAGTCCGGTTGACCGAACTAGGGCAACTTTTGTGCGCGCTAATTAGTTGAATTACAAGCCGCCATTTTTAGCTATCAGCCTAACATAGATTCAGAGACATATGTAAAAACAGACATACAGACGCATAGAAAAACTCGTCAAACTTTTTTCGTCAGGGTTTAAAAAGGCTACCATTGTAATTCCACCGCTATTGAAATCGCCCAGACCGAACCTTTAGATAAAACTGACAAATATTTACATATTTATGTAATTATCTCTACAATAGCAGAATTGGACCAAATGTGGATACCGTTTCAGTACGCAGAGGGATTGGTCACCATATCTGAAAAATGAAAACATGCATAAATACAAGTCATCATGTCAGCCCCAAGACGTCCACTGCTGGACATAGGCCTCCCCCAAGTATTTCCTCATTGATCGGTCCTGTGCTACCCGCAACCAGCGCCTTCCCGCAATTGTAACCAGATCGTCGGTATACCTTGTTGTAGGCCTATTTCTTCTTTTTTTCTTTAAATACAAGTCAAATTACTTTATCAAATATTAATTTATACCCGATACAATAAATCATTTTCTTTATAACTTTTAAATTTATTAGGCACATAGACCGTAGGCCAAGCAAAATCTAAATATTTAAAACTCAAAGGTGACTGACTGACTGACCTAATGATCTATCAACGCACAGCCCAAACCACTGGATGGATCGGGCTGAAATTTGGCATGCAGGTAGATGTTATGACGTAGGCATCCGCTAAGAAAGGATTTTGATCAATTCTACCCCCAAAGGGATGAAATAGGGGATAATAGTTTGTATGAAACCTTGTCAATTTTAAACCAATCGGTCTGAGACTTTGCATGCATAAAGTTACTATGATGTAGGCATCCTATAAGAATGGATTTTGATTCCACCCCTAAGGGAATATAATAGGTGATGAAAGTTTGTATAAATCTTCTTAGATTTTCGACTGATTGAACTGAAATTAAAGATTGGACCTACTATGATGAAGACGTTCGCTTAAATAGGATTTTGATAAATTTAACCCCCATGGGGATAAAATAAGGGATGATGGAGGATGTAAATGTATTAGTTTGAACCTATCAGTACCTAATGGAACGAATAAATTCAGACGAACAAAATCATCCGAATTAAGATGAACAAAAAATCCTGAATTACTTACTAATTGATCAACGCCCAGCCCAAACTCTTAGACCTAGAAAGCTGAAATTTGACAAAAAGGTGTCTTTTATAAAGTAGGCAACCACTAAGAAAGTATTTTTAGAAATTAAACCCCTGAGGGGGTGAAATGGGGGCTCAAAGTTTGTATGGGGAAAAATATTTTTTTGGACATTTTGACTCGAAACTTCGTCAATATATACCTAGCGGATAATGAACGGACACGTATTTCGTAATTTTTCGAAAATCACCCCCTAAAGGGTACACATGGGTTAAATTAAATTAAATTGCAAGGTCCTGAATTACTTACTGATTGGTCAAAGCCCAGCCCAAACCCTTAGACCTAGAAAGCTAAAACTTAGCGAAACGGTGCCTCTTATGACGTAAACAAGCATCAAGAAATATTTTTTGGAAATTTAACCTCTAAGGGGGTGAAATTGAGGTTCAAAGTTTGCATGGGGAAAAATATTTTTTTAGACATATTGACTCAAAACTTCGTCAATATATACCTAGCGGATAATGAACGGACACGTATTTCGTAATTTTTCGAAAATCATTCCCTAAGGGGTATAAATGGGTTGAATTAAATTAAATTGCAAGGTCCTGAATTATTCACTGATTGATCAACGCCCAGCCCAAACCCTTAGACCTAGAAAGCTAAAATTTGGCGAAACGGTGTCTCTTATAACGTAAACAAGCATCAAGAAATAATTTTTTGAAATTTAACCTCTAAGGGGGTGAAATTGAGGTTCAAAGTTTGTATGGGGAAAAATATTTTTTTGGACATATTGACTCAAAACTTCGTCAATATATACCTAGTGGATAATGAACGGACACGTATTTCGTAATTTTTCGAAAATCATTTCCGAAGGGGTATAAATGGGTTGAATTAAATTAAATTGCAAGGTCCTGAATTATTCACTGATTGATCAACGCCCAGCCCAAACCCTTAGACCTAGAAAGCTGAAGTTTAACAAAAAGGTATCTTCTATAAAGCAGGAAACCACTAAAAAGGATTTTTTGAAATTCAACCCATAAAAAGGTGGAATGGGGGTTCAAAGTTTGTATGAAGAAAAAAAATATATAAATATATCGAGACTTGGCCATCGCACTAAATAATTGAATTTACATGTGTTTTCAGGCGATTGAATTTACACGTGTTTTCAGGCGATGGCCAAGTCTCAATATATTTATATAAAACTTTAAAGAATTTTAATATTGATATGCGTCACTATAAGATGCTGTTAATTATTACGTAACAACTTAATGCTTCGAGTACGGAGATTCCAGACACAATTGATTTTCAATTGTTATGGACCACGATCGTGGTCTTAGAGACTGGACGTATTAAGACAGAAAGTCGCTTAAGTAGAGACTGAATAAATTAATAACCGACTTGGTATTACATGGATCTCACAACTTTTTACCGCAGAACAACTGAGTTGCGAGACTTGTTTTTTTTGACAAGTATTGTTTTTGATGGGATCTCATTTCTTTTTGTATTTGTATTTTTTTTTGTATTTGTATCTTTTTTTGTATGTATTTTTTTTGTATTTGTATCTCGTTTCTTTTTGTATTTTGTATTTGTATCCGAACAGCATTGGGTCGCTCGCGTGTATGAGCGCGGCTGCTGCTCGCTCGGCGACATTCACCTTTCCGCGCGCCCTGCCACTGTCCCCGCCCCGCGCCCTCGCGCTAGCACCGCGCAGCGCGTAGTAACGGCCGCGCTCACTCGCTAGCATCGCAGCACGTGGCATAATAATTAATTTACAACCTTACGCACTCGTAATAAGTACGAATACGCACGTAGGTACGTTTTTTGCATTAAATAATTTAATTTACACGTGTTTTCATGACGGGAATACCCATTTTTTGCTCGATTTGGCAGGGGCACTACCATGCGCCTATATTTATATGGGACTAGCTTAAACCCGCGGCTTCGCACGCAATAATAATAACTGCAGTAAAACATCGTTACGAATAAAGCCAATATTGAAAAATTTAACTGAAGACTTGGCTGTATGGGCTTAATTTTCTTTGCGGTTTTTTTCTAGATTTTTTAGTTTTTCCTTGATTCATACACCAAACACTACTTATATTCCAAATTTGAAGCTTCTAGGTCTGCTAAAAGTGCCTTAGAATTTTGATGATCGGTGAGTCAGTGAGTGACAAAATTAAGAAATTTGACCCGTTATAATTCTTTAAATTCTGGTTTAAATTGAATAAAATTTGAAATATACCGTGTCTTTACAATGCCTGCATGGTTACTGAAAATTTCAGTCTTCTAGTTTTATCCACAACGAAGTTACAGGGGGTCGAAAATGGTCTGAATTGCTTCGAGAAAAGGATGGAACGGCCGTGACGCTTTTTTGCTCGACTTGGTGGGGGCACTGCCGTGCCCCCAGATATAGTAAAAAAAAAAAATCACACATTAATTATTATTCTTAACAATAATATTGTTGCTAAAAAAACAAAGTTTTCGCGCTCGCTTCGCTCGCGCTTTACTTACTTCCATTTTGTTGTATTATTCTGTTGTACTTAGGCCAAAACTAAAGTTGTTTCTGAAGTAATCAGTATAGTATAATCGAGGTGCAGCTAGATAGTGGTTGTGTTTTTCATACTATCCAAAATGCAAAAAATCGTTAGTTCATAATATTATGTATACAATATTTACTTATTGTTATTGTTTTTATTGTTTTATTTTATTATTGTTCAAAGTTAACAAACAATCGTTTGTGGTAGGTATCTATTAAGTCCTTCACCGCGAACCACAACGCAAGGCTCCAAAAACTAAAATCGGCGGGATTTAGGCCGAAATAACAAAAAACCCCATAAAATTTCCTTAAAAGAATTCTAGATTTTGCGATGTGTCTCGAGCTAGCTCAGCCAACTTGCCCAGAGAGATCTCGCGTATATATCTAGGTCGATATCAAATATCTCACTCACTATCAAATGAGTCGTCTATTGTCAAAGTCTGTTTTCAATATTTTTTATCATTATTCACAGTTCGTATCAAATACGGCTATTTCCTATAGAAAAATCAAATTATGACATCAGTTTCAAATCATGCAATCTGTAAAATTTAAACTCATTAAAAAAAACCGGCCAAGAGCGTGTCAGGCCACGCGCATTGTAGGGTTCCGTAGCCGCATGGTTCAAATGCAGCTGGTTTCTTAATTCTACGAGCATATTGTCATAGTCGATGTTAAAATCCCCAAATACTATAGTATCAAAAAGAAATGTATTAAAAAGTTTGTAGTTTCAGAAAAAACTGTAGTTTT
The DNA here is from genome assembly GCA_949987775.1 of Aproaerema taeniolella. Taxonomy (NCBI): domain Eukaryota; kingdom Metazoa; phylum Arthropoda; class Insecta; order Lepidoptera; family Gelechiidae; genus Aproaerema; species Aproaerema taeniolella. Next base: position 7,458,594 of record OX465265.1, on the reverse strand, counting down.
GGTCTAAATTTAACAGAATGGAAGTATTTAATGCGCGAGCGAAGCGAGCGCGATTTTTTTTTTGTTTTTTTAAATAGTTTTTTAGTTTTTTTTTTTTTGGTTTTTGTTTTTTTTTATTTTTTTGCGATAATATTATTGTTAGGGATAATATAATAATATCGAGCTGCTGCTAAAGCAGGTCGCGTGGTGGTCTTGTATAAATTTGATATCATTTTCGTACTTAGCACCTCCAAAAACCTATTAAACGACACCTGAAATGTTAATATGTTACAGCTTGGCTTTCGGCTCCCCTCACTTTAAGCGTGGAACCTTGTATGGCGGCCATTTTGGATTAGTGTACACTTCGTCGTGAATGCTACTCTCGTGAATTATTCCACATTTTATTTTTATAAAAATTTATGTTTCCCAAACGGATTGCTGAATCGAAAAACGTTCGTAGTAAACCCCATCTATCTTGAAAAAAGCTATCCTATGATAATCCACTCGATGATATCAGCGAGAAAAAAAAATCCCTCGCGCTTTCACGTGTATGGAAAACACCCGAAAAACAATTTTTTTCCACCATTTTATTTTTTAGATCTGTCGGCGCAATCAATATTACGACCATGCCAAATTTTAGCTCTGTAGTACCAAGGATCTAATATTAGTAAATATATTCTTATTAATCCCAACAACGTTTGGCACTTGGTCAACTAATACTCACAAGCTTGAAGGGCCAACTTATGTGTGATAGTTTTCCTTTTAATTTTGTTGTATATTCTATCACCGTGAATTTTTACACATTTTTAGAAACAATCGTTTTGCTTGTAGTGGGGGACACTTGTTTTTAATAAAAATTTTCACTTTAAAAATTAATTTTTCGCAAAAGGACTGCTGAATCGAAAGACGTTCTTAGTAAACCTCTTCTATCTTTTAAAAAACTATCCTATGACATATCATTCGATGATATCGGCGAGAAAAAAAAAAAAAAATTATGAAATGGAAGTATTTAATGCGCGAGCGAAGAGAGCGCGACTTTTTTTTTTTTAGTTTTTTTTTTGCGATAATATTATTGTTAGGCATAATATAATAATATCGAGCTGCTGCTAAAGCAGGTCGCGTGGTGATCTTGTATAATTTTGATGTCATTTTCGTAATTAGCACCCCCAAAAACCTATTAAACGACACCTGAAATGTCAATATGTTACAGCTTGGCTTTTCGCTCGCCTCACTTTAAGCGTGGAACCTTGTATGGCAGCCATTTTGGATTGGGGTACACTTCGTCGTAAATGCTACACTCGTGAATTATTCCACATTTTTTTCATTATAAAAATTAATGTTTCTCAAACGGATTGCTGAATCGAAAAACGTTCATAGTAAACCCCTTCTATCTTTTAAAAAGCTATCCTATGACATCTCATTCGATGATACCGGCGAGAAAAAAAAAACCATTGCCCTTTCACATGTATGGGAAACATCCGAAAAATTGTTTTTTCCAAAATTTTATTTTTTCAATCTGTTGGCGCAATCAATATGTATGACCATGCCAAATTTCAGCTCTGTAGTACCAAGGATCTAATATTAGTAAATAAATTCTTATTAATCCCAACTAAGTTTGGCACTTGGTCGACTATTACTCGCAAACTTGAAGAGCCATCTTATATGTGTTAGTTTTTCTTATAATTTCATTGTATACACTACCACCATGAATTTTTTCAAATTTTTAGAAACAACCATTTAGCTGGTAGAGGGGGGAGGACACTTGTGTTTGACAAAAATTTTCACTTTAAAAATTTATATTAGGCAAACAAAGTTCTGAATCGAAAAACGTTCTTAGTAAACCCCTTTTGTCTTTTAAAAAGCTGTTTTTTTTCTAGCCAATATCATTAAATGACACCCCATTTAATGATATTGGCTAGAAAAAAAAAATCATCGCCCTTTCACGTCTATGGGAGACACCCGAAAAAATTGTTTTTTCTAAGATTTCACTCTACAGTTCTGACGGCGTAGTTAATATTTATGACCTAGCCAAATTTCAGCTCTTTAGTACCAATGGTTTCTTAGGAAACCCGCGGACAGACGGACAGACGGACATGACGAAACTATAAGGGTTCGTAGATTACTACGGAACCCTAAAAAACTGTTGTCTTAAATAAAACATTATTGCAATTGTTATATATTAGTGTGTCCTACCGAATTAACTAAAAGTAATAATGTTTACAATACATATTTAAGTTTACGATGAATAATTCGTAAGTTAAAATTTGTATGGAATACTTCTTTTGACTTTTGCCAATAAGCACCCATAAGTCAGATTGCTGACTTTGAAAATAGACGACTCAAATATATCAAGAAAAAACGAAAAAAAAACTTGTTTTTTTAAGATTTATTATTGCAATTCATAGATGAAACTACTTAGGATTTTATCACTTATCGTGTCACACAACTTTGCATCACAAATGAATCCCTAAAACCCTTTGGGTACTGAGATCTGAAGTGCTCGAAAAGAGAAAATACTGGCTGGCTGGGCCATGTTTTTAGGCAAAAGTATAGTGTCACTTGCGATGAAGCCTTGGTCGATTGCAGTCCTGGTGATTCCATGATTTTTGAGCAATCTTGAAAAAAATTTTCTTGTTTTTTTTTATTTCTCACTAACTATCACGTTTCACACTTTAGTTTTTTATAAAAGAAAAGAACGGAATTTCAAGCAGATTTTAACCTCTGACATGCATGCGTTTCTGAGAATTAAAAAACTTGGCAAAATATAAGACTGGCTAAAACACCTGTTTCTACACTTCAGGTGCTCTACGCTTTTGGAATCAAGTCTAAAGTAAAGGAAGAGTAATTTACTTTAGTGGGCTGATTCTGATGCCTTATTTTCGCAAACCAATTAAAGTTTATGTGACATAATATTGTTTATTATTTTCGCGTTATTTTTTCTAGTCTAAGCATATTATGACTGGTTCTTACCATTTTTTTTATTTTATTGAGTAGGTATCTGATATATAACAGAGCCGAAATATCAGATATTCATTTTTTTAAATAGTAGTAGGGCTTTGCCTAGCAGTAGAATCTGACAGGATAGAAAATATAAATATATTTATGATACTCACGCGTTGATTCTGGATATCTGGGTGATGTCGGCGTAAAATTTCTTCAATATAGTATCGTAAGTGAGTGTTGCTTCATACATTGCTTTCTTTGGATTAAGAGTCAGCTGGAAAGAATAAAAAACTTTATTTGAGGATTATTTTCATAATAACATTTACGCTGGACTGGGAGAGTAAGAAAAAATTGAATTTGTCAGCTGACAACTCTCTTCCGTGGCATACTATAGAAGCTAATAAGAGGGATCTGAGGATTTTGTTATATCGTGGGCGAAAGGCTTATAACTTATAACCTATCACCACTGTAAATAAAAATTTTCCAAAACGGGCTAATGCAGAATTTCTGACTATCTGTCAGACAAGCAACCATGGGAATAGCTTTAAAGTTATTTCAGACTAGCTTTCTGCCCGCGGCTCTGCCCGCATGGACTACAGGTTATATCGTGCCGAACTGTGGGATAAATAAGGAAATTTGTTATGAGTTCAAAAAGAGCCTGTCACTACTGTAAATAAAAACTTTGCAAAAAGGGCTAATGCAGAATTTCTGACTATCTGCTTGTCTAAGCAGCCATGGAAATTGCGCTAAAGTTATTTCAGATTTAGTTAAAATTAGAAAATAAGGAACTGTGTAATGAGTTTAAAAAGAGCATCCCTAGGAGTTTCTTGCACTGCACAGAGCCACGGTTCCACTGTAGAACAAGCTGAGTTTGTTCCAAAGGTCACAGTGTATTATTAAAACTTAGTATACGACTATTTGCATTTTGTGGCAATAAACGATCATTTATTTATTTTATTGAAGTGAAAACTTATTTAGCGGCATTAAGCACTTTTAGTATGGGGAAAAAATGTTAAACTCGCGATGAACTCGCGTCAGATGTCACGTGACCCCGATCGAAAATGCGTAGGATAGGGTTGCCACCTTTTTTTCTGCTATTTTCCGATTTTTTGCTTAAAACTCGAAAACTATTAACTTTTAGTAAGTAGTCTGTTTGCAAATGCTAAAGTACTTAAAATTCTCTACAAATATCACAATTATTTTTTTCAGATGAACTGTTCCGTCTTAAATGCGAGTTGAAACCAACTTCAAATGATGTTGTCTTTATTTTTCACATTTTTGAAGTTGGTGATTTTTTTTTAAGTTTATTTATTTTATGTTATTATTTATCACGTTGTTTTTTAGTTTCATTGAGTTTTTGTTATTGGTGTACGACGGAATAGCAAAAGGATAATTTCGTAGAATTAGGCATTAAATATTAAATCTAGGGCATAAATAGTAAAATGTGGAATTGAAGAATTGGCGTAGTGCAAAAACTCATTATAAATAAATACTTAAAAGAATTTGAATTCGATTTCTTTTTTTGCATACCATAATGAAATAAAGTTAGTTTGACGGAATGACAGTATAATATGGTGGCGGGTTATTGTAATCGCATAGTACGATTTCTACAAGTTATGTTTACGAGTGGTGTTAAAAATGGCTTCTGATTTGTGTTTTATTTGTGGTGAAGTACTGGATAATGATGTTAAAAAGGTGACGACGGTGCGGGAAAAAGGTTTAAAAACATTTATTGAGTCTAGCAAGAAGCGGAGGGATGATCATGATGTTCAGCTAAGTAAAAAATCTGCACTTGAGGTTCATGAGAAATGTCGTAAAAACTACAATGATGTAAATATGATTACCTCTTATTTGAAGAAAGTTGAAGAGGGTAGGGAGCAGGTCCAAAGACGATCGCGTTCTACTGAACCGTCTTTCAATTTTAAAATTCAATGTTTTTGTGTGGTCTCATCATAACACCTGAGACTATAGAAGAAAAAAGAAAAAAGAAAATCAATCACAATAGGGTGTATCAGGTTCGAGTCTTAAAAGTCAAAGAAACTGTTATGAAAAGAGCAGATGCACGTGGTGATGAGTATGGAAAATCCATAATCAAACGCCTTTTAACCGTCTCAGACTTGGTAGCCGCTGATTGTCGGTATCATAGTTTATGCATGAGAAAACTGTACAATCGCCCAATAACGCAAAAAAGGAAGTAAAAAACGGGGTCATTTGCCGATGATGTTGAAGAAGCAATGGAAGATATTTACAATTATTTAGAGAATAGTGAAGGGGAGAGCCAGTTTTTGTTCGATGAGTTGATGGCCCAAATCAAGGGTGAATATCGTCATGACAAAAAGACAGTCAAAGCTCATCTACTCAAAAAATACGAAAGCGATATAATTATTACCATGTCTCAAAACAAGAAGCCGGTAGTTTGTTTCAAAGACACAGGTTATAAAAACTTGAACGACACTTGGTACCAGCAGGCGTTAAAAAATGAACAAGAGGAAAGACTACGGATTGTTCGGACGGCAGCTGCCATTATTATTGAGGATATCCGTAGCCAGGTTTATCACACAGATAAGTACCCCCCACCTGATAAGTTTTTAGAAGGAAATTAAGAAATAATTCCTGAAACACTACGCATATTTATGGAAAAAGTTGTACTTTATAAAAAACGTGGGGACTATGATACCTGGAAGAAGAGAAGCAACGCGCTTGCTCATAGTCTTGTAGCGGCAGTGAGGCCCAGATCATTCGTCTCACCAGTCCTCGTAGGGTTGGCAGTGTTTCTCTACAAAAGGTACGGCTCAAGAAAATTGGTTGATGTAGTTTCCTCTTTGGGTTTTTGCTCATCTTATACAGAAGCTGTTCGTCTAGAACTGTCAGCAATCGCCGACGATCCGCAGAGAGTTGACCAGCCGTGCTTTAGACAGCAAGTGTACGATAACGCTGATTTTAACGTACATACAATCGACGGATACCACACCTTTTACGTAATGGGTGGCATTCCTTGTATTACACCAAAACATGCAGTAGCTCCCAACCGATCCATTCCTCGGTTGAAAACGAAACCTGCGTCTGAGGTTTATGGAAGTTACGGAGCTGTTCAACTTATTCATTTTGAAAGGAAAAAACCTCAAGGTTTATCAGAAATCAAGATAAAAGATCCGAAGGGAATCTTCACACCACCCGAAACTGTGACTCCATCTGTGTCTGATCTTTTGTGGCTTTATGAGAAAAGCAGAGAAATTCCCGGCCTCTTAGGATGGAATGGCTTCATGGAAGCTGTCACAAGAGACATACCATATGAACTATCATTCATTGCTTTCCAGCCATTCATCAACGCTCCTCTGAGTGATTATGATACAATATTTACAGCACTGTTGATAGGAGTAAAGAAAACCAAATCCTTGAACCAAGTTACCTGTCTGGTGACATTTGACCAACCCCTCTACCTCAAGGCAAGAGACATCCTTGCTAGCCGTCCCGATGATCCTGATTTGTCAAATGTTGTTATAAGGCTCGGTGGATTTCACTTACTGATGTCCTTCATGGGGGCAATTGGTTACATTATGCAAGGTAGTGGATTGGCTGAACTTTTCAATACCATATATGCGGCAAACTCAACTGAAAAAATCATGTCTGGTCACACTTACGCTAGGGCAGTACGAGCTCATATGTTGGCTCACAGAACTTTGGCCAAAATAGTGATTCAGTCAATGGCCCTATCGCCAGCAATGTTGGATCAATTAGAGGAGATCTTGTTCAACTTAGACAGAACAGTGATTCTTTCTAATGACGTACAAAATATTGTAAAAGATTTGCAAGAAGAATTCAAAGCTAAGCTTCAACTATTGGCAGGACGTGGCCCCACTACTAAGCTCTGGGTTGTATATTTTGAAATGGTGACTTTGATCAAGCACTTCATTGAAGCTGAAAGAAGCAGTAACTGGGATCTACACCTCCAAACCATACATGAAATGTTACCTTTCTTTCACGCTAGTGGTCATAATCTGTATGTGGTCATAAAATGCAGCCACCTTTACCTCCAGGACATGCACAGTTTGAAAACTACAATGACATCTGCCGAATATGAGCGATTCACCATCCAAGGATTCTTCAGTATTCGTAGGAGTGAGAAACTATGGTGTGGAACTTGGAGTGATATGGCGATCGAACAAACTCTGATGAAGTCAATGAAGACAAGTGGTGGTCTCACTCGTGGTCGTGGAGTAACTGAAGGCGTTGTGACAAGATGGACGCAAGGGATGACAGCACTGCATAATGTATGCCAAGAGATTGAGCACTTTACGGGAGTAGAACACGCGACGTCAGAAGAACACGTTGATAGCAGAGATTCTATGCAAAAGCGAGACAACACAGACGCAGATAAGTTAATAAATTGGTTCCTCGAGCATCCTCCTTCCCCAGAGACCAGTGAACTAATATCTTTAAATACAGGTATCGTCGCTGATGAGAGAATGACATGCCATTTGTCCAAGGAGGTGGGCACGAAAGGTATACAGCGCATTGTTGGTAGTGACTTTCAAGCTGTAAAATTCAAACGAACCGAAAGAGTACTGCCTTTTGCGATCATGAACAGCTCTATTCAAATACAAGACAGGGCTGTAGTTATCAATCCAATCACACTTTTTCAACGAATGACCATTGCGAAACATTCACATGAAGAGCTGGCAGAATTTTTACGTTACGAACTGAGCCCGTATCCTCTGGCTCTTTTTGATGAGCATGGGATGCGGAAAGGAACAAAATCCAGCTTGTACAAGGCTTTTACACTGACTGAACCGACCGACTTGAACGATACAAAATATGTCATCGACGGAGGTTTTTTGTTACACCGGGTCAAATGGCGCCACGATCAGACATATGAAGAAATTTGCAACAGTTATGTATCATATATGTCAAATCAAATTACAAACCAAGTGCCATTGTCGTTTTTGACGGCTACCCTGACGAGGCTTGTGATAGCACCAAGCGCATTGAACGATTGAGAAGAGCACAAAGAAAACAATCTGCTGCAATATCATTTACAGAAATGATGGTGCCTTCTGTCTCGCAGGATAGTTTTCTTGCAAACCCAAAAAATAAAAACCGGTTGATATCTATTTCAATGAAAAAACTTCATGATGCAAAAATTGATTCAAAGCAAGCTGTGGAGGATGTTGATATCCTTACTATCACAACAGCTCTTGAGATTGCCCCGTCAAATGAATATGTGACAGTAGTCGGGGAAGATATCGACCTTCTGGTCATTTTAATTGGCCTGTGTAGCCCTGGTATAAAAAATGTATTTTTTCTGAAACCAGGAAAAGGAAAGGTTTCGCAAAGCCTCTACAACCCTCATCTGGCGGCTGAGAAAATCCTATCAGACCATATATTATACCTGCATGCGATGAGTGGTTGTGATACTACTTTTGCATTGTTTAATCAGGGGAAACTGAAATTTCTTAAAGTACTGCAGAAGAACAAAGACTTGCAACCAGTCATTGCAGCTTTCAAAGAACCTAATTCGCATCAAGATGAGATTGCCACAGCAGGAAACTTGTTTCTCATGGCTCTATATGGAAAAAAAAGAGACCAGTTTAAACGATTTGAGATACAGACAATACGTATCTTCATCATACAGAAATAAGACGAACATTGCCTCATTACCCCCTACCGAAGCTGCTGCACGAGAACATTCACTGAGAGTTTACTATCAGGTGCAGCAGTGGTTATCCGATCAAGCCACAGCTCACGAGCAACAGAAAGACCCAAGTGAGTGGGGGTGGAAAAAAACTAGTAGAGGTCTTGTGCCAGTACCAACCACTTTGGACCCTGCACTAAATTCAATACTACGTTACATTTCATGTAAATGTAAAAAGGGCTGCCAACGCAATTGTGGATGCAGGAAAGCAGGCCTCCATTGTTCCCCAAACTGCGCATCATGCGAGGGACTGTGTGAAAATGTTGAGCCCCCGGAAAACTGCTCTGACATAGACGTAGAAGAGACTGAAGAAAGAAACAGAGGTATGGCGAATCTCTCAATTTATTTTGTAGTCATTTACCTCTCCTTGATATAATATGATCACAAGTAAGTGTCTCACCACTTTTATTATTTTCCAGGAGAACGACCCCCGACGCTTACGATGGATCAGTCAGACCCTGGGCTAGGACCCGATGCCATCGAAGAACCTCAGCACGATGCGGAAGGTATGTTTAATCTCACAATCTATTTTACAATCTTCATCTCTCCTTGAGATAATACACCGCTACTTTTATTTTCCAGAACAAGCAGCATATTTACCGGGACTTATCTAGGGCATGAATATCGGAATCTCGGAATATCGAAATATCGGAATCTCGGAATGAAAGTTCCGATATTATATTTCCGATACTGAGTGATCCAATATCGTAATATCGGAATCAGACTAGTTTTCCATTTGAGTAACGAAATTAGGGAAAATTTCTGATAACTAGCCGGTGGTGTTTAGCAAAACTGTTAGGCCAAGTAATGACGCAACTCAATCTGTCTGTTTCACTCTTTCACTGCGTATGTCTCTCTTGCTTATTCACTCGCACATAGAAACAAATCTGCCTGGCTGTCCTGAGTCCTGTCAATCAGTTGTAGTCTAAGATCCAGCTGCGGAATTGTTACGCTTATCGAGTTTTTGCTAAAAACCTTATTTTTGCGTATGTTAATGATAAGAAGCATATATTATGTGTGCTGGGTTGCCTGTCAAAGTCTGGCCACTGGTATTTTTAATTAAAAATGATGACATTTTATTGAACTAAATATTTTAACAGAAGAAAATTAGCTTTAATTTGATATATAAATCATAGATGAACGAAATACTATACCAAAATCATACCTGTTTACACCTGGCTGCGAAGACGATGTGCAGCGGCAACCGTGATTTTCATGAAGTGGATGACATTTTATTTAAACAGCAAGTGAACGAAATATGATTCCGAAAAATCAATTAAAAATAATTTAATTAAAAATACTAGCGGCCGGATTATGACAGGCAATTTAGTGGTTATGTATTCTCCTAATCATAAACATGCGTAGGAATTGGGATTTTAGCAAAGGATCATGAGCGCACTGATTTTGCAGCCGGATCTTTAGCAGTAGGCAACCCTTATTTGCGGCCAGATTTAATAAGGCAACCCTATATTGTAATAAACAGAAAAAAAATAGCTTTTTAAATTATACTTTTAAATATTCAGTTTCTTTGTGAGTTGGTTTAATTTGTATAATTTTGCGGCAAAACCGTTTGTCTCGTACCAAATTAAAGATTTTGATTTTAAACCTTCTTTATTATATACAGTAAACCTTTATGAAGAATATGTGGAATTCCGATATTAATATCGGAATTCCGATATTGATGTCGAATATCGAAAATCAGTATCGGAATTCAAAACCTTCCGATATTACATGCCCTAGACTTATCGCCATCGAAAACTCTCAGCCAGGACCTTGTAAAAGACAACGGCTGGTATAATTTTTGTAAATTATAATTTATAGTATTAATAACATATGATCGTAAGTTACGATATTTTAAGTTTTGTTTTGTTAGAATCCTACCTTTTTTGATACTGAATTTGTATAATTTCGATTTTTATTTTTAATTACATATGCAGAAAACTAGAAGAAATTTATCAAATAACAGCATTCCAATAAAAAATAAAGTTTTGGAATGTAAAAAGTGGATTTTTCAGACTGCTGAAAAATTTCCTATTTTCAATCCGCACTTGAGAGCGAACGGTTCATCTGAAAAAAAAAACTAAAAAGTGATGTTTGTAGAAAATTTTAAGTACTTTAATTTGTGTAAACAGATCATTTACTAAAATTTAACAGTTTTCGAGTTTTAAGCAAGAAACCGGAGAGAAGCAGATTTTTTTCTCTTTTTTTGCGTTTTTTTAATGTTTCGCCACGAATTTTTTTCCGCAAACCTCAGATTCGGATTCAGTACCCCAAAATACATATAGAATGAAAAAAAACAGAACTACCCCATAACTTTCCTAGCAAAAATACAATTTAACAGGAGTAGATAGACTATTTTCCTAAATAGAAAGTAAACAGTTTGGTCGAGTGGAAAAGTTGCCAGATAGTAAGCAACAGGTCGAGGGTTCGAATCCTGAGAGAATAACGGACTCTTTTTGTGTATTTTGTTTTATTTCCTTAATAACGTTAATGTTCAAGTTTTCACTTCTGCCGGCACTCCCGGAGTGCAACCCGTTGTTTTTTAGGGTTCCATTCCCAAAGGGAAAAAACGGGACCCTATTACTAAGGCTCCGCTGTCCGTCCGTCCGTCCGTCCGTCTGTCACCAGGCTGTATCTCATGAACCGTGATAGTTAGACAGTTGAAATTTTCGCAGATGGGGTATTTCTTTGTGCCCTATAACAACAAATACTAAAAACCAGTATAAAATAAATATTTAAGGGGGCTCCCATACAAAAAACGTGATTTTTTTGCTCGTTTTTATGGTAAGTATATCCGAGGCTGTTTCTCTTGAACCGTGATAGTTAGACAGTTTAAATTTTCACAGATGATGCATTTCGGTTTCTGCTATAACAACAAATACTAAAAAGAAGAATAAATTGTCATGACCAGTCACATTTCAATGCTGCGTTGAGAATTTTTAAGTACTTAAGGCTACTATAAATTTGGGTATCTTGTACAGTCGAACCATTTGAATCATGACCCACTTTGACAATTATTCCTATAAATTCAAAATTGTTGTAGGGTTTTCGTCGCTGTCGCGCATGTCGCACATAGTACGTTTTAAATATGGATTAAAAATGTGTCATTACGGATCAAAGATCTATGCAGTTTTAGCCTTTGTTATCATTGCATTAGATAGGTTTTAGATAAAGCAGCCTCGGTTTGAAATCAGATTGTTACCATTGCAATCCTAATAAATCGTAATCCAAACTCTTTTTGCTACAGAGAACAAAAAACAAAATAGTCAAATGTCTAACGTGTCAGATGTCAAGTTGTTTTTGAGTTGTATTGAGTATTTGAGTCTGAAAAAATTGGAATAAAAATCTAAGACAGTTAATCTTGAATAAATCGTATAATGGCCAATCTGGCAGAGCAAAGAGCTCGCATAATACTACTCAGTGAACAAGGCTTAGGCATCCGTGAAATATCGCGAGACTTAAATATAAGTCGGAACACAGTCCGAACCTGGATCAGGAGGTACGCTGACGAGGGCACCCTGGAAGACAGACACAACATAATCAAGGAGTTCGTCGAAACACCTACCAACAGAGAACGGAAATGCAACAACATTACGAAGAACATCCGTTTACTCCAACCCGATATTTTGCGGCACAATACGACGTTTGTCTACAAACCATAAGAAACAATTTGCATCAGCACCGGGTAGCATTATAGACATTATGCTAAAAAAGCTCAGCTAACGGATTCACACAAAACTGCAAGATAAAATTTCGCACGTAATTATTTAGACTTTGATTGATCAAAAACCATTTTTACTGACGAAAAATCGTTTCAGGCCGAATTTCTGCTAATATGTGGGCCTGGAGACGTATTTTTGAAACGATAGAATTCCAATTCGCATACGAATTGACAAGAATCGCATGAGAATCGCATACAAATCTTGTCAATTCGTATGCGAATTGGAATTCTATTGTTTCGAAAATACGTCTCCTGGACGGATGCAGGAAGTGTAGGCGAGCTGGTCCAGATTTCTCCTCGGCTAAATGCCGTAAACTATGTCAGTTTGTTGGAAGAAACTATGTTACCGACTTTCCGAACAGTTTACCCGCGAGGAGAAGTGCCAATATTCTCATTTGTTCAAGATAATTGTCGAGTGCATACTGCCAGAATTGTCTCGAATTGGTTTGCCCAGCATCAAAATGAAATCACTGTCATTCCATGGCCATCTCAGTCCCCAGATCTTAACTCCATAGAAAATTTGGTGTTTGATGGTTCAAATGTGGGATAACAGGAACGCTCTCGTTCCTGACTAAGAAGCAATTGAGCTGCATTGTAACGGGAACTGACATTTGTAGTCGTCTAGTCGGGTCTATGCGTAACCAACTGCTAGACGTTATTGAAAACAATGGTGCTTACACTAGGTTTTAAGTTAATTGGTAAAAAATTTATTGCTATAGGGTAAATTTTTTTTCAGTTTTTCAAGTGATAGCCATATTTTTATTTATTTAACAAAATAAAGTTTATAATTTCTTTTACATTAAGTATTGTTTTATTTTAAAAATATTCTAGCAAATATAGGCAGATGAATACTGGAATAAGAAAACATCCTTTTAATCAGCCTTTGCTTAATTTTCCATATTTTTCAAAACCGGGTTGGTTTCAACTGTATTCAACTGAGAACCGGTTCCTAAAAATATGGAACCGTAAACGGCTCCGCATGCCCTAGCTACTAGAAATGAAAGTCTCTTCGATTTTCATTCAAACTTTTTAGGGTTCCGTACCCAAAGTCTAAAAACAGGACTATTACTAAGACTTCACCGTCCGTCTGTCACCAGTCTGTATCTCATGAACAGTGCTGACCGCTAGAGAGTTGAAATTTTGCACAGATGTATTTCTGTTGTCGCATTAACAATTATTATTAAATACTTTAAAAAAACCGGCCTGATTCTTTTTGCCATTTTTGCTCGATATAATAGATAATGGTTCGGAACCCTTCGTGCGTGAGTTCGACTCGCACTTAGCCAATTTTCGCTCAATATTATAGACAATGGTACGGAACCCTTCATGCACGATTCTGACCACCACTTGGCTGGTTTTTTTCGTGCTATACCATGGTCCACTATTATTGAAGAGTGAAACGAGCGAAATGGAAGATGACTTTGGCAATACTCAAATAACTCCGATTTGAGTAGTGATGTCAACAGTCAGTGTCAAAATAAAGTGATGGCATTTTTGCATCATTTTTGTGACGCGTATGTTCAAACGAATTTCAACCTAATTGTTTATATTTGCTGTAGGAAAATGACCTTATGGTGGGTCATGATTCAAATGGTTCGACTGTACATAAATTGTAATAGTTTAACAGTGAAAGTATATTGCGATTCAGATTTTGGTTCTGATATAAATACTCGCAGTTAGACAAGCTATGCAGCTATGATAAATAATAGTGTTGTTACATGGTCAAGCAAAAAACAAAGCTATGTAGCGTTGTCGACCTGTGAAGCAGAATATATTTCAGCCTGTAATGCTACTAAGGAAATTGTTTGGCTTAAATATTTAATGTATGAACTATTCATGTATAATGAAACTGTAACTTTGTATGTTGACAATCAAAGTGCTATAAAGCTTGTCAAAAATAAAACTTTGCAGAAGAGAAGTAAACATTTCGATATTAAATTGCATTAAGTAAGAGAAAAGTACAATGATAAAACTGTCGATATTTGCTATGTAAATACAAAAGAACAATTAGCAGATTCATTAACAAAGCCGATACCTAAGATTCAATTTCTATTTTTAAGATTGAAGTTAGGAAACTATTTGGAATAAGCTTGTATGTAGCTTATATACTTATGTAGTCATAGCATATGTATAATCTTAAGTTATAAATGCATAGAAGAAAGTTGTCATTTCGTGGGAGTGTTGGCCGTATAGTAGTTTTTACTACTATACGGCCAACACCCTATATGCCTGTGCGTGCATAGTTTTAAAATGAGAACTTTCTCCTACTCTTTCTTATATAGTGATCTCTCTCTCTAATACGACACCGACGACACTGTACCGCGCTCTCTGCTATTTTAATTAAATAAATTAATTATCAGTTTATTTATTCTTTTACTGACCCATAACACATCTTCATTTAATGATAAACAATAAGCTTCATGAAGTTTGTAGTCTTAAATACTTAGGTTTTTTTACTATACTTCTGCTTCTAGTCGTTTTAGATACTTCACTTTCTTCTTCACTGATATTTTATTATTGGACATTTTCTTCATCAATATTTTCTTCTTCGATTCTTTCTTCTTGCACATTTTCTTCATCAATATTTTCTTCGCTGATTTTTCTTCTCTGATTTTTATTTCTTCGATTTCTTCTTCTTTTTTGTTCTGTACTATCTTACTTTCTTTTTTTCTTCGTATCTTATATCTGTCTCGTTGAAGCGGACATCCCGTGATATAATTATTTTTTCATTCTCTGGACACCAAAGCTTGTATCCATTCATGGCATAGCCTACAATTCTCATTGGTCTAGCACGGCAAGAAAACTTGTCTGATTGAGGTACTATGTGTACCCAGGCCTTCGAACCAAAGATTCTCAATTTATTGAGTTTGAATTCCCTGTTGAACTCTTTTGTAAGTATTCTGTTACCTATGGCCTTTGATGGTGATCGGTTTACCAAATAAGTAGCTGTCAGTATAGTTTGGCCCCATAAATACATAGGCAGGTTAGAATCGTTCGACATGGTTCTTGCTTTACCTTGTAATTTTTTGTTAATTCTTTCGGCCTTACCATTTTGTTGTGGGCTATAGGTTCTTGTGTATTCAATTCTTATACCCTCTTTTTCACACATTTCTCTGAACTAGTTAGGTGTACATTCCCCACCTTTATCGCATCTTCTCCTTTTTACTCTCACTTCTTTCTCTGTTTTTATTTCCTTTATATATTTTATGCAATATCAGTGTGTATGAGCTCCCCATTTATCCTTGACTGAGGATATGTAATCCTTTCAAATGGTAATCTTGTACTTTTGTTGTTCATACATGCATCACACACGTTTTTATCATATGGGAGACTCATTTCCGCCAGACTTCTCCTGTTCAGGTGTCCAAGTCTCTTGTGCCATAGATTTCTGTCTTCATTAATGGCGGTATGGCTTCCTATGTCGAAAGTTCAAATTTTAATATGTGTAAATTTCCTCTCTTTTCTCCATGGTAAACTTTATTGTTATTACAATATATCTTAATTTCTCCATTTTTAAAAACAACTGTGTTATTTCATTTTTGTAGTCTGTTTACAGATAGTTAATTATGTTTGATTCCATTCACCAGCAATCCCTCTACAGTAATTTAACTTTCTTTATATTTCAATTTGAACAATCCTTTTCTTTTCGCTTACAGAATTTCTCCATTGGCTATTTTGATATTTATTGGATTTTTGAGATTTTCTATATTGCACATGTACTTTTCAAATTTCGATTGTATGAAATTGTGTGTTGCTCCTGAGTCAACAATGAATATGACACTATTATCTTTATTTTCCAATATCTCTTCTGCCGATAAGGCAATAAACATATTGCTTTCTCCTTCTTCTGTATAATTTGCCCTCGAGCTCTCTCTACCTCTGTATGATCCTCTAGACCTTTCTCTTGATCTTTATCTTCCTCTATTGTTATTATAATTTTGTGTCCGACATTTTATTGCTTTGTGCCCCTCCTTTTCGCACTCGTAACATGTGACAAAAGCACTCGCTTCTCTATGAGTATTTTCATTTTCATTTTCTTTACCTTTTATTTTTATTTCTGCATCTAGCAGTCTTGATTTTACAAATTCTATTGAGAGCTCCTTCTGTTCGCACATGGTTTCCAATGACGTTATAACATTGTCATACTCTTGTGGCAATGTTAGTAGTAAGTGGCAGACCTTGTCGGCCTCTTCCACTCTACAGCCCGAGGCCTCCAACTCACTAATTATTTGATCAAATTTTATGAAATGGTCCTGCACGCTTTCACTGGACGAGTGTTTCAATAAAAGAAGTTTCTTCTTTAGAAATAGCTTGTTGAATACACTTTTTCTTTCAAATATTCTTTCCAATTGCGTCATCATTTCCTGTGCCTTTTCTGCTTTATTAATTATCGATATATACTGATCACTCAGACACTGGGCTATTATAAGACGCGCACGTGCATCCATTTTGTCGAATTTCTTTTTATCTTCTCCTTGAGCCTTTGAGGTATCCTCAAGAACTTCCAAACATCCTCTCTCCTCTAAAATCAGTTTTGGTCTAAACTTCCGATTGGCTAAATTGGTGTTTTCTGTTAATAAAGGATATTTCTAACATTTCTCCTCCGCCATTTTGTTGCCATGTTAAATGCATATATTTTTTTAAAAAGACGTTAACTTCCTAATCTACAAAGCCTGTCGGGCGTCTGGGCCCATAACCTATGAAAACTTTATTGATTTATGGTTTTCTTTAATTAATCTATTTATAACTGATAATCTCTTTTAATAAATTCTCTTACCTTTTCTCCTAACCAACGCATTAAAAACAGGCAGACATAGACCAGCCCTGACGTCACTAAAATATACTTATAATTTATGGCTTTGACTACTACTGAGTTCTCACATTTCTAGCCTCGATGTAGCGCGCTTGAGGCGCTTATTTATAATTTAGAATAACCTTTCATCTTACGTCGTTGGTCACGAGGTAAAATAGCCTACGCCACCCTTCAATCTTCCGGCTCCGTCATGACGAAAAACACACTTTCACATTATAATAGTAAGAATAGCTTTCCTTATCTGGTTAGACTACAACTGTCTCAGAATAGTACATTGTGCATCAAGGGAGGAAAGGGACCGATTACTAGCGAGGGAGAAGTTTGTGGCCCGCAGGCGCAGCCGAGTGCTACATAGTGCTTTATACTGCACCTGCGAGGAACATTCAAAGACTTTTATTGTTGAATAATTTTTTATATCCATGTTGTGTTTTGTCAGTAAAGTACTTTTTAGCATGGAGTACATTGACCACATAGTTCTTTGCGTATATATTGTAGATTTTTCGCAAAAATACACTATTAAAACATTTTCTGAAAACGATTGCGCCTTGTTTTTAAATTTCCAAACCATAAGTTTGGTTGTATTTTTTCTTCGATTTATCTCGTAGAAAGTTCAAAACAGCTGTTTCCGCAGATGCTTTTAAGTTTGGCGACGTCATTTTAACATCACTTTCACTGCTAGAACTACACTTTTACTTTAATTGCAAAATAAACTCAAAACGTACCAATTAATTTAAGAAAATTTAACAAATTTGACCAAAATTTCGCGCTTCTTCTTTTTTTCATGAAGAAAAAAAGGAGATTCCATATTTAAAATTATATAAAAACTCCTTGGGCAGTGATGAGTGCGCGCGCCATAGATTAGAAACCACGTGAGAAATGAAAATTCGTACATTTTTTCTTCCAGCTAAAACACGTTGAAATGGATTTGCATATATTTTTTCCTCCCGCTTATTTTTGTCGAGGAAAAGACTAACGTTCTCTTCTCATTTTCAGGGAATAATGACTACTGTTCAGATCAAGTGTAGTATAAATATTTATAGTTTCTGTACATCGACGTAGGTAATGCCTACCTTAACTTGATAATTTATATATTTATTGTGGTTGCTGCCCAGCTGTTTCACCCATTCGATAGATTCTAACTCCCGCGAAGTGCATATTGGTCTGAAAAAAAAAACGAAAGATGTCAGATGGCTTTTTTACGAAAATTAGTCGAAGTATGAAAAAATAATTCGCCTTCTCATAAATTCAAACCAAATAAGAGTGAACGAATTTTTTCAAGCAGTCACAATGTTATGAGGCGTGCGAAAAGATTTTGGATTTTTACAAAAAGCAGGACATTTTCTAATGTAAGTGATTTAAAAAAAAGAGTAAATTTAATATATCCAAAGCGGCCTTTTCTTTAATTACTGACGTCTCAATAGCTATTGAATCACAATGATAGTCATTTTATCCGTTCTGGTGACAAAATTGAGAATAACCGTAATTTCTTATACTTATTTCATAAAGGCTGCTTTGACTTGTGGCGCCAACTTCATCTGAATGGTAAGTATGCGCCGGCTGGCGGCGGGAGCCGGAGACTCGGAGCACGATGAAGCAATAAGGAAATTAGATGAAGCAATAAGGAATATATTAAGCATAATTACATTTATGGGATTATATAATTAAACTTTTAACGTTAACTAACAAATATATAAAAACAGTATAGTATTAGCGGGCGTGCGCCTGCGACGGAAATTCAATTGGGTCTGTCATTCCAGCGAATGACGGCTATTAACGTTCCATTTCGAATTTAGAAAGAAATGCCAAAACTGAAGAATAAAACTGTCGCAAAAAAAGGATGGAGAAGGAAAATGAATAAGAGGCGCATGCCGCCTCGTTACAAGTAGATAGGTAGTTTGCAACCTAACCCTTTCACTGTTTTAAAGGGAGGCCTGTCTCCCTCGGTGAGGACGTATATTGGCTGATGACAACAATAACAAAATTAATAAAATGGCTACCATTGTAACAATCCACCGTACCGTTAAGGAGAAGGCCGCGTGTGATTGAAGGAATAATTGCCTTAGTATCAGTTAAATATTATATTATTTATAAAAAAACTTTAAAAAACAGTTTCACCTCTGAAACTCGGTGTAATTATTAACAGCGTTAACAAACGCTTTTCCGACACGCTCGTAGATGGGATCTGACTGTGGCACATCATCCCAATTCTGACACGTGCACCAGTGAGTGCCTATGTCAGCCTCCCTACAGGAGCGGGTTAGGGGTATCTGTAGGGCAAAATAAATAAAAAATTCAAAAACCTATACGATGGACAAAGTTCGTGTAAATTACTAACTTTTCCCCGAACTGTTTCTCACTACTTATTTACTTCAATTTAATTTTTGAATTTGTGTGTCTCCGGCTAAATAAGTGGTATGGGGCCATTGAAACTTGCCGAGGTGGCTATTTCACTTATCAATGTCATCTCAATGGTACTGGAATGGGGATGCTGACCATGGTGTCAAAATTACGAACTTTTTACACATTTGATGACAGCTGATTTGAATAACAGCGGCACCGCTTACTGAGTATTAACTTGCTGGGTAGTTATGGTTCTTAATATCCCCACATGAATGGATAAAATAAAATAGTCACCAGCGTTATCCCACTGCCATATTAACGCCATTATTGAGCAGGATAGCAGCCTAGGCAGTTATAGACTTATTTTTTGCGGCTTGACTCCAACACTCACTTGTTCTAGAAGAGTCAATGCTCGAGTTAGACGAGCATCTTGTACTCTGTAGGGGTTCCAGAGCTCCTTTAAGTCCATTGCGTCTAATACAGTAGCGTGGACGTCGTGTGCTGTTGTTAAAGCGTCAATGTTACTCTCTAGCGCTACTTGAGCCTCTGGCCGCCGCTGTCTCAGTGTTTCTGGCAAACGTATCGCCATTAATGGCAAAAGCTCTTCTATTTTCCCTATGAAGGTGTCACGGTATTCAGAAAACCTATGGAAGAATTTAAAAATATATTTATGGTACAGTAGATTCAGCAAAACTTATGAGGCTGATTACCAAAACTGAGCTAAATTCGCGAAACAACCCGTATGAAATTTAAAAAAAAGGCCTTTTTCTTATCTGCCTACTTTAACTTCGGCGCCTTCTTTGAATCCAAAGCTCAAACTGCGGTAAATAAGCTGGGCATTTTTAATAGGGTTAGGCGATACTTCACGCCACAAATAATTCCTGTCCATTGGTAAGATCATACAAGGAGTATCGCGGCCACCTCTGGGATATTCGGCCAAGTATCAGCTTGCCGCATTTGTAATCGGTGCATCGTTTGTTAAAATGGTTAAAATAAACTTCAAAGCCTAGCTCTCTTAAGTCTATTTATTTCCTAGCTCATAGGCGCAAAGTAGCCTGTATATGTGTTTACTGCATAATATACTTTGGGGAATGTGCTCAGGCATTGCATGAGCCTATTTCGCTTGCCCTTTTCTTCTACTGGACGTCCAGACGCACTGCGTCTCTTCATCTTTTATATGTATTGCAGTATTCCCGCATACATTCTCCTTTTTAATTTTGGTTACTTTTCCTCGCATACTTTTTTACTTCTCTGTCATTGACTTTTTGGTTCATTTTCGAATTTTGAAATCGTTTTTTTTAAATGGGATGGAAAGGGCAATGGCTAGTTTTGGTGCCTTTTTTTTGATTGCACACTAACGCCACCTTGGTAGACGTGTAGAGTACTTCCATACAAACAATAGTTACTGTTGCAGCTCAGCTCTAAAGTACATCCGTTTCAAGTTATACGCCATTATCTATAACGCGTATTTTATAGGAAAACTGAAAGTTTGAGCTACTTTTAACGGTCCTATACTATTTATTTCACAGTGCAAACTCTATTAGACTCATGTTACGTCACGTTAGCGTTAGTGGCATAGTGCGACATGAAGTTACACTACACCATGGCAATGTTACGAGTATTTTATTAACAAAACTGAAGATATTAATGCTTCTTACGCCTTAATCCTGTCTATTTTATAGTTTACACACTATCCGGACTCAAGTTACGTCACGTTGGCGTTAGTGGCATAGTGCAACATGAGGTCTAACTTCACCGTGGCAATGTCACGAGTATTTTATTAACAAAACTGAAGATATAAGTGCTTCTTACGCCTTAATCCTGTCTATTTAATAGTTTACACACTATCGAGACTCAAGTTACCTCACTTTGGCGTTAGTGGCATAGTGCAATATGCAGTCTCACTTCACCGTGGCAATGTTACGAGTATTTTATTAACAAAACTGAAGATATAAGTGCTTCTTACGCCTTAATCCTATCTATTTTATAGTTTACACACTATCCGGACTCAAGTTACGTCACGTTGGCGTTAGTGGCATAGTGCGACATGAGATCTCACTTCGCCGTGGCAATTTTACGAGTATTTTATTAACAAAACTGAAGATATTAGTGCTTCTTACGCCTTGATCCTATCTTGTTATAGTTTAGACACTATTTGGACTCAAGTTACTTCACATCGACATTAGTAGCATAGTGTGACATGAAGTTTCACTTCACCATAACATTGTTACGAATATTTTATTTACAAAACTGAATATATCCCAAGTAACACAATCGCGTCTAAAAACGGACTATTAGATATCTAATAGAATTTAATTTTATTGTCTACCTTAAGAGTAAAATATCTCCTTAGTAATGTTCGAGAACGCTTATAGATACAGTTCAGTATAACTTGAGCACAACCTTATCCCCTCTCATAAGAATGAGTTAAGAAAACATGACTAGATTGAGTTAAGAGTTGTAAATTTTCAAATCGTCTGAAGAGATATTTCTAGTATCTCACTAAACTGTTTATAGACCACAAGTTTTACTAGTAGATAGTTTAAAGATAAAGTTGAGACCTTTAGAGAAGTCTTTACACGTCAAGTTTTGAAACCAAATTAACTCAAGACTAACAACTTTAAGTTATATTTTCAACCGACTTCAAAAAAGGAGGAGGTTCTCAATTCGACGGTATTTTTTTTTTTTTTGTATATTTGTTACGCGATTACTCCGGCAACTGTTGTCCGATTTTCAAAATTCTTTATTTGTTCGAAAGAGTATACTCCTGAAGAGGTCCCATATAAATTTTATCGAAAATGATTCAGCGCTTTTAAAAAAAAACAACAAAAACAAAATATACTACAAACTAGATCATCATCTAAATAAATGAATGACATTTCTGTTTGTAGTTATTTGCTGATAGGCATTGTAGTCCGCAAAAAACTAGATATCTACTTTGTGCGAACTGTTGTTGGGATTGAAGTCGGTGACTCATACGTTTTTAACGTGGAAAATTATATTTGTAATAGACAACGACACTTAATGGCGCAGAACTTACAAGAGTTTATAATTTAACAGGTATGAAAATTTACCTGCGACCTATGCACTTTATACTAAACTAGCATTCCGGGAATTCGTTCCCGTGGGACCCGTGCTAGGAATTAGATATTATAGCCTATTATATCCATTGGGGATAATGTAACTTTTTAATGGTGAAAGAATTTTCAAATCGATCCAGTAGTTTCGGAGCATAGTCCGTGCAAACAAATAAACAAACAACAATCAAACCTTTCCTCTTTATAATATTAGTATAGATTATGTACATTTACTGTTTTGTCATTATACTGTAATTATCATGAATCAATGAATCAATGTGGATCATCGGAATGTGGTTGAACCTTAAAATCAAACAAACTGCTTTTACCTTGGTCCGTGATCAGCAAAAACTACAAGCAGAGTGTTATTTAGGTGTCCTTTCTTAACAAAATCGTTTAAAAAGTTAAAGAAGTCTTCGTCGGCGGCGCCAAGCATGTTGAGTTCATCATGAGAAAGTTCTCCGCTAAATGTAAAAACAAAATTCTTTCCCTCCATTTGAAGAACCTGAAATAGCAAAAATTATACTGATAGCATCACAATCACACTAGTCATCATCTCACTAATTTTATAAAGGCGAAAGGTTGAGAGTGGATGTTAATGTTTGTTACTTCGTCATGCTAAAACAGCTCGACCAATTTTGATAAAATTTGGTCTGAAGGTAGATAAGACCCTGGATCAACAAACAGGCTACATCATTTTTCCAAATTCTGTAGCCTATATATATCGACGGTAACGAAGTTCCGGGCATAAAGGTAGGTAGTAGGAAGACAAACCTGCCTGTTAAAAAATCAAAGTAAAACTTTTTACCATAGGATAGGATGTTTTTTAAAATATGTTAACATTTTGTTCATTGAACTCGATCGGCCTTTTTATAATTTAAGAATGATACGGCAAAATTGTATTACCGTTGCCTCCTACTAGAAGCTGAAAACATAGGGGGTAATGTTAATACAAATTCTGCCGTACCGTGCCATGCCATTCGAATTATAAAAAGGCCCAATTGCTTGGTTGCTAAAATTTTTATTAAATTAAAAGCTCCTCCCGGTCTATGTCAACAAAATGGAAAGTTACAATATGACAGCTAAAGCAGCAAAAACCTTAATGGACGTCTCTGCACTTCAGTTTGTTTGTTCGCAAAAGTTCAGTCTGGTTACATAAGACGTAACGACCTAAGTTATAGGCAGATTCCACTATTTTACCTATCCTTTGCACCCTTATAAACGACTGTTGCCGACTTTCTGTGAATTCATTTCTTCTTCATCAGTTTTATTTTTGACTCAACTAATAAATTTTAGGGAAAGAAAAATGTTTGGCGCGAATGGGACTTTTGAAACCCCTACCCCAGGATTAGATCTTCTGGTGCTCTAACCAACTGAGGTATTTGTTGAGGATCTTTGAGTTCACCAGTGTTGAAGATCGACCATAGAAGCCGACCGAGTGATTGATGGAAGGGATGAAATGATAACTCCATAGTCAGGTGGTAAATAGACTGTTATATAGAATGTTTATTGGAAGATGCCACTGGCTACGTGCTAAGATCATACTAAGATAGATTGACGACAATCGACAGATGTGATATATCTGTCCTATCTATGCACTTTCCTAAACGTGCCGCTACAGTATTCTCCCTTTGGAAGAAAAAAACATTTAAACTAAATAATAAGAAAATCTACCCCACAAGAGAAACAGCGTAAAAAAACATAATGCAAACAAAATTATAAATAACAATAATCATTAAAATTTGCTGATGCGGCCGACGTACAAAATGCCGATGCGACGTCGTTTTCTTCGCCGGTGCGCCGCGACCTTGCGAACTATGCACTCTTCGTTATTACTTAATACCACGTTACGAATAGTGAAATCATAGCTCAAGCGAAAAAATAAAAGGAGGGGAAAACCATCCACATAATTTAGGCATAGTGTAAGCGCGTTGTCAGCTGACTTCACATATAGCCGATGCGAGACTCCTTTCCATCGCGAGCTGCATTTCTATTGCTTTTCCTTGACTTAAACCACGTTGAAGGCAAACTGCGAGCGCTTTATCTGCTTACTTCACATTGCCAAAAGTGGTGCGTTGCTTCAAGGGGCTGTTAACAAGACGGCCAGGGCCACGGAAGCGGCGTCGGCGCGGCCCAATTGTAAACCGACGATCCGTTAATATTGCGGCGGCGCTCTTAATTCCTGCTGCGTGGTTACTTTTGTAGCGGCACGTAATTTATGGTCAAATTGACGGCGATCCTTCGAAGCTACGCGGCGTGGCGGCTTTTTGAAATGCAATACCCGGCGGTATTTTAATTTTTTCATGTTCTTGCACAATTTACGGAGATACCGTAGCGATGACGGTGCTTTGACGGCTGCTGCAGGCGAAAGGGCTATATTTTATTGGGTTGGACTGTGGAATCCATTGCGGCTTGAAAATTGCGTATTCTTGCCTTGACGTCATTGATGCTGGGCTGGTATCTGGTGGAAGGCTACGTGTTCCTAGTCAGAGTTATAGGCTGCGTGTATTCGGGGTCACCGTGTTGAGGATCCTTGGGGTCACCGGTGTAGAGTGATTGATGGAAGGAAGGAATTAATCACTCCATAGTCAGGTGGTAATAGACTGATAAATAGAATGTTTATTGGAAGATGACATGGATTTTATACTAGCAACTCTACGTGCTAAGATCATACTAAGATATATTGACGACAATCGACAGATGTGATATATCCGTTCTATCTATGCCCATTCCTAAGCGAGCCGCTACAGGCACCGTGCCTTCAAGTCAAGCAGCTTTTCCCATTCCGTCTCGTGTGTGTAGATTAGTGCCATCTGTGTCTCGTACGGAGAACTCAGACTCAAATCCACTCTAGCACTTAAGCCTAATCTATAACGTAACCACCAGAAACGCACGAACAAATCTAATTCCTGTAAAATTTCCTTCTTTGATTACGTCTTTATTCTACCGAGACGTTCACTTTGGGCTTGTTCTTAACCCCCAATAAAAAAGGGGTATGACAAGTTTGACGACGTGGCTTATTTCGTCACTGCCTAGGGTATCAGATTTTGATTTTAACTAGACAGAAAAGCAGTATTTAATTGGTCCTCTACCGTTAAAGAGCTATATTTATTTTTTTGGGTCAGTGCCGAATAAGCTTATTACTTCATCTTATTCGGACACCAAGTATCAAAGCTTGAGCCTTCGTCAAAAATTTATAAGAATTTTTTTTGGTCAGTGTCAAAATAAGGTTTTTTTCGGCTTTGCCCAAAAAATCTACACCACCCAGCGAAGATCTGATTTCACCCAGATGTTGCCTTAAATTGGTACAAATTTTTCACAAAAAAACATAATTTGGTCGATGCGCAATTAAATATTTACGCACATTTTTACCCGATTACAGCGAAGCAAAAAGGAGGGTTATAATTGTGACCGGTATGTTTGTTTGTTTATCTGTTCTAAAAGTATGTATTACGGCACAAAACTACTCACTTGATCAGTAAAATTCATCATTAGTTTGTGGCTTACTGTATCACCAACACAAGAATCACTTGTTTTTGCTTTTTTAACTCCCACCGAGTGCAGAAATGCTCGATAAAAAGGCCAGGCGTAATGGTCGGCAAGCTGCACTCGGAACCCAGGTAACCTATACTGAAATGTACTCCCCCAAGGTAAATCTTCAGTGTGCGCTGTTCTGTAACTGTAAAAATATTCAATTAGATACATATGCTCATGCCTGCAATCCCCAATGGGGTAGGCCGAGCATCAGTGGTATGCCACCTTTGACATAAATTGGAAGAACAAGCAGCTGGCGTATTTTAAGTTTTTTAACACTCCCAGTCCAGTGTGGAATGAATATTCAATTTGTTTCCTTTATTCAGAAAAGCAGCAGCGAAGAAAACGGGAAAGCAAAAACAATTGGGATTACTAAACATAAACCCTTATACGTGGATACATAAGCTAACACCTTTGTCCTATTGGGGTTGGTAGAGACCGCTGATACCATCTAAACACACATGTTTCGCATCCTCTACGTTCATAATTCGTCAGATTCGAGTACTCTTAACACAGCCTTTTCTCTGTATGTCCCAATGTGGACTAAGTTAGCTGCCTAGGATCCTTCCAACTGCATTAACATTCACAAACAATTTTAAGAAAAGAAAAATGTTCGGTCTCGATGGTACTTGAATCCACGATCCCAGGATCAGATTCCCTTACATTACGTTGTGCGTGTAGGTTATTGCATTGTATTGTATATTTCGTTCGTCAATTTCTCTTTCACTCATTTTTTCCACATTTTCAACCGACCGAAACATGTATTTCTCTATCCACGTCACCGTTATCTTCTCAAATTCCAGATTGCTCTCAAATCTTGCTATTTCTCATCATATCAATCACACACATGACATTCCAAAAGATGTATTTTTTTTTTCATCTCGGAATGAAAGAAAAATTTCGGTGCGAATGGGACTTTAACCCACAACCACAGGATTAAATCACCTGGTGCTCTAACCAACTAAGCCAGGGGTTCCCAACCTTTTTTTGTCTACTGCCCACTTTAAGAATAAATTATTTTTTAACGCCCCCCTTTTTAAAAATACTTAAAAACCGCTAAGTACTTATAACTGATTATTGAAACGCAACTTTATAGTATTCGGACAGAGTATCTTTTATTGAAAATAAAACAAACATAATCAATTCTTATATAAAAACTAATGTGAAGGTTGAATATGATGCTGTTCAATAAGTTTGTTGATATCAGGTTCCAATTTACTCAAAAACAGCCGCAAGTCGCCACGTTCGGTAACACGCAAACGATTTCTCTTTTTAGTAAGCAGCGTTGCCACAGCACTAAAACCACGTTCACACAAATATGACGATGGGAATGCTATCAAGAATCGTTGAACAATTGACCACAATCCAGGGTACAATTGCAGGATCGGTTTTTGAAGCCAAAATTCTTGATATCCATTTTTGAACTTGATTTTTATTTCTTCGTTTGTTGTCAATTCTATAAGTTCTTCTTCCAGCTGAGGTGACATTGCTATGTTGACATTTGAAAACGGATCCAACACCCAGTCTGGTATTTCCAAGTTTAAAATGTCCTGGTATCGTTCGGTGAAGTCAATGTGGAGGTTTTCCAAATGTTGGCAGTAGGCAAACAAGTCGTCGTTACTGCAGGATACTGATAAATTCGGAAAATTGTGAAACTCACGTCTGCCCATATTCTTTTTGTGCAGAAGCAGTTTGGCTGCGAAAGCAGCAACGACATTTTTTGTTTTAATTAAATTTAGTTCATCGCCTTGCAGTTGGAGGTTCATGTCGTTGAACAATTTATACAGGTCTGTCATGTAAGCTATATCATTCTTTGATTTTATGAGCTTGTTGCGCAGTTCTGTATCTTTAGTTTCCAAGAACTCTATCACAGAGTCAAACAGGTTGTAAAATCGAATCAGACAATTGCCTCTTGACAGCCAACGAACTTCAGTATGAAGCAATAAACGGTTGAAATCTTCGTCATTAGTAACACAAAGCTGATGAAATAATCTATCATTCAAAGAGCTGCTACGGATTTTATTGACTGCTTTGATGACATATTGCAGTGATTGAAATAGTCGTTCACTTAAGTTTCTAGCAACCAAATGTTGTCTATGAATAACGCAATGTATAGCAAGGACATCTGGAATTTTATTTTTTAAGTACGCTATGAAGCCTTTATGGCGCCCTGTCATAGCCGGAGCGCCATCCGTAGCAACTGATATAATATTTTTCAAAGGAATCTCTTTCTCTTCACAAAACTTTTTCAATGTATTGAATATGGTTTCGCCTTTTGTATCTGTCTCCAAATTTCTGGCAAACAATAGTTCTTCACGTATTTTCTCATCTTTAATAAACCTCACGTAAGATAGCAACAACGCTTCATTAGTTGGTAAAGTGGACTCATCGAGCTGAATTGAGAATTGACTAGTCCTCAGATGATTGCACAATGATTCTTCAATGTTTTCAGCCATTTCATCAATTCGTCTTTGCACAGAATTATTACTCAAAGGAATTTTTCGGATAATATCTGCGGCCGGTTTATGAAGCACAGTAGTTATTACTTCCTTTATTGCTGGCAAAATTAACTCTTCTCCGATGTTGTGTGGTTTGCCTTTTTGAGCAATTAACAAAGAGATATTGTACGAAGCTCGAAGTCCGTCGTCATCTTGCTTAGCAGCCGCCGAAAATAGTTTTGATACACTTGGCTGAATATTATGCTTCTTCTCTAGGTCTTGAAAATATGCTACATTCTTGTCTTTCTTATCTGGATGCATTTTATTCAAATGATCTTGCAGTCTTGAAGGCTTCATTGCTTCGTTCGAAAATGTTTTTAGACATAGAAGACACAAAGGCGACGACGGGTTTGTGGGATTTTCAATAAATCCAAATTTAATATATTCCGCAGAGTATTGCCGTCTCTTCTTTTTTACCCGACTGCCAAGGAAGGGTTATGTTTTTCGCGCGTATCTTGTATGTATGTATGTTTGTAAATTTCTTTATTACCTCGTATCTTCCAAACGGCTGAATGGATTTCGAGAATTAAGGTATCGTTTGATTCGTCTCAAACACCCAAATGTTCTTAGGTATGTGATTTAAAAAAAAAAACAATATGGCGGAGTTTTGGCACCAAATTGTAAGTTCTTAATTTATTTTTTCTCGCCAATATCATCGAGTGGGGAGTCATAGGATAGCTTTTTAAAAGATAGAAGGGGTTTACTAATAACATTTTTCAATTCAGCACTCCGTTTGCGAAACATTAATTTTTAAAGTGAAAATTTTTGTCAAACACAGGGGTCCCCCCCCCCCTTCTAACAGCTAAACGGTTAATTTTAAAAATGTGAAAAAATTCACAGTAGTACTATATACAGTGAAATTAAAAGAAAAACTATAACACATAAGATGGCTCTTCATGTTTGCGAATAATAGTCGACCGAGTGCCAAACTTAGTTGGGATTAATAAGAATATATTTACTAATATTAGATCCTTGGTACTAGAAAGCTGAAATTTGGCATGGTCATACATATTGATTGTGCCAACAGATTGAAAAAATAAGATTTTGTAAAAAAAAAGTTTTCGGATGTTTTCCATACACGTGAAAGGGCAATGGATTTTTTTTCTCACCGATATCATCGAGTGAGATATCATAGGATAGCTTTTAAAACGTTTCACGCTAACAGTGAGGCGAGCCAAAAGCGAAACTGTAACATATTGACATGTCAGAAGTCGTTTAATAGGTTTTTGGTGGTGCTAATTATGAAAATGACATCAAAATTATACACAATCACCACGCGACCTGCTTTAGCAGCAGCTCGATATTATTATATTATTCCTAACAATAATATTATAGCAAAAAAAAAATTCGCGCTCGCTTCGCTCGCGCATTCCATACTTTCATTCTGTTACAATTAGGCCAAACTACAGTTATTTCTGAAACTACAAACTTTTTAATATTTTTTTTTGATAATATAGTATTTTGGTGATTTTAACATCGACTATGACAATATGCTCTTAGAATTAAGAAGCCAGCTGCATATTTGAACCATGCTGCCACGGAACCCTACAATGCGCGTGGCCCGACACGCTCTTGGTCGGTTTTTTAAAGATAGTAGGGGCTTACTAATAACGTTTTTCGATTCAGCACTCCTTTTTCAAAACATTAATTTTTAAAGTGAAATTTTTTGTCAAACACAAGTGTCCTCTACCAGCTAAACTGTTGTTGTTAAAATTTGGATAAATTCACGGTGGTAGAATTAAAAGGAAACTAAAACGACGAAATTAAAAGGAAAACTATCACAGATAAACTGGCCCTTCAAGTTAACGAGTAATAGTTGACTTAGTGCCAAACATTGATGGGATATAAAGGTTATTACCCACAGATGCGTAAAATAAAAACTTGGAAAAAGTTTTTTTTTCGGGCGTCTCCCATACCTACACGTGAAAGGGTTATGTATTTTTTTACTCGCCAATACAAGGTTCCACGTTAAAAGTAAAGCGGGGCGAAAGCCAAGTGTTCGTGAAATTAAAAAAT
Source organism: Aproaerema taeniolella (assembly GCA_949987775.1). Lineage (NCBI taxonomy): Eukaryota > Metazoa > Arthropoda > Insecta > Lepidoptera > Gelechiidae > Aproaerema > Aproaerema taeniolella. The sequence continues at coordinate 7,427,981 of OX465265.1, read as the reverse complement.
TAAAAAAACAAACAAAAGTATTTATTTTAAAAAATGCCTTCTTTACATTACAACAAGAACAATCCAACAATTACAACAGAAAACTCGCGCGGCACGCCACTCGACTGACGACGGTACAATTTCACCTTGATCGCGTGAGGGTCCTGCGCAAAGGCTTGGTCGCCCTTTGCCTTTGTCAATGTTGACATTTTGACATAGGACCGCGGCGCATGCGCGCAGAAATATCGTGCTCGAGCTTCAGTTGACGTCGCTGGAACTAAGTAATGTGAAGCTCTAAAAAGAAACCTCCTAAAAAAAAAATTCGCGCTCGCTTCGCTCGCGCATTCAAATCATTCCTTCTGTCATTCAAATATTTCTTAATAGGTATTTGGAGATTTTGACGACGACTATAACCATAACGATAGTATAACACTTTTAAATTAATACGTAATGTTAACGATTTTTATACAAACGTTTGTATCCACGCGAGGTGGTTCTTAAACTATACGCGGTGGTTCATGTAAGGCTCGTTTTTATTAGACGTTATTAGCGGTTTACTGTGAACTCAATATGCTCATATTTGAACCATGCTGCTACGGAACCCTATAATGCGCGTAGCCCGACACGGTCTTGGCCGGTTTTTGTTTTGTTTGATACACTATCACTATCAATAATTCTACATCTTGTCCGATTTACATTGGTCATAAAAGTAGATACACGTTTTCGTTCAGAAAAGTGTGCCGGAACACTAAAAAGTCTAAAATAAAATAAATTATTTAAAAAATAAAAAACCCGACTGCAAAAACATCAACAGATAAGTAACGCACTAAAAAGAACGAAACAAGATTGAGATAACAAACTACTAAAACTAAAACCCAATAAACTCTACTATGGTTTAACAGACTGAATTATGAGTTGAAAGCCTAAGTTACCTAAATAATTTACATTATGTTTGGTAGCAGGCGGGACCCATTCGCTAATTATAAACCGAAAGAAAAATAATAGGTCCCGCCTGGTGCCAAACGTAATGTAAATTATTTAGGTAATTTAGGCTTTCAACTCATAATTCAGTCTGTTAAACCATAGTAGAGTTTATTGGGTTTTAGTTTTAGTAGTTTGTTATCTCAATCTTGTTTCGTTCTTTTTAGTGCGTTACTTATCTGTTGATGTTTTTGCAGTCGGGTTTTTTATTTTTTAAATAATTTATTTTTTACTTCCGACATTGTTTTGTTTTGAGAAATACGTAAGTGTTATAATGAAGTACTGCTTATCTATTATGCGCGAAACCGCAAATGAAAATAAAATAAATTTACGTCGTTTATATAGGATTGCATAAGCAGCACGCACCAACAGGAATAAGACAAACGTGCATAAACTCGTTTATCTCATTCGACGCCCAATCGTACTCGACAAGCAAGAACAAGTATTATAGAACCAGCCGATTGATACAGGAATGTACAAATCGGATTATTTAACAAAAACTTGTTAAAACATGATTGCCCGCGGTCTATTATATCGAACCGAGTTTGAGCTATATCTTAATTAATATTAGTTGATGTTCACAAGATGTAGTCGAGAGTCGAGAGCTCAGTCGGTGTCTAAGAGTCTTCCTAGCTAGGTAGATGAAATTATAAATCGACCCCAAAGCCCTACACAACGCCCCCTTTTTTTTCTGGGTCTCTTACCGCCCCCCTTTAGGCCTGCAGCGCCCACAAGGGGGCGTTATCGCCCACGTTGGGAAAGACTGAACTAAGCTATCGTGCCTTCAAGTCAAGCTTCGAAAATTCTCATTCCCATACTAAGCATATTACGTCATGCGTACCAGTTGATATGAATACATTCTATATATTTATATTTTGTCAACGTTTACAAATATCCTCATAAGATTTAACCGAACCGTCATGAAATAATTATATTATGTAACATTTGTATTCTTTCAAAAAATATAATTCTACACTTAATCTAAATGTCATAAAATATAGTATAGCCGTCATATCATAATATTTTAAAAACACAAAGTACCCGCGATAAACTAAAAAACTTCTGATTTCCATATGGTTTTCATCAATGGACGGAGTGACTCAAGAGAAGGTATTAAGTGTATAATTTATTCCCAAAATTGCCACGGGAACGAAGCCCCGGGTGGGAAGCTAGTAATACATGAAAACGTCTTTTATATTCATTCATTAATAATTAAATCGTATTAATTAAACACTGACAATGAGTAAAATAAATCGATTGTCAAAATACATATGTAAATCTATAACTTTTTCTTATCGTGTAGGTATTGTCAAGTGTGTGGCAAACTTGGCTAACCCTGCTATCAGAGATTTCAAACCGCACAAAGGCCTCTGACTTGGTTTTAACGACTATAGTCAATGGAAAACAGCCGGGACCGACAGCTTCGAACTAATGCCGTGTGGTGATCGGTTGAGAATAACACCACCCCATCTCTTTCCGTGGGTGTCGTAGGAGGCGACTAAGGAAACACAAATGAGACCTGCCTCCTAGTAATCCATCCCAGGCAACGACACTTAATTTTTTTTCTGAATCTGAGGTTTCGTCCTATGGTCTCATGCGGTGTGGTAGGCTCTATAAAGGGCCGTCTGGTTCGCGACCACCCTCTTACCGAAGTCCGACGCCAAAAAGCTTGCTGTGTTCTGTCGGTGCGTGGGAGTACCAGTGCCTTTATAGGCATTTTCTGGGTTAACTCGCTCCATCGTCGACCTCATCTTTGACCTTTATGATCAAGATTGAAGTCAAGAGTTAACCCATCATATAATATACTAGCATCCCGCTCGGGACTTCGTTCCCGTGAGAATTCGGAAAAATTATGTATCCTATGTTACTTAGGGATAATGTAGCATCCTAATGGTGAAAGAATTTTTTAAATCGGCCCAGTACTTTTTGAGCCTATTCATTACAAACATACAAAAATAGGTACAAATCTTTTCTCTTTATAATAGGTATTAGTATAGAAAAAAAAGTTGTCTTTGGGTGAATTTCTATAGTGCCTACAGAGATAACTACTGGTTAGAGTCACGTCACTAAATTAAAATATCTATTGAACGGGCCTCTACGTGTTGGCTTCGGCCCCACGCATTCCAAAATTTCTGGACTTAATTGCCCGAGATTATGGGTCATAAGACAAACAATAATATAATAAAAATAATTCCTGATGAACATGGGCTACATAATTTTTCCGAACACCTTCGACAACGAAGTCCCGGGCGGAATGCTTGTTAAGAAATAATGTTCATATGTATTCATTCATTCATTCGCCAAAAAATAGTTTACGGAGTAGAAAGCTCTCTTTACTAAGAACTAGCTTTCCGCTCGGGACTTCGTTTCCGTGGGAATTAGGGAAAATCATGTACCCTATGTCCATCACAAATAATGTAGGATTCTAATGGTGAAAGAATTTTTCAAATCGGTCCAGTAGTTTCGGAGCCTGTTCAATACAAACAAACAATCAAATCTTTCCTCTTTATTATATGTATAGATAGATGACTTGAACATATATTTGAAGACCTATATTGAAAGCCTAAACCAGGGTGCCTAGCCAAGTTGCATTGACAGCGACTGTAGAAAAGGAAAAGAAAGTTTTAAATGTATGGTGGGACACTGTAGGTAACTAACGTCATGAGCCTCCATAGATTATCAAATTGCTAGCCAAAGATGCACTACTACCGAATTTGACGTATGGGCGTTTATGTGTACCTTTTGACGCTTGGTTTTGCTAAGTCATTTATATTTGTTTACAACTTTATTTTACATCTACATATATAAAGTTATTTATGAAAAATTACAAGATTCCACCCCGAAAAGGACCCACTGATCGACTTATCTTAACAAAAGTGAAAGCACAAATGTGAAAAAAGATAAGGAAAGACTTAAAATATGCGTTGGGAACTTAATTTAATAAGCAAAGGTGAGTTTACAACCGGAATGAATTGCTGCAGTTATTTACTGAAATTCATTAAGATATGATTAAATAGTGTTGTAATATGTTATATTAACTCTCCTTGTTTATACGTAATACTGTCTAGTTGGTTAATCAAAAAATTCAAATATGTGTTAGCTGTAACTATGACTGTTCACATCAAAATAAAAAACTAAGATAGCATCATATTTTTATTTACTATATTTACAGCATTCGTTATCAGCACGAATTTATTGAAAGTTTTGGTGGAAAGTTTATTATATTGTGCGAGTATAAATTAACAGAATGCCCGACACTCCACCAGAAGGTTCGTCGTCTTCAAATCTATATCCAGGTTCGTCTTTAAGTATGACATCCATTATTCAACCGTGATGGATATAGTGTGTGGAAGTTTAAAATGCGCATGTATTTACTACATGAAGTTCTTTGGCAGGCGATTATTGGCTATGTGGCGGAACGATCCGCCTGTATTAATAATTTATTAAAATAATGCTAGTAAAAAGCAAACACAATAATGGCTTCAAATGTTCTGCTGTACTTCTTTTCTATACTTCACAAAGACAAAGTCATTATAATAGATAAAGTAAAATAAAAATAAAATAATAATAAGAAGGTTTCGTAACAGGCTATCCGCCAGATACTACTTCCGCAGCAGTGAAGATACGAAAGCGTTAACAAAAATATGTCTTTCATTAGACGGTAGTACTATTACAAGCGTTAGACGTGCAGAAACAGCAAAACAAGCGTGGGATGTGCTCGCCGCTGCTTTTGAGGATAACGGTATGGGCAGAAGATTATATTTATAAAAACGGCTCTACCGATATAGCTTAAGCGATTTTGATAACGACGTAGAACGATATATAAACTGCATTGTGAATACTGCGCAGGACCTAGCTGACATAGGAAAAGTTATAAAAGATGCTAGTATTGCTGCTATTATACTCGGTGGTTTAGGACCAAGGTTTGACCCGTTAGTGATGGCGTTAGAAAACTCGAACGTCTCTATCACAAGCGATCTGGTTAAAGGAAAACTTTTAAGTGACTTTAGTTGTTGTGAAGCTCAATCGTCCACTACTACAGCTTTGAAGTCATCGAGTAATCGAAATAATCAGAAGAACAAAAAGGTTAAGCCAATTGTATGCTATGACTGTGGTGAGCGTGGACATAAACGGCCAGATTGTCCCAAAAAGCAGGATAAAAAAAAGAAGGCCAAAAATGTAACTTTGCTGAGTGCTTTTTCTACAATTGAGGATGTGTCATCAACGTGGTTTATTGATTCTGGTGCTACAAATCATATGAGCTGGAATGTTAATCAGCTGCAGAATAAACGATCTTTAGACATTAACAACAGATATAAGAATTCTGTGACTGTCGCCAATGGTGAAAAATTGAAATGCATTGGAGTTGAGGATGTCACTTTTTCGGCTACAGATTGCAGCGGAACGATATCTGATATTGTAGTTGTTCCTGACTTGAATTGCAATGTATTATTTGTTAAAAAGGTCTATGATAAATGCATACATGTAGTTTTTGATAAAAATGGTTGTAACTTTTATAAAAAAAAACCGGCCAAGTGCGAGTCGGACTCGCGCACCGAGGGTTCCGTACAAACCTGCAAGGTTTACAAAGTTCGTTCATTACGACAAAAAAGTAATAAGTTTATATTTATTAAAAAATATATATTTTGTAATGTAACTAAAAATTTAAGGTTTTCGGAATTTTTCCTTTAAGTGTGCTATAAAAAGTTGCTTCATGCCCAATTTCAAGATTCTAGGTCGACTGGAAGTACCCTTTAGGTTTTGATTCCCTTGCGAGTACTTGCGAGTTTCAAAATATGCAGCTTAAATTGCTGTTTCTTTTGATTGCGTTGACATAGAAGTTTGATTTTGTTACAGCTTAAAGGTATTATAGACCTGAGTATTTGGTATGAATTTCAATTTAATACCTTTACGCGTTTATGAGGAAATGGGTAGTAAGTTTAAAATTATTAAAAAAATATATATTATGTGATGTAACTAAAAATTTATGGTTTTCGTAATTTTTCCTTTATCTATGCTATAAGACGTTGCTTCGTACCAAATTTCAAGATTCTGAGTTCACGGGAAGCACCCTGTAGGTTTTGATTCCCTTGCAAGTGTCGAAAATTTGCGGCATAAACGGCTGTATCTTTTGATTGCGTTGGCTTAGAAGTTTTATTTTTTGACAGCTTCAAGGGACAGTAGACCTGAGTAATTGATATAAATTTCAGCTTCATACCTCCACGCGTTCCTGAGAAAAAGGGTCTTGACAGACGGACGGACGGACGGACAGACGGACAACAAAGTGATCCTATAAGGGTTCCGTTTTTTCCTTTTGAGGTACGGAACCCTAAAAATAATTGTACTGGTGATCTAGTTATGCATGGTTCTGTTGATAATGGTTTATATACTTTAGACTGCACCGTAAATATACCAAAAACTGTTTTGGTTTGTTGAGCCGCTCCAGCTCAACTCGATGCGACTAAATTTAAGCTGTGGCATAGGCGGTTAGGTCATCTCTGTCGTATAGCTTTGGATCAACTTAAATCAGGTGCAGCGATAGGTATAAGTTACGATTTAGTAGATCAGGAGTCATGCATATCATGTCTAGAAGGTAAACAAGCTAGAAAACTTTTAAAGAAAATCAAATACAAGAAAGCAACTTCTTTACTTGAGTTGCTTCATGCAGATCTTTGTGACCCGATGTCACAAACGTCTTTTCAGGGTAACAAATATATTTTAATATTTATAGATGATTTTTCTAGAGCGATTTTCCCATTTTTATCTCGTCTAAAAATCAAGTTACTAAAATATTTTGTGATTTTCAGTCGTCAGTTGAGAGACAAGTAGGAGCGAAGATTAAAGTTTTAAGGACTGATAATGGAACTGAGTTTGTGAACAAAGACCTAGCTGATTGTCTGCGCTCGAAAGGTATCACCCGTCAAACGACGGTATCTTATAGCCCCCAATCCAATGGAGTTACTGAACACACTAATCGAGAAGGCACGATGCATGCTTGCTGAAAGCTCACTTTCGAAGGCATATTGGGAAGATGCGATAGAAACAGCAGTTTATTTAAAAATAGGTCTCCTCACCGTGCTCTTGATAATATTACACCTTTTGAGAAATGGTATGGTCGTATACCTAATGTTTCTCATCTTAAGGTCTTTGGTTGTAGAGCAATGGTTCATGTACCTAATTGTCCGCGCAAGAAGTTAGATGTTAAATCAACTGAACATATCTTCGTAGGTTACACAGATGATCCAAACAGTTATTTCTTCAGGAATGCTCAATGTCCTCATCGACACGTGAAAGCTAGAGATGTAACTTTCTTTGAAAATAATTTTACTGTTGTAAAAGAAAGAGATATTGATAGTACTGTAGTTAATGTTCCGTTGATTCTCAGTGAGGGTTCACGTACAGTTGTGGACAATGGTCACGCTAATGCTAGCGTGGAACCAGTCCCTGGCACTAGTCAAAATACTAGTCTTGTTGGAACTCGTTCAGTTCAACTACCTAAAATCATGAATAATCCTGTCATGACTGTCAAATACTGATATTTTGATAGATTATCATGAAGATTTTGATGAAAAATATGATGACGCTGTTGATGTTGCTACTCATGAAAACGTTAACAGTGTTCTTGATAGTGCAGATACAGATCAACGTCAATATCCCCTAAGAAACAGAACTCCTAAGGTTTTAGTGATAATGTTCTTTACAAAACCTGTGCAGATGAGGTAGAAGGTAAAGAACCACTCACTTATTATCAAGTCATGCATGCAGATGACAAAGAGAATTGGGTCGCTGCTATGGAGGCAGAGTACAACTCTCTAATTAAAAATCAAACATGGGTTTTGGTGGATAAACCAGATACAAAGATTATACAATGTAAGTGGGTGTACAAACTTAAAAGGGATTCCATGGGTAATGTGGTAAAATATAAGGCCAGGTTAGAAGGGAAGGGATACAGTCAAGTAGGTGTTTATTATATTGAGACTTTTTTACTTGTTGTGAGAAATAGTTTGCTACGAACTTTGTTAGCTGTTGCTGCAGAAAAGGGCTATCAAGCTAAGCGTATGAATGTTGATACAGCCTTCCTGTATGGCGAGCTAGAAGAAGATGTTTATATGCAACAACCTCTTGGATTTAACAAAGGGAGTGATCAGGTGTGTCTCCTTAAAAGGTCTCCGAGGGCTTGAAATACAAAGCTTGATGAAATTCTTAAGAAAATTGGTTTTAATAAAACTTTTTTGGAACCATGTGTTCATACAAAGTCTTTTAAAGAAGAAGTTGTTATATTGTCTATTTTTGTAGATGACATTGTCTTGTTACATAAATCAGATTTGATATTTGACACTATAAAAAATGATCTAAGTAAATATTTTTCCATCAAAGATCTAGGGAAAATTTCATTCTGTCTAGGTCTGAATGTTGAATCCGATGATGGGAATATTACCATATCTCAACGATCATTTATTACCAAAGTTTTGAAACGTTTTAATATGGACAAGTGTAAAACTCTCTCCACTCCTTTGGCGACTAGTATACCCTGTTTTTTATTCTCAGAGACTAAATTGACAATACCTGGGTTGCCAGTTTTTTGCAAATCTTAAATAGTGATGTGCCACTAACGGTAACCGATGTTATAAAAATTAAGTGCCGGTTTTATATTACTTAAAGAGAAGGGAGGAAATACTTACTTTAAACGTAACGTAATGTCCCTAATCGTTTTTAGGGTTGCCGTATCAAAAATAGAAATTACTGTGTTTTTCGCTAACATACACAAATAACTAATAGAATAGTTACCAATAGATTTTTCTTTTTTTAAAGTTGTTTGCTGTTGTCATATTTAAATAAGTGCCGTATTTCTTAAAAGTTTAGTGATTTTGTCATAAATAAGAGCGTGAATTGTCGTATTTTTTTTTTTATGGCGTGACACGGTTTGTGTATTTGCCACTGACAGTATAAAAACGAGGAAACGTAATGAAATGAAAAAAGGAATTTGGAAAACGGAAAAAGGAAAGGATCAGGTTTGGATCAGTGTGGAAGGAAATATACAGGGAATAGAATATACAGGAATATACAGGGAGGAAAGGTAATTCTGAAAATAAGGTATTAAATAAAAATTCAAGATATAATAATATGTGAAAATAACAAAATACACATAACCTAAAAAACTATACTTTAATATTGTTGCAGATAATAAATGAAGAAATAATTTTATAAACAGTGTGATCATTAGTGGCGAGCAAAATAGGAACGGAAGAAGGAAATGGGATACGGATGGATTGTAAGGAGCTGTAGAAAAAGGAATGATCATGCAGAGGGCAAGAAAAGAAAACATGATTCAGGTCACAGACCCCCAAACCACATTCACAATCAGAACTTTGAATTATTTCCAGACGAGCTAAATGTTCTGGAATAGATGTATGTCCCAGTCTCATGCGGATCAAACATGATGTCGATCTCTTATCTAAAAGGACTTTGAAAAACCAAGGTTTCACTGGGATATTTTGTTGGATTTTTGCATAAAATTTACCTTTTTAGGGTTCCGTAGTAATGTACGAACCCTTATAGTTTCGCCATGTCCGTCTGTCCGTCTGTCCGTCTGTCCGCGGGTTTTCTAAGAAACCCTTGGTACTACAAAGCTGAAATTTGGCATGGTTATACATATTAATCACGCCGACAGAACTGTACAGTAAAACCTTAGAAAAAAATTTTTTTTCGGGTGTCTCCCATAGACGTGAAAGGGCGATGAATTTTTTTTTTTCGCCAATATCATCAAGTAGGGTGTCATAGAATAGCTATTTAAAAGATAGAAGGGGTTTACTAAGAACGTTTTTCGATTTAGCACTCCGTTTGCGAATCATAAATTTTTAAAGTGAAAATTTTTGTCAAACACAAGTGTCCCCCCCCACTACCAGCTAAACGGTTGTTTCTAAAAATGTTAAAAAATTCACAGAGGTAGAATATGCATCAAATTTAAAAGGAAAACTATAAAACATAAGTTGGCTCTTCAAGTTTGCGAGTAATGGTAGACCAAGTGCCAAACATTGTTGGGATTAATAAGAATATATTTACTAATATTAGATCCTTGGTACTACAGAGCTGCAATTTGGCATGTTCATACATATTAATTGCGCCGAAAAATAGAAAAAATAAAATTTTGTAAAAAAATTTTTTTCGGGTGTTTCCCATACATGTGAAAGGGCGATGGATTTTTTTTTCTCGCCGATATCATCGAGTGGGATGTCATAGGATAGTTTTTTAAAAGATGGAAGGGGTTTACTACAAACGTTTTTCGATTCAGCAGTCCGTTTGCGAAAAATTAATTTTTAAAATGAAAAAAATGTTAAATATTTCACGAGCATTTAGCATTTACGACGAAGTTCAGCCTAATCCAAAACAACTGCCATACAAAGTTCCACGCTAAAAGTGAGGCAAGGTCGAAAGCCAAGCTGTAACATATTGACATTTCATGTGTCGTTATAGGTTTTTGGGGGTGTTAATTACGAAAATGACATCAAAATTATACACAATCGCCACGCGACCTGCTTTTTAGCACCAGCTCGAAATTATTCCTAACAATACTTTGGTTGCTAAAACAATTAAAAAAAAAATTTTTTTTTTTTTTAAGTAAAAAAAAATTCGCGCTTGCTTCGCTCGCGGATTACATACTTCCCTTCTGTTTTATTTAGCCCAAAACCAAAGTTAGTGTCCCCCCCCCCCTCTACCAGCTAAACGGTTGTGTCTAAAAATGAGAAAAAATTCTCGTTGGTAGAATATACAACGAAATTAAAAGAAAAACTATCACACATAAGTTGGCCTTTCAAGTTTGCGAGGGATAGTCGACCAAGTGCCAATCGTTTTTGGAATTAATAAGAATATATTAACAAGGTTCAATACTAAAAGTGAGGCGAGGTCGAAAGCCAAGCTGTAACATATTGACATTTTAGGTGTCGTTAAATAGGTTTTTGGTGGTGTTAATTACGAAAATGACATTAAAATTATTTTATCAGAAGGTCTATATTATTTCTAATAATATTGTCGCAAAAAAAAAAACTTTTTCGCTCGCTTCGCTCGCGAATGTTATAATTTCTTTATGTTGTGTTTGGAACAATACTAAAGTTATTTCTGAAACTACACACTCTGTAATACATTTGTTTTTTATAATATAGTATTTGGAGATTTTAACATCGACTATGACTAGTGATGGAAGATACTTTTTTTTTTATTAATGAAGGGTTCGCTCTTGACCAATCATACTCAGTCTTTTAAGGCTTTTAATAAAGACCCACCTTATTTTTGACGCCTCACGACTGATTCAGTCTTTTAGTTCCCAACCTTTAGTCATAAGACTAGCTTTTGTAGTTGAAGTCTTTTAACCCTTAATAGGGCATGGCACTCTTTATAATAAAATGTACTTTTTCTGTTGAAATTAGTATCTTTATTTAGTCCCAATACAGAATAGAGAATTAAAATTTAAAACATATAGGTACAACCTTCAGAAAACATGGTGGTAAATAGTAAAACCTTGCCCTAATAGGAACTGAATAGGTGGTAAGTATTTTGCCACTGCCCGTTTAGGATGTGCCACTGCCAGATACAATGCTGATCCGACTCGTTTCTATATCGGATAGATCGTCTTCTAGAATACTTGCAATGCGTTGATCGGTCAACTTCTTTTTTGACGGCATGTCGCCTGAAATATAGGAGGTCATATCATACATCATTGCTAAATATCGGGTTTTAAACGGGCAATGGTAAAATGTTTACCACCAAGTTTAGGTTAGTTTTCCCAGAAAACGAATCACAATTATGAAGGTTATTTTCTAAGAAAACATGGACAGTACATACAATTACAGTACGAAATCATTTAAAAGTACTTATCGGAATGTTTGTAGAACAATTGTTTACTGTTTTACACACAAAATGCGCAATTTTAGCAAAAATCTGTATTTTATTTTTAACCTGGTGACAGCTTATCACACTTGAGAGATAGAAGTGTTGCCATTTGAAGAAAGTCAAAGATACCAATTTCATTCGCTCAATGCATAGAAAGTGACAGATCGCAAGTCATTCCGCTAGCTTCCAGAGCCACAAAATTAAGGTGGTAAGCATTTGTCCTTTGCCTTATTAAGGGTTAACGTAAAAAACTGAGCTGTTACTTAAACAGCTTAAGAGGATCGACTACCGCGCCCATGTCCATACAAAAAGGGAAAACGTTTTGCTACCCCTAAATCTTCTCCGATTTTGATAATTTTTCACTATGTTGTTGTCCCTATCAAAAACTATGCCTCTATGTTTTCCTTTTTTGAAAATTTTGTTTAGATAAAAAGTTATAAGGATCTGTAATCTTGCTTTATTGGGTTTGAAAAACATTCATTTTAAATTCATTGTATTTCAGAAATAAAGTAAATTTTCGGAAAAAACAAAAAATAGAGGCATAGATTATATTCTGCTGAAAAGATTGATACCAAAAAGTAGTATATTTAGTACAGTTTAGGGGTTGGGAAACGTTTTCCCCCCAAACGCGATTTTCGACAAAAAAATACCTAGAAACACAGCCGAGCTGCAACTGTCTCTATCGCACGTTTGCGAGCGGGGCCGAGCGCGGTCGCGACAGAGAATGATTCTCCAAATACCTATTTTCCTACGCTCGCGGCGCTATAGAATAGTCTTAAAGGACTTAAAAGACTGGCGACTCATTATCTGGGAAGTCGACAGTCGTAAGGTATGTGTTGATAGAATGTAAATATCTCATTTTATCTCCATGTTAAATGTTATCAAAATGTATTTAGTGGTTTAGGCGTGAATTATTCCTTTTGGTTGATAGGTTACAAAATAAATATTGAATATCACACACAAACTGCGGTGCGATCCCTTTTACATAAAAGAACTTGAGTCATTTAAGTCCTTTAGTATTTTGAAAACAACTCGATTCGTTTCAGTTTTTAATCTTTTAATAAACTACTAAGTTTTATTAATAAAAACTCGAACTTTCAGTCTTAATTTTAGAGTCAAGTCCTGTAAGATGGAGGCGAGTCTTTTTAATAAGCCTTAAAAGACAGTCTCTTTCATCTCTAACTACGACCGTAACGATAGTACACCCGTTTTAAATGAATACGTAATGTGAACAATTTTTATACAACCATTTGCATCCACGCGAGGTGGTTATTAAACAGATGTTTTTTTTTTCATTTTCCTTGTGGCGCTGGAATCTACATTTCTCCTTTAGTTACCTACTTTCTTTATGACCTCGTTTTTATTAGACATTAACCGTCCATATGCTCGTAGAATTAAGAAGCCAGCTGCATATTTGAACCATGCTGCTACGGAACCCTACAATGCGCGTTCAATGTTGTCAGTAAAATATACTCTAAAGCTTTATACAGGCCAAAGCACTCCCCTGTGAAGACCGAAGTTTCCGGAGGAAATTTAATTTTTTGGATTATTTTAAACTGGGAATGAAACACACCTACCCCCACGCAACCCGTGTGCTTGGAAGCATCACAATAAATGTGATGGAAATCTTTAAATAAGTCCTCCTTTAACAAATTAAAAGTAACCCTGGCATAATCATCTCCCTTCTGAATATTTAAATCTAAGTATATGATCGGGGACTTTATAAGTGCTTCGAAATTTCCACAAAATAAAGGGAAAGACGGAGATTTAAAAGATGGAGCTTGTAAAGCTAAATATTTCTGAAAACTTTTGACAAGGCAAGGAGGAGATTTATGTCGCCAGTAGCAATCAGAATTGACGCAGTCTAAAAGAAGTTGAAGTTTATGATGAAGAGGATGAATGGAAAATTGTAGTGCACGGAACAAAAATTTATCTGATAAATATTGTCTTCTAAGGTACAGAGGAGGATCAACACACTCAATCTGAAGGGCGTTAATCGGGCTAGATCTCATGGCACCACAAACAATTCTTAATGCCCTAGACTGAATGGAGTCCAGTTTGCTGAAGGCCACCGCACTACCAGGTCCCAATAAGAATGTACCATAATCAAGAGTGCTTCTGATCACAGCATTATAGACTAATTTAAGAGAAAAAGGATGGGCTCCCCACCACACCCCCGATGAGCATCTAAGCATATTTAAAAGCTTTTCACATTTAGTTACAACATACTCACAATGAGGTAACCCAGTCAATTTACAATCAAGTATAACACCCAAAAACCTCACACTGTCTTTAACTGGTAACACTTCATTGTCAAAAAAGACCGAAAGGGCTGGTCGTATTCTCATTCTAGAGAATAGTACAACAGTGCTTTTACTAACAGACAAATCCAGGCCATTCAGGTCTAACCATGACTTTAAGAGAGCCAAAGAAGATGTGACACTATCTGCAGCTTTTACCACTGATCTATTTTCGTGGTAGAGAAGTAAGTCATCGGAATATTGTAATATCTTAATAGTACCTTGTAGAGATTGCTCTAGATCAGAAGTATAAATATTGTACAGTAGAGGACTTAGCACAGAACCCTGTGGAAGACCCCCCACACACATCTAGCTTCAGTTTTACCATCTTGTAAAGAAAGGTTTATATACCTTTCAGACAAAATATTAACAATGAAATTTGAAAGCATAACGGGAACATTTAACCTCTGAAGTTTAGACTTAAGAATACTTATATTCACATTGTCATAAGCGGAATTGATATCAAGAAACGCTGCTACTGCAGACCAATTATAAGAAAAAGCTACTCTTATATCTGTGATGAAAATAGCAATGCTATCCATGGTACTTCTACCCTTTCTAAACCCAAACTGACTATTACTCAGCAAACTATTACTCTCTATATACCATTCAAGTCGGTTTTTGACCAAATGTTCCGAAATTTTCATAAGCTAAAGCTATAGGCCGGTATGAAGAGTAGTCAGAAGGACTTTTATTAGGTTTTAAAAAAGGTAGAACCACCTGTGTTCTCCATTGCATTGGAATATTACCCGTGGACATTATAGAATTAATTAACTGAAGGAAATATAACAAGCAGTCATCACTAAGTTGAGAAACAAAGGAATAAGGAATTCCATCAGCTCCTGGGGCAGAGTCTTTTAAATTGGAGACAATGCCCTTGAGTTCTTGAAAAGTGAATGGCTGGTTAAGATCAAAAGGATCAATATTTACAATAGAAGGAATATTATTTATACAAGTGAAGTTTTCAGGGGCAGAGGGTGGAGCTAATTTGTCTAAAAATTTATTTGTTAAATCAGGAGGTAGAAAAGAGGAAGAAGACTCCTTAAAGCCAGAACGAAATCTTCTTATATTGCGCCAAACCTCAGATGGTTTAACATCTGGGGATAAAGAAGAACAGAATGATCTCCAACTATTAATTTTTTCTCCTTAAATAACTTACGGGTATTATTAATAATTTCAGTTAAATTATCAAAATTTTCTGAAGTAGAGCACATACAAAAGGTGTTTTCCGCCTCCTTTCTCCTTCTCACAGCATCTGTGCATTCAGCATCCCACCAAGGTGGAGAAGGAATTTTGTCTGATCTATTACTCTTGACAGGAAAGGTTTCATCAGCAACTTTAATAAACGCGTGAGCACATTCACACTCATTGCCTCATTCACATTCAGACTCATTGCCTTGCAAGATAGACGGAAGAGACGACATCTCCCGATCTAGTCTTGACCTAAACAAAGACCAATCCGCATCCGCTAATCTGTACTTAAGGCGAGGTGGTTGTCTATAAGAAGATATATTATGAAAGGGAAAAGAAACAAGAATTGGATAATGGTCACTACCATGTGTGGAAGGTAAGGTCTGCCAAGAAAGAGAAGAAGCTAAGTTAGGGGTGCAAATAGACAGATCAGGAGCACTGTCGCCTTCCCCGGGTTTAGTGCGACGGGTGATGCTGCCAGTATTCAAAATACATAGATTATGCTCTTCCATAATATCAATAATTGAATTACCATAAACATTAGAAGAGCTACCCCATGACTCATGTTGGCAATTAAAATCACCTAAGAGAATATAAGGCCTGGGAAGGGAGGAGAGAATACCACTAATCTCACTAAATATACGACTTGCAGGATGAGGAATATAAATGGAAACAAAGCAGATGTCTTTAACTATTGCAGCAATTATTGAGAAACTATCACTATGGGAAGGAATATTTACAAAAGTAAAAGGGAGAGGATGTCTGATAAGCAAGGCGACACCACCATACCCATCAGATCGATCCTCTCGTAGACATGAAAAACCAGGTATCCTAAAAGAATATACTGGTTTTAGCCATGTCTCTTGAATAGAAATAAGAAAGGGATTAAATTTATTAATTAAAAAAACAAGTTCATTTTTTTTTGGGAATTATGCTTTGGCTGTTCCATTGAAGAACCTTGGCAAGATTGTCCATTATTATTATTATAAGAAAGAGCAACTATGTTCAGTAAAGTGGCAGCGTTGGACGGTGTAATTATTTTATTCTGAGAAAGTAAACTAATTAAACTGATAATTAATTCAGCATTTGATTGAGAGTTAATTCCATCAACAGGAAAACCACAACCATTATGAGAGGGCTCTGGGCCACTATAATCCCTAATGAGAGCTGCATGTGCTTGTTGATCATATCCTCGTTGGGTTTGGGTAACTGGTTTGGGTTTGATAAAAACAGTTTTTTTGTATGAAGTTGTACGTGGCTTAGGAATAGGACTTGAAATTGACAACTGTTCTTGTTGAGAACTGACGGTAGGGGAAGAGAGTAATGCATCAGCATATGACTGTCTTGAAATATTGGGATGAAGTTTTGATGCTTCGGAATAAGATAAACAACTTTTAGCCATTGTATCCTTAATAGCTTTCTGCCGATTGAATTCTAAACATTTATTGCTTATAGCCATATGAGAGCCTTGACACAAGCAGCACTGTACTTGATCATCAGAAATTAAGCAACTATTACCAGTATGACCCTCACCACATTGTAGCATCTTGGCTTCGACCTACATAAATCTTTGACATGGCCAAATCTACAACAATTGAAGCACTGAATTGTTGGGAAAATGTAAATATCCACTGGAAGTGCATTATAGCACATGAAAATGCGTTTTGGGAGTACTTGACCGTCAAAAGTTAAAACAACTGACTCAGTTTTTTTATATTCCGCTTGCCCATCAGTCACAATTTTTCTATTTAAACGTCTCACTTTCAGTATCGGACCACAACCAATTGGCACTGAGATATTTACTTTGACCTCCTCCTCGGACCAGGAAGCAGGTAAACCCCCGAAAATTCCCATACGGGTCACTGTAAATGAAGGTATGAAAACTTTGTAATATTCTTCACCGAAGAGATTGGTATTGTTTATAAACAAGTTGGCATCTTTGTAATCTGAAAAAGAGATAGACAACTTGTTTCTCCCTATACGTTTAAGACTCCCATTAATAATATTATTTACAGGATGTTCTTTTAAGAATCGCCCAAAAGTAACTGGGTGCAAGGAAATTCCATCATTTTCAGAGGTTGTTTTTCTTTGGATATGGACAACATATGGTGCGGCATCAGAAGGTTGAAATA
Organism: Aproaerema taeniolella; assembly: GCA_949987775.1. Taxonomy (NCBI): domain Eukaryota; kingdom Metazoa; phylum Arthropoda; class Insecta; order Lepidoptera; family Gelechiidae; genus Aproaerema; species Aproaerema taeniolella. The sequence goes on along the minus strand of OX465265.1, from coordinate 7,410,511 downwards.
GCATTCTCGCAACTGAAGGTGTTGAAGACTCATTGGTGGATTTATTTTTTTCACTAGAAGAACTTTGGTTTTCCACTTGTTTACGGGACATATCAGAGTGACTATTATTATTTAAAATTCGATTTGACTGAATGTGATTATCTGGAATAACAGTGGTTTCTGAACATTGACAATCTTTTTCCTTTTTACCCTCTCCATGTCGTCGCCTTTTCTTGTTACAATGTCTGCACACACGACATGCAGACACTCGTTTTCTGTTTGCATTGCCACAAGAAATAGAACCATCGGTATCCATACTACCATCTTCATTGTTGGATATGATAACCGTGTGAGAAATATCAGGAGGCACGTCACCTCCACCTGGATCAGGTGGAGGATCCATGGTGAAAGAAAATTTTACGAGACTTACCAGATATTGAAGATTACACAAAGATTATAATAAATATATACACATACACTAAAATACACTACACTTTTCTACAAAACTGATCCAAACTACCATAATTACAAATAAAATTAAGAAAATTTTCCACGACTCAACCACCAAAACGAACGTTTCCCGCGCTTTTCTGTCGTATTTTACTGTTGGGAACAACACTGATGGCAACTGTCTTTTTTGTTTATAAGCATCAAAAGAGGTTTTATTATAAATTCATTTTGATAATAATTTTTAAAATGTTAATATCATACAAAACTAAGAAGCTAATCATCTAATAAAGACAAAATTATTATTATTACGTTTTTTTAAAGTTTCGATTCAAAAATCGACAATTTAGGTACAACACTATTAAAAAAAACTGGTAACATTATTTGTAAATTTGACATTTGCATATGTCAATTTAGTCTCTGAGAATAAAAAACAGGGTTTAAGTTGCTGCCAGACGATAGTGGTAAGGATACTTCTTACCCGTATCAAAGTTTGATTGGCTGTCTTATGTTTATAGCGGTAAATAGTAAGCCTGGCATTGCTTATTTCAGCGATCAATGTACGGGTGGTAATCGCCGAAACACAAATTGAATAAAGAAGACGAGATTTATAGAAAAACAGGGTTTAATCAATAAAAAATTAATACGAAAATTCGACTCTAGGACCAAAAGTGTAACACAAAAATGATATACTATATTTAAACATTTTACAATAGGGTAGGCCTAACAAGGTGTTCTTGGGGTTTAAAATTAAAAGTGCAAATTATGATTGGAAGATTGTTTGGGAAAGAAAAGCTGGTTAATTTAGAACAATTTTAATATATATATTTATTTATTCATAAAACAATTGTCACATTGTATTCGAAATATTGAACATAAAAAAGAACACACAAATAATATGATATCGCATTTTGTTGTTTGTTTATAAATATTTATATAAGTATATAATTATGTATTTATATATATGTACATGTCTTATTTTTATGTAATAAATTATTTGTATTTTTATACATTATAACATACTATACTTTTACATTATTTGTATATTAAATCTTTGTACATTGAATACTACCTGCCGACTTCTCCTTTCTCTCAAACACTCAATGGGTTGACTGGAAGAAATCCCCTTGTGGGATAAGTCCGCCTTTGTACTGTTTTTCTTATATTGTGTCTTGTGTAACTTATGCTCATGTACAATAAAGAATAAATACATACATACATACATACAATATGAACAAACTTAACATAGAACTGATATTGAAACGCAGGCTCAAAACATTATTGATGGGATTTTGTTAGAAAAATCCAAACAACAATATTTAAAAATTTACGAAGACTTTATAAAATGGAAAAATGGCAAAAAAGTGGAGTCTATTACTGAGTCTCTGCTTTTAGTTTATTTTCAACATTTGTCTTTGACAAAAAAGCCAAGTAGCCTGTGGTGTTTTTATTCCATGTTGAACAGATGTGGTGCGGGTTACAACGCAATAATGTTTGCATTACTACCAATTAATTAATTAATAAAAAAAATAAGAAATTAACATATGAACTTATTACTACAATATACAAACAATAATATAATTATATGTCATAATATACACATAAATAAATAAATATATATATATACATATAAATATACATTTATATATATATATATATATATAAATATACTGCATAATATAATATACATAATAAATAAATCTATGTTCAGACGCACTTACCTACAAGTTACAAAGCATTAGCATTAGCATTATTGTTTTTTCATTGATACCTAGTAAAGATTATATACTCACGTTATTTTAATTTGCTACTTGAATTCTTATAATTTGAGGAAGATTTTTTATATTTACTTGCCTGTGTTTTATTGTTACAGGTGGTTTTAACTTTTGGAGTAAATGGAGTTTGCAGTACGGGTGAATTATTAAACATTAAAATTAGAGATATAACAGAGTGTGATAATCATTTACTTTTGATAAACTTGCCAGATACCAAGACAAAAAGAGAAAGGTCTTTTATGATTCGTGGAGATTATGTAGAAATTGTAAAAAAATACATAAATCTTCGCCCATCCGATATGACAACAGATAGATTTTTATAAATTACATTAATGGTAAATGCATCAGACAAGAAATAGGCAAAAACAAAATAAGCGCCATGCCAAAGAAAATTGCAGAATATTTAAGATTACCAAATCCTGAGCTTTACACAGGCCACTGCCTAAGAAGAACCTCGGCTACTCTGTTGGCAGAATTCGGGGCTGATATGACTCAAACGGAGGCTGGCGCTCAGATGCAGTGGGCGAGGGCTATGTAGAAAATTCTTTACAGAATAAAAATGATATAAGTTGCCGTATTGATAAAGTTGGCGGGCAAAAAATTACAAAAAACTAAATGAACGTCTTTTTGACCCTATAAATAGGGTAGCACAACTGCCTCGCGGCCTGCTTTAGCATAAGTCTAGATAATATAAGATCAACTTTTCTTCAACCATCTGCATCAGTACACCTTCCGCAAGTACCATCTTCACCTCAACCTTCTACATCTACCACAGCACCCTTACTTCAGGCGCCACCTTCACCGACTTATACTAATTCAAGATAATCTGCAATCTCAAATTCATAATATGGCTGCAACTGAGAGTAAAACTTATACACAAGTCAATTCCACGTCCTCAACTGCAATGAACAAACCAAATAAAAACATTACATTAAGTTTCCATAACTGGACTAATGTTTCTGATATAACATTAAATTTTTAATTTAATAAACTTTCTTCTAATTGATTTCTTTCTTTTTTATTTAACCTCACAGTAGGTGTATAAAGTAGAGTAAGCTCCTCGGGGATAAAAGTGTCTTAGTCTTGGGCAGACTTGAATCCTTCGCTTCATTCAGGATTCTTACCATAATTCCCTCGCCCTTCATTTCGCTCAGGATTCAATATGCTGCCCGTGACATAATACACTGTTTTATCCCCTTGTTGCTTAATCTACTATTACTCGTTGCTTTTGATTCTAAATCAATCATTTTGTTTCGTTTTATACAAATAATTTACGTTTTCTACTCGTTTTCTGCAGGGTTTCAGTGTTCGCTAGTTTTTTGCAGCTTTTCTATTGATAGAAACGCTAACTTCTTATAGCGATTGTCAAAAAGTGCAACTTGGATAGCAATTTTCGTTCCACGCATTCGACAAATTGCCGTTTTTCTTTGGTTTTTATTTAAGTCAAAGTATTTGAGAAATAAAAAAACGCTCCTCAAGTTTTGTTTCTTTTTATTAACCTACTATATGCGCAAACATTTCAAAACATAATTTCACTACAGTAACTACTGTTTTTTTTACTTTTTTTAAAAATTTAGCATATAAAGAAGAAAAAGACGCTCTTATGGACGATCTTGTACCTTTGTCTCTTTCTACCCGACTCAGATGTGCAAGAACCGTCACGTGGTAAACGAAATTTGACACTCGATTTAACTTATTTTCTATGTCTATGCACTCGATTTATAGAAAAACCATAGAGCCGAGCGTATCACGCAATAGAAAATTTGAAAACGCCACGGCGTTAGCGAATGTAGAAATAGAATAGATCAACAGTATCTGTCTAAGCTATACTTACCCATATTTTTTTATTTGATGATAAATGAAAGGCTCGTGGTCAACATAGTTATTTTTTAGTGGAGATTCTTTTTCAGTTTTCCCGGATAATAAGGGAAAGAGTGCCGCAATAGTACCATCACCCACAATGTTATACCTGAGCATGAAAAATTAAGGTTTGATTAACGAAATTATGAGTAGAACTTTTTTGCTCGCTTCATACATAAGTAAGTACCTATATATATTTTCACGATTTACCGTGTAACATCTACAGAATTCTAGAGAACTTAAAGAAGTCATACTCACCCCGGACTATGACTTCTTTAAGTTCTCCAGGAGCCGTCTCTACAGAGTTACAAATTATTTTATGGGATAATATTCTATTCGCTTATTAGAATGACCTTTAACACTTTTCGGGTTACTTCCTTTTATTATATATTTGTACAATATTGTCACAATTTATCTTAGGTACCTCTCTATTAATCACCAAATTAAACAGTTTGATGGCGCGACGTGCTCTTTTTATCCGACTGCGCGACGCAAAGGATGGTAATGTGTTTATCAGCCTATGTATGTATATGGGTTTGTACATTTGTGGCACTAATTAGACCTAACGCGTGGACTGATTTTGATAAATGATACGTGGTTGGATTTGTCATGACGGCGAAAATGTCATAAAAAGTGTAACAAATTAAAAAATCTAATGCCGATTTTTGACGCCATTAATGTGAAAAAGAAAAAATGAAAACCGACGAACTATATGTCAAGTGAGGTGGGTATAGTTGAATAGGTATTTAAAAATCATTGTTAAGTTTTAAATGTCATTTTTCAATCAGAATTACCGTTTAAGATATAAAACGATTTAAAGTTGGTTAGTAACGAATTGAACAATTTAATTCGGAAATTGTTCAATTTTTATGCAAGTGAGATATATGTATATACAGGGCTTTAGGTAAATCTCTTACAACCTCTCGGGTGGTTGGTCAGTCCATGAAACTGAACTAATTTCCCCCAATAATAGGTCAAAATAATAGGTCTTTACCTATGAAATTGCCGATTTTTTCTCAAGCTTTATTTTGTTCATAATTTATTTGATTGAACAGCTATTACTCGAATTGTATTTTATTTAAAACATTGGCCATATAACGGAGATATTGAGTAAAATTAATACATATTTACTTTAGATTTATTTGCTGAAAAAGTAGCTCAAATATAGCTCGTTTCATCCGTTGCCCGTTTCATTGCTTATTTTTCCTGTACCGTTGTTACAGTTACAACTTTGAATAAAGTAAGTATGATGAAAATTAACTTAATGTTGTCCAAACCTTCCCACAAAATTTTGCTAAATTTGGATTTCGCATTCCCGAGAAATATCCAAAAACGATAGTATGGAAAATTCAGTTTTCCAAAAATATTGTATGAAAAACGGCAATTTCATAGGTAAAGACCTATTATAAAAAAAAATATTGATCTCCCATACAAACTTCATCAGCATGTAGCGCATTTTGCATGGGAGATCAATTTTTTTTCCTATTTTGACCTATATTCCTCGGGGAAAGTTGTTCAGTTTCATGGACTGATTTAGCACCCGAGAGGTTGAAAGAGATTTACCTAAAGCCCTGTATATGTTACCGGCCAAACCCGATTTTAGGACAAACTAGTTTTTCCTAGGCCAAACCAGTTCATCCTTTATGCGATAGGATAAACCAGTACAGACTAGGCTAAACTGGTCTGTCTCATGGCCGATAGGAGAAACTAGTTTAACCTAGGCGGAACTGGTTGAGCCTAATATAATTAAGTATACTTCAGGATCAACTGGTTTTACCTAGTTTATACTAATTTTGCCTAGTTAAAAGTGTTTAAGCAAGCGTATCGAGACCTGTGCATGCGGGCAATCCTCCGATTGTATTCCTCACGCCTTGCCCACCCCCCGTTGTCCTCACTTGCCCCGCTTGTTGATTTTAAACGTTTATTACGTTCTTTTACAAATATTTAAAATAATGACACGTAACAGCTAACACGTCCTCAATTCAAAGCAGAACGTTTAAAATCAACAAGCAGGGCAAGTGGGGACGCCGGGGGCAGGCAGGGCGTGAAGAATACGATCGAGGGATTTCCCACATGCACAGGTCTCGATACGTACTCGCTTTAACATTTTTAACTAGGTGAAATTAGTATAGACTAGGCCAAACCAGTTAATCCTGAAGTGTACTTATTCATATTAGGCTCAACCAGTTTCGCCTGGGTTAAACTAGTTTCTCCTATCGGCCATAGGACAGACCAGTTTAGTTTAGTCTGTACTGGTTTATCCTATCGCATAAAGGATGAACTGGTTTGGCCTAGGTTAAACTAGTTTCTCCTATCGGCCATAGGACGGACCAGTTTAGCTTAGTCTGTACTGGTTTATCCTATCGCATAAAGGATGAACTGGTTTGGCCTAGGAAAAAATAGTTTGTCCTAAAATTGTGTTTGGCCGGTAACATATATACAGCTAATGAGAAAAAAACAATAAACAAATATAAATATTTGACCCTAGCTAAAAAGTGTAAAATAAAATGAATTATTTTAAAAATTAAAAACTCGACTGCGTATTAAAAACTGAAAAGAAAAAAACAAGTGATTCCAGTAGTTGACTTTTGTTATTGAATATTTTTGAATAACATAACGATTCTAACAGACGGGACCTATCATTTAGGGTCCCGTTTGTTAAATCGTTATGTTATTCGATAAAATGTATGTCATACGGTTGGAAAAGCTTTTAAAACTGAAATGAATTGCACTCATAAAAAGATCTTTAATTCCGGTGTTTTAGAGGTATTACGTATTATACTGATGGCAGCATCTAGTTAGGCCCTCAAGTTCAAAGTGAGAAAACATAAGTCTTCTAGTTCCAACATGGATGGAAGTATACTTGTCAGACTGCCTCTAAGTTAATTACACATAGAGATATGTAGATACCAGCAGCTCCAGCACGATGGCGACAAACTCGCGCGGCGCGCCACGCGGCTGACGCTGAAACTCAATTTAAAGGCGCGAGGACTCCACGCAAAGGCTTGCTCGCCCTCTGACGTTGGCAATGTTGACATTTTGACATAGGACCGCGGTGCATTACGCGCGCTATCACTATCGTACTCAAGCTGCTAAAAAACTTATATTTTCTTTCTGACATTTGGCTTCTTATGTTTTCTTTCTGAAAGGCTACCTCCTGCCACGAGTGTGATATTGACACCTTTAAATTTTTATCAGAATTAAAAGACCTTTTCATACTTCCGGTCAATCCGGAGCGCTAAATTCGATGATTCCAGCTTTTTACAGATTTTCTGATCGTGTGCCATGCATTTTATTGTGATGTAGGCAAATTTGGAGCGGACTGTAGTCAATCGACAATCTACTTTGTATTACCTATCTACAATCGACAAACGGTCAACAATTGTCACTTTATTCACTGTCATCTCTAATAAGTTATCTGTCATCTCTAATAATAAGACAAATATTTACTGATATTTGACGTTTTGAAATTTTAAAGAAAGGACACACTCCCTGTCACTGTCATATGCATAGCACAAGACGGAGATGTACTACTATTCAACGCTTCAAAATATCGATCGTAGATAGTACAGACAGAGTAGATCCCCAGGACCAAGGGCTCTTAATCTTGCTGATAGGTTCAGATCAGTGAGCGCCACTGGGCTACGAGCGCTTCAGGTTTTTAGTACAAATAAAGAATATATTGTTACTCACCCATTTAAAAACGTTGCTCCAATTACATTCTTGAGATATTCATAGCTCTTTGGCATTTTTCTTATGAAATGATTATGGGACACAGTGTCAAACCCTATCATGAGTACGTTAATGGCATTTTCCCTGCCCTTGGGTATCTCGGGAGGTTTGAAGGAACTTCTTAAACCCCAACCAAAACCTTTCCACCAAGTTACCCTGAAAATAAAATGGTTAGGATCCTGAATTCCTTAAAATCATCAAGATAATTCAAAAATTAAATACCAGTAGATAATACGTGACTTGCAGCCTGTTAAGTACCTTCGTCCTTCGTATTAACAATTCCCTAATCCCTTGTTAAAAGTCCCACACACTAAGTGCGTATTTGGTTTCGGCATACATGGACAAGCTTTGTCCATGTATGCCGAAACCAAATACGCACACGCTCATACAAAACTACATTAGTGCCTATAAGGCACTGGTAATCCTAAGCACCAACGACGCAATAAGAACAGCAAGTTGTTTGGCGTTGGACTTCGGTAGGATGGTACTCGCGAACCAGACGACCTTTTAAAGAGCCTACCACACCGCATAAGACCATTAAGGACGCCACCTTAGATCCAAAACAATTTGAGTGTCGTTGCCTAGGATGGATTAATAGGAGGAAGGTCTCATTTATTTGAGTTTTTTCAGTTGCCTGAGTTGCCTCTTACAACACCCACGGAAAGCGGTAACCTACTTATATTTTGTTATTTTCGACGGATCACTATACGGCATAACTCAATGAACTATTGACATTGTAATTGTTAAGCCTTTGTCATCATAATTGTTGAAAAATATTTAGCTTGCAATTGCTTTTCCAGACTTTTTTTTGACAAATATTCATAAATGGCATGCAAAGGAATTACCACTCACAAAAAAAAATCTAACTGGCATTTAGTGATCTAAAACCTTAAATTATCAGATAAAAATATTTTAAACATACCTATAAAAAAAATGTCACCTTCCCCATTACTGATTTTTCAGTAATCGTTACTTCACAATTTATAAGATTATTTCACCCCTTTTGAAGGTGAGTCAACTTTTGTTCAAAATAGTTTTTCGTTACACCCCTTTTCTGTCGATTCTATGGACAGTATAGACATACCATAAAAGCGACAGAAAAGAGGTATTTTACAATAAAATAAAACGCTTATTTTATAAATTAACCGAAATATTTAAATCCAAACTTAATAAGAGAGTGGCGAACTTTTTAATCTTGTGATTGGTCGGCGGCAGCTATACATGTCCCTTTCTATCATATATCCCCATCTCTTTTTACCCTTTCCACCAGGCAGTCACTCGAAGGATTAATAATTAGGAGTGGTAGTGTCTACATTGTGATTTGTGGTCAACGATTTAATTGGGATTTATTTGGTCTGCCTAACAACATAAGTTATTTGTGCTCACAATATTTTTTGTTGTGTTCTATGAGATCTTTTTTTTATGTTTTCCTAGTGATTGATAAGCAATAATAAAGTAGTGAAAGAAATAAAATAGTTACACAAGTCACAGGTATTATAAAAATAATTAATGTTACTATGTGGTGCAGTATTCCTGCATACATTTTCTTTTGTAATTTGATTTTTTTCCTCGCACATTTATTTTACTTTTCTATCACTGAATTTTGGATTGTTTTCAAAATTTGAAATTAATTTGTTTGGAATCAAAAAAAAATTGGCATATTTTCCATTTGTTGTAAAAGCACGCTTCATTTTTTGCAAAAAAACAAAAAACGCATAGCATTTATGTCTCATATATTTTAAAGTTTGTATATTTTTTTTATTAAGAAAGTGTTCGCTCTTGACCACAAATTAATCTATTCTTGAGAATAGTGAAAATGTGCTAAAATTGGTTAAATTGTGTATAATAAAGGCGAATTATCCAAGAAAGAAAATGTAAGTACGATTTTATTTCGTTCCCTTCCTAACTTCTGTAGTTTCCCTTTCCTTTGTCCGTGTTTTTTTCAACGGAACTTTTTTTTCCTGATTCCAGCCTTCGTGAAAATTTAGATACCATTGAGTCAACCATCGTCATCTTATTTTTGGAACAACGTAATCATATATCATCCTGTGAGGCCAGCAATCAGAGGTGCTAGCTGGCCTTCTCTTCAACGGTGCTGCCTCCTGATTGATACCCACCGGATCTCATCTTCAGTTAACTCATTTTATTTTACTTAAAATTCTCTAAATTCTAGATTTATTTGTCTAATATATTATTCAAAATTAAATTTTTATACTTGTAACCGCAGACCTCGGTAGGATTAGACTGGTGCGCAGTTTGGCTTAGCGTGTCCAAGAGCCCCTTTTTTGGCTTTTTTGTCATTCCTCAAATTGTTACACGTTTTTGGCACTTTTGAAGAACCCCATACTTTTTACACCTCTAATTTTATTTTAATTTCTAAATTATTATTTTTTTTACTTCTAATATGTATCTTAGTAACCCTTCGGTTGTGTTTTATTAACGTGGCGGGTCAAGCCCCCGCTTGTCCCTCGACAAGCGGAGGTCCGTCACGTTAAAGTGGATACTAGTGGAATAAAGTTAATTTTATACGTAATTATATGAATATACATTTTATTTTAATGGTAAGTTTGAAAAAAAAAATAAGACATGTTTTGATCTACATAGATACACCAGGCAGAATACTAAAATTAAAGATTTGGACGAATATTTAAAACAGATAGTATATAACTTGAAGTGAAACTTACTTTTTCGAGTTATTTTCTGTTATTTTACAGCTTATAGCAACGTGATCACTTTCATTAAGTTTATATTCTCCAATTCCTTTTATCACAGTCTCTCTGCCAAAATAGTATTTCTGGTCGGTTTCGTATATAATGTCTCTGTAGGTGCATAGGAAATCTGATAATCCTTTAACTTTTTCTTCATCAACGACCCTGCATTTCGAAAGCTGTAAAAATAATCGTATGTTTGAAATTCTTGTAATACCATAATCACGAAAATATTGTTTAAAAAGTAAATTATAATTTTCGTTCTGTTATTGAATATATTATATTATATTATATTATTTAATACTAGAGCATACTAGAAAAAAACCTTTTTTATTCCTTATCTAAGCTGTCAAGGGAACCTTTAGGCTGGGCGCTGATGAATGAATGAGTCACAACAATAAAATACTGATTTTATAATGATAATCAATTAGTGATTTTGTTGGCCGAGCGAGTGCAAAGCGCGTGCAAAGCGTCTTTGTTTCAACTTAGGCAAAATGCTTTCGTATGTCTATTTGTTCTCCTCTACCGTTCTCTTCTATCGTGCATTTTTGTGAGAAAGTTCGATAATTATGTAGAATTATTGTGTTGGAATTTTTTCAATATGGCGGGTTGAAAACGTTTAAAAAAATATCATATTTCAGCCATTTACAAAAACATTGGCTAATGAGGTTTACAGCTCACATAGCCACTAATATACTCGGTTATTTCTTATAAAATAAAATGTTAGTTAGATGCTTAATGAACTAATTATTATTTTTTTATTCTTCTACGCGATAATCACATGTACGAATTGACAACTTTCTTTTTTTATGTATCATGTCTCAGTTTTAAAGATACTCACATAACATTTGACATAATCTTCACCTGGACATCGTATTTCTAATGGAGTCGGTACATCAAACTTCATAATTTCAGGCAAAAATGGATTTAGTTTGGGTACGTGACATATCGAATTATCTCTGGATTTTTCTTCTGTGCGTCTGTGATGTAAACTCTGCTTTAACGTTAAAAATACTTACACCCTACGAGGTTTTTGCGAACGTAAGTCACTTTTCCGTTTAAAATAATAAGTTCATCTTAATAAAAGTGGGTGTAAATCTAAAATTTATAGCCCCAGACATTTAGAGCTTTTCCACAAAAAAATTAACAAGAACTCTGTCAATGTTTAAAAATGAACATAGATTACTTTGCCTTTCCCGAAAGGGCATAAGTCAAACAAGAAAATGACATAAGTCAGTTTAAGACAGTATCTAAGTGGTGTTTTGACATGGAACAGGACCGATAACTCGCAACTGAAAAGCGAGCCGACCAAGTCAGGTAGAACAGAGGCGGTGTGTCCCTTTCTAACAGGGTGACAATAATTGCAACCACTATAAGATTCACTTGGACAAGTATAAACACAACATTTTTTCACCATTTTAATTGATGATAGTTATAAAAAAACGATAGTAGCAGAGTAAGTAGAGAAACAATAATGCAAATTCTCATCACTGACATGTCACTGATGGCATGACATTTTTTTTGGAGTTTATGGCCTGGTTACAAGACCTTTGAGCCACGTCTTTATTTGGTATAGAGTCTGGCCAGTGAAAGCGCGACCTAAGAAAACGCGGCAAATTTAAAAAATCTTTGTGTCGTATTACTGACTATAGCTAGAGAAAAGTATTTTGATAAGTAATTGAGTTTTTTTTTAATTTACGACAGTAAATTTTGTAAATAGTTGTTTACGAACTAAACGTATAATTCAATGCACTTATTTAAAAATTTTAGATGTACATAACCTGTGTGTTAAATCTAAATTTTATTAATTTTTAAGACTCCTTCGAAACCTTGACTGTCATGGAGTAAAAAAACGAGTGTGTAAAAATTTACTGAACCATTTATTTACTACTCAATAAGAATTATCTTTATTTTTGAGAAAAGTCACAAATTCCAAACAAGAAGTCAAGAATTAAACATAACTGTTTTACCACAGGTTAATAAAATCGATCAATCTTCGATGAAGTTTGCATGAAACCTTATGTCCATAATGTCGGAGCCTCCTTTCTCACAAAATAGAATTCATTAATTTTGTTTCTAATTGCATCGATATCAAAACTGTCTAAGCCCGAAACCGAGTTTTTGTGAGGACGTTTTTTACCTGGAGTGCTCCACATTTCCTCATTCACAGATCCTTCCTTCTTAATTTTTTTAATGTCGTGACACCGACTCCTGCGAAAATAAGTATAAAATATACATATATAAATAAAGACTCTCAAACAGTTTGATAACATCAAAAACACAGTGAAGTCATTTCTTTACCTGATCACTCACATATACTTAATAGATATTGAACAATTTTAATCAAATAATACAACTTTGTGAAATAAGGAAATAAATTATACCAGTTAATGAAGATATTCCATCTAAATAGAACTTAGTCTGAGTCTCTATTGAAGATTTCTTCTCCAAATTTCTTAACGTTTCTACGATATTTTTGATATTGCAGAATCCTTGAATATCTCCAAGATTATCAACAAACATAAAAATTGCATTATAATGTTGTAAATACTAAATCTAATAATGCAAAAAGTAAACAACCAAAAATGATCAAGATAACAAAGTCGTACTTGCCTAAAAATCTGAGATAGCATGTAAACATTGTTGTTTTTCTTGGAAAACAACTTCTTTCTCTTCTTGTTTTTGTTTAAACTTACTAATCATAGTATGTAGCAGTTTCCGCACGTTACTTTTCAATGTTTTACCCATATCAAAGCAATTAATATTAAAAAATTATGAATCGTAGGTAGTAAAACACTGACAATATATTGACAGACTTTGAAAGCTTAATAATGTTGCGATATTAAACTTTTCAGAAAAATCCTAGGTCATGCTTTCGCTAGCCAGTCTCTAGCACTTCACTTCAAATTTTTTTGGATGGTATTTTTAATAAAGTTAGGATAAAAACACTTAACACTTATAAGTAAATCATAAGTAAATCAGAATTAATTCATTGATTCACTTCCACAAGTAATTCACTTTCATATAAGTCTGCGCAAAGTGTCAATCTCTCTAACTGATATTTTTGACACTTAAAAATCACATGTTCAATGCCATGACGCCTTACAGGGTTACCATAAAAAGGAAAAAATAGGCTAAATAATAATTTATGATTACTATTTTTATTTCAGAATTTACTTAAAGAAATTAATACAATTATAATATGCTGACTTACAATTGCCGTCTGGCGATCGGTTGAGAATAACACCACCCCATCTCTTTCCGTGGGTGTCGTCACAGGCGACTAAGGAAACACAAATGAGACCTGCCTCCTTGTAATTCATCCCAGGCAACGACACTAATTTTTTTTCTGAATCTGAGGTGTCGTCCTATGGTCTCATGCGGTGTGGTCGGGTCTGTAAAGAGCCGTCTGGTTTGCAACCACCCTCCTACTGAAGTCTGGCGCCAAACAGCTTGATGTGTTTCGTCGGGGTGTGGGAGTACCCGTGCCTTTATAGGCATTTTCTGGATTAACTCACTCCATCGTCGACCTCATCTTTGACCATAGAGGTCAAACGATGTACCTCATCTTTGATAATGAAAAAAATAATAATTGGGAAAGGGCTGGTGATGTTAAGGGGTAATTGTGTTGGTCGAGCTGAGAAAAAGACTATGCGTTAAGTATCAACCCGTTTGAGGAAAACCATTTATTCAGCAGGTAACCTTTAATGTGTTCAGGGGAACTACCAAATTGTCATAATATACTTAACGATGACGGCTATCTTGACTAGCCGAGCGCCTCCATCAACAGAATATTAATTTGCTAGGTAGCTTGCGTAATAAAAACTAAATTTAGAAGTCGCTGTTCCATTCCGAAAATATAAATAAAAAATACTTAAGAAAAAATTGGCAATTTCTCACTGATACAGACCTATCTATTATTGTAAAGTGCAAAACAAATTAAACTCAAACGAAATGAGATGGACTACTTACCTTCTGTGTCTATTTATTTTCGTTCTTTTAGATATCTCTTCTTCAGCAATCGATCGACCTAACCGTGCTGGTATCAGAGACATAGTATCTGCATCCATAGTGCTGTTATTTTTAATTAATTTGAAAAAACATGGCGTGGAAGAAACCAGTACAACGATGACTATTATTGTATAATACATTTTCGATTTAGGAATTGTTCGCAGATGCATCTGTAATAAAAGCATAGATAACGTTTAGATTAGCTCTCTGATCATAAGAACAACAAATCGTGATAAGCAAAAAAAGGGTCAAGTCAAAAAAGTAACTTTTTGGTTATGGTGAATTTTATGTCGATTTGTAATTCTCAGTAACTTATCATCTTTTTGCAAATTTTAAACATAAGAAATGTAGAAACAATATATGTGAGATAATATAACGAGACAGGTGGTCAAGTAAATTAATAATTTAGTAGTTATGGACGTTTCTGTAAATGGCTGTTTTCATCACACATCAACACGGTCTAGGGATATTGCACGATTTTTTCATTTAAAAGAGGCCTGTTTGAGAAGCTATAAAAGCATACTCGAGATACATGGAGGGCTATAATTTTCAAACGAACAAGTGATAAACTTTAATTTTTAATTCTAGTCAATAAATTTGGTTTTACTTGAAATTTGCGTGGCGGAAACGAAAACGAAAATGCACTTTTTGCCTGCCTTTTACGAGTATATGAAAATAGTCGAATTTACGCAATTTTTTTATTCATTTTCGTCACATTTTCACAAATTTAAAGTAAAACAAAATTTATTGACTAGAATTGTAAATTCAGGTTTAGCACTTACTCGTCTAAAAATTATAGCCCTCCATATATCTCGGATATGCTATTATAGCTTCTCAAACAGACCTCTTTTATATGAAAAATCGTGCAATATCCCTAGACCGTGTTGATGTGTGTATTACATATTTCTCAAATCAGACAAATTCGTTTGACTGTTTTTTACACATTGGGAAACGTTATATCTTTTTTTTGTGAATACGGACGATAATTGCTCGCGCAGCCGTCACTCGTGCGGACGTGTTTATCATTGCTCGCGCAGCCGTCACTCGTGCGGACGTGTTTATAATATCGTTAACCTAACACTGTGCGCTAGCGCAATCGTCGTGTATAACATTTATTTTTTGTGAGTGCAATTATAAGAAACGTGTAAAGATGGCTTTTAGCCTTCGTAGAACACCTCCTGAACGCTCACCAACCCCGTCCCAAGATGACGAGGATCAACCCAGCTTCGTCAATGATCGAAGACGAGGAGCGGCCCAAGGAAAGCAGGCTGGTGATGCTGCGTGTACCTCGACAATCAATGGAGCACAGCTGCAGGAGTATTTAAACATGTGGCAGGTCACCATGCAGGAAACGATGGTCGAAACCATCAAGACATCCGTTCAACAAGCAATATCGCGAGAGCTGGCGGACATGACATCGGCGGTCTCGCGTCTTCAGTGTGATCTCGATAAATTATCCAAAAGTATTGTATCCACGAATACATCGGTGCAGGATCTCAAAGCCAGAGTCAGTGACCTCGAAACTCATGCAAATACTTTACCGGACCTTGGTGCAGTTCCCCAGCAATTAAATTCGTTAAAATGTGAGTACATCGACAAATATAATAACCTTTGTTCTCAAAATGCCATGCTTAAAAAACGCATAGACGATATGGAGCAATTTTCCAGGCAATCGAATATCGAAATAAGAAACTTGCCCGAACGAAAAAATGAGAACTTAGAAAATATTGTCGTAAATATCGGTTAGTTACTCAAACTACCCATCAACATTTCTGATGTACTCTTCGCTCACCGAGTCCCGCACGCACACAAGCATGAATCTGGAGAGAAGCAGGCGCCTAAGAATGTGGTTGTAAAATTTCATTCGCGTACGATGCGCCACAACGTCATCGCAGCTAGCAAACAACATCGACAGGGTATCGACCCAGAGCTGTTACAACTGTCGGGAGTCAAGACTAAGATATTTATCAATGAACATTTAACCCTCCAGAAAAAAATGTTATTTCGACAAGCTAAAGAAAGATGTGCCTCAAAGAAATATAAGTTTGTTTGGGTTAAAAATGCGGCGATTATGGCGCGTAAGGAGAATGATTCGCCGGTGGTATTTATTAAGACTGAACTTGATCTTGAAAAAATTTTCTAAAATTTTATTTGCTGTTCCTATGTTAACCTATATTAAAATGCGTTCTTTAGTGCTTGCTCTGTACCTTAACTGTATTAATATGTCTGTCACTACCTATTTGATATGTCATAACGTACTACCAAACTACTTAGTGCTACGATATTGGTTTTACCCACTCTATATATATACGGCAATAGTAACCGGTTATCAATGGCTAACAATATAAGCATATACTATCAAAATTGCAATGGCCTCAGGACAAAATTGGGTAAGTTATACCTCGATATTTTAGTAAATGATTACGACCTAATTATATTCACAGAAACTAATCTGACGAATGATTTTCATACGAACGAGCTGTTTGATAGTCGGTACTGTGTGTTCAGGTGTGATAGGGACCTTACGAGTACTTCGAAACGGAGTGGAGGTGGCGTTTTGGTAGCGGTGCGCCAAGAACTGAGGGCGCAGGCGGTGCGGGCACCGGCGCTGCCACCGGGCGTCGAGTCAGTCGTCGTGTGGCTACCGCTGCGTGCTGCGTCCCGCGCCCCGCCCGGGTCTGCACCCCCTCAACTACTCATTGTAGCCACGTATATACCTCCAAACACCCCGATCACGACATCTACTTATTTTGACGGATTAAGTGATTTATACTTACAACAAAATCCCTCTCATGTATGTGTTATCGGAGATTTTAATATATTTGACATAACCTGGCACGCATCTACTATAAATAATATTAACATTATGACACCTACCCAAGACAGTAAGTCAAAATTATTGTATCCACTCTTAAACACTATGTCACTTCTAGGCTTACAACAGTTCAATAGTTTTTACAACGACAATAATAGAATCCTCGATTTGTTATTATGCAATTTCAATGTGTCGATGAGCAATGATATCCGACCTTTAGTAGCAGTAGATAGACACCATCCCGTTATTGTATTTGACGTGTTGAATAGCCCGGATCGTGGCCTTTTAAAAGCACCTCGTACGAGGTTTTGTTTTCACAGGGCAGACTACGATGTAATTAATAAATGCATAGCTGCACTTGATTGGGTTTCAATTTTAAGTAGTGACTCCGTTGATAAATGTGTGGATTCTTTTTATCAACACATAAATGATATCATCGCAAATCATGTTCCTCGGAAACAAATAAATTTATCTTCGTACCCCATCTGGTTCACGCATGATCTAATTAAACTGCAAAAGCTTAAACATAAGGCTTGGGTTAATCACAAACGGGACCCCCACTCTAAAGATAAATATACATTGTTCTCTTTCTACAGGAGAAACTTTAAGACAACTTTGGCATCTTCTTATAAACAGTACCTTTATAACTTGGAGTGTCAAATCCAAAGAAACATTAAGTTCTTCTGGCAGTACGTTTCAAGTAAGAAGAATAACCATAGTGCTTACCCTGAAAGTATGTCTCTTGGAAACATCTCTGCAAATAATCCCACTGACGTATGTTCCTTGTTCTCGCGCTTTTTTCAGTCGGTTTACGAGCCATCGCAATTAAATTTAGTTGATTTTGAACCGACTAATGAAATAGGCGATGCATTTGACGCTATAGCCCAATTACCAATATCACTCACCCTTATTGAAAAAGAACTTAAAAAACTGGATTCAAACAAGGGAGCTGGACCGGACGGACTGCATCCATACTTTTTGAAGCGTACTGCCACAGCACTATCCTTGCCTTTATATATAATATTAAATAAAAGTTTAGAGTCAGGAGTCCCCTCGCTGTGGAAGATAGCAAATATTACACCAGTACATAAGAGTGACAGCAAAAGAGTGACAGCAAAGATGTAGTTACGAACTACCGGCCAATTTCAATTTTGTCGACTTTGTCAAAGGTCTTCGAAAAGTTAGTACACGGATCATTATATCCACTACTTGATAGGCATATAATAAATAACCAACACGGTTTCGTAAGAAACCGCTCTACTACGACTAACTTATTATTATACACCTCCTACTTATTTGATGACCTAGATAAGGGGACACAAGTTGATGCCGTGTACACAAACTTCAAGAAGGCCTTTGACAAAGTTGATCATTTAATACTACTACGTAAGCTTGAATACAATGGAATTAAGGGTTCTCTACTCAGGTGGTTTGCATCTTACATAGATAACCGAAAACAGCGTGTCGTAGTGAATGGGTATGAATCAGGCTTGTATTCAGTATCTTCTGGAATTCCACAAGGGTCGATTTTAGGGCCTTTCTTATTTGTCTTATACATTAACGATGTTTTCGAACACATTAAATACTCAAATTTTATCATTTACGCTGATGATTTAAAAATATTCAAAGAAATTAAGACCTTGGATGACTGTGAATTACTGCAACGGGACCTTATAACTTTCAACGACTACTGTCTTAAGAATAAACTCCAATTGAGCCACTCAAAGTGTAGTATGATAACTTTTACAAAAAAGTTAACCCCACTTGTTTATCAATATACTATAAATGGTGTTAATCTGACTAGAGTATCATGTATCCGTGACCTCGGTGTGTTGCTGGATAGCAAACTTACTCTGGATGTACATATTGAGCATATTATTTCTAGGGCCTTTAAGTTATTTGGTTTTATTTCCAGAATTGCACAGCCATTCAGGAAACCAGGGACGTATCTTTATTTGTTCTCTTCACTTATTAGACCGTTATTAGAGTATGCTGCTGTGGTTTGGGACCCTTTTTATAAAAAATACATCAACGACATTGAGAGAGTACAGAAAAATTTTTTGAAAATGACCAACTTCTGATGTCTTCGGCGTCACACTTCAAATTATGAAGACCTTCTATCTAAATTTAATTGTATTAGTCTACAACAACGACGAACCAATTTAGGGTCCATATTTTTATATAAAATTATCAATGGTTTCATAAATTGTCCTGAACTGGTGGGTAAAATCAATTATAAAGTACCTTATCGTGGCACCGGTAGAAATAAAGGCCTCTTCTATATTCCTCTCTGTCGGACCAACGCTGGAATGCGTTCTCCGCTATATAGAATGTGTAAAACGTACAATGACCAATTTTTGGACATTGACATATTTGGATCTACGCTATATAAATACAAACGCGAGCTTGCACTAAAGAAACGTTAATTAGGTAATTGTTATTATATATTTATTTTTTTACATACTATAAAAAATTATACTATAAAATATATATTTTATTACAAACTATATTATATTTATATATTTTCAATTATTTTTTTCCTTCTTAATTATCTACTTTTTTTTTCTCAGCACTCTGTGACGGCTGAATCTTGTTAAATTGTTGTGGAACATGTTGTTGGTATACACGTAACACACTCAACTTATTGATGTTATCAAAAAATCTGTGATTTGTCTTGTGTAATACTGTTTGTGTTCTTCTTAATAAATAAATAAATAAATAAATAAATAAATAAATAAATTACTTTGAAAGTTAAAAGATATACAAATTGTTTTTTTTGTAAGTAGTATTTATTTATTATGTTGTTTGTTCCACTTTCACGCCTAAACTGCTGAAACGATTGCCATGAAATTTTGCTCACATCCTATAAGTAGTTCAGAATAAAAAGACTATAACTTTATGGCGCGATATTTGGTTCACGCGGGCGAGAAGCTACATAGTATAATAATTAATATTTTTGTGTCTTAAAAGTCAAGTACCTGAATTTTTTTTTTGGTAAAGAATCTAAAAATGAAACCTAGCTAGATTTATTGATCGCCCGTGAAACCCCCTGCATTTTAAATTTTATAAACATCGTTGGAGCCGTTTCCGAGTTGTGCAAACGGGTAATCTGTAACGTTCGATTTGACCATTTTAGTCGAATAGGGGATCAGATTAGCATCCTACCCTCCGGGTAATAAGCAATTCTGGTCTTTATTGAAGTCTATCGAATCCAATTTCTGTCGTCCAGCGCTACCTTCCATGCAGAAACCTGAGGGATCACTAGCATACTCCGCAAAAGAGAAAGCAGATCTCCTTGCAACTCTTTTTGCAAGCAATTCTCGTCTGGACACTGGCTCTCGGCAACTGCCGACCATAGCTCGCTGTGACTTCTCAATGCCAGAAGTCACAATACACAATAAAGAGGTCCGTAGAGAACTACAGAATTTAGACGTGAACAAAACGAGTGGTCCGGATGGTATACCTGCTAAAGTCTTGAGAAATTGTGGTCCCGAGTTGTCTCCTATACTGACACCCTTGTACCGTCTCTCTCTTACTACTAAAACTGAATTCAAGTCGTTGAAACATGCCAACGCGCAACCAGTACCCAAAAAGGGTAGTCGTGCCGATCCCTGCAATAACCGCCCTCACATCCATACTATGTAAGGTTTTGGAGAAAGTACTGAACAACAAGTTGCTGACATACCTATAAGATAACGACTTGCTCAGTGATCGTCAATCTGACTTTCACCGGAGAAGATCAACGGGTGATCTTCTTGTGTATGTCACGCAATGCTGGGGTGAAGCCATTGAAAAGCACGGCGAAGCTCTTGCCTTGTCTTTCGACATCTCGAAGGCATTTGAAAGGGTTTGGCACGCAAGTCTTCTATGCAAGCTTTCTGCATACGGAATACCACCAAACACAAGAGTGTCTGTTCACAGCAAAACGGAGCCCCTCCCATCTGACACTACTTTCTGAAGTACATCTGTACCTGTTACCGATGAGCTTGAACTCGTCGGCATAAAGTTATTTGCCAACCTTAACTTCGATGCGTCCATGGAATCCAAACCTCAAACTGCGGCCAAAAACCTGGGCATCCTCAATAACGTCAAGCGATACTTCACGCCTAACCAACTCCTAATATTTTAAAAGGCGCAGGTCCCATTGTGCATGGAGTATTGCAGCTACTTTTGGGATGGTTCGGCCAAATATCAACTAGCAGCCCTGGAATCGGTGGATCGCAGAGCCAGGAGGCTCATTGGTGACAAAAAGCTAGTAAACAGTAAACTTCAAAGCCTGGCAAAGTAGCTTGCCTATGTTTTTTTTACAAGATGTACTTCGGGGAGTGTGCTCATGAGCTACACGAGCTCATTTCACTTGCCCTTTTCTTCTACCGGGCATTCAGACGCACCACCCTTACCTTGTCGAGATTCCTCGGATCCCTACTGAGCGTTTCTTATTATCTTTTATATTGCGTACCGCTAAGGAATGGAATTCTTTGCCTGCGTCTGTATATCTGGGCACATATAACCTAATCGGGTACATATAACATAAAACTCTGTAAATAGGCATCTTCTAGGTGAGCTTGCTACATCTTCGACCACATCTCCGCCCCTGAGCTAGATTGTGGTTAAGAGCAAACCCATTATCTATAATAAAATGTGGGCATTTAGGAATATGCCTATGTGTTATTCTGTTAGCTAAGTATATTAACAACCCCCACCCTGTGTCAAACATGGCATCAAGTGGTTTTGCTAGAACCTCTGATACTCTGCCTTCCCCGTTAGGGATAACAGGCTCACGAGGAAAGCTATGTTTAATCAAAATCGGTCCAGTAGTTTTTGCGTGAAAGAGGAACAAACATCCAAACAAACTTTCGCGTTTATAATATTAATAGGATTATAAAAATATTAAAACATGTATCGATTACGGGCAACTTGATTAACCGGGCAGTATTAATATGGACCGGTCATTATGAATAATGACCAAGAGCGTCGGTCAAATTGATAAAAATACTTTGACTGGCCCATATTAATAATGCCCGACGGTCCGTGGTCCATCTAAAAAATCAGGCTTTGATATAGCTTGTGTTCTCGTTGTAGGTGTGGCAATGTTGACATCGCACGGTTGGCTTCCTCCCGGCTATATGACACAGATACTTACAGAAACAACCATGTCCCGATAGTATCTGCATCAGCCAGAAGGTGAGGCAACCATGTTTTCGGTCCAGTCTTTCAAAACCGGGCGGACCGCTTCAATGATTCGAAGACCAGCTCTGGGCTCGGCCCGTCTCTCCCCCCCCCCATATGACCGCTGAGCTTCTAGCTCCCGTGGAGGTAGGTTTTCGGCTCTTCGGAGATCCGTGCGCCAATGATACCTCAACGCCTGGACCTCAGCTTCCAAGTCCCGGAGGCGAACCCGTGCGTACGCACTCCGCCTCAAAAGAGACGGTGCGGTACCCTTTTATGACCTTGATGGCTAGAACTCTGCGAAGTACGCAAGAGGGCCACATTATGTGCCATCAGAGCGTTCGTCCACATAGGAGCCCCCTATAGGGCTATGGACAGCACCACCCCCATGTAAACCTAACCTAACCTAAGTTTAATTTCATTTAATAAACAAATACACTACAGTTCATATTATGTTTTATTACTTTGCCCAAGATAAGGTAGTCATTATTCTCACTGACCGGGAAAAGTGATTATAGCCATGCAGTGCCGGCCATTATTCCGGCAGTGACCGTGACCGGATTTCTCAAGTTGCCCGTAACATATCTATCCAGAATTAAAATACCTACACGTAAAATACTTAGGTACTTCGCTGCCTTAACGACTTAAAATGTTAGGTTTAAATGATGGATCAGGACATGGGCGTACCCAGGGCGTGGGGTGGCATCTTTTTCCCTGGTATAGCGTTATCTATTCTCTTACACTCAACGGTTGAAAACACTTGCGCTTATTATTATTTTAATTTCTCGTAATTTTGCACGATACAGACAAATGTTAAGTTTCATTTTTTCGAATAAGCTAGCGGTAAGGGTAAAAAAGTCAACTTTCTATATGGACTAATGTGGAAAGCAGACATCAGACTTGGCCGATTTTTACTAAACTCAAATTAGTAGTAACAGGATAATAGAAATAATTTGCAAAAGTCAGCCATGTGGATGGTCGTTTTCTACAAAATATTTTATTTCAGTTTTCAGAAGATGGCGTGTTCGTGCATATTATGGGGGCTTTTAAGGATATAATTTCTTATGGCTGTTTGTTTTGTGCGTTTCATAGCACGTAAATTAATTAAGATTGCGCCGGCTGGCTGCGGGAGCAGGGTGATTCGGGGCACGATGAAGTAATAACAAGATTACATTTAGGCTAGATTATATTTATTATACAAAACACTTAAACTTTTGACGTTAGTTTAACACAAAACACATAAAACGGTTCAAAGAAAGAAGTGGTCCTTAAACGTCAAAACGGGTATACATATTATGAGCGGACGTGTGCTTGCGACGAAAACTCAGTTGGGTCTGTGTCATCCTAGCGAATGACAACTAGAAGTGTTCAATTTCGAATTTGGAGTAGGAATGCCAAAACTGAAGAGTAAAAATATCGCGTAAAGAAAATGGAGAAGGAGGATGAAGACGAGGCGCATGCCGCCTTTGTAAAAAAACCGATATGTTTTGAAAAATTGGCTCACGTTACTAACTCATTTTCACAAATTTCTGACATGGCTGTTTTCCGCTTAACACGATCCAATAATTCTCGTTTTTTTTCTTATATTATGCTCAAACCCCGACTTCATTGGAGTGGAAAAGCAATACCACTCCAATGAAGTCGGGGTTCTGTGGCGGAGGCTACGTGAGGATACTCAAGTGCCTTCTGAGGTGACGTCCCTGCTTCAGTACTGGTATGACGAACAGAGGAACTGCGTGAAGTGGGCAGGCGCTTGCTCGGATGTGTACAGGTTGGAGTGTGGGGTGCGGCAGGGGGGGTTGAGCTCGCCCCGTCTCTTCAACCTGTACATGAACAGGCTGATCGGGGAGCTCAGTAGCACCGGCATTGGCTGCCACGTAGACGGTGTGTGCACAAATAATATCAGTTATGCCGATGACATGGTGCTGCTGAGCCCGTCGATCGGGGCTTTGCGCAGGCTAGTTAAGATTTGCGAATCTTATGGTGTGACACACGGACTCAAGTACAACATAAAAAAGAGCGAACTGATGATGTTCAAAGCTAACGCGATGAACATCACAGATGTGCCTGACGTCTTGCTCGGCGGTGCGCCCTTAAAATGGGTGACCAAATTCAAGTACTTGGGTCATTGTGTCACAGAGGACTTAAGAGATAATATGGATTTGGAGAGGGAACGTAGATCGCTGACTGTCCGTTGTAACATGCTGGCCCGAAGGTTTGCACGTTGTACAAAACCAGTGAAGGTAACGCTTTTCAAAGCTTTTTGCCAATCCTTCTACACGTGCAGCCTTTGGACCAGTTATTCGCAGCGGGCATACAGCGACCTACGGGTCCAATACAACAACGCCTTCAGGATCCTGTTGGGGCTGTCGCGAAGGTGTAGTGCGTCCGGAATGTTTGCGGAGGCGCACACGGATGACTTCTATGCGATAATGAGAAAACGGTGCGCCTCCATGCAGGCCCGGCTCCGCGCCAGCACCAACAGCCTCCTCAAGGTGTTCGCGGACCGGTGGGACTCTCCATTGCTGCGTCACTGGACGAGTCTCCACGCGTGTCCAACAGTTTAATTTTAATTTTATTTTTATTTACTAACATTAGCATTTAAGCACATACTAACACATCTATGGATTTTTAATCTGAGAATAAATAAAATTTTAATACCACTTAGTTCAACTATCTCTGCAATAACTCTAAAATTAAAAAAAAAATCACTCCCGACATTTTGTTGCTTATAACGTTTAAACGGTGGAACTAATTTTGATAAAATATACCTAGCTAAGAACTCATGAATAAAAGACTTACAAAGTATTTAGAAATGAAATGTGTCTTGGCTGATAATCAATATGGCTTTCGCTCTTCACGGTCCACAGAGGACGCGGTATTAAAGCTCACTTCCCTGGTAACGTCTCAACTTGACGTAAAAAGAAGTGCATTGGAGTGTTTCTCGACTTGCAGAAGGCATTCGACACTGTCTCCATTCCGATTTTACTAGCACGACTAGAAGGTATAGGTATTCGCGGTAACGTTTTGTCCTGGTTTCAAGACTACCTATCTAATAGGAAACAACGTGTTCGTGTGGAGGGCTGTGACAGTGACGACGCCTTCTGTGAGTATGGAGTGCCGCAGGGCAGTACATTAGGTCCGACGCTATTTTTAATTTTTATTAATAACCTCTGCAACGTGGCACTCGAGCGCGCGCACCTTCTAATGTTTGCTGACGACACAGTCATCCTCTTCCATGATGATACGTGGGAATCAGTTTTTAAACTTGCTGAACTGGGTCTGTGCAGGGTCACTGCATGGCTTGAAGACAGTTTACTAGCCCTTAATACTATGAAGACGACATATCTCTGCTTTAGCAAAACGAGCGCCACCGGACCCAGACCGAATATGACCTTAACTATCCACACTTCCCCTTGCAATCGCTATCAGGCAGGGCGGTGTGTTTCCCATTGCGCTTGTCCCAAACTTGACCGTGCTTCCGAAATAAAATATCTCGGTGTCATTATTGATGACAAGTTGCGCTGGGATCCACACATCGGTGCCATGGTTAAGCGTGTCAGAAAACTCATTTATATTTTTAAGCAGCTGCGCACGGTTGCTGACAGGGACCTAGTAATAAGCACATATAAGGCACTGTGCGAAAGTCTTATCAGCTATTGTATTACAGCATGGGGAGGTGCTGCTAAGAATCATCTTCTGCCACTAGAACGAGCGCAGCGAGCTGTTCTTAAGGTTTCAATGTTTCTGCCCTTTCGGACTCCTACTTCCCTTGTTTACGAGCTGGCTGATGTGCTGACCGTGCGAAAACTATTCATTTTTCGTTGCATCAAAAGATACCACCGTTGTACTATTCCATCCATAACTCTGGCTAACGTCAGAACCCGACGTTTTCCTGGGGTTGCAGTCTATACCAGTTTTGCGCAAAGGCAATACGAGTTTTTATCGTCTCATCTTTATAACAATATATTAATATTGTTGTCAATATATTAATACTATTAAGTAGGCACTCAATCTGGGAGTTAAATAATTACGAACTTAAACCAAAGCTAATTTATTTATTAAAATCATTAAGTTACGATGACACTGAAAAATTTCTTCATACAATACGCTAACAGTAAAATCATTATTTATAATGCATATCTCTCATTCATTATCCTTCACTTTTAAACACATCATCATATACACGTACATACATTCACTTGAACACCACACACTCACACACACACACACACACACACACACACACACATACACACACACACACACACACACACACACACACAACTCAATCCAGTATATGGTGCACTATTCCTTTAATATTGTTTTTTTTTAGTTAAGTAACATTAATACTAATCGGATTTTGTGAACTGTTCTAGCAAGCACTGTCGAAATGTAACCAAAGCATACATGGGAAGACACTATGTATCCTGTAACACAGTTAAAACTATCACGGGATACAGGACGTCTATGTTGTTATGGCATTATTAATGTGAAATAAAGATTATTATTATTATTATTATTGTAATATTATGTGTGAAAATAGTTGTTAATGCTTTAATAAACAAAAATAAACTACAAAAAGAAACTACTCGGCTAGGGTTAAAACCGTAAACCTTTCACCCTGCTAGGACATGTGTTTATCCGCTGGACCATACTTAACACTAGTAAGATCGACAAAATAAAGATACACTACGTCATGCTTACAATACCGATTGTTTGATATGACTCAACAGCAGCGGTGAGTGGAGGACAGTGCAATGTTGGATGAATGCGTCCTACAAAAACTTCACCGAGGAGCCAAGAGATGTCGCTAAGTAAAATGATTTTCTTAGAGGAGGCTACAAGCTTGTGTGCGTAAGAAATCGTTTGAACTATGTTCAGAGGAACATAGTCCCTATTGCTAAGTGGTTTAACTATGACTCCATTATTGAACGGCACTGTACATCAGTTACGGTTCTTCGCCGTTGCATCCAGACCTCAATGCATCCACGACGGCTCTGTCTCGACTTTTGATCGCCATTTTGAAGTTGTAATTGACCACTTGATGTGAACTTTAATACCATGCTGTTCAAAGAGACGAATTGAGGCAGGACAATAATTGCATGTCGACTCAGGGAGTAGCGCAGCCATAAGAGTTTAACAACAACAGAGATACATAACTGAATGCACAATACATAGCTCGTAAATAAAGTATTACAAAATAATGAGTAATGTAATACCTAGGTAGCCACTTTTTTCCTTTTTTTTTCATAATGACTTTTTTTTAAGAACATTCAACTTGCCTTTTCATCCGGTTCTGGCTTGATGTCGATTTTTGAGACTCCCTGTATATATTTTATGCTTTCGCCTTTTTTATATCTTTGACGTCAGAGGCACTCGCTCATAGAACTTTGGACCGAAAACGCGAGGAATATTAAATGAAGCTCAGTTTCCCGATGCACTACTAATTGTAATCGAAGGAAAGATAAAGGAAGAAATTTTTATTGAGGGACTTTAAATAAGTTAACGGGATAAAAAGGCGCATCAAAGATGCGAATCAGCCCAAGAAACTAAACGCTTTCCCTAAGAAACATAGGACAAAAAATTTAAAGTTACACCTTGTGCGATCACTTGATTTACTTCAGATAGATGGGAAGATTGGGAAGCCGATTTTATTTTTTTCGTTATTTTTTCTGGGATAAATTTAATAAGTTTCAAAGAGAGAATAACCCTCTAAAGTTTCGGTCACTAATTTAATAACACTACTGTGAAAGTAAATTAATATTTGTACTTACTTTGAAAAAATACGCGGCAGATAGTGAATATGTTTCCCTTCTGAAAGCACCGAATACAGACCGTATCAAGGACTGTATCTGTCCGTCCGCCTGTCGTTTGCCTGTCTTGTCTGTCTTTTGACTGCTTATAGGAAGACAGTTTCCCAGATTGCGTATAAATGTGGCCGCTGCCCCGACAAGTAATAAATGGAAGTCTTTAAATTGTATTGTATTTATATGTTATTAATGCCACTAGAAGGTCAATATCAAGATAATTTTGTTAATAAATAGAAAACTGAGTTTACAAAATAGCATGTGATAGTTTTATAAATGGAATTATTTACCAAATAAAAGCTAATGCCTTAATAGGGAAAGGTAAGAAAAATTGAAATTGGTGATTTTCAGAAATAAATCTATTATAGGAAGTCATTGCAAAAGAAAGACGTTTGTAAGCCCGACCCGCGTTAGCAACATTCTCATCCATGTGTCACATGACGTTTTTCAATATAGTTGTAAGAAAATACACAAAAAAATGTATATTTGCACGTGTGGCCCTTAATTATAGGATGAAAACTCCAAGAGATTCGCTCAGTGATAGATAAAAGACGACATAAAAAGACAGTATGCGTTAAGCTGTCGGTCCTGGCTGTTGTAGATTGACTACAGTCGTTAAAACTAAGTCAGAGGCCATTGTGCGGTTTGAAAACTCTGACACCTGGGTTAGCCAAGTTCGCCACATACTTGACTATACCTACGCGATAAGAAGAAGTATCTATTTATTTATTTATTTATTTATTTATTTATTTATTTATTTAATTTCGCCATGTTGCAGACAACGCAACATTTAGTACGTCAATTACAAAATACATCTAAATATATAAATCCATAACTGTAGCATTAAAAATGGGCCAAGTGCGAGTCGGACTGGTACACGAAGGGTTTCGTACCATTTTTTTTATAAAAACGAGCAAAAAACACGCGTTTGTTGTATGGGAGACCCCTTAAATATTTATTTTATTCTGTTTTATAGTATTTGTTGTTACCTATAGCGACAACAGAAATAGATCATCTGTTATAATTTCAACTGTCTAACTATCACAGTTCATAAATACAGCCTGGTAACTGACGGACAGATAGACGGACGGACAACAGGGTCTTAGTAATAGGGTCCCGTTTTACCCTTTGGGTACAGAACCCTAAAAATTGCAGAACTTTTTAAGGTAGAGGCGGGTTTTTCTTAATTCGACTTATGTTATTTGGGAAAAGTTGTTCAGTTTTAAAGTTTGATTCACATTATAAATCGTAGTCTGGGAGAGATTTCTAATCAGCAATAAGGTCTCCTTTTGTGCAGGTCTATTGTAATATCTATTGTTCCATCACAAGTGTCTATGACTATTTACTGGGAAGCCCCGATTATTACATGTAAGGATTTGTATAAATAAAGAAATTAAAAATATATATATATCTTATACTAGCTGACCCGGCCAACTTCGTAACGCCTTTTTTCCATATTTTCTCACCTTTTGAACCTTCCCTGGACTTCCATGAATATTTCAAGACTAAAATTAGCCAAATCGGTTCAGCCGTTCTCGAGTTTTAGCGAGACTAACGAATAGCAATTCATTTTTATTATATATATATTAGAAGATATATAAAAGAAAGTCGTGTTTGTCACAACACTTATAACTCGAGAACGGCTGGACCGATTTCCATGGTTTTTGATTTGTTGTATTTCTCTCCGTCCCGAATAGCAGAATAACTATTAAAACATTGGAAAATTGACGGGAAAATTCCCACGGGAACGAAGTCCCGGGCGAAAAGCTAGTATATTAATATTTAAGTCAACATCCAACTCCCAAAAGAGAAGGGTAACCATAGTTAGACAGATTTCCAGTATTTTTGAGTACTTTTTATTGTAATTATTTAATTTGCAATGTATTAAGTATGTAACTATGCTTTTTCGGTGCAACTTAAATTTTGAAGCAGATATCTTCAACCGATTGAGATAAAATTTCGTATACCCTTTTAGTTTGGATGACAATGTACGGTTAGCTATATAACGTATTCTTAATCTAACATGGCAGTACACCAAGTCACCCAAGATGGCGGACTAGTTATTTTTAAGGCACTTAAATACGATACCGGTATCAAATGAAAGACTTGCTGAGAATAACTCGAAAATTAAAGTGATGTCACTCTAAATACAATATGGTGGACTTCTAAAGATGGCTGACTAAAAGCTATTTTCTCACAGAATGTAGGTCTGTGTATTTTTTGAATTTATTAGCTAATCCACCTAACCAAAAAAACGATCGGATACATGTTTGGCTCAAACCACACACCCTTTATTTTTTAAGAAATACTACAATAGTTAAAATAAAGCCTATTCTCCCCTTAGTTTATTTTATAACTTCTATTATTGTTGTATTACAAAGCATTTTAATGTAATAACTTTTAGATTAACTCATTATCATTGTACGTAAACTAAATGTAATATTATGATTACGATTATATGATACAAGGAGGAACTACAAATTATATAAACGGGGTGTAAGGAACAGATTAGCAGAAACTGAAACCGTGAAGTCAGGCCATCATTCCGAACGACTTTTCTGTTCAAATTTTCTTAAGGTTTGTATGTTCCTTTCAACTGTTTCTTCAAGTTTTTTTTTTTAATATTTACAGTTTTCAAATTAAATTATTTATTCGAATACACTCAATATTTCTATGAAATAATTATAACAGAGAAAAACAAGAAAAATAGCAATGCACAAGATTGTGTTTATGCGATTACTAAGTCGGTGCGTACCGAACGAACAGGTGGTTTCGACACTCTGCCTGAGTGAGTTTGTATGACTGTACTCGTTGTAGTAGTAGTAGTCTCGCTTTCGTTTGGCTTTTCTTTGAGTATGTAGGCTGGTTTCAGCCTGTCGATCGATATGACAATTGTTCGTAGCGGTAGTTGGATCTTGAAATACTTATCTTTTTCTCGAGTACTTCGTATGGTCTGTCGTACGGTGATGTCAGTGGTTTTTTCACTGTGTCGTTTTTTATTAAAACATGAGAACATGTTCGTAGATCCTTATGAACGAAAGTGCTGTGGTTTGTTTTATTTTCGCAAGTAGGCGAAATGTTCGCCATTGCGGTGACCAACTCTTTTACATAGTCGGCGTCGTTCGTGACTGGTTCCGTAGGTAGAATAAAATCGGACGGAATCCTGAGTTGCGTTCCGTAAGTGAGTAGGCAGGGACTCATTTTGCTATCTCTGCGGAATGTAGTCCTTAAGCCTAGTAGCAGTGTATGTATGTCGCTAGACCAGTTAATCGTGTTACCCCTAACCATTAATGCAGCTTTTAGGGTTCTATGCAGGCGTTCGACTTGGCCATTCGCTTGAGGGTGATAAGGCGTCGTCCTTATGCGTTGTATACCGAATCATTTCAGCAGGCAGTTAAAGAGATGCGATTTGAACTGACGTCCCTGGTCAGTTGTAATGCGTAGCGGACATCCGAATCTCGTGATCCAGGTCTCGTAAAGTATCTTTGCTAAAGTTTCGGCGGTAATGTCTCGTACTGAAACTGCTTCTGGCCACTTGGTGAAGGGATCAATGATGGAAATAATAATAAATAAATAATAATAAATGAAAATCCTCAAACTTAAAAATATTCAAATCGCACTCTTGTGAGAGATAAGTGACGTTTGATCTGTGCTGTGACATTTTATGTTTGCAACCTCTGCTTCTTGAAGTCTTTTATAGGTTAAACTTTTCGAAATGAATTGTTTATTTGTATTAATTGATTTTTTTTTGAATTATTGTACATCTGTAATGAGTATTACCTATCTTCATCTTATGCCAAATTTCAGAGGCGGGGGAATTTCTTTTCCAGGAGTTATAAGCAGTTTTCAAATTTTAGTTAGGTTTGGTTAGATTTTTAACTTTTCCAAGGAAAAATTGTTGGATTATTGTACATCTGTAATCAGTATTTTCTAATTTCATAACATATCAAATTTCAGAAGCGAGGAATTTTCTTTACCAAGAGTTATAAGCAATTTTCAAGTTTAGGTTAGGTTAGGTTAGATTTTTAACTTCTCCAATGAAAATTTGTTGGGTTATCATACATCTGTAATTAGTATTATCTTACTTCATTACATGCCAAATTTCAGAGATGGGGGAATTTTTTATCGAGAGTTATACGTAATTTTGAAATTTAGGTTAGGTTAGATTTCTGACTTTTCCTTTGAAAATTTTTTGAATTATTGTACATCTGTAATGAGTATTACCTATCTTCATCTTATGCCAAATTTTAGAGGCGGGGGAATTTTTTTACCGGGAGTTATAAGCAGTTTTCATGTTTTGGTTAGGTTTGGTTAGATTTTTTACTTCTCCTAGGAAAATTTGTTGGAGTATTGTACATCTGGCATCCCAGAGTTTGCAGGCGAATCGGTGATGCATATTGTCATGGCTGCTACAAAAAAGCTAGGAGTCAATCTGGATGAGCGGGACGTAGTGAGTGCTACCCGGGTCGGGCCCAGGAAGGCTGAAGATACTCCAGGAAATGGAAATAAAAATTCACGCCCGAGGCCAATTGTGGTAAGGTTCGCTCGCCGTGCTGTGCGTGATGATGTTATTAAAAGCTCGAGGGTGCGTAGACATGCAACCACCGCTGACATTGGGCTCCCCGAGCATCTGCCGAAGTCTTTTTACATAAATGAGCGTTTGACTAAGAAAAACCGTGTCCTTTTCGCGAAGGCTCGGGATGCTGCAAGTGTCGCAAAATGGCGCTTTGTGTGGACGAGATATGGGCGTATCTTTGCGAGGAAAACCGATGCTAGCGGCTCGCCTATCCACACGCTTCGTAACTTAAGGGACATTGGCCGTGTTTTTGGGATCTCCAGTGAAACTGTGGGCGTGTAAGATAATTGTTTTATTTTTAAACCTTTTATTCTTAAATTTATTTTTAAGTTGTTTGTTAGCTTTCAAATGCGTTTGGACTTTTCATAAAAATTGTATATGTCATCGATATTCTTTCTTTAAAATAGTTGGTATGCTTTTTTCTTTTCTAAATAATTCTACATTTGTATTAACATTAGGTTGCAATTACTGTCATTCGCAGTTGTTGCTGTATAATGGTCGGCATGTAATTGGAACTGATCAGGCAGTAGCATTTCCTAAATTGTATTCGTTTTATGTCGTCTATGTATCTTACTCAGTAGGCTTGTCGAATGTATATGTAATACTTATTTATTATCATTATTCTAATGATTAAATCCCGTAATTTAAAATTTGGTCTTCATAATCCTGGTTCTATCAGTAGTAAGCACGACGAATTTCAAGCTTTGCTACTCCGCGAGGCTCCTGACATTATGGCAGTCAATGAGACATGGCTTAGTGAGGGTTCAGATTTTTGTGCTCCTGTTGTTCCGGGTTATCGATTGCGGTACCTGCCAAGGCCTCGTGGCTTAAGAAAATCCCGTGGGGGTTACACCAATTTATAAAAAAAAATATAACCAATAGTAAGGCTTTGTGGGAAAATTTGAAATCCACCGTTCTTCCTGATTTTAAGAATACTTCTGACCTGCCTGATCGATTTGATAACCCTGACGCTATTAATAAACACTTCCTCAATGTCCCAGGTAGTGACACTGTTGATATATCAACATTGACTTTTTATGAGTTCCATCGACACAATCGCGGCTCTTTCAAGATTGAACCCGTGCATGAAAACTTTGTTGCAAAGCTTATTATGGATATTAAATCCAATGCGCTGGGTTCCGATTGCATAACAAGAGATATGGTACTATTAACCCTTCCTCGTACGCTTCCTGTGATCACTAAAATTATTAATAAATCAATTTCCTCCTCGGTCTTCCCTAAAGCTTGGAAATCTGCTTTGGTTAGGCCATTGCCAAAAAAAAAATAATGCAGATGAGGTGGGTGACCTACGGCCCATAAGTATTTTGCCGTTTTTGTCGAAATTACTTGATAAAGTAGTTTGTATCCAGGTATCCAAATATTGTGAACTAATGAATATATTACCAGAAAAGCAGTCAGGGTTCAGATCCAAGCACAGTACCACAACCGCTCTTATTGATTGATGAGCCATCTAGATGAGGGACAAGGTACTTTGTTAACTTTATTAGACTTCTCAAGAGCCTTTGATAGCATAAATATTTCTTTATTATTGTCAAAATTATCGTATTATGGTTTTGATATGTCTGCCGTCCAATGGTTTAACAGCTACCTAAGTAACCGAAATCAGAGAGTTGTCATTCGGAGTACCGAGAAAAAGTCCCTTATTTCGGAACCGTTGCCTGTAACTAGAGGAGTTCCGCAGGGTTCTATACTTGGACCTCTGATATTTATCATTTACAGCGCTGATATCATTGACACTCTGAAACACTCAAAATATCATCTTTATGCAGATGATTTACAAGTGTATATCCCTGTGCGTCCCGATGCCGTGGCGGATGCTGTGAGTCTTTTGAATGAGGATTTGGATAGGGTATTTTCTTGGTCTTTAAAAAATTCGCTTCTTCTTAATCCTGTAAAGTCAAAGTTTCTTATACTTGGAACTAAATCGCAGGTCAACCGTATTGAGGCACTGAAACCTGTAGTAACTATAAGGGGTGAACCTGTTAATTTAGTAACTGAGGCTCGTAATCTTGGTCTCATTTTTGATAATCGGCTTAGGTTCGAATCTCATATTAATAATGTTGCACGAAACTGTTTTTATAGACTCAAGGTTCTGTATCGTATTAGGCCTTTTATTGGAGTTGAATTACGAATTAAACTCTGCGAAGCGTTAGTTTTATCTAAGCTCAACTATTGCATCACTGTTTACGGTCCCTGCTTATTGAATTTTTCTAAAGTCCTGGTTCAAAGAATACAGAATGCCTGTGCTCGTTATTGCTTTCCAATTCCTTCAAGGTCTCATGTTACTCCATTTCTTAATAAATCAGGTTTACTTAAGATGCACAGTCGGCTTACACTCTTCTACGCTTCGCAATTGCATGGCATTATGCACACTCATCAGCCTTTATATTTATATAGGAAACTATCATGGCGATATTCTGGATATAGATACACTGCTAGATCAGTTTCATTTGTCCTTTGCATACCTAGACACCGTACTACTACATTTCGGGGAGGTTTCAGTTATCGCGCTTCCAAGTGTTGGAATGATATTCCTCCACCGATTAGACACATCCAATCTAGATGGAGCTTTAAGAAACATCTCCGAGATTATCTACTCGGCCAACAGAAATTGTTACCATAACTTTGGGACCGCGATCGCTGAAACATTTTTTAAACATTTTCCAAACTTTTTTAATTTAATTAACTTGCTTAACAATTTTTCTTTAATTTTAATTCAATTGAAAAAATATCTTTATTACTGTTTATTTTTATGTCTTGTTTAATTATTTGCAATTAGCTTTTTTTTTTTTCACTGCACAATCGGCTTTTACTATTGTAATAGCGCGTAACTTATTCCTAATTTGGTACCGGCAGAATATCAGTGTCGTAAATACATACTTGTTATGTGCTTATGACAAAATGCTGAGTCGGGGCCATTTCTTTGTGCAATATATAGTAGTGTAGTTGAAGGAATTTACAATTTATGTATTTGATCGAACTTTGCTATAATCATAACCTAAAATTGTACTATAATGTATTGTTGGCAATGAATAAATTATTTTCTTTCTTTCTTCTTTCTATCTGTAATCAGTATTTTCTAATTTCATAACATGCCAAATTCCAGAAGCGGGGAATTTTTTTACCGAGAGTTATAAGCAATTTTCAAGTTTAGGTTAGGTTAGGTTAGGTTAGATTTATAACTTCTCCAATGAAAATTTGTTGGATTATTATACATCTGTAATCAATATTACCTTACTTCATCACATGCCTAATTTCAGAGGCGGGTGATTTTTTTATCGAGAGTTATAAGCAAATTTCAAGTTTAGGTAAGGTTAGGTTAGATTTCTAACTTTTCCTATGAAAAATTGTTGGATTACTGTATGTCTGTAATCACTATTACCTAAATTCATCACATGTAAAATTTCAGAAGCGGGGGATTTTTTTACCGAGAGTTATAAGTAATTTTTATGTTTAGGTTAGGTTAGGTTAGATTTCTAACTTCTCCAATGAAAATTTGTTGGATAATTGTACATTTGTAATCAATATCACCTAACTTCATCACATGCCAAATTTCAGAGGCGGGGGAATTTTTCGGATTGATCGGTCTATATATTCTATAACATAATTTGTTTCGTTCATTTGGATGTTTATAGCAGTTAAAGCGTCATTTCCTCTTAGTGATTGTAGACTTTCGCAAACCGCTAGTGAACCAACGTCTATCATTCCTATTGGTTGTAATTTGTTATTGTATTATAGGAAAGCACAAGTCATAGAAAAGCTTGAAAATGTCGTGAAAAACATCAAAAGCAGTATTCAAGTCATCAGACCCAAATACTATAGACCAAAGATGCCTCGAACTTTAAAGAGACTCAGGTTATATGAGCCTGGAAATACAGATACAGGCAGAGAATTCCATTCCTTAGCGGTGCGCAGTATAAATTCGCGAAGTACATCTTATAGAAAACACATAAGCAAGCTACTTTGCGTCTATGAGCTAGGCTTTGCAGTTTGTTTTTTTTTGTAATCTTTTTGTCACCTATGAGCCTTTTGGCTCTGCGGTCCACTGACTCCAGAGCGGTTACTTGGTATTTAGCTCAACTAACCTAGAGGTGGCTGCAATACTCCATGCACATGCGGATCTGTGCCTTATGAAGGGTTAGGAGTTGATCAGGCGTGAAGTGTTGCTTAACCTTACTAAGGATGCCCAGCTTTTTGGCCGCAATTTGAGCTTTGTATTCAATGTAGGTACCGAAGTTAAGGTTAGCAGATTACTTCATGCCGAGTAGTCAAGCTCATTGGTGGCGGGTACAGATGTACTCTGGAAAATACAAGCCAAGTTGAAAGGACTCCGGAGAACAGACAGACAGTTTATGTTTTGGCAGCGTTAAAACTAATTAGATTAATGTCTCCCCATTGGGAAACAAGACTTAAGGTTGAGTTCACTCGCTCTACCATTGCTTCCCTTTCTGACCGAATTTTATCCCCACCGGTTCTTGCAATAGAAAAATATATCTCCATGATTGTACTATCATCTGCGTGCGCAACAACTCCAGGCACAAGCATATCGTTAATGTACAGCAGGAAAAGAGTCGCAGAGAGAACGGACCCCTGAGGAACTCCAGCATAAATAGCCATGAGATCAGAAGAGCAGCCATCTATGACCACTCAGATCGACCGTTCACTCAGAAAATCAGCTATCCAGCCACTAAAGTCGCTAGGAACGCCGTACGCAAGAAGTTTGCTCAGCAGACCTGCGTGTCAAACCCTGTCATATACCTTCGAGATGCCGAGTGACACGGCGAGAGTTTCGCCGTGTTTCTCGATGGCTCGCCCCAGCAGTGCGTAACATACACAAGAATATTTCCCGTAGATGGTCCCCGGCGAAAGCCATATTGATGATCACAAAGCAAGTCGTTATCTTCTAGGTAAGTCAGCAGCTTGCTGTTTAGAACCTTTTCCATAACCTTACACAGTATGGAGGTTATGGCGATTAGTCGATAATTGCAGGGGTTGGCACGGCTACCCTTTTCGGGCACTAGTTGCACGTTAACAAGTTTCCAAGACTAAGGTAGCATTTTAGTCTTGAGAGAGAGGCGGTACAAGCGTATCAGTATAAGAGACCACTCGGGACCACTGTGCTTTAGGACTTTAGCAGGTATCCCATCCGGACCGCTTGCTTTGTTCACGTCTAGACTGTGTAATGCTCTTCCGACCTCTTTATGTGTATTTTTACTTCCGGAATTGTGAAGTCACAGTGAGGCATAGTTGGTGGTTGTCGAGAGCCTATGTCTAGACGAGAACTGCTCGAAAAAGAGATGCAAAGAGATCTGCTTTCTCTTTAGTAGATTGAGCTAACAATCCATCAGTTTTCTTCATAGGAGGCAACGTTGGACGACGATATAACAAAACCCTCAGATCCCACTTATTAGCTTCTACAGAGTGCCTAGATAGAGTTGTTAGGTAACATATTCTAAGTTTTCCTTACTCTGCCAGTCCAACGTAGAAGTTATTATAAAAATAATCCTTAAAAAAAGTTTTTTCTAATTTCCAGCTGACTCTCAATCCAAAGACAGCAATGTATGAAGCAACGCTCACTTACGATACTGAATTGAAAATATTTTACGCCGACATCACCCAGATATCCAGAATCAACGCGTGAGTCTCACATAATACTAGCCTGTTCCCGCGGCTTGGCTCGCGCAGGGAAGTCTTTTATTCACCCTATTTTCGACCTCTTAGGGTAGGATTTTCGAAAAACCGCGTAACACGTGTCTGTTTATTCGTTTCAATGTATATCTTGACGAAGTTTCGAGTCAAAATGTCAAAATAAATTTTTATCTCCATCCAAACTTCGAACCCCCTTAGAGGTTGAATTTCTAAAAATCCTTTCTTAGTGCTCCCCTATGCCTCATAAGAAACCTACGTGCCAAAGAAATCTCTAGATCCAGCGGTTTGGGCTGTGCGATGATATGTCAGACCTGTCAGTCAGTTTCTTCTTTTATCTATCTATACTAATATTATAAAGAGGAAAGATTTGTATTTTTATATTTTTTTAATGTTTATATTTTTGCATGTAACAACTATTCGACTATTCGCCTATGCTTCGAAACTACTGGATTGATTTGAAAAATTGTTTCACCATTAGAATCCTACACTATTCCTCAGTAACTTAGGCTACATAATTTTCCCGAATTCCCACGGGAACGAAGTACCGAGCGGGATGCTAGTATTTTCATGAACTCAGTAAAACACAGTATATAACTTGCACTCTGATTTATTCCTCAGATATGTCTATTAGTAATAACACAATTTCTATTTGAAACTCGTAACAATAGTCTCTTATTGAGACAACTGTTCTGCTTCATGGTCTAGCTCGAACTGACTGCCCGGCATCGGCCTGTCGTCAATAATCCTCACTCTCATTCACTCCCTACTTACAATACCGTGTCTTAACGCGATTGGGTAATGTTAAGTTGCTGCATTGACACTATTATGGCTATATTCATGCAAATTAGTCAAATTAATGTCTTTAAAACTAAAAATCACGATATTCGGCCATCCGACACAGTGCAACCTCCCGGTGCACTGGCCGTTCCAAGCAGTTAGCTCTTACTGATAGTCTAAGGTATATATCATACAATAAAATTCAAATAAATATTGCTTCTTAGCAATGGGGCCGCCTTTTGTACCCTAACTTTATTACTGTTCATAATGTAACTTTTACTCTGTCTCATGTTCTGTAATGTTGGCGTGCAATAAAGTATATTTGTATTTGTAATCCAACTACAAAATTTAAAGTAGCTGCTAAGATCTAAACTAATAATAAGATAACCAGGTTTACAAATTAATATCAAATTTAAAGACCCACTTAGGGCGACTTTTACGAAGTGTCATTTAAATACTGCATAAATTCATTTTGCTAATTTCGTTTAATGTACTAAACGATTTTATCCTAAACACGTTTAGGTTCATAATTCACCATAATCTTTCGACTACTATTTAGTTAAATGCATTTAGCAATCCTGCGTTTTGTTATTTACGTTCCGTTACACATCTTTCAAGGAGAAACTCTATATTTTTACATTTCTTTAATCAACATTCGAAAAGATTCTGCGTAAAAGGGAGTAAGTTTGTTTTGACAATCTCTCTCTACATTAAATGAGTATCTCTCTCAATACTTGGTCCTAGGCGTGGTGGTGTTTTTATTTGTTTTATATTGTGAATGTTGTGATTTCAAAGTAAAATGAATACTCAAGCGACTTCGTTTCGTGTTCGTTGCACATTATAGAAAGCAAGAAAACCGAAAATATCAAACAATTTCAAAAAGGAGAAGCTTGGCATAAAACTGCGTTAGCTTACTATGCTAACACGAAAAATGCATCTCGTACGGTAGACAATTTGATAGGATCCTACCGAAATCTTAAGAGTAAAATAAAAAAAAACAACACTCTGAAGCTAAAATTAAATTAACAGGTAATGGTTAGATAATATTAAACAAAGGCTGGGGATAATTAATGTGAAAGAAAAATCGGTTTACATTCAAGTTTTATGTCCTCTTCCGCCACTGTCTGGTTTAACTCTTATCTTCGTGGTCGCTCGCAGCGGGTCCGCTCTGACGAGGTTTACTCAGACTGGTGTGACCTTGTTGCGGGTGTCCCACAGGGTGGCGTACTTTCCCTTTTACTCTTCTCTGTTTTTATTAACACAGTCACCTCAGTGATTTCCTCGAGCTTCCATCTCTATGCAGACGACTTACAACTTTACCGTCACTTCAATCTCGCTTATTTCGATACGGATATCACAGAGCTTAATGCGGATTTACAACGCATATGCAATTGGGCGATGTCCTTTGGGCTACTGGTCAATCCCAAAAAATCTGTGGCAATGATCATCGGCAGCAGTTATATGTGTAAGCAATTGGATAACAATAATCTATCATTTACAACGATACCCCCATTGCTTACACCAACACAGTAAAAAATCTGGGCATTACTTTGGACTCAAACTTATCGTGGACAGCACAAGTAAATGACTTAAGCCGTAGAATCCATTATTCGTTTCACTCCCTCAAGCGCCTCCAAAATTTCTTACCCTTAACTACTAAGATCACGTTGGCACAAAATCTACTTCTTCCCGTCTTAGACTACGCCGACTCTTGTTACCTTGACGTCACTGAGGAGCTTTTGAATAAACTTGAGCGGCTTCAAAATCTCTGTATCTGATTTGTTTTTGGTCTACGAAAGTATGACCATGTCTCTGAATTTCGAAAGCAGCTCAAGTGGCTCCCAATCCGCCTTCGACGGAACGCTCATATATTGTCTTCCCTTTTTAACGTTCTTTTTAACCCCCGTGCCCCTAGCTATCTTCGGGAACGTTTCAACTTTTCTCGTCCTTAGGACTTACCCTGTCGCTCCCACATTAAATCCCTTCTCTCTATACCCCACATCACACTGACTTCTTCTCTTATTCCTTTTGTGTACGTACATGCTGCAAGACTGTGGAATTCTCTGCCACATACTGTCCGAGACAGCCCTTCGCTGGCTGTATTTAAGCGTAGAGTTAAAGAGCACTACCTTTCCCTGCAATAGGCTATTTATTTATTTATTTATATATATAGTAATATTTATGTATGTTTGTTATTTGATATATTTATTTATTATTTTTGTAGTATAAGTTTAATTATAGTATAGTTTATGTAGGTATATTACGTATTTTGCACGCTCTATCTGCCTTTCCGATAAACTTTCCGTGGCTCGGGTTTGCTGGAAGAAATTTCTTTTTAGAGATAAGCTAACCTTTTGTGTCGTATTTCTGTTTGTGATTTTATATATATTTGTCATGTGTGCAAAGAACTGTAAATAAATAAATAAATAAATGAGTGCAGTCAATTATCCCATTTACACGAGGAAATTTAGCAATTTTATAAAATTCTTTAGCCAATTCCTGTTGTTCCTGAATGGTATCGGGAGCTTTAATGTATTTTTTATACAATAACGCTATTGCATGAGTTACTTTATGAATAATTCTGCAAGCTGTTGGTTCTTCCACACCTATCACATCACCACAAGTAATTAACTGACTCCCAGTTACATAATATCTGAGTGCGCATAACAACTGGTTCATTGGATTAACTGCATTATTTCTGTAACAATAATGATAGGTATAAACAAAAGTAGAATTTAATAAGATAATTATTTAGTCTGATAACTTTATTATTTCAATACCTTAGCTAGGTACTTACCTGGTGGAAATAAATTCAAGATTATGTTGAATTTCTTGTAGTAGAAGCGATACAGTTTGTTTTGTCAAACGAAATCTCCTCACAAATTTTTTATCCAGTAATGTCTCAAATAAGTTAGTTCTTTCTGCAAAATAGCGTAATGAGCGAGGTCTATTCACATAGAGAAGTAATTCTTCATCATCGTCATCAAACAAAATATCCCAAAAATCCATTCGTCAATAAATAAATATCCTCAACCTAACCTCTGAATCTCTCACAGCCAACAGACAAAAACCACAAAAAAAAAACTTGACAGCCGGCCGGTCAGCTGATCGCCGCGACTGACACCATGACACCTTAAATGCATTTAGTAAAGTTAAATAGCCATTTGACCGCATTTATGTTTAACAGATCGCTAATCATATTTAAGTCATGGTGAAAGATGTTTTATGAATTTTAATTTCAAATTGTATTTAAATAAAAAGTTAAATACATTTTATCACTTTGGTAAAAGTCGCCCTTAATCTTAAACATAATCCTACTTAAGTTTAACAAAATTATGATTGCTGAGAAGCAAAGTTCAATCTATCCAGATCAAACTCATTTATTGGAACTACACTTATAGACTATTATACACTTATAGAAGTTATATAATAACACCAATGTGTATTTTATTTTCAAATAAAGGGCGAATCTATCTAGCTTAGTACAATATCACAGAAATTACTGATTTAACTACTTTATTAATCACGACATTCGAGAAATAGGGTTAACTGTTACACCTAAATAAATATAAATCAATAATTGCCAAAATATACTAGATAAAACTTTCATAAACAAGTCTAGAAAGAGTTAAACACTCAAATAAATAAGAAGGGAAAAATAGTACTAGCGAAATATTTCCCAATGCTCAAAATTTTTTACCTACTTAATTGTCTCATAAATTCAGATTGGACCTAACGCATCGAATTGGTACACTGCTAATAATACGCTACTTATACTTCTGTTAAATTGTGTTTTTGCTAGGAAAGTTATGGGGTAGTTCTGATTTTTTTCATTCTATACGTATTTTTGGGTACGGAATCCGAATCTGAGGTTTGCGGAAAAAAATTTCGTGGCGGAACATTGAAAAAATCGCAAAAAAAGAGAAAAAATTCTGCTTTTTTCCGGTTTCTTGCTTAAAACTCGAAAACTATTAAATTTTAGTAAAGAATAGAATAGAATAGAATAGAAAAATCTTTATTTTATAGGACATCCAGGATGTCACTTAAAACAAATCAAGATTACAATGAAATACATACAAACATACATTAAATGATTTAAATACATACATACGCATTCGTTCTTTTGATCCTACTGACTCTACGCCTATTCGCAAAGGTGCAGTCTTCCTCAGATAAGAACAGGCAAGAAACTCTGAGGTTGCTCTTTTAAATCGCATTACAAATTATCTCATTTACTAATTTTAACTAAATCTGAAATAACTCTAGAGCTGAGCAGTTCATTCCCATGGCTGCCTGTCTGATAGATAATCAGAAATTTTGTAATAGCTCTTTTTGCAAAGTTTTTGTTTAATCACTGTCTTAAATTTATCCAAAGGTAAATTTTGAATACACATGGGAATCTTATTATAGAACCGTATACATTGACCCATAAAAGAGTTCGTGACCTTGTGGAGACGACTGTCTAGTACATCCAGTTTATGCTTGGTCCTAGTATTTACATTGTGCCTATCGCTATTTTTCTTAAACAAATGTTCATTTTTCTTCACATATAAAAGATTGTCACATATATATTGGGATGCAAAAGTCAAAATATCTATTTCTTTGAACATTTGTCTAAGAGACATTCTAGGTCTCATTTGATAAATCGCGCGAACAGCCCTTTTCTGCAGAACAAATATCTTATTGATATCCGCCGCATTACCCCACAGTAAAATGCCATATGACATTAGGCTGTGGAAGTAACTGAAATATACCGTTCTCGCGGTTTCAACGTCCGATAATTGACGGATTTTTTTAACTGCGTAGGCTGCTGAACTGAGTCTGCTCGCTATCTTATCAATATGAGGACACCATTGAAGATTTGCATCAAGAGTTATTCCTAAGAATACAGTAGATTCCACAATGCCCAGTTTTTCATTCCTAACCTGTACATTGGTATTAACCTGTTTAACATTGGGCAAGGTAAATTTAACACATTTGGTTTTTTTCTCGTTCAAAAGAAGGTTATTTACAGTAAACCATTCAACTACCTTTGAGATCGCAGTATTCACATCGTCATAATCAGAGTCGTACCTCTTCACCTTAAATATGAGTGATGTGTCATCTGCAAATAGTACGATCTCATGGGCGTCTTTAACAAGAGATGGTAAGTCATTAATGTAAACGAGAAACAGGAATGGTCCTAGGATTGAACCCTGTGGGACGCCCATACAGACTGCGGACCCAGGTAACCTAGTGCCGTTAACCTCAACCTTCTGGATCCTATTACTCAGGTAAGATTCCAGAAGCTTGAGTGCGTCTCCTCTTATACCATAACGATGTAATTTTCTGATCAGAGTTTCATAATGAA
Source organism: Aproaerema taeniolella (assembly GCA_949987775.1). Lineage (NCBI taxonomy): Eukaryota > Metazoa > Arthropoda > Insecta > Lepidoptera > Gelechiidae > Aproaerema > Aproaerema taeniolella. The sequence goes on along the minus strand of OX465265.1, from coordinate 7,365,832 downwards.
CACAATCGAAAGCCTTGGACAAATCACAGAAGACTCCAAGAGCATCCTGCGAGTCCTCCCATGCCGCAAAAATATGACGAATGAGCTCAACACCAGCATCGGTTGTAGAGCGACCCCGTGTGAAACCAAATTGATTTATATTCATAAGGTTGTTAGCGTAGAAATGAGTGGTTATTTGATTAAGGATAATTTTTTCAAATATCTTGCTAAGGGCTGGTAGTATTGAAATTGGTCTAAAGTTGGTGAGGTCTGATGTACTTCCAGCTTTAAATAGAGGAATTACTTTACTATGTTTCATCAAATCAGGAAACACACCATCATCAACACAATTATTAAAAATAAACGCTAGGTGTGGAGCAATACAATCTATTATGGAGTTTATCACCTTTACTGAAAGACCATCAAGGTCCGCAGCCTTTTTTATATTTAACATCTTAAAAGTTTTAAGAATGTCGACAATTCTAACATGTGAAAAACTGAAAGGAACCTTACTTTCGTCTACATTCTGTTTGAGCAATGATTCAGCGAGAGCGGAAGATGAGTCTAGTGACTGAGTAGTAGAGACGGGAATGTCAGTAAAAAATCTTTCAAATTCTGAAGCAACAGCAACATCTGAAGTTAAAATTTTGTCATTTATAATGAGTTTAAAATCGAAGTTGCGAGACTTAACCCTTCCCGTCTCACAATTAATAATTTTCCAGGAAGTCTTAATGATATTATTACTCTTTTTAATTTTATTTCTAACAAACATAGCTTTCGCCGCTTTACATACACGCTTAAAAGTTTTAGAATAAGCTCTAACATAATTAACAAAAGTTTCAGAATTGTTACATGTAATGTTTTGGAATGTTAAACGTGGGTTTTGCAGAGACTTCTGAAAATTGACTATTTGGAACTCGCATTTGAGACGGAACAGTTCATCTGAAAAAAAAACTAAAAAGTGATATTTGTAGAGAATTTTAACTACTTTAATTTTTACGAACAGATTATTTACTAAAAGTTAATACATAGTTTTCGAGTTTTAAGCAAAAAATCGGGAAATTTTCTCTTTTTTTGCGATTTTTTCAATGATCCGCCACAAAAAAATTTCCGCAAACCTCAGATTTGGATTCAGTACCCCAAAATACATATAGAATGAAAAAAAAAACAGAACTACCCCATAACTTTCTCAGCAGAGACCCTTTAGATTACAATTTGACTGAATCATTACTGAGTAAATAGTTAAGCTCTTGATCTGATGATATTGATAACAGGTTGCTTTCTACTCGTAAAAAAAGGACTTTTAAACTTTAAAAGTGATTTTAAACTGTGAAATGAGTTAGATTTAATTCCATAATAAATTAATCTACTCTCAAACTGATATCGTGTATACCTTATGTTGTGGTTAATAGTAGTCATAATTATAGAGTCTTTTATTAAGTGTAGGAAACGAAAAAAAAAAAAATTAGTTACGTGATACGGTGATTTCTACATGTGTGGCACAACGTTAAGTCAGTAATTATTGTAGCTAGTTATGGACTATATAAGGTCCTAATTTATTAGTCACTTTCCTTTTAACACGTTATTGTGTAGGTCAAAATATATCATTTGAGTCAAAAAACAAAAGCATAATATTAAATTTAAAAGGTCTTGAAAAATTTTGTTATGATATTTTTTCATTACTATGTTGAATAAACCCATCCATTCAAACGTAAATACAGTTCGTTCGGGTAATTAGTGTGCAGTACAGGCGCACGGTATATTGGGACCATTCTTTAACTTAAATGTGACTCGTCCACAAATGCAAATTTTTTAATAAAAATTAAAATTAAATAGCCATCTTACAACTTAAACATATATGCTATTTTTGTAGCATAAGTATAAAAAATCAATCTAGCTATTCCGAATCAGAGTCATCTGTATCACTTTGTGTGTTTATTATGAAAGTGTCTCCGTTAACATCAACATGCTGGTCTACATTAAAGTACTTATTCTCTTCTTTGATTGCGTGGGCAATATATTTACCCCACAAGTCAGATGTTACGTTCAACATGACCTGCCTGATCAATTGACATACGGCACTGCTGTTTTTGGGGTCGCAATTGTTGGCTCTAAGGTCTTGTTTAATTTTAGACCACACTTGTTCTATCGGATTAAAAATGCAGTGGTATGGTGGAAGACGCACCACCTCACAACCATTCATTTTTGCTATTTCATCAATGACATATCTTTTTTCTATGCCCGCCTTTTTCACAATATCCAGCAGCACTGGAATGGTTGGGGTTGGCTCTGGAATGGAAATTTTGTACTGTCTCATAAAATCAAGGATCTCCCCTTTTCTGGTTGTGGTGTTTGGAATTCTGACGGATAGTCGCGAGTGGTAAGGAGCGTTATCCATTACTATTAGGCTATTTGGTGTTATGTTTGGCAATAATTGCTCCTGAAACCACTTTTCAAAGAGCACTGAGTTCATGTCGCAGTGGTAATCAGCGCTCGCATCGCTAATCTGTTTCGCAGATAGAAGCAGTCCATTTTCGACCGAACCGTCTTTGGATCCAGCATGCAATATGATAATGCGTTTCCCACGAGTGGAAGGCAAATCTGAAATGCAGTGACAACTACAATCAGTCCAACTTTTTTTGACGGTATCATGTGTGTCATACCACGTTTCGTCCAGGTAGATTATATTTCGCCCCTCTTGACGTGCTTCTCTGAGCTTTGTTATATATTTCTAACGCCAGACTTGGAATCGCGGCGTCTCAAGCAACACACTGCGTTTATTCACTTTTTTATAGTTGAATCCAAGTTTACGTAAAAGCTCATACAACGTAGTACGTTGATATGGGAAGTCCGTATTTGTCTTTAAATCTTGCAATATCATATCGAGTGTTGGAAGTTTCTTATCTGTATAGAATCTATATACTGTGCGTCGAACTAAATCGCATTCAAAATCATCTATCTTTGAGAATTTTTTCGTCTGACTTCCTCTCTTTAAGGGAGAAACTGGTCCTGATTTTATAATTTTGGCGACAGTGTTTCGATGCACATTAACCATTTTCGAAACTGTCCCAATAATTGGATAATTTTTAAATTCCATCTCTTTATCATTATCAGGCGGCATTGTGTTGACACAGTATTGATGAACATTCAAAATTATTTCTTTGCAGTTTTTACAAAGCGTCTTCCTTTTTTTAATTGGAGCGTTATCGTCTTGAGACGTACCACCGCTGTTGTCATTATTCGCAGTGTCATTGCCAGTCTCCTCCAACATTCTCAACTATAATTAATAATGCCCTTTCTCAACTCCAATAAATAAAATAGCAAAATTTATTATTGAACTTATGCCTATTCTTTTAAATATGGCCTCCGCATAGTGATTTTGCCAATGTCAGTATTTGAAAGAAATTCAAATAATAAATGTCGAAACTCATATCTATCTATAAATAAATTAATCTATGAATATCACATAATGACCGAAAAGCTTTTATTCTAATGACCGTTACTGCAACTGGGTATTTGTAATGCAAGTAATACCTACAGGACGAATTATCTGAACCCTCCTTTGTAATTTATAAGTTAGCAGAACTAACTTCCTTAAGTACTTCTTTTTGGAAATATACGTTATTATTATTTTGTAAATGTTAACGATAGTGTCAATGAACACATACAATAATTTATTTACAGTTAAGTAATTTTATTTTCAAATAGGTACGAATATTTTTCTTTCAAAAAATAGCTATACTAATCCATGTAAATATTTACAGAGACCACAAAATATTATTATTTTCGTATTATAACTAGTAGAAAGAGATAGAAGATATGAATTACCATTCAAGTTTTCTTGCTCCCTGTACCGCCATACATTTCGAGATGACAGCTGACAGCTACCCATGCACACTAATTGAGCAAACAAACTGTAATAATGGCAGTAGAAGAGCGGGCGAGCGGGGAGTGAACGGCTATAATCGAAAGAGAACCATTCCTTTATCTTTAAATTGAATTTTTTTTTTTTAAATTTTACAAAATTTAATTTTCAGATAATTAATTTTTTTCAATCTGTCTGTCACTTATAACCTGTAACCTATAACTGTAACTAGTGATGCTCGAATGTGACATGGGACTACAATTTATTATTTCAAAGACAACTTTATGATTCACAGTGTTCTTCAAATTATCTAAAACAATCTCTAAGGTTACCACTTTCATTATGTAAACGTTACATAAAATTAAATGTTTTACAGGTATCCTTAGCACTCATTTTTATGGCATAATAACTCTCTTCGTTTCGAAAAACAAAAAAATATTAAAGCGGTTACTGAAATGTTTGTAAATATACCACTAAAACTACATATCTCTTCATTGTATGTAACCCCAGAATGCGGACTGGTAATTGACTTATTAAATACGAATGACACTATAGCACAGCGTGTAAAGAAACGTTCTCAATGCCAGCGTGTCGCCTACCGGCGCGCTATCACTAGTTGTTGACAGATCGCAAGTCGTTGTACACTTAAACCCCAAAAGGCTGGGTTTACATTTATTACTATCTGAAACTTTTTTTTTTCATCAGTATTGTCCGAGATTGAATACTACCAGAACTTAATGTGCTGTAGATTTTCACTTCGCTCCGAACTCAACTCACTATAATACTTATTACGGATATGTAAGATATTATATTATAAATAGTGTTCTACCATTTCATTTATTTTCAAACTACTTATTATTTTATATACAGTGGTTTTTAACTACCCGTGAAGATTCAATGATAGACGACAAGTAAGGATTACCCACTGTTAACTTACTGTTTCAATTTAACACACTACACAGATATAAATAAAAATTAACAGAACTAGAAAATAGTGTTCATTCCTGTATTTCTAGCGTACTTTTATGCCACTATGGAGTTCATGGAAGTTTTGAATGGACGTCTATTATCTTGAAATAACTTCTACATCTGTTAGTTCACGTACTTACAATTAGTACACAAATAAAATTTGTAGGTGTTTTAAGTTACCCAGCCAAATCCTAATGATTTTTCGATGCATTTAATCCTTGATAGGCTGTAAGTGAAACGATTTTAAGTGAAGTTAATTTACTTCTACGCTGGACTGTTGGCGGAAAACTTAGAATGTTCCAGCTGCTAACTCCTCCCAGTTATACGGTAGTGTAGAAGCCAGTACTTAAATGTGATGCGAGGACTTTTCTGTATTGTGGCGGAAGGCTATTTATTTATACAAATTTAATTTTTAATATTGTCTTCAATTAATTAACCTAATGCGCTGGCTTCTGTACATAAACACAAGCAAGATTACAAAATAAAGAAGAGCTTATCACTTAGAAGGTTTACTTCTAGCAAACACATAAAAGAAGAGAACGGATATTTAAAACTGCAAGTTCCTTCTGTACTACAAACAAACAAGAACAACACATGTATTAATAACATTTTTTATCGAATAAGGCAAATTTAAACCCCAACCTTAGGATTCTAATTCCGATCATTTACGCACTCTGTTCAAAACAAAAGATAATTCACTGTTATTTTCTTCAAGTCGGCCAGTAACTTCACACGTCAGTTAAGTTCTATGTAGCATGCTTCCTTCACTGGAGGAAGTAATGAAGGATGTCTATCCTCTTCGCTGGTTGTCTTAGTAGTCATCTTCGCGATCCACCTCTCTTCACCTATGGCAGCATTAAGTATATTCTGAAATCATACACTACTCTGAGTAGACATCCATTCCACAAATTGACATTCACAATTCAACCCGTTAAGTAGGTCGTTAGTTTTTAAAAAAGTGCTCACAGGATGTGGATTTGTTTTTTTCCAAACCCAATTCTTACAAAAAACTAATTTACAACTCATATTTTCTTGGTATATAATGAAGGGGCACCATATAAATATAAAATTGGGAACAGCACACAAAACTTCATCAGTTGTGTTTGTGAAACATTTTATTACTATAATTTACTTCTTTTTTTTATATTTGCTAATGGCGAAATCTTGTTATTGACTTTTTGTCACCCTAATGTTTATAACTGAATGTACTATAGCTGTAAGATTTCCAAATAAAGAAATAAAAAATAAATAAAAATAAAATAGTATTTTATTTTATGCAGTACTAATAGAACTGATGTTTTATCCATAAATTAATAATTTATGGATACAATTTAATCGCTCAGAAGGTACTAAAAGTCAAAAGCACTATGTAAACTCATCACATCTCAATCAGTACCTTTTAGAAATGTGGGACCATTTTAGAAAATATCTGTTTCGCCACGGACTATCAACTATGCGTAGGTAAAAAAAAAATTATAAAGGGTGGTTCTACAGCACTGTTGTTCATATTCAACACTATTTTAATTTTTCTACGAGAATTTTATTTCTCTTTACTCACTAACTTCTGCATCCTTTGTTCAGTGCTAGCCAAAAGCAAACCTTTGTCGGCTCTGGCGTCCAGCAGATTTTAGTGCTTGTGTCGACATGTTACATTTTACATTTTTAGGAAGGCTTCGCGGACCACTTCAGGTGTTTCCATGGATCGCCAGTGGTCCGCGGACCACCGGTTAAGAACCATTGGTCTAGTAGTACGATAATCGAAACTAGCTTATGTGACGTTATGAATTTACCACTTAAAAAAGATGTAAAAGTTTCAATGTCTTACGTACACCAAAACAAGCTGAATTTTTGTAGGTACATTTTGTAGGGCTACAGAGCGTTTGGCAAGAAATTATTTAATATTGTAGGTTTACATTAATTTTTGATTGAGTAATTTCACTTGTATTTATCGAAAAAAATCGCCTCCCATAAGGTAGACCGACGATCTGCTTAAGATTGCGGGAAGGCGCTGGATGCGGGTAGCGCAGGACCGATCGATGTGGAAATACTTGGCGGAGGCCTATGTCCAGCAGTGGACGTCTTACTGCTGACATGATGACTTATATTTATGAATGTTTTCTTTTTCAGGTACGGTGATGAATCTCACTGCGTACTGAAACGATATCCACACTTGCTGAAATTCTGCTACTGTAGAGATAATTACATAAATATGTAATTATTTGTTATTCTTATCTAAAGGTTCGTTCAGGACGATTTTAATAGCAGTGGAATTACGATGGCGGCTTTTTTTAACCCCGACAAAAAAGATGGGTGTTATAAGTTTGAAGAGTTTTTCTATGCATCTGTATGTCTGTGTATCTGTATGTCTGTGAATCTGTGTTAAGTTGGCAGCTAAAGAGAATCAGCGCACACGGATTTATGATAGTTCCCAATTTCATTGTTTGTCGCGGATAGATTTTAAGCTAAATTAATCACGTGTTTCAGTAGTTTCCTTCAGTAGTCCTACAATAACCGGGGGTGGTCCTTTCTTGAGTGTAAACAGGGACAAACGTCGCTCGGTGTCATATCACATTTAGAATGTAATTGTTTATTGAACGGGTGTGCGTATCGGTTTCGGCCCCACGTATGCTTTTCAAAAGTTCGAAACTTAAAAGCGTCCCCCGCTTGTTTACGGCGCGTGCGATACAAACTTGAACACCCCTGTGTTCAATAAGCGCGCAAAGGTTTATCTGAGAAAATACTTTATTCAATCAAGAATAGTTTAACAAAGATTTCTTAAAGGTAGTCGCTTATTGTACATTCTGTAGTCCCTCGCAACAAGTGGCCACACATTATTCACAATAACCAGTATCCAAGCCAGTAGGTACCTGATTTAAATGTTGTTTATATACACACATCAACACGGTGTACGGTTATTTCACGATTTTTCATACAATAGAGGTCTGTTTGAGAAACTACAAAAGCATACTCGAGATACATGGAGCTCTATAATTTTCAGACGACCAAGTGCTAAACCTGAATGACGGAAACGAAAACAAAAATGCACTTTTAGCCTGCTTTTTGTATGAAAACAGTCGAATTTACGTAAATTTTTTTTTCATTTTCTTTTTTTTTATTATGAGATCGGTTAACTTTTGACCCCAATCTTGACCAAGTTCATTGATGAGGTCGACGATGGAGCGAGTCAACCCAGAAAATGTCAATTAAAGCACTGGTACTCCCACGCACCGAAGGAACACAGCAAGCTGTTTGGTGTCGGACTTTGGTAGGAGGGACGACGCGAACCAGACGTCCGGTCTCATTTTTGTTCCCTTAGTCGCCTCTTACGACACCCAAAAACTCTTCACTATAACGTGAAAAGTTTTTTCATTTGGTAAAACAACAAGTAGCCATCTTTTATATTTTAAATAATATAACTCTAAAATAGAAACTTTTGTTTATCCCCGACATTTAGGTCCTTACCACTAAAAATAAAATGAAAACCTAGATACTTAATGTTTGAAAATGGCTGTATGGTCATAAATTTCTTTGCCTTTTCCAAAAGGGATAAATTAAACAACAATAAAATGACAAAAGTTGTGATTTGCTGTTTTGTGGTAAAACCATAGACATAGAAAAAATAAGTTAAATACCACTAGACTGGCTGTTGTCAAATCAAAAACGAGACCATTTGATTTTCGCCATTTTGGCGCTGTAGGCGGCAGCGGCAGAAAACCGAACTCGACGTAGTGAGGCCAAAAGTCGATTAGTCGATGTATTCCTAGCGGGGTAGGCAGGCAATCAGCTCAAGTTGTACTTTTAATAAGTGAGGACCAAAAGTCGATAAATCGACTATTTATGTTCTCTAGCGGAATGTAGAGCTTAATTTTTCTTTTTCCCCAAAAGTATGTAAGTATAAGATGATCTGTTTTTCTTACAGCAGAGCGTCAATTTTGCGTAAACAATAAAACCATTTTCTCACATTAGTGTCCTATTTTCTAACATTTACCATTTGATAACGGTCAAATAATAAGAAAACAAAAATGCCCATAGGCGGCCTTACGGCTTTTTTGGCAAGCGTTTCGTACTAAATTACCAGTAAAAGTACTAGCAGTAAAAGTAGAGAAAAAAAATTCGAAGTAGCTAAGAGACCGTTTTCTTGATTACTATTTGGCTGCAGTCTACAACTGGCGCTTGTAATGTATAGTTAAGTAAAATATAAAAAGTAGCCCAAAACTACAAAGTGTTTATAAAAGTTTATACAAAGGGTTAACCCGAAACAAATGCAAAAAAACTATGTACACCAACAGACGCGACTCTAGGTTCAAACTTTCTAAGACATCCTAAAAATACTTATAACCATTTTCAATCTAAAAATCGATGTGGTTCTTAAAATTAAAAAATTAATTATAATTTGTATCTTATGTGGGACGTGCATTTTGGTGTATTTAGGGAGACAGAAAAACATATTTAGGTCGTCATACAAAAGTATAAATATTGATTTTATACAGGGCTTTAGGTAAATCTCATTCAACCTCTCGGGTGCTAAATTAGTCATAACGAAAAAAAATGGAGTTTCCATACAAACTTCATCAGCATATAGCGCATTTTGTATGGGAAATCAATTTTTTTTTCGCATTTTTACCTATGTTCCTTGGGGAAGTTGTTCAGTTTCATGGATTGATTAACCACTCGAGAGGTTGAAAGAAATTTACCTAAAGCCCTGTATATGAGATGACTTATTAATTATAAAGTGAAAAATGTAGTCTTAAGGAGACTCCACTTTTTGACTCTGTTCTTCAAAGTTTAGGTAAATATATTCAGCCTATTCCGACCACTGCTTATTAGTTAACAAACCTTTATATAATGGCTCCCTATTAAAATAAAGACTGCACCATATTTTTAGTAAAACATTTAATTACTTTATATTTGATTTTACGTGTTTCTTCTTACAATTTAAAACAGTTTTATTAAACTTGAACACTACCATGTTTCTGTTCTTACAGCCATAGACTATACTGACTTAATAACTACAGAAAATCATAAAGTAGCAGTTAATAAAAAGAATGTAACCAAAAAACTTATGTTTTACCTGCTTCTAATGTAGAGCTTATAATACAGTTCTGCTGGCTGCTTTCAAATACCAGAAGCCAACTGTGCACTATTTACACGTTATAAAATACGTCCACTGTTACAGCAAATTAAAATAATGTCTCATGAGCCATGAACAAATTTGTTCTATGGCGGGCCCAAATAATTTGCCGTTTTTATTTTGTTGAGTACCCATGATTACTTTTATAGGGTTATATAGTAGACTACAAAGTTATAGTTTTGCCATATCCGTCTACTCGCAATTTTCTAAGAGACCCTTGATACTACAAAACTGTAATCACACCTTAGTACCTAAGCTTTTCAAGATAACAAGTAATGTTTGATTAATTTACGCGTCGCTCGACACGCTCTGTTCTGCTATACAGGCTGCTTTCAAATACCAGAAGCCAACTGTGCACTATTTACACTTTATAAAATACGTCCACTGTTACAGCAAATTAAAATAATGTTCCATGAGCCATGAACAAACTAAAGATTAAACTTATTTCCAATACAATCATATTTGAATCTCCTTACAGACTATAAAGACTTACTGACTATATACCTAACAATGTGAGAAATTTAGACTTATTTGTATCTCTCATAAACCGTTGAGATTGTTTTTTTTTTGAGATGTTGACCAAGGTCATAGATGAGGTTGACGATGGAGCGATTTGAGATGTTGTTGATTTAAGTATCAGTTGATAAAAATAATGTTCTAATTATAACTCAATAACCTGTCTAATACCCGCTTCTAAAGCAGAGCTTAGAATACATTTTTGCTACACAGGCTGCTTTCATATACCAGAAGCCAACTGTGCACTATTTACACTTTATGAAACACGTCAGTGGACGTTACAGAAAATAAAAATGTCCCATGAGTCTCATGACTCAAATAACTCACGACTCAAACTAAAGAAATAAGCTTTATCTTTTGCGTTAGTTTCAAAAAACAATAATATTTAAAGCTGTGTTACTTTAAAAAAGTTAAAGTATGTAATTTTTCAAAACTGGTACTCTTTTTTTCAGTTTTGAAATATTATTCAATAGTTCATAAAGCCTACTACTATCCCTTAGCGGGGATCGTGACATGTTTCTAGTAACCCTTATGTATAACCTTTACCTTGAACATTTTCTTCAAATATTGTAGGAACACTACCAAATTTTAACAATTTCCTACTTCCTATGAAACAGTTAGGGTCAAAATGCTTCGAACATATTTCGTGGCTTTTCTTTGATGTCCAATTCTTCGAAACATTCATATTTTGAAGCCAAATTTTTTTAAAAACTTCGTCGATTGGAAATCTGTTGTAAGAAATTTGGTTGGTTAGGTATTCTGTCTTACTGTTCTTATGAAGATTAGTAAACTCTTAAATATTTATCTAAAATCATTCAAGAGCGTGTCGAGCGACGCGCAAATTAATCAAACATTACGTGTTATCTTGAAAAGCTTAGGTACTAAGGTGTGATTACAGTTTTGTAGTATCAAGGGTCTCTTAGATAATTGCGAGTGTCGGATATGGCGAAACTATAACTTTGTAGTCTACTACATAACCCTAAAAAAGTAATCATGGGTACTCAACAAAATAAAAACGGGTTTGTTTGCCATTGTACGTAACATTAAGTAATATTTTACACTAATATACCTATAACATGTTTCTATCGACATTGTTTTTATCGACTGTCTTTGGAAGCACTAGCGAAATAAAGCAGGCGAATCAAGCGAAATTGAAAATGCGAAAATTTTATCTTTTATAGTCATTTTAACATAACTATATATATACTTTGAAAAAGAGGAATGTCTTCCCGACAATTTCTAATCATTTAAAGTAGAATTAAGACGTTTTAAAACAACATTTTTCAATAAAACAGTTTGTAAAAAAACATACTTGTACATTGACCGATTATCTCCTTTTTTCTGTTTATATTTACAAACCAAGCATATTCTCATGATCACAAAATTGAATATTAATAAAACTTTATACAAAAATTCACTTAGTCTTTAAAATTTTAACAAAATTTTAATATATTTCAATTTGTTTACAATTTACTGCGTCAAGTTCCGTTCAATTTGTCACTTTCAATGCGTCCTAAAGAGAAATGCTGTAATTTATAGAGGACTGCCAGTCCATACACTTTATGTCAGTGGTGAGCAAACATGTTTTTTTTTGTAGGATGCGTTCGTGTATCGATTTGATTACTTCTTATTTCTACCCAAAGTTATTAAAACGATAACCTTTAGCACGATGAATAATCCTTGAAACCAAAGTGTTAAACTAAAAGCGCTTTTTTGAATTTTGAATTATTTTATATAAATGTAGCAAAAGCACAACTGCACATTGAAACTGCTAAACCGTAGAATCTTAAAGTACCTGACTACCTACAACATAATATCCCCTAATCAGTTCGGCTTCAGAACAGGTATATCAACTGAAGACGCGGTGACATCTCTAAGCTCACTAGTGACTGATAGATTAGACAAAGGTGAAAAATGTATAGCAGTGTTCTTGGACCTCAAAAAAGCCTTTGATACCGTCTCTCTCCCCATCCTTATACAAAAGCTGGAGAAAATTGGTGTGAGGGGTCCACAGCTTTCAATATTTATTGATTATCTCTCACAAAGACAACAGAGGGTTAAGCTGGAACAGTGCACCAGTGAAGACGTTGGCGTATCGTACGGCGTACCTCAAGGAAGCGTCTTAGGCCCGACATTATTCCTTATCTATATAAATGACCTATGCAACATGCATATTAACAACGCGAACATATTTACGTATGCCGATGATACAGCTGTCGTCTTCACTGGTTCAACATGGAGCGATGCCAAAACCAATGCTGAACGAGGACTTTCTTGCGTCGTCAGATGGCTCAAATGCAACCTCCTTACACTGAATGCAGCAAAAACAAATTATATCTGTTTTTCTTTATACAATCGCACACAACCTAGTGACGATTTTTCTATCAAAATACACGATTGCATGGATTCTGTGGAAGGTGGTTGCGATTGTCCTCAAATTGAAAAGACTGATTGTACCAAATATTTGGGCGTGATGATAGACCAACGATTATCTTGGTACCCACAAATAGAACAGATTGCGGGCAGAATAAGGAAGTTCGTCTGGATGTTCAAGTCACTTAGATATATAGTTCCAAGAACTCCGAACGAATCAGCTTCTTCCAAAAATATTCTAATCCAAATTTATCTGGCATTGGTACAATCTATAATCACGTACTGCATACCTGTGTGGGGGGGTGCATTTAAAACAAGGTTTTTGGATATAGAAAGAGCTCAAAGAGCACTACTAAAGGTAATGCATTTTAAGAAAAGACGGTTTCCGACTGAAACCCTTTATAATATATGTAACGTGTTGTCTATAAGAAAACTATATATACTACATACTATTCTTAAACTACATAAGTCTTTACCCTATAATGGCCCTGACACTGAACATAGAAGGAGAAAACGTAAAGTTGTACACACTCCTAGAGTAAAAACAAAATTTGCTAGTATCCAATTTAAAACACGCTCAACTTACCTGTATAATATTATAAACGATGAGACTGACATATATTCCAAACCCTATTACGAATGCAAGACCAGTGTAACCAAGTGGTTAAAATCTCTGACCTATGATGAAATTGAGGTATTGTTACAGCAATCGTAATTTGTAAATTGTTTTAAATATATTAGAAAATATCTAAAATATGTACAATATATACTTATATATTTAAACATATATGTTATAATAAATATTTATTTATATATAACTACACACACACACACACCCACACTCACACACACCCACACACATGCACCCGTACACACACACACACACACATACACATACACTTTGCATGCCTAAATTGTTCTAGCATAAGAATTGTATCTAAGAGAAGAGCGGGGCCCCCTGGCACAGGCATTCTCATGCCTAAAAGGAGACCCCTGCCTATTTATACGAAGAATATGTGAGACACAAATAAATTATTTTTGTTTTTTTTTTTTTTTTTGACATTGCGAACGCACCCATAGCGAACTCATGATCTGTCAAGCCAATGTTTCGTTCTATGCAAATATCAAGTATGTTATCAAAATTAATATGTGCATTTAAATAATTTACATTATTAAGAAATTGAGTAATACGTAAAAAGATTAGGTCATGATATTTTTGGTAAACAAAACTCTGATTTATATAATCATTCCTGACTTAGATTTCAGTAAAACTGTCTGTTTATTCACGCGACAGCGCCATCTATTGAACCTTTTGTGAACTAAAATTCTGAGTTGTCAGAAAATCCCTCATTGCAAGTGATTTTAGAATATAAAATTTGAAAGTTTAAATTCGTATTTTTTCTTTGAAGTAATCTACCTTAGCAAAGTAACCTGGTTGGAGCGGTTGTTACATCTTAAAAGTGACACCACGGCCACAACGAGTATTACATAATAGATCTTTTAGAATGACGAAACCTCCGTTTGTAAAGGGACAACCACGTAAATAAAAAGAACTACCGTAAGGTAAAGTAGGTAAATATAATGACGTTAAAAATGTAATACACTAATTTCGAGAAAAATAAAAAAGGTTTAAAATAATAAATCACTAAAATAACATCACAAAATCATTCTCTAAATTAAACTAAAAAAAAGGAAACAAAATCAAAATTGTTTGAGTGACGAAATGTGAAGGACAGGAAAATAATAGGTATAATTTAGACACAGATACTACATGCATGAACGTGTCGACTGCTGGTTTACAAACAGATCAACATCTATTTCTGATAAAAACAATTAAAATCTAGGTCCTTAAAACTAAGACTTATCGTGAAGTGGTGATGACTGAAGTTGGGGTTCCTTCAATCGTGATCGGTGATAAGGATAATATGGTCATGAGCTGCTAGGTAAAAATTTCTTCTTTTTTTGCGGTAGTTATAAAACACTGAGCTAAAACAAGAGCACAGAGTTGTAGAATTGAAATAAAAATAATGAAAAGAAGAAACGAATAGCAAGATCTTACATTTATTCTGGCGACATCACTAAATTACTAGTTTTCACTATTAAATTTTTAATTTAAACAATTCAATAAAGAATCATGTAGTTCCAGTATTTTCATGCATTTTCAAAAATGAATTGCAATATAAAACTAAAATTTTCATAGAATGAAGTAATGTCATTTCGGAAAACAAACAAAGCCGAAAAGGAAATTTGAAATTGAAAATTGAATAGATTGAAGAGATTTCATGAAACTCACAAAGGTCAACCAAAAAGATTCCATGCAGTAATACTGCAATCTGTAGCCCGGGGAACATTTATTTTACTGAAAAGGTTACCGTTTGACTTTGTGAAATTATTATAGATTTCGCCATTTTATATACTTAAAGTGAGGTCTTAATGACCGTTACACAAAGTAACCATATTTTGTGTTTTTTTTTTTACATTTTTGAGTACCGTTTCAATATATATCTGTTAAATAGGCCCTCTGAACAAGCCATATACCTATTTTAAGATGATTTCTGTGGCCGGTTTAAATTTTAAGACTCATTTCTTCTTCATGCACTAAATGAGTCTTAAAATTTAAACCGGCCACAGAAATCATCTTAAAATAGGTATATATGGTTTGTTCAGAGGGCCTAGTAATAGATGTATATCTTTAGTGACTCTCTTACAGTATTCAGAAGTAAATTGCTGAAACACATCGGTTAATCCATTCTGTCGCTATCATTTTTATGTTATCTTTTGTAAATATTTACGTAACTAGTTATTAGCTTTCCCAACAATTTTAAATAAAAAAGCTTGTAATGTCGATTTTAGTACTGTTAATTTTTCTTAAAAGTTATTTTTTAAAGTTAATTTGTAAATTAAGTTTGACTGTTATGTGGCCAATGATGAGCATACCTGTAATTGGCATGCATATAAAAATTTTTACCTAATCTAATTTAAAATTGTAATTTAAATTCTTTGCTGTTGGTTTGCCTTTTAATAAATAAATAAATGTATAAATTTGAAACGGTAACTCAAAAATTAAAATAACTTTTTAACTTAAGAGATTTTTTTAACTTATCACTAAACATGGTTACGGCGGGTTACAGTCAATTATTAAGACCTCACTTTTAGTATATAAAACTGCGAAATCTATAATAATTTCAGAAAGACAAACGGTAACCTTTTTATTAGTAATATAAATGTCCCGGGCATCACCAAAGACTGTCGTTTATTCGGATGACATAGGGAGCGGTTTCGGAGTGGTATTAAGCACTTATTTAAACCATAACATAATTAATAATTGCTATCCAGGTATAACCTAGAATTCGCTGATTTCAAAGATAGCAAATGATAATTTTGACTGTAAAACTACTGTATTAATTATGTTTGGAAACCCTCGAACCATCTCCCGGGCAGACTTAAATAAGGGCTTGTGCACTTTGCTAGACATTAAAAATAAAACTAATTGTAAGTTCATTTTTTGTGCCTTCCCTTATTTCAGTAATTGGACGCAAGCACAAAACCAATTAATTTTTAAAATTAACACATATCTGCATAGTATTCTATGTAGTCATAGTGACGCTGACGCTATTGTGTATTTCGATACAAATACATTTATTAATAATGTTATTCTGACAAAAAGTACTATGTACTTAAGAACAAAATGTAAACGACTTTTAGCTACAACTGTAGCCTATTGCATATATAATTTTAAGACAAATACTATTAATAATAGCAATATTTATATACAACAAAATTCTTTAAACTAAGTAGTGAGACTATAGGAAATTCCTCTCCAAATAAAGGACAAGGATTTCCTAGCAACTCCAATATGACGAAGGATGTTCTGTCTGTCAAAAATAATAATTGTATCAATTTTGTGCATCAAATTTGCAAGGAATGGAACTTAAAGAATAATTGGTTAAGCTATTTATTAACTATTATAAAATTGATATTTTATGTATCACCGAGCACTGGTTGCGTAGTCATCAGTTAATGTTTGGCTTCAATAATCACCAAATTGCTAGTGCATTCAGCAGAAATAAAGCCATACGCGGAGGCTCAGCTATATTTGCTCGTAACAATTTAAAGTTTAAAGAACGTAATGACATAGTAAGCTTGTCTGTTGAGCGCACTACTGAAATAGCCTGTATAGAGTTTGAGCAACTTATTGTATTATGCGTGTACAGACCGCCCAAGTCCTCATATGAACCCTTTGAAAAAAATCATGGAGGAAGCTTTATTCAAAAGATAGTTCTTTTAGTAAAAGAATCATATCCTTGTTTAAGTGATATAATTTGCGCAATCTCTTTCTAGAGCCTACACGAATTACCGCAACTTCCTAAATATGTCTTGATAATATATATACAAATTTTGATCCAACGGAAAAATCTGTTATCCACAAGTTACCGTCGGAACACTCGGGCCAACTAGTTTCCTTTGATGCGCTCCGTGGAAAGGCTAAGGCTTGAGAATTACAGAAATAATATGATCATCAAACTACTAGATCTAAGATCTGAGAGTGATGATCCTAACAAATTTTATAACTCTGTACTCAGTTTATCTAAGCAAGAATTTGACATTGTGTTTAAAGAAAAGACGCTAAAAATTAATGACTCCTTGAAGTTTAGTGATTTGGCGACAGTGGGAATTCGCAAAAGCAGGGAAAGGCTATATGATCTCTATGGTGAGAAAGCATATAACCATTCTGAAACTTTTGTTGAGTATGTTAGAGCTTATTCCAAAACATTTAAACGTGTATGTAAAGCGACGAAGGCTATCTTGGTTAGAAACAAAATTTAAATAGCATCATTAAGACCTCTTGGAAAATTATCAATAGTGAGACGGGAAAAATTAAGGCTCGCAACTTTGATTTTAAGCTCAATATTAATAACAAATCCTAACATCCGATGTGGCTATTGCTGCAGAGTTTGAAAGGTTTTCCACTGATATTCTAGTCTCCACTACTCAGTCACTTGGGTCATCTCCCGCTCTCTCTGAATCGTTACTCAAGCAAAATGTCGACGATAGTAAGGTTCATTTCAGTTTTTCACACATTAGAATTGTTGAAATTCTAAAAACTTTTAAAATGTTAAACATGAAAAAGACTGCGGACCTTGATGATCTTTCAGTAAAAGTAATAAATTGCATAATAGATTTATTGCTCCACATTTAGTGTTTATTTTCAATAGTTGTGTCGATGGTGGTGTGTTTCCTGATTTGATGATAATTTACATAGTGAAGTAATTCCTCTGTTTAAAGCTGGTAGTACATCTGACCCCACCAACTTTAGACCAATATCAATATTACCAGTACTTAGCAAAATTTTTGAAAAATTATCCTTAGTCAAATAACCATTCACTTTTACGCTAATAAACTTATGAATATTAGACAGTTTGGATTCACGCGGGGTCGCTCAACAACCGATGCCGGTGTTGAGCTCGTTCGTCACATTTTTGAGGCCTGGGAGGATTCACATAATGCTCTTGGAGTCTTCTGTGATTTTTCCAAGGCTTTTGACTGTGTTCACTATGAGACTCTAATCAGAAAATTGCATCACTATGGCATAAGAGGAAACGCACTTAGGCTTCTGGAATCTTATTTGTGTAATAGGATCCAGAAGGGTGAGGTTAACGGCACTAGATCACCTGGGTCCACAGTCTGTATGGGCGTTCCACAGGGTTCAATTTTAGGACCATTCTTGTTTCTCGTGTACATTAATGACTTGCCTTTTCTTGTTAAAGAGGCCCATGAGATCATAATTAATGTCATATCTTTTCACTTTTATTTAAAGTGAAAAGATATGACATTAATTATGACGACGTGAATACTGCGACCTCAAAGGTAGTTGAATGGTTCACTGTAAATAACCTACTCTTGCACGAGAAAAAAAACAAATGACATGTGTTAAATTTACCTTGCCCAATGTTAAACAGGTTAATACCAATGTACAGGTTAGGAATGAAAAACTGGAAGTTGTAGAATCTACTGTATTCTTAGGTATCACTATTGACGCAAAGCTTCAATGGGGTCCTCATATTGATAAGTTAGCGAACAGACTCAGTTCAGCAGCTTACGCGGTTAAAAAAATCCGTCAATTATCGGACGTTGAAACCGCGAGAACCGTATATTTCAGTTATTTCCACAGCCTAATGTCATATGGCATTTTACTGTGGGGTAATGCTGCCGACATCAATAAGATCTTTGTCCTGCAGAAAAGGGCTGTTCGCGCGATTTATCAAATGAGATCTAGAATGTCTCTTAGAAATCGATTTAAGGAAAAATATATTTTGACATTTGCGTCCCCGTATATATTTAATAATATTTTATATGTAAAGAAAAATGAACAATTGTTCAAGAAAAATAAATTTTTCTGTCATTTGGAAAATGAAGTTTAATTAAAGTAAAAAGATTTTTAATTACGCCCTAGAATCATCATAGGTAAAAAAACATTTTTTTTTGACTTAATAAAATATTATTGGTAGGTAATTGAACCATTTTACACGAAAAAAGTTACCATTTTGAAATATTTATGATAGATAAACTCGAGTTTATTCGTTTTACACAAAGTTAACTTTCGTACAAAGGGGTCTTAAGTTTTTTTCTAAACCCATTTTCTCTACAAATTCCAATAACTTTTATCCAAATATATGCACACATGTCCGGGCTTTCAGTAATCTTTCTTAAACATACTTAAAAATATTTTTTTTAAGAGGAACCATGAAGCAATTGCGCGGGGCGCGTATTCAAGTCAAACGCATAACCACTACGCTGCTATTCTAAAGTATGGATAGCCTTGAAGGCCACCTCAATGAGAGCTCCAGGATGGCATCGGAGAAGCGTGAAGACAAGGAGTTACTTAATACTATTGAATCTTTAAAAGCAGAACTCAATGAGCGTGACCAGGAGCTTTTATTGAATGATGCAGAAATATCGTGCATACCAGAAGCAAAGGGTGAAAATGTACAGCATATTGTGAATTTGGTCGCAAATAAGCTCGGGGTGCAGCTGGACAAGCAGGACGTTGTTTGCGCTACGCGCGTGGGGCGGCTGGTGGAGCCGGCGGGCGAGGGCACGGCGGCGGCGGTGGGCGCCCGGCCGCGCCCCATCATGGTGCGGCTGGTGCGGCGCATTTCCACCCGTTCCTTGGGAAAAGTTGTTCAGTTTAGAAGGCGGATTTACATCCTTAAGTTTTGCTTACTAATTTTTTAAGTCACCAAAAAATACTTGCTGCCTGCAATGCTAGCTTAAATTGACACTAACACACTCTTTAACCTCCTTACTCTGTCTGTTTTTTCGAGGAGATTGATAACCTCGACGATCACATGTTGGTTTATTCGCAAGCTTTTGCGTATCTTTTAATAATATTGGCAACAGATTCCACTTTTATAACTAGATTTTTTCAATAGCGTGCATGAGTGTCATTTTTGTAATAAGCATTTCTTCGGGTGCGAACGACACGAAATATCAAGTTCGCAAAAGTTCATATCCGAGATCTTGAATTTTAGGTTGGGTGAAACGTCACGCTCCGCGTCGCTCTACGTAGAGCTTGGCCTTCGGCCTCACCATATACCCTAGCATGTGCTTACTACAGGCACGCATATTTTTGTGAAATTTCATGTACATTTGGATGTGTGGCCCTTAATCCTAGGATGAAAACTCCGAGAGATTCGTTCAGTGATGGATAAAAGACTTCATATTTGCATATTGAAATCACGATATCTCCTAAAATACTGAATGTTTTGCATTTTTTTTAATACTCATCTTCAGTAACGGAAATTCTCTTCATTTGTAACACCTTCACAACTTATGTGACGCAGTATTGGCTGAAGCAGAAGGTTTTGAACGTGATCCACCCATCCAAATGCTTCAGAATTTGTTCACGTTTTTCTCTCTGATGAGAGTTTCATAAGAAGATTTTTGCCGCTATATGCTGTCACATATTATATGTGATAGAGCCAGCGTCGTTTATTTTTATCTCGGGCTGCTGGTTTACCAGATATGAAGTGGGCCCTACGTAATCCTGTGGCCCATAAATAAATGTAAATATTTTCCAAAGTATTAGGTTGTTTGGGTTGATTTATAGCCGGAACCGATTTTTTTATGAGTTACTGTAGATGTTAATGATAAAATTGGGGCTCCGTCAACCGGTTCATCTTATTTTCATTACTGAGAATCGCAGGCATTTGGTTGTGTGGCCCATACTTTTTTGCCAATACTTCTTGAACTATTGCGTCACAAATGATTTCAATATGCAAATATGAAGTCTTTTATCCATCACTGAACGAATCTCTCGGAGTTTTCATCCTAGGATTAAGGGCCACACATCCAAATGTACATGAAATTTCCTGTCCTTTTACTCTTTAGTCATTGTCCTATTCTATTCTAGTATTTTAACTTATTTTTTCTATGTCTATGATTCTAGTCAATTTTCTATAAACAAATACTACATACTCAAAGCAATTTTCGAATTGAAATTTAAAAATTGACATTTAACATGACACTTTCTTTTTAAACAGAAGTGTGCTGTATTGTTATAGATGTGTACAATAATCTAAAGTGTAAATAATCTAAGCAATATTTGTCAAGAGGAATTGTTTATTTTTAAAGGTAAGCTCGGCTTAGCACTGAAAACTGATTTAACGAAGCTATATATGGAAGGCTGCCTGCTGATGGATGTGAAGGATGTGAGCTAGGATAGCACGGGAAAAATATCATATTTTGGAGGCAAAATAAGTACATCAATGAAACTTTGTTTACATCTTTATCTTGGCACTAAAAATGAGTATCAGCCGAGTCCTACCAAAATTTTGGGGTCCAACCCCCTCCACTGAGTTTTAAGAAATTCCCATACAAAAGAAGAATCGGTATTTTTTACCCACTAACAAAGATATCCACGCAAAATCAAAACTATTGAAGCTGTAAGTTTGAAATTTTGCTTAGATGATCTTCAGATGTTGTGGGAGCTTACTTAAAAGAGATAAGAGATACTAGTTGATATGTATGTTTGGTGTTTCAGTCGCAGACCCTCTATCTTTAAAACTATTATAGACAGTATTTTCAAATTTTCAGGAGATACGTATTATGACTATCGTAAAATAGAATAAAAAAATAAAAACTTAAACCACAGTGGGGTCCCCATTCGACAAACGTCAAAAATATTTCATTTTTTGTAGACAAGATGCATGAGTAAGTAAGTACAATTTCTTTGATTTTGTGTTTAAGATTACTTTTAACGTATATTACAACGCCGTAGTTTTGATTCAGTTGATTCCTTATATAGTAAGGCGTGTAATTTTGTAGCTGAGGAGGTGGTTTGTTTGCATTTAGTCTACATTCCGTAAGCACTATAACATCAATCTCAAAAGTGAAGTTTGATAATGTGAGACAGAAATAGATACAATAGATACTATTTATATTTTGGGTTGTGACAGTGAGATCGTTACCTTATATCTGTATTTGCTTAGAGAGGTCTGATGGAATGCATTCAAAACTGTACTTACTTGGAAATTTTTAAGTTAACAGGATACTTTTTAACATCACATCAGGGACTTGTAAACCTTTTCACAACACATTATACAAACTATACACATACCTCACACCTTCAAAAATATTCACACACGTATACACCATACCACATATTGTAACAACACATCCACACCCACATATAATACATTATAAAAAACTAAGAAAATTCGCATCACAATCACAAATACTTTCTTTTTTTTGGACATTTGACGAGCCTTTCTGCAGTATACGTGTGTGAATATTTTTGAAGGTGTGAGGTATGTGTATAGTTTGTATGATGTGTTGTGAAAAGGTTTACAAGTCCCTGATGTGATGTTAAAAAAGTATCCTGTTAACTTAAAAATTTCCAAGTAAGTACAGTCGAATAAAAGATTATATAAACGTAACACCCTGTCATGCAACATGCATAGTAAAAGTAAGAATGTGTAACTAAACTCGCTTAAATCTAGTAAGTCTTTTTGTAGCAGATGATGCACTTGTTCTTCATTAACAATATGAAAGATCGGGGGGTTTTCATCTTTTCGGAGATATACTTTGCCATAATATGCTGTCCAGCAATATTTATAACCCTTAGATCTGGCAACATCAGGCGCCAAAAATGGAGTCGACTGTTTTTCATCTTTTTTTTTCAAATTAATGTAAAGTATTTTTTAAATGTATACTAAGTTTGAAATGTATACATTACATGGTTTTTGGAATAGTGATGTAATAAAAGTTGTTAAAATAATGCGATAGTTTGAAAGTTTGTCATATGGGGACCCCACTGTGGTTTAGGTTTATAATTTTATTTATTATATTTTACGATAGATACCATCATAATACGTATTTTCTGAAAATTTAAAAGATAGGGCTGCGACTAAAATACCAAACTTAAATATCAACCAGCGTCTGCCCTAAAATTCGTCCCCATGAGAACTCCGTGCAATTTCTTTTAGGTAAGCTTCCACAATAATTTAAGATCATCTTTGCAAAACTTTAAACTTATAGCTTCATTTAGTTTGTTATTATTGAGAAGCGCAATTAAATGTGCACTTTTAAAAATCTCCCCCTGCCCATACTTACCCCCTGGGAGGGGGTAGGACCCTTAAATTTTGGTAGAACTCGGCAGATCCTCATTTCTAGAGCCAAGATAAAGTTATAATCAAAGTTTCAATGATGTACATATTTTGCCGCTAAACAGACATTTTTAGTCTTACTTTACCCATACTAGTAATTAGTTATGTTACAAAGTGTCGGCGCGGCGGCTTACTAACTAGCTTATTGGCGTACTTTGGCTTTGACCTCACGTACTCGCATTGCACTGTTTGAAAATATATGTGCTCGTAATGTTATCTTTGTTTGCAAATATTACGATACGCTTACGTTACGACTCAGTGTTCCAACAGCCTTACTCTATCAATTGTCGACGATGTTAGAGTAATTTTCTTTTTCCACAACCGCTCTCAGCTGTGGTCAAGCCATCAGAGTACCTGACTACCAGACATGTGCGAGATACCTAGGGACTTGTTTGAAGATATACTAATGACGATACTCACTAATGACAATACCACATTGTAATACTGTGACAATACGCTTTCGTTATAATTACAACAATGTATGCAAAAGGCCTATAAAACGCTTGCCACTGCCAACGAATTGACCTGGGGCAAGACCTGAGGCTTTTTTTCCTTATTCACAAATGTTCGAGGTAGCTAAATAGTGGAATTTCTATTCCTCAAAGAACTTTTTTCAATGTAATCAATATGTTGGACTTCATCAAATAAAACACCATCGATATATTTTTTTATTTTTGCGCGGGTAGCCGTAACTGATAACAGCTGTTTTAGATCGTTCGTACTTATATCACCAAAATAAATTATTTAAATGAATTTTTAAACAACTTACGGCTCATATACGTGTTAAAATTAAATCAAGCTTGAAGTACGCCACCAGCCTATTTTTCACCTCTCGCTTACCCTCATCAGTAAGTTTTCTTACACTGTTAACAAGACTTCACTCACTATGGATGACATCACTCAACTGAAGAAAACGATTGATGACCTGACCACTATGTTCACAACCCGTATGGCAGCCTTTGAAGAGAAGTCTTCCCCATCTTCTGTTAGCAATGATTTCCAATCATTCAAGTCCTTTGTACTTGTTGCTATCGTCAATCTCAAGAAGCAGCTGGAGATCATCCATCACAGCCTCGACTCCATCGAGATGAAATCTAGGGCAAACGTTCTTCTTTCGCATGGCCTCGATGAAACCCCAGGTGAAAACACTGCTAAGAGGCTTGCCACTCTATTCAGTGACAAATTATCCATCGAAATGACTGAATCGAAAATTGTGGCCTGCTATTGTCTAGGAGTTAACAAGCTGGCTGATAAGCCTTGGCCTATTTTGATACGCTTCACTGACGGAAGTTTTCGCGATATGATATGGTTTTCCAAGAAGGCTCTTAAAGACACTGGGCTAACATTCTCTGAATTTCTATCCAGCACTCGCCATCAGGTATTTGTGGAAGCTCGTAAGCGCTTGGGTAAAAAGAAGTCATGGACAAGTGATGGCAAAATCATTATAGTCATTTCCGACGGCAGTCGACGTAAAATCACTAGCATGCCGGAACTTATGCACTTCCTAGGTAACACGGCAGAGAAACCGCTTATATCTAACACCAGACAACTTAACAACATTGCTACAAAGTCACCCCAAGAGCCGCCCTTAACCGTTAGGCAAAACGACAAGCATTCAAATCCTCGACGGCCTATCAGATCCATCACTTCATCTAAGGCGGGCACGGGTAAACCTACCAAGTGAGCTGCACTGGGGTAGTAGCATACGAAACGGTTTTCTTTAGTAGGTACTTTCGTAATTTGCTATCTTTAAAATGTTTTTTTTTTTTTATAATAAAGTTATTAGCATCCACAGACTTGATGTTCTTTAAAATGTTATTATTCCCTAGTTATTATTAATCCTAATCCTCCGATGTTAATTTAACAATGTAAACAATGCAGGTAAGCCGTAAACAATGTCTGTTAAAATTAGTTTGTTTTAAGAGTACCCAATTTTGACCCACTTTTAATAATGTTACTTGTGCATTGGTTTTAGAACGTTGCTGAACCCCAGTTTAAATGTTGACCTTGAAACATTATGTTTTAAGTCGATTAAGTACCTATTGAGTCAAATCATTATAACAAATATATTTTTTTTTTTTCCTTTTGGTACACTTATTATTTTTTACTATAAGTAGTAATCTTAACAACGATTTGTGACTCTGAACGTCTCTCAAGGCAGTTTAGCGTTTCGTTTTTGCTTTGTTTCCTGCTTTCATATATTTTAGTTATTGAGTTCACTGCTTGCGTTTGGTTTGTTGCATTATTAATGTGTTTTTATTTCTAATTTAATAAGTGTTAAGTATGTCCTTCTATGCAAAATTTGTGATTCTTACTGCATGAAAAACTTATTTATTATGTTGAATAACAGCTGCTGGCGAGTATCTTTGAGACGGAAGGCACATTGCCGAGTTGGACAAAATTAGAATAGTTTATTATTGTTTTCTATTTATTTATTTATTTTATTTTATTTTATTTATTAAATTATTTTCTTATAATATTTATGTCAGACGTATTGCAACTTAGTTCAGATCTTGAATAATTTTCTTTATCATCGTCGTCGCTGGGAAGCCCGTTTAGTGATGCCCTGGATGTTTCGGATATGCCTTCTCTGGGCGATAACCTGCACGCTGCTCTATCTCCTTGTCACAAAAATTTCAATGTTGTGCATATTAACGCCCAGAGCATTCCAAACCACTATGCCGATCTCCTTTCTACCTTTTACAGTAAACACTTGCACGCAATCACTATTTCCGAGTCCTGGTTGAAACCTACGTTACCTTCAACCTTATACTCCTTGCCCGGTTTCAGACTAATCAGAAATGACCGATGCTACTTGAAGACATCGGGGAAGGTAGTGGGTGGAGGTGGTGTGGCAATCTACCTGAGAGGTGATATTGCCAGTCGCACTATTAGCCAGTCTTCTGGTTCCTTGAACTCTCCCGAGCATTTAGTTCGTGAGGTTGAGCTTCATCACACGAAAATAATTTTAGGTGCTTACTATAGTCCAAACTCCAACATTAATTATTTTAGTTCGTTTGAAAGTATTTTGGTGGATTTGCGGCCTCAGTATGAGCATATAGTACGTCGTCGTCGTCGAAGGACAACAACCGTACCCAGCAACTGGAATCTCTAATTAAATCTGTGGATCTTCATCTCCTTCCGCTCAATCCAACACACTACCCTCACAACAGCCCACCTTCTCTATTAGATTTAATTATTACATCTTCACCAGATTTTGTAGCGTCACATGGTCAGTTCCTGGCTCCGGCTTTTTCCAAACATGATTTAATCTATGCGTCCTTTAAATTTTCACCTGACAAACTGTGGAAGTTCTTGCGTTCTCTCGGCGTGGGTAGGGGTCCGTCGAGCGTGCCCATGTCCCTCGACATTGATGCCCTCAACCAACACTTCAGCTGCGGTGCACCTAGCCTGGATCCCGTCCTTAGACAGGAGACTACTGTGCGCGGATCTACCTGAAAGAAAAATCTTCGTTCCGTGACGTGATGGCGGGTCGACTTAGATCGAGTCGCAATCTATCGCTGTGCATACCAGCTCACTCCACTACGGCTTACACTAAATCCTTTGCAGTGCATGCAGTGCGGCTTTGAAACCGGCTGCCAGTACATGTCAGGGCTGCTCCCTCTGTGGACTCTTTTCAAAAGTCCCTGAAAAAACTCTGGGGTTTTATTCCTGCTTGTGATAACTGATTGTTTCTCCTTGTGATTGGTTATGTACGTCTGAATATTTATTATATATATATGTCGGAGCGAGCGGCTCAGGAACAATATCAGAAGGGTCTTCCATTGTAAAGTTCTATCAGATAGTTTCTATAAGTCTTGTGGGCGAAATCAAACCACGAGTGGACTATAAACAGTTATAATAACACTAATTAATACACTATGTATAACAGTACGCTTACACTAGTTACTAAATTTGTCTAAATAATATTCACGTCACGAAACAAAGAGAACAATGACGCATTCGTGGGCCACGTTCGATTACCACAGAGTCCCGAATAAGAATGTTCGTAAAACAAAGCTCCGAGCTATGTAACATAAACAAAATCATATCGAAGGGCCCACGACTACGTCCGGCAGCATGCATGATGTCACCGTCGTTCTCACGAAACAGAAACAATAAGACCTTTGAACGCAATAGGAATACTTCAGCGATAAGCTCGCTAACGTAAACAAATCTTTAGCAGGAACTATTACAATGAACTACTCGAGAGCCGCGTCACCGCGCGCCGACATATATTTATACTTATTTAAGTATATATTTTTTAGATCTATTGTATTTATCTTGATTTATAAAATATTATATTACTAGGTATTTACTTGTTTTGTTCCGCTTTAGAATAGTAATTCTGACTACTATTATTATTATTTTTAAATCTTTTTAATTGCATCGTAACCCGCGTCACCTGTGTCTCCTCTCAACTACTCTAAGGTAGACTGGAAGAGATCCCTCCAGGGATAAGTCCGCCTTTGCTATTAAATTACCTATAAAATGTTTTGTATAACACTGTTTTTGAGCAATAAAGAATTTACATACATACATACATACATACATACATACATACATAAGTGATCCGTCGTCGGGTCAAAAATCAAATAAATTGGACAAGGATCTTTGATTAGTGAAATAACACCCTAAGTTATAAGCAAGATCAAAGCTCTGCTAATCTACGAAACTATGTGATTGTTCCATCAATGCCAAGCGAAGTAGCGGAGCGGGTAAAATGCGCTCCACACGTAATCTAGGGTGTCTGTAGAATCTTGCCTACCACCTCGCCGCGCGCATTATGGTACGGCGGCACTGTACAACGATTTTGGTTAAACTGTACTTAACTAGTTGACTGTGTAGTATGCCAATACTCTGCAATAGAGTTGCAATAGAAAGTAGTTTGGCTAACAGGTTTCCACTAGTTACGAATTGAAGTTTCATATGTAAAGACATCATTGATATGTAAAGAAAAATTATTGTTCAAGAAAAATTGTGATATGCACAATGTAAACACTAGAAGCAAACATAACATGGATTTATTAGATGTCGTCTTCACAAAGTAACAAACTCTTTTATGGGTCAATGTATACGCTTCTACAATAAGATTGACATGTGTATTCTAAACCTACCTTTAGAAAAAATTAAGACAATCATTTAACAAAAACTTTGTAAAAAGGGCAGAAATAGAATTTCTGATTATCTGTTAGGCAAGCAACCATGGGAATAAATTGCTCAGCTCCAGAGTTATTCAGATAGGTATTAAGTCAATTAAAGTTAGAAGTAAGAAAATTTATATGATTGACTTAAAAAGAGAGACTATCGGAGTTTCTTGCCTATTCTTCTACTGAGGAAGACTGCACGCACCTTTGCGAATAATGCTAATGTAATTCACTATTTTGCTTAATGATTTTGATAATGTATTTTTATGATGTTTTCAAGAAATATTTTGTATGTTCTATGAAAATAAAGTATTTTTGATTTGATTTGACTGGTATGAGTTAGTACGTAATGGTTTCGCATACTTGGCCCTTCTCACAAGAAGCTTCTCAATAATAACAAACTTAATTGCTAATAACTCTAACATAAATTGTCCAGAACTATTAGTCTGGGAAATAAAAGAATTGGTATTACACTAAAGACACATGAATAAATTGGTTTGGAAAAAATAATATTGTTATTTTATTAACTATTCGTGGCAATTAAGTAGTTGTCTGGGTTTTTAAATTTGAGGAATACCTCAAGTTGCGTTTTTACTAATATCTGCTAAACATTAAACGGACTTTCAGTGATAATCTACATTTATAACATTAGATATCTTATTATTATGTTACTAATGTAATCTCTTGCTCAAGACGTAGAATTCTTAACAATACGATGATTTTTCTTTTACGGTATGAAAAATTATACTTAGAAAATGGAGCAGACGGTGATTTTTATCTTTATACTAGTCAAATGAAAACCTAAAGCCTGTGTAAAATTTGCACCCAGGTGACTCTCTTAGAACCTATGTAAAAAGTGTTATTTTAAGATTTACCTATCGAGCAATAAAGACACACGAAATATTTTCTTGACTGTGCCATGTAACTTACTTTCTTTACAGTAAATTATTATAATCTCTTGTCTAAGTGACAAAGGTTCTGCAAAAAGGCATAAAAATAAATTTATCGGAACACCAACAAGTTGCCCGCGCTTGAACTTGCCGCGAGGTTGCCGCGGAAAGCATGGTCAGTGTGAGAGCGTGACGGACCTATCAGTGGCGCACGGGACAAAGAGATAGCGGATAGGGTAGCGGTAGGTCTGTACGTCAATAACGTACGTCATTCGCGATCTAGAGACGAATTTTTGAGATGATATAATTCCAATTCGCATACGAATTGACAAGATTCGCATGAGAATCGCATACAAATCTTGTCATTTCGTATGCGAATTGGAATTCTATTACCTATTTCAAAAATACGTCTCCTGTTTGTGTGACGTGCGGCTGCAAAATCATGTCTTGCCTTATATGCGGAAAACCCTTAAACGATGATACAGTTAGAGTTGGTAGTAAAGGACTGAAAACTCTCTGTAAAGAACAATGTGCAAAAATGTATGGGCTTTGGGCCCAGAGTTGTAGCATCATACGCTACGTAGGGGTTGATGGGTTCCTAAAATGACTGAATGAATTAATTAATTAATGTGGGAATGACGAAATATCGACTTACGTGTTTTTTATAGATATGAGTGATTGAAACGACCTTTATTAATATTTTGGGACACAATTGTGTGTAGTGTATCTTATACATAATTTTATACAACAAAACATTCATTCAGTATTTTCCCAGACAATTATTTTTGTTTTTTTAACAATTCTGCAAATTTGCTCTGTTTTGAAATATTAAATAATGGTGTTCCTATATTTTTTAAGTTGAGTGGCAACTTTAAGGCAGTGTGCGCGGTCCGACCACCTTGCAATAGTGTTGCGGCAATCCCTGAAGATGCCACAGCTAAGGCAATATCACGTGTAACACGTATTTTTGCCAAAATCAAATTTAATAGTTAGGTTTTGCCGGTTCCTCCTGGAGCATCCAAATTGGCCCTCGCTTGTATATGCACTTTTTACTATTTCTTCGTAGACTGACTTTTGTTCGTCTGTCAATGAATCACAATTATTCCTGACAAACCTCTCTAAAGCCATTACATCATTGCTGGTTTCTTAAACCAATTCTCTATTTTCTAATGCTAGAGGCCTTCTTGGTTGTGGTAAGCCGTATTCTTTTAAGGAAAGCCCGTATAAACCCAAACACTCTTCTTCAATTTGTATCAAACATTTGTTGAACACTTCATCTGTTAAATGGTCTATATCACCTTCTACCTGCATTTCGATTTGTCGTTTAAAATCTTCTGATAGGTGTTCTTTAAATGCATGCCACAGGCTTAGCGGATCAGACATTTGTCAAAACACCAACATGATAGTGAACAGCTCACGTATCATACGTGGTGAGTGACACAATGTGGCCTCACCCAATCCTGTATGCCAGTACTCATCATTTTCAAGCAAGCCTAAAGCCTTGCAAGCAAACTGGAAAGTAGGGTACACTATATCACCTACAATTTGCAATGCTTCAAATGACGTGGGGCCTCGAATATCGTGTATACCCTGCCCAAACCACGTTCTTTTTTAACGCCAACATCCACTCCACGTTTCCTCCGTACGAATCAGGAATTTATCCAGACATAATATGCCGCCGGTACTTGATAATATAAAGTGTTTTGGCAAAATTCTCAGTACGACACAGATCAAAAAAGACAAGAAGTGTCGTTTTTGGTGGATTCATAATTTGGTCTGCGAGGTTTTGCTCATTAAAATACACTCTTTGGCCATTTTCATGATGAACCGCAAGATGGAACACTGTGTGGAAGTGTTCATGAATCGGATATCCAAAAATTCGCCATACAGCCTCTAAACTACTTATCCCTCCGCATACCAGGTGGGGTCTAATAAACCCCAGGCAGTGAAAAATCGAAATATTTTCAAAAATTTTCGTGCGCGGAATCTGAAGCTCTCAGTAGCTGGAGTTGCGACGTTCTTACACTAGCAAGTACCATTAGTTTAGTGGTGCGTGCGTTTTTTAGGGCTCTAGATGCGTTTTTGTTTAGAATTGTTGTTATTTGAGCATATACAAAATGCAATTACGGCGAACTAAAGAACTCCTACCTCGAGATTGAAGTAAAAATTTGAAGATATATCATCGTTGTTCAATTTTTTTAAATTTAGTCAGTTTAATTACAAACATTGGTAATTATCCATTCTTAGGGTGATTTCAAGTCTAAATTAGTAGTCAGAAGATGGCATTTTCGCTACCCTTTTTCATCAAACCATTTAATCTATTTGATTTTTTTTTTATAAAGTGCTACTCAGGTTATGTTCAATTTCAAAAATATGCAATAATAATTCAGTACCCCTATTCCTATCTGATTACAGCGACCATTTTGTTAGGGTATGTCAGACCCCACCTTGTATGGCACGTTACAAATTTTCACCTGGTATGCCGAGGGTTATGTACCTCCCACTTTCGTAAATCCTTATTTCATCTTTTTCATTTTCTAGAGCAAAAGTGGCTTAGTCGGATCCTTTATTTGTGTATGTAATTGCAAACGTATTTTATTGATTTAACAGAACGACAAAATTCGACGTTTATATGCGCGTTAAATGTTCTTAAAAGAACCGGAGTGTACGGGACTACCCAACGGTCTACTTCATTAATATTTACATATATATTCTTCATTGCACAAACATAGTTATTATTAACAATTAGAAAAAAAGTGTACAAAGGCGAGCTTATCTCTAAAAGAGATCTCTTCCAGCCAACCTAACTAGTAAGTAGAAGGAGTAGAGAGATCATTGGTGCGGTGCACACTACTATGACTCTTGCGCCTACATTGTGTCCTGTGTGTACTTGTGTTTTATTATTTTTGTGTGTAATGTAATGTGTACCTGTACTTGTGAATAAATTGTATGTCTATGTCTGTGCCTATTTGCGCACAGAATTTACAGAAAAAATAAATAAATAATAATACTAAATAAATACAACAATAATAAAACGATACTTATTACAATAAAATAAATACATAAATATAAAATACATATATGTAGGTATTATATGCTCATAAGAGTCTCGAAAGAAAGTGTTCTTTCAATCTTTTTTTTTAAGAGTGAATAGAAGGGCTGTCTTGAAAAAATCTTGAATATCGAAATTAAAGCCCCTTCGTTTTTTTTATATTAATAATGGGTTCGCTCTTGACCACAATCTAGCTCAGGGCAACGATGCGGTTAAGGATGTAGCAAGCTCACCCAGAAGAAGCCTATTCACTCGAACTTTAAAAAGATTCAGGTTATATGAACTCACAAACACAGACGCAGACAGGGAATTCCATTCCCTAACAGTGCGCAATATGAAAGATGTTGAAAAGCGCTCAGTGCGAATCCGCAGGATATCAACAAAATAGGGATGGTACCCAGCGGTGCGTCTGGACGTCCGATAGAAGAATGAGGCAGGCGGAATGAGCTTGTGCAGCTCATGAGCACACTCCCCGAAGTAAATCTTATAAAAATAAATAGGCAAGTTACTTTGCGTCTATGAGCTAGGCTTTGGAGCTTATCTTTTACAAGCTTCCTATCACCGATGAGTCTCCTGGCTCTGCGGTCCACCGAGTCCAGTGTGGCTAGTTACTTGGCCGAACCATCCCAGAGGTGGCTGCAATACTCCATGCACGATCGGACCTGTGCCTTATAAAGGGAAAGGAGTTGATCGGGCGTAACGAAGCGCTTAACTCTGTTGAATAAGCACAGCTTTTTGGCCGCTGTTTGAGCTTTGGACTCGATAGAGGTGCCGAAGTTAAGGTTGGCAGATAACTTCATGCCAAGGAGCTCAACCTCATACGTGATACATGATGTATATTTGCAAGATATAGGTTTGACATGGCAGATGTAGTTTAGCCTTTCAGTCTCTATTTCATAAATCCCACATTAATTAATTAATTCATTCATTCAGTCATTTTTCACATACATATTCAGTTACTCATCAACCCGTACATAGCGTATGATGCTACAACACTGAGCCCTTTTTGCAAAAAATACGAAAGTCTAGATATAGTTGTAGGGGTATAACTATACATAGTACGTAAGCTAGTCGTAAGAGCGCGGCGCTCGGCTCTCAAGTCGTTCCCCGCGCGTCTAGCCTACCACACATCTGTACTTAATTAACACATGTGAAAAACTAATAAACGCGTAATATTCGTGAACCGTATTGAATCTTTCATTGGAACATTTTTCCTGTTTTATGACACAAACTCAACAGTGGTGACCCTGACGTGAAAGATATATAAGGGGCCGTCCATTAATCACGTTTAAAACTAACCCCCTCTCTCCCACCCAAAATCACGTGTCTGTTTTAGTACCTACAAACAATCTTGAAATTTTTCGAATATTATCTTTAAATACAGGTACAAAGTATAATCTAATTTTATTCTGAAATAAACGACCATGATAAAAATGTCTAGACAGAAATGTTGCAGGTTGTTTTTGACTGGAATAAAAATAACATTAAAGGAATGGTGTAATCATACGAAAAACATATATTGTACTAGTACATGAACATATTGTACTAACTACATGTCCCTGGACCACGGATTAGCAAGACTTTCTTCAACACTAACAACTAGATTAAGCATCTTGCAAGTCAGTTATTGGCACTGTGCTTTGTTGAAAATCAACGTCGGTTTCATCAAGACACAATACACGCCGCTTTTCAGTTTAGTAATCGCGCGTTTGACGAAAAAATAAATACGCGTGATATCTTACTACACCCACCCTCCCCTTGTGATATTTCATGATTTTTGCTAAACCCCCTCCCCCCCCCCTTTCGAGCCTTACGTGATAATAAGGACACCAACTCAACAACACAAAGTAATTTTTCACATACATATTCAGTAACTCATCAACCCGTACATAGCTTGTGATGCTACAACACTGGGACAATTTTGCACATTGTTCTTTAGTGAGCTTCGAAGTGATAATTTATTGCTATACCTATAGGTATCAGGCGAAAAATGAAAGTATATGACCGATTAGTCGAGGAAACTGAACAACTTTACCAAAAAAAATTTTTGGTGAAACGAAAAAAAAATCGGCATCTCCATACCATACTAACTTTTCATTCTAATTGGACATCGTATTTTTTCGTATCCTGAAATTAACTGTTTGGAAAAGTTGTTCCGTTTTTTTTGACGGCTCATGTCCTTTCATTTTTAGAAAGGCTGTTAGTTACACGTTATTATGTACCTACAAGTTACAATAGGTTTAAACACCTCGTTTCCATAGTGATACCTACCTACCATCGATCTACTCGGTATAAATAGATACTTACCTAGTTTACCTACTCCAATGCTAAGTACGCTCAAAAGCAAGTAACAGAAGCAGGCGCCGCCGCCCGCGGCGTACCGCGCGCAACCGTTCCCTCCTGCCCCGCTCGCGAATAATGTTTTATGTAATAATTGGTAAATGGTTTCAAATTCCTCGGGGATTTTTCTTATTTAAGTACAATCAATCATCTTACTCTTAGGATTTATAAAAAAATCCAATGTGTCTTTAGTGCACGAGGGTTAAAATCAAATAAAAGTGAATTTAAAAAAAAGTATTTAAGTCACCTTGGAGATAATTCACATGGTTATTGTTAGTAACTATGTACATACTGTAACAAAATATCTCTAATTGTGCAATAATTATTTTGGAGTTATACTTGATTTTACGTACTATATTTAACATTCGCCCAATATGTTGATATTGATTAGGGATTATTGTTGCTATTAGTAAAACATCCTAAAAGAAGGTCTCATGTAAAAAATCTCTTATTGTTTATTTTATGTTCACACTTAAATTTAATTTAATCGCAATTTTTCCTAATTACTCAATAATTATCCAATAAAAATCGGGGATTATCGTGAATTTT
Source organism: Aproaerema taeniolella (assembly GCA_949987775.1). Taxonomy (NCBI): domain Eukaryota; kingdom Metazoa; phylum Arthropoda; class Insecta; order Lepidoptera; family Gelechiidae; genus Aproaerema; species Aproaerema taeniolella. The sequence goes on along the minus strand of OX465265.1, from coordinate 7,330,354 downwards.
AAATGTTCAGTGGTTTATGTGATATAATTCTAAACTATCCCTCAATGTGCAATTAATCTCATTTTTCCATACAAGCTCTCGTAGATTGACTAGACTATATTGTCCAAATTGGCTGTCAAACCTCCACGTCTAAATCTATGCAACGATAACATTCTTGGTATTTCTTTCGTTTCTACCAATTATCGGCAGAACGCGTTTCTTTGGCGAGCTAGCAATAAATTTAATAGGCAATGCATTGTTTTTAGCTTTATGTTTTTAACTTACTTTTCAATACTGGTTTTGTTTCGGCGAGACGAGCTTTGACTCAATTTTTTTCAAAAATTGATTTAGTGATGATATGTCAAAAATTTAATTACTTATGTTAAGGTAGTTTCACTAGCAATTTTTCTTGTTACTAAAGTGTCAACGTAAAACTAATTGTTTATTAGGATTAATCACCTCAGCGATACCTGTTTCTACTTGTGAGGATCTGTAATTAGCTTATTGTTTTTAAAATGTTGAACATTGTGTTTATTCTAAGCTGTTGAACCTCCACTGAAATAAATAAATAAAACATTTTAACTTTATTGCTTACTAGCTTATGCCCGCAACTTCTTTTGCATGTTAATTTTTCTTTTAAGAGAGTATACTTTATTGACGGAACTATACATGAAATTGCCATTTTTACATAATATATGACATTGGATCTGAAAAAAAAGCTCAAACATAGTTGTTTCATACAGACACATGCATACGCTTACGTCTATAACCCCTATTGGGGTAGGCAAAGCATCAGTGGATTTAAAAACACTTGATGCCACGTTTGACATAAATTCAGAGGGTAAAGGACTATGCAAAAAAGTGTCCCCACCCACCAACAGATTCCAAACCTATTTCAGTTAATACATAATTATTATCATAATGGTGACATATTGTCATATTTGGCATGGCGACATCCACCGCAGGAATGGGGATCTATTTTTTTCACGATTTTATATTTTCAGTGATATTTTTGCTACAGTTAGTTGTAAAGTAATGCACAGGAAAACTAGAAAAATAATAGTTTCATAACTAGCATTAGTTTTCATACTAACAGAGTATTATTCCTGTTGTACGAAATGGAATGGGTTCCAAAAAACTGTTTTATTTCAAATCAGTTTGGACGGCCGCTTTGGTCGAGTGGTAGTGGCACTACCTCTTGATCGATGGGTCCTGGTTTCGATTGCTAGTCGGGGCAAACATTTGTGTAAAAAGAAGATGTTTGTTCTCAAGCCATGGGTGTTTATGTCTTGTCTTTATGTATGTTCCGAGGGACCCACGACACAATGAAAAACCTTAGTATGGGCCTTTGAGGGTGTAACGTTATTTAATTTATTTATTTAGTGACATTTTAAAGTTGAAAAAAAGAAAAATGTACCTAACACTAAGCGGACTCCAAAGAAAACTGTTTTTTTTGCTGGCAAGAAAGAGTTCGGCCGTTTTAGAGAAAGAAAACGTTTCAAAAAATAGTGTCGTGATTCTATATTTTCAAAGATATTTCGTGACATAATTGTCCGAACAAAGGCACAGTTCTTGGCTCGTGATTGGTGAAACGACAACCAACCACGTGCCAAGCACGCCATTTTAGAGTACGGAAGAGGGGATAATGGCCGTTGGTCGAGCCCGGGCAGTCAGTTTTTAGCTAGCATTAGAAGCGAACAGTTGACTAACAAGTTACAATTGTTATAAACTATACTTAAATTGTGATGTTACAAGTAGTCAAAGTGAAGAAATAAATCAAATCTGTACGAGTTATGATGGGTTTTACGAAGAAGAGGTTACGAGCTATGTCTGATGAAAACTGTAAGTAGTTTTATATAAATAAAACTCATTTCTAGTTTGGTTAGTGAGCAGTTAATTGCAAGAATTTAATCAGAATTCGAATTGATTTACCTGACATTCGCAACAAGGTGACTGTGACCAGTAGTAGTTACATAAGATCAGGGCCACTCCTTGGTTATGTAACGCTACGTAAGTAACGTTAAATATTATACGATCGATACCGTGATCAGGGCAACTTCCCGATAGGCTTATCGTTGTATTGTAAGTAACGTTAAGTGTTGATTAGCCACTCCCCGATAGGATTTTGTTGTATTCGTACTATCATGACTTGGTACTATAAAACTAGGTCGGGGAAACTCTCCGATAGTCTTATCGTAACTATTTTAAACCAGCCATCACCCTACGGGGATTATTTAAATTAACAATAAACCAGAAGATTTTCTGCTGCTCACTATCCATTTTAATCTTAGAAAGTGACGCGACCATGTAGATGTGCTGCCGCAGCCATGTAGGTGTGCTGCTGTTGATTCCGCAGCCATGTAAGTGTGTCGTTAATTGATTCCGCAGCCATGTAGGTGTGCCGTTAATTGATTCCACAGCCATGTAGGTGTGTCGTTAATTGATTCCGCAGCCATGTAGGTGTGCTGCTATTCGATGCCGCAGCCATGTAGGTGAGCCGCTGGTCGAATTCACGGCCATGTAGGTGTGCCGTTAGTTGATTCCGCAGCCATGTAGGTGTGCTGCCACAGCCATGTAAGTGTGCTGCTATTCGATGCCGCAGCCATGTAGGTGAGCTACTGGTCGAACTCACGGCCATGTAGGTGTACCGTTAGTTGATTCCGCAGCCATGTAGGTGTGCTGCTGTTAAATTCTCCAGTCTTTGTATTTGCCGACTGAAGGTGTCGCGTGTAATATAAAAGGTGTAACCTAAAATGGTTTGCATAGTTAATACAGTTCAAAGCACTTAAGCCTTATTCAGTTACGATGGGAGTCATATTTTGACTTAAATGTAAAGTTAAGTTTTATCAACTGTAATTTCCTAAGTCTGATGTACAATTAAAAGATTTAGTTTTGGTTTTAAAACTTACTTTCCTTATACGAAAATATATAATACGAAAGTGTGTTTATCTATTTGTCCTTCCTTCACGTTGAAACGGAACAACAGATCAACGTGAACATTGGAACAGTTGGAGAGCTACTTTTTAACGTAAAAAGAAGTCGTGGGCGGGCGTGCAAAATAAATAGTATAAGTTTGAAAAGTAGACACAAACTATGTATTAAGTAGATAGAACCGCCATGCCATTAAACATAGAACCGCTATGAAGATCAGAAAATCAAATTTTTGAAATATCATCCTGTGTATACTATCATCCTGTGTATACAAAAAATTGCTGCGCTTCTTTCACATCATTCTCACGGACCGATCACGTAAAACTTCGCATAACACCATGATGCAGAATCAGCGATTCATATTATCCATGTGTAGCATGGATTTGTAACTGAATCCACGCTGTTATGAAAGAATTATCGTGTTTAGGGTTCCATATCCAAATAATTTGTTAATGTGATGCCCAACAGCTTAACAAATTCACCATTAGTAGTGGGTTTGATACGTTGACTATCGTACAATGAAGTTGAGACGGTTTCTTAAAATAAATAAAAATAAATAAATAAAGAAACGCTACATACTCAAAGTGGATCGTGCAAAGTGGCGCAGCTTGGGGAGGCCTATGTTCAGCAGTGGACTGCAATAGGCCGATATGATGATGATATGATGACATACTCAAAGACCCACACTAAGGTTTCCCTTGTGTCCTTGGGACACATACTAGCACAAACAAACATCCATGAACCGAAAACAGACATCTGCTTTATACACAAATGATTGCTCTGGCTTATTTATTTCTTAAATAAATTATAAGATTATACTCGGCTAGCCTAATAAATGTTTTGATAACATCCATTATCACAGCAAAATCAACGGATTGAAGTAGAGGTTTGCTGGAGTATTGAAGCATTCCATTGGCTTCTTTCGCGGGCAGAAAAGCAGTATGTATCATGTTTTATGTTCAGACCTAATACAGCCTTTTCAAGTGAGTTGACAACCGCATACGAAAGACGGCGCTATTACCAACGAGGTAAGGTCGACCTTAAGATTAACATGGAAGCCTGATGTGCTGCCGTGTATACGTTATCGATCTTATTGTGTATGAATATCATAATTTTCATACAACAATACTATTGTGACATAAACCTATTAAAATGCGGAACCAATGTGAAATAAATAATGACGCTTGTACAATCACGTAAAACTCAGCTTTAACTTTTTCGAAATCGCTCTTATGGTAATAATCAAAACAAGCTTAATAAACACTAGGCTGTACAATTTCAACTTATTGAACCAAGTGATAAACGGAAGCGACTAAAATCCTTATCGTCATTATAAATGAATATTAAAATTGATAAGATGAATGTAAGAGTGTGTTTGTTTGTTGGTTTTTCATCTTGTAGCAAAGGTGCTTTTTACTAGGGATATTTGGAGGGTTGAAGAGTAATAAAAAGTGAATAAATTAAATAAAATGGTTTACAATTCAACACAAACAATACAATACAATATACTTTATTGCACAATTTGAAAAGAAATACAATGATGAGACAATTACAAGTAACTTTACAAAAGGTACAATATAGGCGACCTTATCGCTTCAAGCGATTTCTTCCAGGTAACCTTTGGGTATGAAAAGTCGCATAGTGAAATCAAGAGCGGGCGCAATATATAAACCTAAACAATATATATTAAACAAAATATAAACATATATTTAATATAAATACATATATATAATATAACACAGTTTAACATAAATACAGTTTTATATGTAATTATTCGATATATAAGACACACACACACATAGTTAAAGAGGAGATGGAAACAGGAAAAAAAAAACAACTAAGTAGGTAAAAAGAATACGGAAAACAAGAGAGGAAAAGTAATTAAAAAGTAAAAAATAAAATTAGGAAAGGACACCATTTATTTATAGCCACACTGGGCTTCAAAGTAGCACTTGAGACGCTTCCTGAAAGTATCCGCTGTATTAGCTATCCTTACATCTGGAGGCAAGATGTAAACTAAGTTGCGAAAGTAAGTATTTTGCTAAAAAGTATTTTTAACAACGTGTATCTAATTATGGTTTCATAATTGTAGAAATAAAAAAATAAAAACCTTGATATTCCGTTTATTGCTTTAAAAAAATATTTTAACACTACGAGTATTTATTTAATTATTTAGAATGTTACTTGACTACCAAAATCTTAGCTAAAACAATTTCTTGCAAGAGGAAATATCACAAACCTAACACATTTATTTTAAAACGCTATACGCTTATGACAAATACGAGACTCTACTCTATTTCACAGAAGCACTAGCTAGCCTGTTTAACAGCAGTTGATTTTATAAACCCGTACCGTTTAGTGACGCTTAAGTTTAAAATTAGTGGTAAGTAAGTTGAACATAATCTGATTGTTAAATTAGGGCAAATGTGGGGAACTTCGTCCTAAGAGTTCAGGAAGCTAGTAATCTAAATATATACTCGTAAAAGGATAAACTGACTGACTGACTGACTGACATATCAACGTACAGCCTAAACGGCTAAACGTAGGTACTTGAAATTTGGAAGGGACGTAGCTTAGGTACCGTAGAGGTACACTAAGAAAGGAATTCCCGAAATTCCCTCGGGAACGGGAATTAGCGGGAAAATCCTTTTGTATGAAAAATCTAAACCGCTTAAGTTAGACGCTTGAAATTTTGCATGCAGGTACCTTAGTAAATTTAAAGCTTAGTTGCAACAGGATATTGTAAAATTCCCACGGAAACGGGAGTTAGCAGGAAAAAACTTTTGTATGTAAAAATCTAAATCACATAAGATAGATGTTTTCAATCTAGCATGCATGCATACCTTAGTAAATATAAAGTTTAGTTAGGGCTGTATTTTGAAAAATTCCCATGGGAACGAGAGTTAGCGGGAAAAAAATTTTGTATGAAAAAATCTAAACTGCATAAGTTAGATGCTTGAATTTTGATATGCATATACCTTAGTGAATGCAAAGTTAAAAATTTCCCTGGGAACGGGAAGCGAGTTAGAAGCTTGAAAATACTTGAAATTTATAGCTCGCGGTAGTGGCAACCAAGAAAGCAAAAAAAAATAGTTAAAATAAAATAGTTTAAAACCATTATATTGACATACTAGGCCTGCTGCGCTATCAGTTTCGATAGTCAATACCTACTCAATACTTTATTGCATCTTTACATATAGGTCCAACGCCCCGATAAACTAATTTTGCCATGCCATAGTTTCTATTCAATATCTAGGCTTCAACGTGTGCGTTCTCTGCAATGATGTTATCCATTCTATCCATACTAATATTATAAATGCGAAAGTAACTCTGTCTGTCTGTCTGTCTGTCCGTCTTTCACGCCTAAACTACTGAACCGATTTTGATGAAATTTCGTGCAGAGATAGATTATAGCCTGAGAAAGGACATAGGCTACATTTTATCCTACAGTTAGGCACGATATAACCTGTAGTCCACGCGGGCGAAGCCGCGGGCGGAAAGCTAGCTATGTATAAAGCGTTTAAAAGGGATAGTTATAGGCCGATACATTTTTATATAGAAGCTAACAATCACACATGTACTTATTCTGGATAAAGTTTTATGAACTCAGAAGCCAGTTTAAATCCTATACTTGATAGAATTACGCTGTTAAAGTTGAGCTTAGCATAGTATCCATTTGAGTATGCAGGTATTTATCCTGGATGCGGTTCTGGGTGATCAGGAAGCCAATATAAGTAGTGTGGTTGAATTTTTTTTTATTTTTTTTATAATGTTTAGGGTGTTGTTTAGAATGTGATAGGCTTTACTTCAAATAATGCATCTTGCATGAGTTTCCGGGTGCTCCAAGAAGCCAGTTTAAGTCGTAAAGTTTAAGAGATTATGTTCTTGTAGACTAAAAGTATCAAAAAACTATTTTTGGGATACGTTTTTAGTAAAGCTTGACATATATCTAATTAACCTTACAGGAACTTATCCTGGATGCAGTTCTTGATGCTCGGAATATCAATTTAAGTCACATAATCGGTTTGAATATTATCTTAAATCTTCACCCTAAAATCTTAATATGGTAACTAAACAGACATTTATCTGTGCCTCTAATTAACCCAAGAAATTAGGTATTTAATAAGATACTGCTCGAACATGCTTAGTAACCCCACAACACTAATTTACATCAGATTATGTAATTGCTTACTTAGTTACAATCTCAGTAAAACTGGAAACAAAGTGTAAAAAATAGAAACTGAAAAATTATGGAACTTACTTTTGAAATCAAAAAAGTGGTAAGTATTTAAAGTGAAGAAGTTGACTACTGAGTAAGGGTGCGTACGCTGTATTAACTTCGGTTAGTAAACCTTAATTTTTTTTAAAAGAAATGAGCTAAATATTTCGTGTGAGTCAGAAAAGTTGTATTATTGGGCATTCTGAACAGTTTAAAAAAACACTGTTCTAACGAACGTAGTGAGCCGAGCGAAGCAAAAGTTTTTTAAAACTGTTCCAGAATGCCCAATAATACCCTACTGACAATAGTTTTTTTTTTGCGGTGAGTAAATAAATAAAGATGTAGGTTTTCTGACGCGCGAATACGCAACGTATAATTTATTGTCCATGCGCGAAACAGGGAAACTACAAGTTTATACTGCAAACTTGCAACGATTGGCCTTGCGATTTATTTATGGTCATTGCATAAGCTAGACGCACGGGAAATTGCAACCGTTTAAAATCGAATGACAAATCCGTTGGAATCATAGTTATACGCGGGATTAAGACATCCTCTCCTTTGTATTTTCCCTTGATTGTGGTAGCTTCGATGATGTTATTCATAAGTTTCTTCACAGCCAATCTTGTTCCATTGCAAAATCGAGGTTGATTAATATTACGCAGCATGATGACAACTGATCCTACTTTTAATTGCAAATTATGTGGTGGTAGTCCAGGCAACTCCAATGAATTTAAAAATTCGGTAGGATGGTTGACTACGTTATCCTGGTTTGTAGTTGTGTCAACTGATTTGTATGTAAACAACTCTCCTGGAAGAAAATTCTGAATGGTCGAATTGAGATCATCGACAACTTTGTTTTTTGCCGCCAATATAGCTCGTTCACTTAGCCAATCGTGGTTCTTATATTGTTATCGCAGAATAAGCTCCTCTTTTGATTCTGTGAAGTGACAAAAATCTGTGAGAAAAGTTATTAATCCGGTCAGGCTGTCAACTGCGACCTTACCATTGCCAATATCCAGCAACTGCTTCGAAAACACAGTCGCAGTTTGATCTTGTTGCAAAAACACTCGCGTGTTAGTTCTTAATTGGAGTGTCTTTACGTGCCGCCACAAATTTGATCATTTAAGACATGCGTTTAGTTCGTCAGCAACAGTCGATCGTGTCTTTGCAACTCATGGTTTAGATGTATCTTGCATAGAACTATTGGGTGCTGTCAGGCCCAAACACGACACTACTTTATTTGCCATCAAAAAACACATATCTTCTATTATGATCAACGTGTCATTGTAAATCTCTGCCGTAATTTCTAATGTAGGATTCAAAGTTTCACAACGCACGCGATGCAACACATCCTGAGACATGTCATCCCTATATTTCATCCACAAATCTTCCGGATTAGAAGGGAAACATGTCGATATTATAACTGCAAACAATGTATGAATTTGATGCGGCGACGAAGATATGATGGAATCCTTGAGCGTATCATCCCAATGCGAATTGTCCTCGAGCAACCGTAATAGTTGACATGCCTCACGGTAAGTTGCACACAGATGTCCATCAACTGTTCTCAATTATTGAAAAGATGTCGGACCAGGAACATTCACCTATAATAATCTAAGATAATAACATTCATCGTTATTCAGATGTACTGTAAATATACGGCCTATAGCATCTGTGGCAAAAATATTTTCATGTCCTTCAAGTGGTGTTCCTTGTTTACGACGCTGAAACGACTTTGATGATGCGTCCCATGTGTACTGAGACACTTCGTTATTTGTGTTTGTTATTGCAAAGATGGCCATGTCGCTACCTTTATTAACATAATTACATATGTACTTTATGGATTTCACAGAGTTACAAAATTCTACATTGATGTGAGCTTCAAAAGTTTTGGACAATATTGGCAAGTATGGCACAATCCAACGATTGTCTACATGAAAATCTTGTCCTTTTATCTTCACACCTACGTCCACCGTCCACCGTCCTCAACTGATCGCCGACGATACAATGGGTAACCATCGTTTCCCGAGATGGTTTCAGCAACCAAGTCTCTTGGGTATCGCTTGGAGCACTTGCCGTCGACCATACAGTGTGAGTTGTTGTTGACAACTCCGCAAGGTCCATGTTTCATGTGTTAAGTTACTACTGTATGCAACTTTGGGTCAGTCGTTTCATCAGGAATCTCAGCTGTATTGTTGGAATCAATTTCTTCTGACCTTATTTTGTCAACCAACCAGACTAATATGTGAGCATGTGGCAGACCACGCTTTTGCCACTCAACAGAGTACATCCAACAACGTACTTGGCCATACACACGATGCTTTCTATTGAAATTCATTAAATATTTTAATTTTTGCTTGAAAACTCTGGCTGTGATGTCATGCCTATCAAGTAGTGTTTGGCTGTGTAGCAGTTATTTTTTATTTCAATCCATTGTGGGTTACAGGTGAATGTAATAAATAGGTCTGGACGGCCATGCTTTTTAACATAAGACATCGCATCTGGCACGTACTCGTGCATGAGGCGCGGGCTTCCGATGTAAGTGGCCAGTAAAATTGTCATTTTTCCTACATTGTTTGCATTGCCATCAGCATTTATAGCATCGCGAAGATGAATGTACTCTTCAGCTCGAAACTGCCGTTGGTTTAGACGAATGTATGTCAATCGTTTAGTCTCAATTGTGACATACATGTTAACTGTATACTGATGAAAGAGCCGTTGGCACATCAAAACGTAATTTACTTCACCTTCACGGATCATGAGTCTGTATGAATAATAATTCATAGCACTGACTTTTTTGTGTGTCGCACCTGGAATCACAAATGATAAAAAATTACATTTATATGTTGAATTTATAAAATATATTATTTCATTTTGTTTAATCTAATTCTGTATCTGGTGCTGGATGAACCATTTTGATATTGAAATGGTACCCATCTTCTCCCTGCCAGAAGATAAATGGGTATTGTAAAGCATCATAAGTTATATGCGTTTCAGACACACGCTTCAATTCATTGTTCCGGCGATGAAGCACAATATCTCTCGATTGAAAATTCTCTCCAACAACGACAATAGCCACTTCATCTATTGTCGGTGAATTAAACCTCCTTGCATGTTCTCCAGCAGGTGTTTTGTCGGCTCTTATTACAATATTATGGCTGTCTGATGGCATCTGATCCAGTGCCATTTTGAACACTTTCACTTATTCATTGTTCTCGTGAAGAAATGTTTGCAGTTGTTGGACAATGGTTCGCTTGACGGTTGGATTATGAGCACAACGTGTATCAACTTCCGCATCTTGATTGCCTATAAATAAATTTGCAAGAATTGATAATCCGCATCTGGCACTGGCAGCAGTGCCCCCAGTCGGTGATGAATTTGTCCTTGTATCTGTAATTGTTTATGAACTGGGTAAATTAATTGTGATACAAATACAAATTAGAAATTTTTCTAAAACAATTATGGTATATTACCTTGAAAGTGTACATGACCTGTCTTGTACAATATGCGTTGCGCCAAACGATTTGCTGGAAGAAATTTCTTTTTAGAGATAAGCTAACCTTTTGTGTCGTATTTCTGTTTGTGATTTTATATATATTTGTCATGTGTGCAAAGAACTGTAAATAAATAAATAAATAAAAACGATGTCATTTGGAAGCAATTATTATATTTTTGGATGTTAGCCAAGAAGTGTTTAGAGTCACTTTCCATCCCTTTAACTAATGAGTGTAATGGTTCAGGTGGTGGAACCAATTGTGGCAATTTTACTTTGCCACCAGCACAACATAATTCTGTAGATTCACCGCTGTATTTAATACTTTACAATGTTGACAAATTATTGACATTTCTACAATCGTTACAGATTTGTCGGCACTATAATCAGTTACCGGGTCGTAGGAAAATGCTCCTCGTTCCAGGTCTACATGAGCATTGCGTCTGCAGAATCGGTATAATTCATTTTCCCGTGCTCCCAGCAGAGATGAGAATCTGCTGTTGTGATCGATATGCACGAACTCGTTCCATTCTCTGCCTATCCACTTTATTGTTATTTACTCTGGAACGTTTATATTTAAAAAAACTCTTTATTGCCATCAAAAAATAAACCCTAATTATAGAGTACGATTCACTTTTAATGTCCCTTGGCAACACTTCTAATGTCCCTCGGCAGAATGGTGTACTAATTGACATCTCATACTAAAATCTGACGTCTTCATACATTTTGAGGTTAGAAAAGCGCCGCGGCAAAGGGACATTAAATCATAAGTTTGTATGAGAAATATTCCCTAGCATATTTTCCATTATTCTTACCTTTTAAACCTTCCCTGGACTTTCATGAATATTTTAAGACCAAAATTAGCCAAATCGGTTCAGCCGTTCTCAAGTTTTAAGCAGACTAACGAACAGCAATTCATTTTTATTTATATTTATATAAGTATATAGATTTTGTAAACGCTTAGTTATACGATTACAAATAGTATGTTTTAATGTACAGAAAAAAAAAAATTTGAATGTATTTATACATTAAAAACGAAAATTTTAACCGTAAATATCAAAACGTAAAAATAAGGTTATCATAATTACTTAAATAAATAAAAGCTAGAAACAAATAATGAACAATTCCTAAATTTTGTACAAATCATTATAGTTTAAATACGAAATAAGACCAAAAAAATATTATACAAACATTATTTTACCGTAAAAACGTAAATTCTTTTGTTAACTGTACTACTTAAATTTCGCTCGGCGTGATAACATTACATTGTAATATCACAATTTCAAGAAACTATCAAAGATCAAATTGAGTTGGCTATAACTCAATTGCAACTCGAAAATAAGCATTCAAATGAAAAAACAAAAAAAGAACAAGAAAAATAAGAAATCACATAAGGATCTTGGACAAAGAAATAATTAAAATACAACAATGCTTGGCGCTACAAGAATAAAATGAATTATTGCAAAAACAGATAAGTATAAGAGAAAAATAAATACTTGAGTACAGAAAAAATAAGCGATGGTAGTGAAAACATATTTGTTCTCCATGGTTTACAAGTCAACCATTGGGAAAATAAAACACAACTCGCCGAACACATCTCACAAATAATATATGATATATAAACATCAGTATAATAGGATACATATATTCAATTGACTATATTTGGAAAAAATAGAGGTAATAACCTACCAATAAAAATTGAACTTATTAGCAAGAGAATGAGAAACTATGTCATTGAAAACCAAAATTATTTTAAGGTTGCGGGTTTGGGAGTATCGGAATACTTAGATGAAAACACTCTTCGAGAAAGAAGAGTCCTTAAACAAGCTTTAATTTCCGCCAGGAAAAATGGACAGCATACTATCATTAGACAAAATAAACTGATCGTGAATTGAAAAATTACTACCATTAGTGGAAAGAACGAGAGATGTTCGATGGTACAACAAAAAGACCCAGATACAAAATGTGGAAATGATATGTCAACGAACAAACAATATGAATATGAACATCCACAATATAGAACATGAACAGCTGTGCCTTTTGTGTTCGTTTTTCTATTTGTCTGTAACATTTGTGATTTTTCCTGTGTACAATAAACTGTTAAAATAAATAAATAAATAAATCCACAATCACGGAACAGTAATGAAGATGAAGATTTAATAAAACAGAATCATTCCTTTCGACAGTAAATTTCATATCCTTTTCCAGAACACACAAAGCTTTTATATACTTGAAGCTCTAATCGATGAAATGCCACACCTGGATGCTATTTGTATGTGCGAGTCATGGCTCGCAAAAAAAACTTGACCTTTTACATATCCACGGTTATCACATAGCCTCTACTTACTCTCCCGAACTTCATGTAGGAGGGGGTATATATATATAATGCTTAAAGTTGGTTTTTAATATCATGATAGAACAGATATTTCCAAATTATCAATAGAAAAAGTATTTGAGGTTTGTGCTGTGGAAATTCCAAAAATTAGGTCTACTTATTATAAACTTATATTGGCCAAACAGCACCTGAGATGTAGATATTTTTTATAAACTGTTAGACATTTTACTTAAATTGTTAGTATCAAAAGATTACAAAAAGAACATTATCCTGAGTGGCGATTTTAACGTAGACTTTTTATAAAATAGTAAAGCACGTTGTACCCTCGTAAATATCATGCTTACACAAAGTCTAAAACAATATGTAAAAGAAGCTACTAGAATAACCCCTACCTCAAGTACACATCTAGACTTAGTTTTTACTAATATAAGAGGAAAATAATATAGAAGTGAGTGTAAAAGAATTAGGTTTTTGTGATCACAGAGGAGTCTTTTTATCTTTTCATATAAATCTATATTTAATTTAAAAATTCTTCACTTAAAAATGAATTTTTAATGAGCGAAACATGACTAATTTTGCAAAAGAATTAGAAAAAGTAAACTGTAATGATTTAATAAAAGATGAAAGTAGTGTAGATCAAAATGATCTATCATTTTCAAATTGTATTAAAATTATGTGTTAAATACCTGTTTACCAATAAAAATATATATCTTTTTAAAAGACATAAAACCAAAGGGATAAAAAAATTATGTAAAAATAAAAGGCTTCTAAAACAATTCATTTTAAAATCCGATAATCTAGTACTTACAAATAACTTTAAATGATAAAATTCTAAAATTTAAAAAAAAAATACAAAAATCAAAAAAATTCAATAATATAAGCAGAATTATAAATTCATTGAATAAAATACGTACAACTTGGCAAATAGTTAATGAATAAATAAAAAATAGACCTTCAAAATTAAAACAAAACTTTGTATTAAAAATCAATAATGTTAAGACAGAGGATCCTTCTTCGATCTCTCATACTTTCAACAAATACTTTTCATCTATTGGCAACTTTGAAAATACAAAAAATTAAAAAAAGATCAGCAGTAACAAAACTGAAAACTCGTTTTACTTATCTCCTATGAAGTATTTAAAACTATAAAAAACTCAAAAACAAAACTAGTTCTGGCATTGACGAACTGCCATATAGATAAGGCGTACTACAAAATTGATGAGTTTATTTGTGACAACTTTTAATATTTTAATTATTTTACATTTTACATTGCTTTGACATTTAATTGTTTTATTTTCCATAATATCTTTCTTTTGATATGTTATTTGTTAATTTTGTTTTGACATTTTATTTTATGCTTTTTTGTGGTTTGACATTTAATTTTACTGTACTTAAAATTTTTAATTGTTCACTAATTTTTAATTATTTAGACCCATTATTATTTAGAAATATTTGCATGCCAGGCAGTGGCCAAATATAACAGAACCACATTTTAAAATAGGCCCATCTTTGTACTCATATTCAGCAAATAAATGATTTGATTTGATTTGATTTGCCATCAACTCTTATAAAAAATGTGCTGCCTTATTAACAATCCCATATACTATTTTAATAAATCAGTCTATATCAGAAGGCGTTTTCCCAGAAGTGTTGAAGACTTCAATTATAAAACTACTATATAAAAAGGGAGATAAAACCGACCCTTCAAATTACCGCCCAATTGCATTACTTTCCACCTCATCTAAAGTAATAGAAAACCTGATATCTAGAAGAATTTACAGTTATTGTGAAAAATATAATATATTTAATAAGAATCAATATGGCTTCAGACAACACAGGTCCACATCCCTCGCTTTATATAATTATTTTACACAATTAATAGACAGAATTTTAATAAAAAGAATTATGCATGCAGCCTTTTGCTTAACATGAGTAAGGCTTATGATCGAGTATCACACAAAATTCTTTTACAAAAATTATACTCGATAGGAATTAGAGGCACTATCCATAACTGGTTTAAGACATACCTTTTAAACAGAATAAAATACACACTCATAGAACATGTAAACTATAAATCAGGTGAAATTCAAACAATTAGATCACAGCCAATTTACACTAAAAACTCAATCCCACAAGGTAGCGTACTAGGTTGCTTACTTTTCCTGATTTATATCTACCAACCGTAATTACAAATTCTTGTATTTTGTTTGCGGATGATGTGTCGATAGTGTTTCCATGTATTAAAAGTGAAGATGCCTATATTGAATTTGATAAGACTCTTAAACAAGTAAAAAACTGGTTCAAGATGCATAAACTTATACTTAATCTTAATAAAACTAAAATTATTCAATTTAGACCGATTCAAAAGCAAGCCCTGGAATTAAACTACAAGTACAAAAATATTCAACTAGACCATATCTCTTCTACTACACTACTTGGAATAGATATAGATTCATCCTTTAGCTGGAAAAACCACATTCAAAAATTATGTTCTAAAATATCCTCTTTCATTTACGCACTACACCAACTTAAACGGAATACTGATACAACGACTGCTTTAGTTTTATATTACACTTATGCCAACTCATGGCTCCAATATAGTATAGTTCTTTGGGGCAACAGTTAGCAATAATATAGAGGAACTATTTATCTTACAAAACAAGTGTATAAGAATATATAGACTCAATGACTTCCTGTAGACCCTTTTTTTATAAAATATAAAATATTAACCATAATGTCCCTTTATATTCTCGAAAGTGCAAAATTTTTCAGAAAAACTTAGATCTATTTACCACTATGAAACTAGTGGCAAGAAATAATATAAATGATACTAAATTTGTAGTTCCCTTCCCCACAATGACACTCTATGCAAACAGTCCTCCTTGCATGGTGATTAAAATTTATAATAAATTACCCATTAAAATAAAAACCAGCCAAAATGATTTATGTTTCGTAATTAAATTAAAATCCACCCTCATTTCCAAATGTTATTATAATTTAAAAGACCTCTTTACTGATAAGTTTGAATAAGTATTTAATGTTATAAAAGAAGTTATATTAAGATTTTGGAATGTTTTTGATTTTACAGTTTTAAGTGTTCCACAAATGTACAAGTTATTTAGCCCTCTGCTTTAAATTGCTATGCCCCAACGGGGTGTCACATAACAGCACTGTAGATTAATTTAAAGACCTTTAAAAACTGTGACGTGCAATAAAGAAATTGAAATTTACACAGTTCACCGGTACTTCATTTATATGCCAGTATCTACTTATGCAAGTTTTTTTTTGCCATGACGCACGAAGATTTTCGCAAATATTTTTATATGTGCATGTAGTAGGCGTCAGTGGCTACTCATGTATATTTTCTTGTAGGTGTACCTCGCCGAACAGTAAAAAAAAAGAAAAAAATGATTTTTTATAATGAAGTATAAGGACAGGATGCCGGTTAAAAATATGCATTTTGTAGACCATTTTATTACAATTAAATATAATTTTGTTTGAATAATCTAACTTGAAAAGTTTACTCAATATGACACTTCAGATGAGACTCTTGCCTTTTTGTATTATCCTGAATAACTCTAAAACAAAAGAAGATCGGGGGCTGATATTAAGCATGCGCGAGCGCAACAACAGCTGATTTTAAAACGCTCCGTATTTATTGTTATTTTATTATTAGGGTAATTTTCAACAACAGTACATTTTTGTCTAATTTTTGTGGAAATCTTTGTATGATCGAATTCTATATCAATAAATATTGCATATGTTAACCAATACAAAAAGCTTTTATAATTTGACAAAACAATTCAAATATCCTGTATACTTTATTACTTATTCAAGCCACAAAAATTGACAAGCCACAAAAATTGATATTAGGACACAAAAATTGATAGTAATGCCACAAAAATTGACGATTGCCACCAAAATTAGAGTTTTAGGTTACTATGAAAAAATAAAACAACATTCTCCACAAAATTTACTGTCCGGCAACTATAAATCAAAAGAAGAGTGGAAAAAGCCTTTCCTCTTTTACTCCGACACCTGATAACCCGGGGTGGGTTAAGAAACAAAAAAAAATTATATGGAGGTCAAAATTAGGACTAAAAGCAATAAAAAATAAAGAACCCTACTGTCTGACTTTAATAACAAGAGAAGACTCTAACTCAAATAACTTATACAAATCTTCTTAAAGTCACAATAACATTTAGCAATCATTTTTCTTATAAATACACTGTCACACTTTATTAAATAGTCTATAGGTACTTAAAGTCGCAATGATTTCTTTCTTATTAATCTATTAACCGTCTCATTTTAATAATCAGTCTATTCTTGAAGTCACAATAACTTATAGCAATCATCTTAGTTATAAATCTTCTAACTGTCTTACTTCAATGAACAGTCTGTACTTAAAGTCACAATAACTTCTAGTAATTTTCTTTCTTATTAATCTATTAACTGTCTCACTTTAATAATCAGTCTATACTTGAAGTCACAATAACTTTTAGCAATCATCTTAATTATAAATCTTCTTTCTTACTTCAATGAACAGTCTGTACTTAAAGTCACTATAACAGCTAGCAATTTTCTTTCTTATAAATCTATTACCTATCTCACTTCATGAAATAGTCTAAACTTAAAGTCACAATATTTTTTAGCAATCACCTTTATCATAAATCTTCTAACTGTCTCACTTTAATAATCAGTCTATACTTGAAGTCACAATAAGTTTTAGGAATCATCTTAGTAATAAATCTTCTAACTTTCTTACATCAATGAACAGTCTGTATTTAAAGTCAAAATAAGTTTTAGAAATCATCTAAGTTATTAATCTTCTAACTGTCTTACTTCAATGAACAGTCTGTGCTTAAAGTCACAATAACTTTTAGCAATTTTCTTTCTGATTAATCTATTAACTGTCTCATTTTAATAATCAGTCTATACTTGAAGTCACAATAAGTTTAAGCAATCATCTTAGTTATACATCTTCTAACTGTCTTACTTCAGTGAACAATCTGTACTTAAAGTCACAATAACTTTTAGCAATTTTCTTTCTTATTAATCTATTAACTGTCTCATTTTAATAATCAGTCTATACTTGAAGTCACAATAAGTTTTAGCAATCATCTTAGTAATGAATCTTCTAACTGTCTTACATCAATGAACAGTCTGTATTTAAAGTCAAAATAAGTTTTAGAAATCATCTAAGTTATTAATCTTCTGTCTTACTTCAATGAACAGTCTGTGCTTAAAGTCACAATAACTTTCAGAAATTTTCTTTTTTATTAATCTATTAACTGACTCATTTTAATAATCAGTCTATACTTGAAGTCACAATAACTTTGAGCAATTATCTTAGTTATAAATCTTCTAACTGTCTGACTTCAATGAACAGTCTGTACTTAAAGTCACAATAAATTTTAGCAATTTTCTTTCTTATTAATCTATTAACTGTCTCATTTTAATAATCAGTTTATACTTGAAGTCACAATAACTTAGCGATCACCTTAATTATAAATCTTCTGACGTCTCACTTTAATAATCAAGAATTTTCTCTTCTTTTCCTTTCTACGACTCTTTTTCTTTCTTATTTAATTTCCCGGTCTAATTTACTTCTTTTCGTTGGACTCCTGAAACATTAATTTCTTTACTTGTGTATCAACTTAATAGAAAGACATGAAAAGCAGTCATTCTGTAGATTTGTATTTATTATGATGGTACCTAGCTACTAAATACTCCACCAGAGCACTAGTATGATGACGATTCTTACCTTCATCGTGAATTTAGGTCGTTTCAAAAGTAACTTAATATTAAGTTCTAAGTTTTGTGTTCTCATTGCAATTTTGCTGGATAAAAAATACCACAAAAACCACAAAAATTGACCCACAAAAATAGAAATTATGTAAACAAAAACAAATTCAACCAAAACTACAATAAATACAACAAATGAAATCTAATAGGTCTTTATGTATACCACAACTCTGTATTTTGAAAAACGAATAATATAGATATTATTAAAGAGAGTATACATAATGAGACCACAAAAATTGAAGTTTTTTTGTCCGATAATATTTTTAGGTGTTGCACATTTTTGGCGGGAAAACGCAGCAACTTCACACACTTTCTTATTTACATAGCGTTGGTTCCCGACTGACTCAATCGATTTACATTAGTGTTGTGCTTTAGTGTTCAATAGTTTAGCTCGGAGTAATCTTTTCATCAAAACCACAAAAATTGTATGTTTTGCTGGGACACATATGTTTTATGCCATATCAAATTAACTGTGACACTAATTACAAAAAACAAAATGATATTGTCAAACTATGACTATATTGATTGAAATGAAACTATAAATTAAATTTATCTGAGAAAAATGTTAAAAATAGAAGCCGAAACATTAAATAAAACAGATTGGGGACAGGCCAGCAAAATTGAAAATACGGTTTAAATGATTGTTTTATATTATTTAATAAATCTTTTTTACTAATGTAAACTTGTCTTCACAAAATAGAAATTATCTATTTTATGTACAAAAAATATCTGATTGATATCTTTTAAAGACAACACGATTTTCAGCAAAGACACTCAAAAATGCTGTCTGGGAAATTGACCCATTAATACGTTATTATTTTGACATAAAATCGATTATAGTATTTACATAAACGATTAATAAATAGTGTTAAGAAGAAATCAGTGAAGAAAAATGGCCCCGCCGACCAAAGCATCGATCGACAGGTTGGTGACAGTTACAACGGACTTAGAATTAAAAATAGCTCAAATGCAAAAACAAATAAGTGATTGTTATGACACCATATCTAATCAAAGTGCACTGATCATAAGTCAAAACGAAAAAATCCTGTCTATGTCCAATATGATTGAAGACATCCATGCACAGATGTTGACAAAGTCACCCTTGCCGAGTCCCACTGCTAAATCAAGTAGTAAACAAAAAAAGAAGGCTAAATCTTCTAATAAACCTACAAGTAACACCCACCAATGCAGAGCTTTTACCACACCAATTGTTCACCCGAAAATTGTAAATGTGGCACATACCTTGAATGAATCAGGACCACAGGCACTAACGATGCTTAATAACACACCTGGGAGTGAAGGCAGCACGTTTTCGGAGCAGTCCATTACGTGCCCAAACCAGCCTCCAGCCGCCACCACCTCAATACCATCACTGCCGTCGCCGCCACCAAGAAAACTTGCAGCACCACCGCCTCAGACTCCAACGAACGTCAATAGCGGATGCCTTCGTGCTGCTCCTCCACGTACAGTTAGTCTCCACTTATTTAATTTCAGCGTGGATACCACCGCCGAGGACATCACTAGGCACCTGAAGTCACGTTTCCAGGACCGTTTGCGTGAAGTACACTGCGAGAAGCTGACGACCCGAGGAGATTATTCATCATTCAGACTTGACATTCCACCTGCATCACTCAAGGTTGTACGTGATCCTAACATCTGGCCACTTGGGGTGTCCGTGCGAAAGTTTAACGTTGTTCCACCAAAAAACTTAAAAAAACAGGTATCACACAGGTTAACATAACCTATAAACCACCTACCACTTTAAGTAAGCACGGTAAACTAACGATAATACACCAAAATGTAAGGTCGATTACTAGCAAAACTGGTTTATTAGATATACTTTTATGTAATTATTGCCCTGATGTACTTGTTTGTTCAGAGATTTGGTGCCGACACAGTGAGATTCAGCGCGTGAGGTTGTGTGGCTATGAGCTCGCGAACGCTTACTGCCGACCGAGTATCGCTCACGGCGGTGTGGCGCTGTACACACGGGACGGCATTTTGTACAAACAACGGTTAGATTTATAGAGCCTCACCGTTGAATATCACTGTGAATTTAGTATTATCGAACTATTTGAACAACATTTAATAATCATCGGCACCTACAGAACAGGAAAAGGGGACTTTAAGATGTTTATTAATATACTTGAAATATTATTGGCTAAAATCATTAACGAAAATAAGAGATTTATTTTGGTCGGTGACATAAATGTGGATAATCTTTCAGATAATAATGAAAGACGGTGTCTTAACGACCTACTTAGTTCGAACAATTCCCACAATATTGTGAATTTTCCCACGCGAATAACCACCAGCTTAGATTGCGGTATAGTTGCTCGTAGTGACCAAGACGTTACGGCGTCTCCCATCAACACCCCCATAAGTGACCACAACGCTCAGCTGTTCGTATTATCATCTACAGAACAAACGCGTGTTACTAATAGGTACATTGAGCGGCGGATGTTTTCGGATGATTCTATACATAATTTCTTCATTGACATTAATAATTATGATTGGAATTTTATTATTTACGACATAGATATAAATGAAAAATTTAATAAATTGATTAAGATATTGACATACTACATTGACATTCATTTCCCACTTAAGAAAACATTACTAAAAAAGGGAAAAAACACAGCCTGGCTTAGTGATGAGTTAGCAAACTATATAAATATATTTGATAATTTTTGCGCAATAAAACAACAATATCCCAATGAAATAACAATCGATTCGTGTATTCAAAAATATTGTGAGTTAATCAAGTCTACCTCTCTGAGAGACCGCCGAAATTACAATAGTAATAGACTTGAAATGGCAAAAAACCCTTCTAGAGAAGTCTGGCGTGTTGTAAATGACGAAGTATCAAATAAATTTCGCTCACGAAGCATAACCCTTCGAGACAGCAGCGGAAAGAATATAAGTCCGTCGGAAATCCCAGATAGATTTAATGACTACTTCCTAAGTGTGACGTCAAACCTAGTCTTAAATTGTAACACAAGTCAGTCGCTTGATTACTTGAGCAAGTACTTGAGGGATAGCGAAATACCGGACTTTATTTTACCCGTCATTACAGAAGTCATGTTAAGCAAGGTCCTAAAAAATATGCTGCATACGTCAAAGACACTAGACATATATGACATATCACTGAACATATTAATCTCTGTGTGGCCTGTTATATCAACACCATTAACTACACTTATAAATTCCATGTTTGACTGCGGTACTTATCCCGATGTCCTGAAGAGCACTCGCGTATGCCCCGTGTATAAGGGCAAAGGAGATAAGACTGCAGTAGAAACCCATAGGCCCATTACCATTGTACCTAACATATCAAAAATTATCGAGTCGATTTTGTCGACAAGTTTGATAAACCATTTGGAAAAAAATCACCTACTAACAGACCGTCAATATGCTTACAGAAAATTTAGATCTACCACCCATGCCGCACATAAAGTCATAAATACTATAATCACTAGTATTGATGACAAGTACAAAACTGCTGCTATTTTCTGCGACTTGACAAAAGCTTTTGATGTTATCAAAAATGACCTGCTGATGCACAAACTTGGTCACTATGGAATAAAAAATAAAGCACATAAATTATTCCAATCTTTTCTAAATGGCCGGAAACAAACAGTCGAAATATCGTCTGAAGGGAGAAAGTATAGATCTTCAGCAGGTGATGTCACTATAGGAATACCACAGGGTTCGGCGTTAGGGAATACTCTTTTTTTGACCTTCATCAATGATTTAGCGAATTCCATCACAGACGGCCTTGTCGTACTATTCGCAGACGACACAACAGTTGTACTATGTGCACACACGTACGAACAACTGAACACTAAAATCAATAACACATACGAACAGCTGAATAAATGGTTTTCCTCAAACGGGTTGATACTTAACGCATCAAAGACAAACATAGTCTTTTTCTCAGCTCGACCAACACAATTGCCTCTTACCGTCACCTGCCCGTTCCCAATTCACGAAGAATGTAAGTTTCTGGGTCTCACGATTGATTCCGGGGTAAACTGGAAATCACACATTAACACGTTGTGCGATAGACTCGGAAGTGCTACCTACGCCTTACGAAAACTACGCCCTTTGGTAAAGAAGTCGGTACTCAAACAAACTTACTTCGCATATTTCCATTCTTTAATGACTTATAGCATTATACTGTGGGGCAACTCGACGGATTCCAGCCGTGTCTTTATCCTGCAAAAGCGTGCACTGCGGTTACTCGCGGGCATTAAACCGCGACAGTCATGTAGGACGTTATTTGCAGAACACGGAATAATGACTCTGTACTCGCAGTATATCTTCGAGGTAGTCATGCACGTAAGAAGACATATATCTGAATTTAACCGTACCACTAGCGGAGGGCGGTCATTGCGAAGTACGGGTAAACTGGAGACCGTTGCGCGTAGGACAGAGTTTGCTTGCAAAAATCCCCGTGTAATTGGTCCAACATATTACGAGCATCTACCTGCAACTCTAAAAGACCTGACCGATGACGAAACATTTTGTCGCCGACTAAAGTGCCTTCTTACGAAAAAGGAGCTTTACTCAGTAGATGAGTATAATTCCTCATTATTTTAAATTTATTATTATTATTATTGACCATCTTGACATTTGATAGTTTCATTTTTTTATTTTTTTATTATTTAATTATTATTTTTTTTTGACATTTTTTATTAATCTGTGACATATTATTGACTGAAAACATCTACTTAATGTAGATGAATGTTATTATTATACTTTTTATATTAATTATTGTAATTTTGACGACTTTGACATTGCTTTAGACATAAAATTGTAACTGGAATTGATAATGTGAAATAAATGAATCTAATCTAATCTAATCTAATCTAATCTAATCTAATCATGATAGTGTTCTAAGACCCTGCCCGTACACCACCTGAAAGAATGTCCAAATTCGTCATGGGCGCCCCTTGTTCGCTTAGCCTGCTAGACCCTTTAACTTAAAAGGTAAAACTGGCACTTCAGCGAAATCTTTTCGAAACTTCAAGTTGGTAAAAAAATAATTAAGATAGACTGAAAGATTTTTTTAGTGTAAAGTAGATTATGATTAATTTTTTACCGACTTCAAAAAAGGAGGAGGTTCTATGTTTGACGGTATGTAATTTTTTTAAATTGTATTTTCACCGATTTCTCCGTTAATAATGGATCGATTCTCAAAATTATTTTTTTTGTTCAAAAGAGTAAACTCCAGAGGTAGTCCTATATAAATTTTATCGAAAATGATTCAGCGCTTTAAAAAAATCAACAAAAACAAAAAATACTACATACCAGATTATCATCTAAATTAATGAGTGACATTTTCGTTAGGCATTGTAGTCTGCAAAAAATACTAGTACGATATCTATTTCGTGCGAACTCTTGTTGGGATTGAAGTCGGCGACTCATACGATTTTATAACGTGAAAATTATGACAACAATCGTTTTCGAGTTGAGTTAAACAACCCCCCAAAACGATTTTCTCGACTCTGTCTCCACGAGGGGAGAACGGTAGTAGCAGGTAATAATAAGATTAAAAGTCCTAATTTTGTATTGTTCCAGTCGTCAAATTAACTTCTTGACTTCCAAACTCCTTCCGTGTATATACAACATGAAGACACACTACATTTTTATGGTAAGTATAACCATTAGGTGACTTAAAAAGAGGTGAAAATTAACAATGCTTGTTATAGACTACGCTACCGTTGCATGAAATCCTACCCCATAAGGTAGTAAATCAGAAATGTGATAAAGTGATAAGATATTTCTTCTAAGAACTTAGTCTGAGTCTTTATTTCTTCTCCAACTTTCTTAACGTTTCTACAATATTTTTATTTGTAAACTAGCATTCCGACCGGGACTTCGTTCCCGAGGGAATTCGGGAAAATTACAGCTTAGCAAAACAGTCGTGAAAATAATGGCGGCGCCAAAACCTCGAATTCGTGGGTGTTCATTTTAAAAGTAAATAGCCATTCTACGAGGGGTTTATTCTAGCTATTGCAAGTTGAATCACACAAATTATATCTAATTACCTACATAAATAAAACCACATTCTACATGTCATATCAGCAGTTCAATAACAATTCTACATGTCATGTCATATCAGCATTAAAATCGTTCAGTTCGGATAGATATTGTCCTGCTTCAAGTTTTGCCAAAGACCTGCTTCAAGTTTTGCCAAAAATTTCATATATACTAGCTTTTCGCCCGCGGCTTCGCCCGCGTGAACTACGGTTATATCGTGCTGAGTTGTGAGATAAAATGTAAACGATGTCCTTTCCTAAGGTCTAATCTATCTCTGTACCAAATTTCATCAAAACTGGTTCAGTAGTTTAGGCGTAAAAGCGTAACAGATAGACGCGTGCAATCGCTGCTAATCATAAAGTGCTAAAGGGCAAAGCGCGGCCTTTGACGCGTTATTTATAGGCAAAATATTCATTTTAATTAAACGCTGTAAAAAAAGCCATATTGATCTTTTTTAAATGCACAATGTATTTAAGGTTCTTAATTGGATAAGGATTAATGCTGTATTGCTTAAATTCGCTTCGTAAATAAGCCATTATTTCTCATAAAAGTAAAGGATAAAAAATTGTTATTATGGGTTATCCCTAAGAGATAGATATAATTATACCGTCGGAAACTTTTTTGTAGATCTTTTTTAGGTGTAGTTACAATACTGTAGTAAATTATTTTGATCAATCTCGTAGGGTTCAGCCAGCGTTTGCAATGTAAGCGCAAAAAAGTTTCACATTAGAAACCTTTAAAATTATCAGTTTTTCTCTACTAAATTGTGCACATATTGTACATATAAAACTTCCTTTTGAATGACTCTATCTTTAAAAAAACGCATCAAAATCCATTGCATAGTTTTAAAGATCTAAGGATCTTTGGCGGGAACTCGGCATGGGCAGTTGTTTTGTCAATTGAATTTTCGTTTTCTGCGTGAAAAAGTTGTTTAATGTATAATAGTGATACTATATTGTGCAGTAAATTGACAAAAAATCGTGTAGTGATAAAAAATTCAAGTGGTAACAGTGTTTCTGTTCACTTTGGTACTGACAAAGATCTCCGCGGTTGTGCTTCTCGCCGCCAGTTTTGGTAAAACAGACGCTATCTGGTTTTACACAAAACATGAGGAGCTTAGGGCTTAGTTATAGAAAAAAATGATTTTTCACTGAAAAAATGGCTGCATGGACAAACATACTTTCCTTTGCCTTTCTCAACAGGGATAAATTAAAAAAATAAATGAGAATCTAAGCATACTTAGGAGAGACAGTCAGACAGCGGGAAGCGACTTTGTTTTATACCATATACTCTTTGTTTTAAACTATGTTGTGATTTCTGTACAGGTTAGTGGAAAATTGATGTGAATTTACAGGATTTAGTTATGTTTGATTGAAATAATCATGTTTTATACGTGTCAATACCAAGTTTGGGTTTGGATTGTTATTTAAGTCAATATATTCCTGAATTCTCAAAACCAGGCTCCTGTTTTAATAAAATTTACAATTGCAAATACAAAAACAATTTGATATACATTACAAAGTTACTACTCGTGTAACAACTAATATTAACCACACAAGGATATTAGCAAGCTGTCCCAGGACTTCTTCAATTTCCGTCAGCTGATATTGACGACACTCGGGGCGCTTCGGTCACAGGTGGAGTTACTGCATTTCGGACTGGACCGACATGAGATGGCTTCGCGTCGTAAGGTGTTACTGTTCCATGGAGTTCCTGAATCAACAGTGAAATCCCCAGAATCAGGCGCTTTTGACATATTATCCAACCAAATGAAGTTGACTGGCTTTTCCGAAGGGGATATCTCAGTCTGTCATCGTCTTGGTAGTGACACCGGGAAGCCAAGGCCAATCCTGGTTAGGTTCCAGACTCTGAAGCAGTGCAGCGAAGTTTGGCAGCAGAAAACAGCACTAAAGGGAACTGGTGTCGTCATATCAGAGTTTCTGACAAAACCGCGGCATGAAGTGTTTCGCGCAGCTCGCACCCATTTTGGTGTCAGGAAGTGCTGGACAGCGGACGGCAAGATTGTTGTTCTGCGTCCGGACGGCAAGCGCACTAAGATTGAACAGATGGCTGAGCTGGAGTTGCTGAGGAAGCTATTTCCATCAACGCAGCGTGCGCGATCAACATCTCGGTCCCCTGCTCGTCAAACGACACCTCCTGCGCAACCTGAATAAAACATTTTCTATTCTATTCTATTCTATTCTATTCAACCTAAGACAGGGCCGAAACCAACGCAGCCGCCTGTAGCTGCCAGGAAACCCACTAGAGCCGCAGCAACACGAAAAGCGACATAATCGGTTGGCAGGTGGGTGATTGCAATCATCATTTAACTTTGGTCGGATAACTTTGTTTACAACACGGATTTTTGAGGTCAGTCTAACAATAATTGTATAAGTTTTAACGTTTTCTCTTTGCTGACGTCGAAAACAATTTTTTTTTTGTTTACAGTCCTGACATGTTTGACGTTTATCTGACATTATTAATGACGTGCAGTCACCCACTGTCACATTTGCGTTTCGTTTCTACGATTTCTTTATATAAATGTTTTCTTTTTTTTTTGGTTTGTTATGGCTTGGATACTTGTTTTTAAATTGAGCGTGTGTAGGGCAGGCTGTTGAGGTGAGCCAAAAGTTTAGTTTTTAATTTATTTTATTTTTAATTTATTTTGATAATATTTTATTTATTTATTATATTTATTTATTTTTAATATTATGTGCAATTTTGATGATGACTTCTTTTCATGCTCTTCGTCTTGCTCATCCGATGAACATTATGCGAGTGCGTTTAGTGATGACATGGATGATTCAACTCAACTGTGTGATTGCACGCAAAATTTACGCGTTTTTCGAAATTCCTCAACATAGTACACATTAATGCACAGAGTGTACCGTTTCACTATCCTGATCTTCTGTCTTCTTTCGATTCCAAGACCGTCCATGCGGTCCTTATATCCGAGTCCTTTCTTAAGCCTGCTATCCCTTCCACTGAATACTCTATTCCAGGATATCGCTTGCTTCGGAATGACAGAACTGGGAAAGGCGGCGGTGGCGTTGCTATCTACCTTCGAGCAGACATCCCTTCCCAAGTAATTGATCTTTCTCCCAGTGCCTACTCCCAGTCAGCTGAGCATCTTTTTGTTGAAATTTTCTTTCATCATACCAAACTTCTTCTAGGTGTCTTCTACAGCCCGTCTTATCGCATCGACTATTTCTCTTCCCTTGAATCAAAACTTGAAACACTATGCCCTCTTTATGATCACACCATCCTGCTAGGTGACTTCAACACATGTCTCCTGAAATCCGATAGTCGTGCTGACAAACTTCGTGGAGTTCTCTCCTCTACAAATATGCATATTCTCCCACTCTCAGCGACTCATCATGCACCTCAATATCCCAATCCCTCACTTATTGATTTAATTATAGTGTCAAATCCTAGCATGGTGGCGACTCACGGTCAGATGACATCTCCCTTTTCCTATCACGATCTAATATACCTGTCATACAAACTTCGTCCTCCCAAACTCAAACCTAAATTCGTGTTTCTCCGAAGTTTCAAACACTTGGAGCGTTTGAGGGCTGATGCGGGTAGCATTGACTGGTCTATTGTCTTTGGCTCTGACACGGTTGACGAGATGGTTTCTACATTTAATAATCTTCTCACTCTCCTGTACGACGTCCATGCTCCAGTCAAGCGTGTCAGAGTGAAACAATTACCTGCTCCGTGGTTGTCTGACTCGATCAAAAGAATGATGGCCAGGAGAGATAGGGCTAAACGACGGTACCGGAAGCTTCCGACTGAAGACAATCTTCTACTCTTCAAAAAACTCCGGAATCGCTGTAATCGTCTGTGTAGGAATGCTAAAAAACGCCATATTCACAAATCTATTGAAAACCTTAGTAACTCTCTTATTTGGAAATTTTTTAGGTCCTTGGGAATTGGCAAAAGTGTGGTTGAAAACTCGACAAACATTGATGTTGATGCTTTAAATGTTCATTTCTCTCAAGCTCCTGTCATAGTTGAAGATAGTGTCAAATCTGCCACACTTCGTAAAATTGCCCAAAAGACAAAACCCAATTGCTCCCCCTTTGATTTTTCACCGGTTACAGAGTGCGACGTTAAGAGATCACTCCTTTCCATAACCTCGAAGGCTGTGGGAGAGGACGGGATTCAACTGCAAATGATCCTTCTGCTTGTGGATGAGCTCGCTCCTATAATTACCTACATCCTTAATTACTCTCTCACTACAAGCTCATTTCCAAGTAGTTGGAGAAAGGCACGTGTTCTCCCCCTGCCGAAAGTTTCTAATCCATCTTCCTTTTCCCAATTTCGTCCTATCTCCATTTTACCTATCCTCTCAAAAGTCCTGGAGAGTCTTGTCCAAAGACAGCTCTCTAATTACCTTACCCGTCATAATCTCCTTAATCCCTTCCAGTCGGGGTTTCGACCGGGTCACAGCACTGTCACGGCCTTGCTCAAAGTCAGCGATGATATTCGTCTGGCTATTGACAAAAAACAATTGACAATCTTAACATTACTAGACTTCAGTAGTGCGTTCAACTCGGTCGACTTTGACATCCTCCTAAATATCCTCTCATCTCTTAACGTCTCTCCACCTGTAATCTCATGGTTCGACTCCTATCTTCGGGGACGCTCGCAGTGCGTCCACTGTGACGATGTCAAATCGAAATGGTGTGACCTGACTGCCGGCGTTCCCCAAGGCGGTGTTCTCTCTCCTCTATTATTCTCATTATTCATAAATGAAATCACTCTTGTCATTTCCTCTCGATATCATCTCTACGCAGACGATTTGCAGATCTATCGTCATTTCCATATTGATGACCTTTCGAACGCTATATCGGAGCTGAATGCAGATTTGGATAGGATTAGCAGTTGGGCTAAATCGCATGGGCTTCTCGTGAATCCGACTAAGTCACAAGTTTTACTAATAGGTAGCCATCATATGTACAATCGAGTTGTCCATAATACTTTGCCTCCAATGGTGTACGATGGTATTCCAATAGCCTATGCGAAAACTGCAAAAAACCTGGGTGTTATCTTCGATTGCTATCTCTCCTGGTCCAGTCATATAAACGAGGTAAGTAAAAAAGTTCACTACTCATTTCAGTCCCTCAAGCGTCTCCAGCAGTTTTTGCCCTTTGAAGCTAAGGTTACCTTGGCCCAATCCTTACTCCTTCCTCTCCTCGACTACGCGGATGTCTGCTACTTGGATGCCACGGAGGAATTGCTGAATAAGTTAGAGAGGCTTCAGAACCTATGCGTACGTTTTATTTTCGGGCTGCGCAAATATGACCACATCTCATGTTATAGGTCTCAATTAAAATGGTTGCCAATCAGGCGACGACGCGATCTGCACGTCCTCTCTACCCTCTATTCAATTTTGAATAGTCCTGCTTCCCCACAGTACCTCCGTGAGCAGTTCGAGTACCAGATTCCACGTGGCAAGCCCTGCCGGACCAGTAGATCCCTTCTCCTTCGTTTCCCACCCCACTCCTCATCCTGTTATGGCGGTTCCTTCACGGTGCACTCTGTGCGTTTGTGGAATTCACTTCCACAGGCCATTCGAGCGAGTTGTTCGTTGGATGCGTTCAAGAGAGAGCTGAAAGAGCATTATTTATCTATCTAAGTATTATCCATATATTGTATGTATGTATATATTATAGGTATTTTATGTATGTAGGTATATATTATTTATTTGTTTAGCTAATTGTATGTGCTTATATATTTATTAATTATTATGTTTGTATTATAAATTTAATATCTCACTTTATCTTGGTACACCCTTGCCCACTTCAACTGCCTCTCCCTCTCACATAGGTTAGCTGGAAGAAAACTCATTGCTTGAGTTAAGCTCGCCGTTGTACATGTCCTTTCTTTGTGTAATTTTTATATGTATTTGTGTGTACAATAAAGAATAAAGATTAAATTGTTGTAACCCCATAATGACTACACAAATAACAAAACCGTTGCAAACTCTGTCAGGAGTCACATGACCACAGTAAATATTAAATAAATATGAAAGTAAATATTGAATAGATAATATTAGGAACTTAAGATTTTTTGCATTTTGGATAGTATGAAAAGCACAACCACTATCTAGCTGCACCTTGATTATACTAATGGAAAATGTTTCCCCATGATTACTTCAGAAATAACTTTAGTTTTGGTCTAAACACAAGACCAAACTAGTGGAAGTATTTCATTTTTTTTTGAATCATGGAACCTTGTATGGCAGCCATTTTGGATTAGGGTAAACTGCATCGTAAATGCTACCCTCGTGAATTATTCCACATTTTTTTCAACATTAAAATTAATGTTTTGCAAACGGATTGCTGAATCGAAAAACATTCGTAGGATGTCCTTCTATCTTTTAAAAAGCTGATGATGAGTCAAAACTTCGAAAAAAATATTTTTCCTCATACGAATTTTGAGCCCCCATTTTACCCCATTTTACCACCATTTTACCCCTTTTCGAAAAATTCTTTCTTAGTGCTTGCCTACGTCATAAAAGACACCTTTTTGCCAAATTTCAGCTTTCTAGGTCTAACGGTTTTGGCTGGGCGTTGATCAATCAGTAAGTAATTAAGGACCTTGTAATTTAATTTTATTTAATCCATGTGTCCGTTTTTATGCTCCAAGGTATATTTTGACGAAGTTTCGATAAAAATGTCAAAAATTTTTTTTTTCCCCATGCAAAATTTTAACCCCTATTTCACCCCCTTAGGGGCTGAATTTGGAAAAATTTTTTTTTAATACTTGCTTAAGTCATAAAACACACCTTTTTACCAAATTTCAGCTTTCTAGGTCTAAGGGTTTGGGCTGAGCATTGATCAATCAGTAAGTAATTCAGGACCTTGCAATTAAATTTAATTTAACCCATTTATTTTAAAATAAATTTAATTTAAAATAAATTTTTTCGAAATCACCCCTTAGGCGGTGATTTTCGAAAAAATTTGAAATACGTGTCCGTTTATTTACTTTAAGATTAAGACATACCTTGACAAAGTTTCAAATCAAAATGTTCGAAATAAATTTTTTCTCCATACAAACTTTGAACCCCCATTTCACCCCCTTAGGGGTTAAATTTCAAAAAAATGCTTTCTTAGTGCTTACTCATAAAAAATACTTTTTTGCCAAATTTCAGCTTTCTAGGTCTGAGGGTTTGGGCTGGGCGTTGATGAGTAAATTAATCAGGACCACCAATTTTATTATATAAGACTAGCTTTCCGCCCGCGGCTTCGCCCACGTTGACTACGGTTATATCGTACCCAGTTGTGAGATAAAATGTAACTTATGTCCTTTCCCAAGGTCTAATCTATCGCTGTACCAAATTTCACCAAAACCGGTTTAGTAGTGAAGAGGATCGTCTCAGATTTTTTTTCCATACAAATGGCGTCAATGGATTCCGCCCCATAAATATCAACGGATCTTCATGCAATTTTGATATAATGTCAGGATTATTAAAAACTAGGTCCGTTAGTTTTGATTTTTTTGATATTTTCAGTAAAAAAAAAGATATTTGAGACTAAAAGTCAAAAAAATTCGCCAAAAAAATTGTCAACGTTTAAGAGGTGATTGTCGAAAAACTAAGCAAAATTCTGGAAAAAAACAACTTACAGACCTTGTTTATACGCTTACAAATCGAAAGAGACCAAAAACGTTTTGGTGATTTAGTTAAGTTTTTGTGTTCTGTATTCACAATTTTTGGGGTAGGAAATTATTGAGGCCTAAACTCATATTTTTGCATTTCACCGGAAAGCTGCAATTGTCCCTTTCGCACAAGTCTGAGGCAGTTGGTTGGCGGGTAGCAGGGTACTGTGTATGCATTCGCTGATATAGAGTTATAGTCTAAACAGTCACAAAAAAATTGAAAACTATGAAGGATACGAGTAGATTTTGTTTTAATGGGTTGTAGAGTGATCGTCTGATGTGAATGATGTTGATCTGCCTACTCTCAGCGGTTGCGTCTTTGGGATATACGCATGAAAGGGGCTTCATTGTTGAGAATAAAATATTTTTAACAAAAAATTGACCCGCCTTCAAAAAGGGTGAAATAATTTTTTAAAGCTATGTTCACGAGTAAGTAGTGGTTAAGGGTAAAACAGTAAATAGGTGAATATGGTAAATATGGTAAATTCATAGCGGAATATGGTAAATAGAGAAGAATGTTTTTTTTGACGTCGGCGCCGAACAATTACTCGCATGGCATAATTATCTTAGTATTTATACTGCCAAAAAAAGCTTGTGTGAATACTTATTTCATTAAACTTGGTCCTGTTCAAACCGGCGCCGACGTCAAAAAAAATTCCTTTCTATTTACCATACTCCGCTATAAATTCACCTATTTACTGTTTTACCCTTAACCACAACTTACTCGTGAACATAGCTTTAAAACATTATTTCACCCTTTTTGAAGGCGGGTCAATTTTTTAAAAAATATTTTATTTTATTCTTTTTAAAGGTTATCATTTCTCATTCATATAAATCCCTCGTATATCCATACTAATATTATAAATGCAAAACTAACTCTGTCTATCTGTCTGTCCGTCTTTCACGCCTAAATTACAGTGTAAAAAGTGTAAAAAACTTAGCTTAATCAGATTACAATAAAAACTATAATGTAAAAATGTATCTAAATACAAAAAAGAACAGTAATCAATTAACGCTAATACAAAATAAAACTGTTTATAAAATATGTGTTAGTAGGGCAAATTAATTCATTAATATAATACCTAAACTAAGTATATTACAATACTTGTGTCTTAGGTAAAATATCTTAATCAATAAGATTATGTTAGTGCTTACCCAACTAGCAAAGTTTGGTCGTATAATGATCGAGACAACATTTTCGGCACAACCTAAGGTTGATCCATTTTGGTCGTATTACAGTCGTAATAACGTTTATATGACGCGAAATAGGCGGAAATTATAAAACTTGCATTCGTATAGCGGACGTGTTAAAGTCGTGTTAATGACTATTAGGAAGTTTGCAGTCATATAAATATCAGATATACGACAAATACGTATATAGCAGTCATGAAACTGATTGATATATGACCATCTTGTCGTATAGTGATCGATTAGACGTCATATAACTTGACAATAATTGTGAAGTAGTCATTGGCATAACCTTTACATTTACACGGATAGTTGACATCAACGCAGTTCAGTGGAAGTAAGTGTAAGAGAAAAAAAACTAGAGTTTAAAGTTGGTAAGATCAATCACTATAATTATTATGTCTGCCATGTTTGTTACTTAATGTCATTTGCAATAAAGTTATATTAGTTGGCTATAGTAACACTTAGTGTGTACTTTTCTAATGGGAATTAAATTTCTCGACGATTATATATGATATTTTTCATAAATTTTAATGCCCCCTTCAAATTATTGTAGAATAACATTTAAATATTATATTCTTTATTTATTTTATTTTCATATGACATTAATGCAACTTTATATAGTAATGATAACTATTATACGACACTTTATGACCGTAAATTATATTACACGACTATAACTTATTTGCTGTCCGCCATTTTCAGGGTACCGT
This sequence comes from Aproaerema taeniolella, assembly GCA_949987775.1. NCBI lineage: Eukaryota > Metazoa > Arthropoda > Insecta > Lepidoptera > Gelechiidae > Aproaerema > Aproaerema taeniolella. The sequence goes on along the minus strand of OX465265.1, from coordinate 7,295,978 downwards.
TAAAGAAGTGAAAACCCGTGATCAACAACAACAAAGGCACATACAGAAGTTTGTAAAAGAGTAACACATTAAACCATTATATAATTAAAATGTTTATAACAATAACTTATAAAACCTTTACAAAACCGTAAGTTACTTAAGGCGTATTAATCTAATTCTTCGTCTTTTAATCATATAAAAGCCATAAAAGCCATATTAAAATAGTCAAAAGTTCTTATAAGAAACGGGTACATGACAATACGTTTTGTAAGAGAAAAAAATAAGACCTTTATATGATTGTCATGTAAAAATCTTATTACTGACATAAAGCCGTGTTATGGTCCCCATTACAACCATTTGATTATTGTCATATAAATTACTTCTATATCACTTTAAGTCGCAACCACAAGATAGTCTTTTAGCAGGCATAATTGTGACCTTTAAACGTTCATCTTTTAAGAGTTGTTTAACTGTCAAAAAGTCATAAAATGGTCATAAACGAGATTGATACACGATAATCATATATTTTTCGTCTATAGGACGAAGAGTTGTATAAACATGTTCTATAAAGGTCACAGCTGCGACTGTTATAAGATGGTCATATAATTTGATCGTGTAAACGTTTTCTGGACAAAATTAAATGACTAAAGTACTATACGACTAGCAGGCGACCAGAGATGTTCACTTTAGACTCTTGGATTAGTTCCTACGATCTGAAAAATATCATAAGTGACAGTATTGATTGTGTAAAGAGAGCTAAACGCTCTTACAATGTTGAAGAGCTTAGGAATGGATGCCTACGAACTTTAAATGACCAATATTCTGGTTTTTACCAAATTTTCACGGATTGAGCTAAATCCGATACATCAACTATGGGCGCTGCATTTTATGATCCACAAACAGACAGCAGTCTTAAATTCAAAATTATTAATAATATGTCTATAATGTACATTGAACTAATCGCGATCTTGGAAGCGTTGTCGTACATTGCAACTTTAGAAGAGGACAAGTTTTTGATCCTTACGGATTCAAAAAGCTCCTTACAACATTTGGCTTGTTGCGCCTCTAGTGTTAGAGGCACACCGATTGCCTACCTCATTATAGACATGATTTTGAAACTAAAAAACAAGGGCAAAGAAATTAAGCTGCAGTGGGTCCCATCCCATATTGGTTTAAGTGGAAATGAGAAGGTTGATATGTTGGCCAAACAAGGTAGTAATGAAGGCACGACAATCTCAATGGCCCCATATTATTCGGATCACATACGTCATGTAAAAGAATTTTGTTACGACTATTGGAAAGAGTATTTTGATCAGAGATCATTGAAAAAGGGTATTTGGTACCGTACCATGCAAAGTGCACCTTGGAAAACCCCTTGGTTTGAGAACTGTAAGTTGGAAAGATTACATATTATGGTGGCCTTGAGACTTCGTTCCGGGCACATTCCTCTTAACAAATATGCTTTTTTAATGGGTAAAGTAAATTCTCCAAATTGCACTGAGTGTGACGTGATTCATATTATGAGAGAATGTATACGGAACGAGGCCTTCAGACTCCAACTGTTGACCACATATAACAATTTGACCCAAATTGGGGGTTTTAACTGTGCCTTAGCTTTTCCACTGTCGGAAGTAGCTGAAGCTATATATAGGTTAGTATTAATAGGTTTAAAAAGAAGATCTTGTATTTAGTTAGTTGTGGATTTTGTGTGTACCTTACGGAGTGACATTGTCATTTTTATAATGATAAAACTCCTTAAATAAAGATAATAAAAAAAAGCTACAGTTGTTCGAATATTAACTTATGTGTTTATAGAATAACAAAATAACTTTTAACAAAACTTAAGTTGCTGTCATGTTTAATTAGCGCGTCGCTGGGTCAGCAATACTCAAAAGTAACAAAGTATGAGGGTGTTCGTTTAACAAGTAAACTAGTATATCATGCGCAGGAGCTCGCTCATTTTGTTCACGAGTGTTCGACCGCGCGGTCGCGTGCATGTTTAAGTGGTAGGTATTTTCAGCAAACACGGATGTGGAAGAAACCAATATGAAATCTTTTTTGGAGTCCAACAGTTTGGATCACCTGTCTGATGATTTGATCAGTGAGTAGTTACTTAAGAATAATTATATTAGTTACCTACCTAGTTATCCTATTTTTAAGTTTTTGCTTTCGTGTCAAATCAAATCAAATATCTTTATTGTTTATTGAGAGTATACAATGTAGATCTTATAATATTATGGTATAGAAACATACTCGATATGCTAGTTAAGTCGAGTGGGAGTCTGGACATGAATTCATGAAACTAAAAGGTGAAATCTATTTAACAAGGGCCTTTTTTTTAAATCGCCAATTATGTAAATATTTTTTAATTCGATGGATAGGTTGGTTACTAATAAGTAGGTAGTTAGGTAGGTATATTCTCTGTGATTTCTTCAAAATTTCGTATGAGTTCTGTACCTAATTGAAGTTCTCATTTCGCCACCTTAACTGATAAAATGGCCTACATTCCATCGCCACACAACGTTGCCCATTTTTAATTTCCACTAAGACTGTGGGAGACCACTGTCTCAGCATGGACATGCTTCTTCCGGTTCTGGATCACATTACTCTTGTTATCACTCACATAATTAATTTCTCACTCAGGACGAATGTGTTTTCAGCGGCCTGGAAGAAGGCTATTGTCATTCCCCTCCCCAAAATTTCTAACCCCTCGTCTCTCTCTCAGTATTGTCCCATATCCATTCTCTCTATCCTCTCCAATGTTCTAGAAAGCATTGTCCAAAAACAACTCCTCTCTTATCTCTCCCGCAACAACCTACTATGTCCTTTCCAGTCTGGCTTCCGTCCATCCCACAGTACCACTAGTGCGCTGCTGAATGTCACTGAAGATATCCGGCTTGCTATTGATAATAAACAGCTCACCATCATCGCACTTCTGAACTTCAGCAGTGCGTTTAATTCAGTAGATTTCGACATCCTGCTTGGCTCTCTCCGCTCGGTTAACGTCTCATATTCGACTTAGGTCTTTGTTCAAAAGAGCGATATCATTACTAAAATTAACCTTAAAAATCGGCAGGTATATCTGTAGGTCATCTGCGTAGAGATGATAATAAAAAAATTGTATACTATTAGTTATATCAGCGGTGTACAAGATAAATAATAGTGGACCCAATATTGAACCTATTGGCACTCCTCGATCTAAATTTCTATCTTGAGAGGTCAGTGTCAATCCACCCTGCATTTTAATCTCAACCCGTTGTGAACGATTACTGAAGTAAGAATCAAACTAATCTATTGCTGATTTATGAAATCCATAGTAAGCCATTTTCGAAAGAAGCGACGAAATATTAATGCTGTCAACGGTGAACTACGTAGTTTTGCCACGACTGAACGTGGTTTATTACTTTCTTTTCCAATTTGGCCACCCTGGTCACTTGTAATACATCATTGTCAGTCAGTTGCATACCTACAGTTTAAGCCAATTGCTGCAACGTAGTGACAAGGTTTTCGGTTCGGTGTTCAGGAATGCCAGTTATTTCGACATTTGCCTCTCTGATGTGTTGCTCAATTAGTCTGTTTAGTCTTGTAGATATAACCGCGACCGTCGCACTCAAAGTCAACTTTTAGAATTTAGTTTCTGAATGATATCAGAACTTTCATCTAGTCGCTTCTGAACCTCATCATACCGATGGCTAAAAAAAGATAGTGAATCACGGAAATCCGCCAGTTCTTTCTTAATATCGTCCAGTTGTTTAGTAACGGTGTTGGTTACTATATTCTCGAAGGTGTTAGAAAAAAATACTGTTGAACTAACAATAAAACTTTAATGCTATAGAGCCGTTCATAGTGATTTGTTACCATATCAAAGTTTTTATTGCCAAATGAAATCGATAGTTGGGTAAATTTGATTGGTGAAGAAGCAAGGTGTAATCTTGTGTCATATCACTACTCTCTTTAGTTTCCCCAACAATTTAACTTTGTTGCCATACATATTCCCATTTTGCTATGCTAAAAACGTTGTTTCTAAACCTGTTCCGGTTTTGTTTCCCTGGCAATCTGACTTTGTTTCCATACGTATTCTCGTTTGTTCCCATACCTATTCTCGTTTGTTCCAATACCTATTCCCTTTTGTTCATTTAATTCCCATACCTATTCCGGCTCTGTTTTCCCAGCAATTCGACTTTGTTTTCGTAACTATTCTCGTTTTGCCTCTCCAAAAATGTAACTTTGTGCCTGTACCTATCTCCTTTCTGTTGCCTCAGCAATTTAACCAACTCTTTCATGAACGTTCTTAAATCTGGTTACTACACAAGTTGAAAAAGAACCTCCTAGCTATATTCAAAATCCGAAACCAATATTACTCAAAGAACACATTTATAGAAAAAAAATATTTTTTTAAATATTTTTTCATTGGGAATAGTTCATTTTTTGCCTAAACGTAGACATTACTCCTACACCAGGTACGCGAGGGGTGCGGGTAACGCTCGGGGGGTGCACCCGAGTGGTGTCTACGTTTAGGAAAAAAAAAATTCAGTAAGTGATACTGGTTCAGGATTTTCAATATAGCTAGGAGGTTTTTTTTCACCCTGTATAGCAGTAAATTATATTTTCTTGATTTTGAATTCGTTGACATAAAACAGCAGTACAAGAGTATGTTGTGTTTGCTACCGTGATCAATATCATGGGTTTATTGGTGCTTTTAACATTCCTTTCAGCATGTTTCAAGGAATGTAAAAGGCACTAACGGGCATGAAAAAGGTTGGTTAAATTGCTGAGGTAGCAAAAAAGGGGATAAATACAGGCAAACAGACTAATAGCTTAAAATTAAAATAGACTTATATTATGTACCTATCTACTCTGCCTGAATAATGGTGGCGAAACAGGTTTAGAAAGTCAAATCCCCAAATCTGACATTTTGTAACAAAAAATGGGTGTTATGTACAAAAAGAATCTTAAGACAATTACAAAAATATATAAAACATTTCAACTTGCATGTTGTATAACTTTATCGCCATCCTTGTATGGACAAGGTAAATAGTCTACCAAACAACGTTAGGACAATTTCTGATTAAAACAAAAATATTTTAACAATCTAAGTGTTTTTATTAAAATAAAAAAATGGGCAACGTTATGTGGCGATGGAATGAAGGCCATTTTAACAGTTAAGGTGGCGAAATTGAGAACTTTTAAATTTCATATAATTGCTGACAACCACTCCGACCAGCAGCGCCACCGCCAACCGAACGTAAAGTTGCAAACTACCTGCAACTGAAATTTCATTTTTTGTAAATTATGGCTATTCGCTGTTGTACATAGCTTCACTGGGCTCACAAGTTAGGTACCTAAGTATTATATTAAATTCGAAGGATAAGTACCTAGTTCAATTAGGTACAGAACTCATACGAAATTTTGAAGAAATCACAGAGAATATACCTACCTAACTACCTACTTATTAGTAACCAACCTATCCATCGAATTAAAAAATATTTACATAATTGGCGATTTAAAAAAAAGGCCCTTGTTAAATAGATTTCACCTTTTAGTTTCATGAATTCATGTCCAGACTCCCACTCGACTTAACTAGCATATCGAGTATGTTTCTATACCATAATATTATAAGATCTACATTGTATACTCTCAATAAACAATAAAGATATTTGATTTGATTTGACACGAAAGCAAAAACTTAAAAATAGGATAACTAGGTAGGTAACTAATATAATTATTCTTAAGTAACTACTCACTGATCAAATCTTCAGACAGGTGATCCAAACCATTGGACTCCAAAAAAGATTTCATATTGGTTTCTTCCACATCCGTGTTTGCTGAAAATACCTACCACTTAAACAAGCACGCGACCGCGCGGTCGAACACTCGTGAACAAAATGAGCGAGCTCCTGCACATGATATACTAGTTTACTTGTTAAACGAACACCGTCATACTTTGTTACTTTTGAGTATTGCTGACCCAGCGACGCGCTAATTAAACATGACAGCAACTTAAGTTTTGTTAAAAGTTATTTTGTTATTCTATAAACACATAAGTTAATATTCGAACAACTGTAGTCTTTTTTTTTTATTATCTTTATTTAAGGAGTTTTATCATTATAAAAATGACAATGTCACTCCGTAAGGTACACACAAAATCCACTACTAACTAAATACAAGATCTTCTTTTTAAACCTATTAATACTAACCTATATATAGCTTTAGCTACTTCCGACAGTGGAAATGCTAAGGCACAGTTAAAACCCCCAATTTGGGTCAAATACATACTTTCCGTATGTATTTAAAAAATAAATAAATAATAATGTCAAATGTGTATATTTATGAAATAGAATAATTAGCATGTGTAAACAATTTTACTTACTATACTTTTTTTTAAAGGGATATTAAGCATGTTTATATTATATTAAATTACAATAAATTAAAATTCTGCACGTAATGATCATTAATTTTACTATGCATTAACTATAGTTAGAATTGTAATTTATAGTTTATTATTTTTATTGAATTAGTGTCATGAAATATTTCGTATTATAAAATCATATTAAATTTAAATGCTTTGTTAATAAATAATTGAACTAAATAACCAATAAGACATCTGAATGCCCTTGCTATACAAGAGCCTTACATATTATTTTCATAATTGAATAATTACAATTTGATTTTATTAATTTATTTTTAATGAGGGGATTGTAGGTGTATGCAAAATGTTATTATCTTTTTATTTGTGGGTACGCAAAAAGAGGTTTGAATAAAATCAGTCTAAGCCAGCTACTTGTGTTTAATTGACGTTCCCTCGCACTTTGACAGCTATCAAAGAAATTCAACCTTGTAAAAGAGAAAACGTAAATAGATATTTGTCACTAAAGATTTAAAAACATGTGAAAAAGTCTACTTAAGGGTGGCTAGGCAACGTGGCGATCTCGAAAGTTAGGAACTTCAGGCACTGTTCAACATTTTTATTCATAATTGAAAAAGCTATAAGAATAAAACATCTGCCTAAAAATGAATCATCTTTTATGTCGGCCTTATCCGGCATTTATACACGATCAAAATTCGTCGCATGAAATAAACAAATAAATATTCAGCCTGAGTGGCTGGCTAATTTAGTCCTTAAATGATGCAGGCATAATCCTTGAGATGACTCAGAATGCATCCCATACTCAGAATGTTGCTCCTTTTGACTGGGATATAAACACTCAATGCACTCAAGTAATTTCATTTGGCAAGAAACCACTGTATACTCTGATCGCGTGAACAGGATATCCTCCCCACAGCAACAATGGAAATGGAAAAGATACCCTGTTTTGTTCCAACAAGTTGGACATACTACCCGTCTGTGTTTCTGGAACTGATGGTTTATAATCAGCTCTCGAGGTATTGGGAGGTGCATCAAACGCTAAGCGGGGCTCAAATAGAATTAAATCAAGTGAAGGCTATCTCTGAGATGATTGATACCGCAGGAATAGTTTGGTTCAGAATGGTCGGCGACGTCAACGGCCTACTGCATCCAGATGTCTATAGCCTGATATTCATTTAGAAGACAGAGTGATTGTGTGTATTTAAATGTGACGTTTAAGTGTTTAGGTTACGTTAATTTTAAGGATATAAAAATATGTCGAGTGTAAAGAATATGATAGAATTAAATGTGAAGAGAAATTTTCTAGTTCTTTATTTAATATCATTTGATTTGCACCCTTAAAAAAAATTAGTAAAAGGTTTTACTCTAAAGGCCATCCCTACAACTTTCCCCTAATTTCAAACGCAAAGCGGTCGTAATGTAGCTTTTTGTGACGTTTTTGAGTTCAAAAATACAATTTATCTATTGTATTGAGCTCTTTGAGTTATAATTTCTAAAGCTCTGGTAAATTCCAAGACGTTATTTTCCGAGTTGAATAACAGGTTTACTTCTTCCCCCCGTTGAGACACTCTTCGGTTACTTTTACTGAAGTCTGATTGCGGTCCAATGAGACGTCGTTTCATTCCTTTCGGCAGCTGCGAATTCTCAGTGACGTCATAGCTCGAGGTCATCGATTCTATGATCGAGCTATCGTAATCAGCAGGATTATGCATTTTACTTCACAGTTGCGACTGCCAGCTGTTATGACAAAATGTAAACTAAACTCCTGTAAAAGTGCAGTATTTATTTATACACATGATACTAAAGGCGATTCGAAAACATGTGAATAAAGTATGCGATTTATCTAACACGGGTAAATATTAATTGCTGTTAAACAATATAAAGTAAGAGCTTGGTAAAAGTTTTATTTTTCTATGTAACTGCAGAGCACATGTGTTTACGTGCTGTCTTATTATTTATCATTGCTATTAAACGTTATAGAAATATTCTTTACAATGTTGTTAATAAACAGTTTTGGACTCTTGCGTCTAAATCTGTGTTATTTTAGACCTTATCAGGTATCACAGAAACAGAGAAAAACGAAAAAATTTATAGTTTTAATCAAATTATATACATTGTTTGTGTGAAAATAAGTACTATCATCAGAAAAAGTGTTTTTATTTTTAAATCCAAAACATCAGTTACATGAATAATAAAGTAAAAAAATGTTCTAGAAAGTGGAGCAGTTTCTACGCAACTAGTAGTTTCATTCGTCTACCTGAAATAAGGAAAAATATTATCATTATTAAAAGCAGAAATGTTAATTTGAATATGAATCATTTAATTATCTTGTGTTTGTTTTCAAGGAACCTTAAAAGAGCATCACTGCATTAGTGCATCGCGCCATTAGTTAGGAATGCACGATGAATTTTATTATGAGGCTAATAACCTCCAAGACAACTCTTATGCTTCAATTCGGCGTCGATAAATATGGAAACGATTCAACGATAACAAAATAAAGTTAATTCAGTTTACGAGACGTAGATCTACATAAAATTGAATAAAGTATTCGCTAGTAGACGTCTACGTCGAACAGTGGTTACTTACAGGCTTTGTTTATAGATATGTTGGACTATCAGTCTTATTCATCATCAGAGGTTACGTATTCTTCTATCCATAGAGACAAGCTGCAAGAGTATTTTCATGTTAGTGACTTATTATGTCATTCGAAATGGTACAGCTGTGCCGTATCTAAAAAAAACGTCTCTCAACATCTCTTGTAACGTTTGCTTTATCTATTTAATGCCCGTAGTTATCAAAAATGATATGCTCCAGCATTAATTGAAAACAAACGGGTCAATTATAATTCAAACAACTGATAAGGCGGTATCATAAATAGACACTTACGAGAATAGCTGCGCTCGTAGTATACATAAAGGCTCTCTACTTCTGGCCCATAACGACCTTGCCTGGGACGATTCAGGACCACTTCCGCTGGATTCCATAATCTGATTGTTGTTTTCATCCACTGGCAAAATTATGTCATAGAGTTTACCTTCAATCACCTGTCTGAAATGGAAACAAATCAATTTACTTTTCCGCCCTATTAATTGACCAGGTAAGAGGAACTAAAATGTCAGGCGCGAGTAGAATGTAAAGAATAGTCGCGTTTTGTTCTTCCATAGTTGGTGAAAATAACCGTCTAGACTCCGCAAACTTAACTCTTGAAATAAATAAAATCTAGGAATAATCGGACTAATCTAAATTTCAGGTCATGAATAGATGTAAAAGGTGAAAAAATTAAGTTAAGAGTGTGGTACATAAGACGTCATACGATAGGATTTTTATTTATAGGAAGCTTTAAGGAACTCAAATTAGGAACTATGGGTTAAAAAACTAGTAGATTTAACTTATGTCCTTAAGATATAATTATTTGGAAACTTTAAAAGTAAGTATGAATGGACAGTAACACTTACAGTAATCGATTTAACGATAAGAAGCTTTTTTTAGAGCAGTTAATTTTCTACAAAAATATGTATTGTTCATTTCATAATGCTCATTATTTCACGTGCCAAATGCCAAAAGGGCGTATAAAAATTATACGCCCTTTTTGCTTTTCAAAACCAAAAGGGCGTATAATTTTTTTTTTGTGCCAATCGTTTTACATCCTCAGTGGTGGTCGTTGCCTCGTTCTTTGTTGACTAAGATAAGTTAAAGGCCTTCTGTGTCAATGATTCGTTGGATAATTATTGTAAATATTAGGCAAAACCGGTCTGCTACAGCACATTATTATCTTGTGTAAACAAATAGTTATGAATGAAACGTTTTCCGGCGCACGCCGCGTGACGTACCGCCTAAGCATCGTAACCTTGGCATCTACAGATGTTTTGATGCTAATGTGCCGAAATGTTGCATAATTGCATCGATTTATGTATTGTACTCTTATGCAATATTCTCAAGTATAAATCGGTCAACACTTACATTAAGATAAGACGTCGCATCGGTTAGTATGTTTATCTTTCGATGCCCGATTTAAATTTTCTCCAATTTTATTGAACTCTCAAACTATTTTTAGAAATGCAATAAATAATTTACTGTCTTCATTTTCATAAACTTAACATAAAAGTAAGTGTTGACGTTTTAATGCATCGTATAAGATACAAACAAATTAAGTATGATGTATCAACGTATTAGTATGAATAATAACAAAGTATTTTCGTTCGCGTCTTTCACACCAAACGGAATAAATTATGGCTTAAGGACTTTGTCGGATTTTGGCTTGTTTATGAATCAGTATAATTTAATGTTCAGTTATATTTCACTTGGATTCAGGGCAAGACGCTTGCAGCAACGTCGTAAGTTATGGACGAAAACGGAATTAAAAACGGCAATGAGTTTTTTGAGCCGACTAACCGCACAGGCGATGCTTTTCATTATATCTGCCGTGTAGGGAATGTGGAAGAGTTAATAGAAGCTTTGGAAACCCTGCGATGCCGTGACGTATTGTTCCAGCATGACTTCGGTGGTAGACAACCGATTCATGCAGTGGCTGAGTGTGACCAGGTGAACGCTATATCAAAAATCGAAGTACTTTTGATAATGGGCGCTGATATAAATGCAAAGGAACTTGTAATGGGCAATACGTTGCTTCACATTGCGGTGTCTACTAAAAATTACCTGTTGGCCGAATGGATTTGCAAAAAGCCCGATGCTAATCTGGGAGCGATAAACTTTCAGCACAAGACCGCCTATCAAGTTGCTTGTCGAATTGGGGATCTCAGGATGATGGAGATTTTGAGGACTAACGGCGCGGTGTTCGACGATCCTGACGATACAATTTAAACTATTGATTAACCCTCTATAGTCTGGCCTTGAAATCCCACTCTTAATTTTAATTTTATTTCCTCTTCTTAAAGTGAAAGAGACAGAGCCTATTTTGTAAAGAGGGGGCTAGAAAATTAGTAGTAGGAGACGTATAGACACACTACTACAGCTAAGCCGTCTCTCACACAAACGTATTACGAGTTCTGATTGGTTTTGCCCCCTAATAGCTCACACGTAGACTTTTCAAGATCCTCTAACAATAAAGGGTTAATCTTTGAGGTAATTGTCAGTGATTTTTGGCTTCGGTAGGATGAGCAAAATACCTGATAATGTTAACCTGTGGTCAATTTAAATAAGCAATTATGACTTTCGCATGAACCTGTTATCTTGCGCCGACACATTTATAACGAACGACCTCACAGATAATTATTCACTTGCACTATTACAGTCAAACTAGAACCATTAGCGACATGTTCAACAAAAACAAAATATTCATCACTGGAGCTAAAAATGAACAAGGCGAAAATCTGTTCCACTACCTGTGCCGCAGGGGTAATGTAAGTGAGTTATTGTTTCTGAATGATATAATCAATGACGAAAACAGGCACTACTTATGGGAATATAATAGTAAACAGCAACAATGCGTCCATATCGTCGCTTCCAAGCACAAAGACACCGTAGAAAAGTTTAAGCTACTGGTACTGGGTGCAGACATCAATACAAAGGAATTGGAGAAGGGCGACACAGCTTTGCACATCGCAGTGAGGGTTAAAAATTACACGTTGGTAGAATGGCTGTGTCAGCAGCCCAATATCATGAAGGAAGCCTTGAATAATGATTGCATGACGGCATATCACATAGCTTTTTTAAACAGAGACGACAAAATGATGGACATCTTGATGAAAAAAACCGGCCAAGTGCGAGTCGGACTCGCGCACCGAGGGTTCCGTACAAACCTAGCTTAAAGGTATTGTAGACCTGAGTATTTGATATGAATTTCAATTTAATACCTCAACGCGTTCATGAGGAAAGGGGTAGTAAGTTTAAAAATATTAAAAATATTTTTATGATATGATGTAATTAAAAATTTATGGTTTTCGCAATTTTTCCTTTATCTGTGCTATAAGACGTTGCTTCGTACCAAATTTCAAGATTCTGTGTTCACGGGAAGTACCCTGTAGGTTTTGATTCCTTTGCGAGTGTCGAAAATTTGCGGAAATTTGCGGAAATTTGCGGCATAAACGGCTGTATCTTTTGATTGCGTTGGCTTAGAAGTTTGATTTTTTCACAGCTTCAAGGGACAGTAGACTTGAGTAATTGATATAAATTTCAGCTTCATACCTCCACGCGTTCCTGAGAAAAAGGGTCTTGACAGACGGACGGACGGACGGACAGACGGACAACAAAGTGATCCTATAAGGGTTCCGTTTTTTCCTTTTGAGGTACGGAACCCTAAAAACGGAGTGAATTGCAGAGTCCCTATGCAATCAGAAACAAATTCTTCTAGTGAAGACTAAAAGCCATGGTTTAACAGTGTAGTATCAAGGCGATTGTGATAAATAAAAAATCTTTTTGAGTAGTTTATTGCCAAGATAGTTTTTAGTAGATGTGTTTCTGAGCAATTGCTCATCAGTGGCTAGTGAAAATGTGATTTAGAAAGTAACTTAAGTGTTCTGATGATTACTAATTTAATTAGTTTTAGGTACTACTTATACTCAGCATATTTTTGTAACCTAATATAAACATGAATGTTGGTTGAATGATTAAATCTTCGTAAATGCGACTGACTTTTAATTAAAAGTCACTGAGTTATTTTTATTACCATTATTTATTATAATAATTTACGACCTTTGAAATGTAAAAAACTGAATTAAGTCTGGCTTCGTCTCAAGAATTGCTTTAAACATTCGCAGATAAGGGCGAGTGTTTATTTTCAACAACGATCGACGTGCTTACAACTGGCAAAAAAACAAGGTTCTAAAAGACCTGACTGGTGAAATTCCATTTGTAAAATGAATTTCTACTCTCATAAAAACGTTAAAACAGGTTGTCGAACAAAGAAAAGACTCAAAGGTATTCGAAGGTAAAGGGAATTCATGAATATAATACGATGATAAATTAGTTTGGGTACCTACGTGATATGCAAAAACTCAGAACAGCGACAAAATTTGCTTGCATAACTGGTTCCAACACCATCAAGAACCTCGTTTAGATGCACCTGCCGTACTTTTTTTTTCCTCATAACATTTTTGTGCATAAGAGTTTTAAATATTATCATGTTATAAAAAACATATTATGCAATTATATTACGTGCCTTAAGGTTGCATACAATAAAATTGCGTAATATAAATAAATAAACAGGAAAAATTGAAGTAGATAGTTGAAGCGAAGAAAAATACTTTTCACTCGATTGGCGTTTTTATAAAAGAAATTGTTTCTTATGGCTTATGATGCAAATATTGTTTTCTTGCTCTCCTAGCCGAAAGTACGCACTTCCGTGCCGCATTTTACTCAAGAAAAAGCTACTTTTGTGGCCTGCTCTAGCGCATGCGCGCTACGCATATTTTGTGGCCCGGCAGCAGAGACCCTCGCTTTCTTTCATAGTTTCGTGGCGCGGCCGGCCTATACAGCGAGTTTCAACTGTATAACAACAGTCACAACATCGTCTGATGTAACATGTCAGCGCATAAACTAACCAAAAAATGTCAAATAAATAAAAATAATTCTTAACTAGATTAATGTTAATGAGCTATTTAACCCTTCGTTGGTCGCGCTATGAGCGATTCCCCGCATTTTTTTTATTTTGTGTCTTGGAAAAAAAAAAATTTTTTTTGAAGTATAATAATTTAGCTATTCCTTCTTTGATTTTTTTAGTTTCATTAAAAAAAAATTTTCACAGTTGTAACTATTTTTATTAATTAGATATTGAATAATAAATACGGAAGGAACGTGAAATTGCGGCGATTCCCCGCGTGCGCGACCAACGAAGGCAGTAAAATTTCTCTCGCGACGTTGCCAAACATACGAATTCTCGCTAGCCGAAGACACTATCCTACAAATATTTTCGGCAACGTTGTAAGAAAATTAACATTGCGGCGATTCCCCGTGACGCGACCAACGAAGGCGGGCAGAGTAGCGCGACCAACGAAGGGTTAATAGTAATACTGCACGAATAATTCATATGAAAAGTTTAAAAATAAAATATAAAAGATTTGTAGATTTTCTTTACTTTCTTTTATATTTAGACAGCTAGTGAAGTAATGTTTATAAAACAATCCGTGTACCGTGTACTCTATGAGCTTCTAATAATTTGATTTCAATATTTCTCGGCGGTCAATTACTAATTAAAAACTAATTTTTATTCGGATTAAAGAAGTAAATTCTTTTATTTGAACGAGTTTAAATATTTGTGTCAAGTTCTGTGCATAATATTACTTTTAATCAGAGTATTTGTTAGTGAACCCCTCACGCCCGGCAAAACCTCGGTTTCGCCTTGGTTTTGCAAAATCCCTTCCACGGGGTTGCGTACTTTCGGCTGGAGAGCAAGAAAAATAGTATACGACTCGGCTACGCCTCGGCCATCATACCCCATACGCCAGGAAATCCAACTTTCTGGCTTTGGGTCGTAATATACTATTAAGCATGCCTGGTGACGTAAACACTAAAACGGTAAAACCATTCAATTTTAAAAATATTTTTGTTTTTTGTAATTGAAAAATATAAAACAAACTTTGAGACTTAACCCGCTGCATGTACACTGAGTCTTTTAGGGAACAGTCGAAATTTAAAACTTGAATTTCTTTATCATGTATAGAGTGGGAGCTTCAGTTATCTCCCCTAAAAAATCTAAGCAGTGACAGGGCCTTATAGTAGACACTTTGAAGAAGTTACCTAGGATTGTTTAAGATTTTTCGAAAGACTCTAAAACTTTGAAAATGTAGCTGTTCTCTAGAAGACGCCGTGCTCTGAAAAATATAGTATACACCCAAAGGTTTAAATAAAGAGTTGAAAGTTCAATAAAACTCAGATGAGTGATTTATGTAGAGATCACATACTAGAAATTTATTTATCATTACGACAGTTACTCATTACTCATTTAATTAAGGATATTAAATTATTGCTTTTATAATTTGTTTATTTATTGAACTAATTATTTTTCTTATAAATGAGCGCGCTTAAGACATGTACATTTGAAATTATCAAATTTTTTCGCATCTTGAGCCGTACAGGATACACATCTTATAATAATTGCATGCCCAGAAAAAATAGTGTTGAAAATATAGTATCACATATATTGACTGTGTTAAGGTTTACATTGTTTTTCTATAAATATTCTTAAGAGAGAATATTGGCTAGGAGCACGTTAGGTGCTGCCCTCATTTTTCATGTTTTTCCTATGTTAAATCAAATGGAGTAAGTTAGTTACAGTGGCCGCCATTAGCGTGAAATCATGCTGTTCCCGTAAGGTTTACACGTAAAAGTGGTAATCAGCGCCAGCCCTCCCCACCATATACTACGCACCCTGCCAATAGCTACTGTCAGATTTTTGGTATAAAATCTACTAAGAACTTAGTAAACTTGAACGGACACATTACTTCCTATAAACTTATTATACTATAGCACAGCACTTACTAAGGACTGAGCTTGATCATATGCGTCATTTGATATAAAATGAGTATCATTTTTTTTTACGTGTATCCCTAATTATAAACGTTTATGATTTATAAAATATTAATCAAATTTCTTTAGACTTTACCGATACTGCTATGGGGTTTTTTCCACCCCTTAGCGTAAGCAGCAAGCAGCGAAGTAATGAAGGTGAAGTGAAGGTCGAAGATTGATAGGCGGAAGAAAGTAAGAATAGAAGCAAGACGAAGAATGAATTGTGTTATTTGAAAGAAAGAAAGAATTTAATGAAAGCGTTAAAGTAGTCACAACAGTTAAAAATTAATAAAATCACTTAATAGCAAAATAGTAAAATGGCGCGGACGCGCAAGCGAACAGCTGATGGATGACTGCTGTGTCGAGAGAAGCGAGGGCAAGTGCGGCGGGGCGGTGCGCGGCGCGGGGCGCGCGCGCATCTTGACTTGCATCATGTGACTCGAGGCTCGGAGCGGTGTTGGTGTGTGGTCCGAGATTCATAGGCGGAGCGGTTTAGCGAAATTGTAAGGTGGCGGTACAAGTGACTTCGGCGAGCGGAAGTTGTTACGCCACATATTCCCCCTGGCTAGACCGTAACTACGGTCGATAAAAATCGGGGAATCTGACCACTCTTCCGCTTCGAGTGCGCCTTTCTTCGTTAATGGCTGGAGCGACATCTGGTGGTGTTGCTTCGCGTAACATGTAAGCGGGCTTTAGTCTGTCGATGGCGACATTATTGTGCTTCCCTCTGATGTCTATGGTGAAGTATTTTGGATGTCTTTCTATGACCTTGAAAGGTCCATCATACGGGGGTTCAAGAGAGCTGCGAACGCGGTCTAGACGAAGAAACACATGTGTACATGTGTTTAAATCTTTTGGGATGTAAAATGGTGAATTTGAGATGTGCCATTTAGCAGGTTTAGGTGAAAGTTTATTAATATAAGATTTTAGACGGTTGGCGTATTCGGTAGGATCAGACGTTGACTCGTCTGTAGGTGAAAAGAATTGGCCTGGAAGGCGAAGTGATTCTCCGTACACGAGTTCAGCCGGCGTTGTCTTCAGGTCTTCCTTCACGGAGTTCCGAATGCCCAGTAGAACTAATGGAAGCGCTTCGGTCCACTGTGATGAGGGGTTGCTCATGATGGCAGCTTTAAGTTGTCTATGGAATCGTTCTATCATCCCGTTGGCCGCTGGATGGTACGCAGTGGTTCGGAAGTGGTGTGCACCAACTAAGGTAGTAAGGGTCTTAAAGAGGTGACACTCAAACTGACGACCACGATCAGTGGTGATTCGAGCAGGGCATCCAAATCTGGCTATCCAGCCAGACACGAGGGCAGCTGCGCAGGTCTCTGCAGAAATATCTTTAAGCGGGTACGCCTCAGGCCATCTTGTGAATCTGTCGATGACAGTCAGGCAGTACCTATAATCAGATGAAGGGGTTAGGGGGCCGACGATATCGAGGTGTATGTGAGAGAACCTCGAGGAAGGTGTCAGGAAAGTGGAGAGAGGGGAATAGGTATGTCGGGTAACTTTACTTTTTTGGCAGTTTAAGCATTGCCTAGCCCACTCTCTACAATCTTTACGAATCCCTGGCCACACAAATCTTTGCGTGACCAGCCGCACTGTAGCTGTTCTCCCTGGGTGATTCAAGTTATGCAGCGTGTCAACTACTTGTCTCCTGAACTGCGGTGTGATATACGGACGAGGCGATGGAGTGGATACGTCGCAATATATAGGTAAGTCGCAGTAAATTGTATCCATTTTCTTCAATTTCAGGGTGGAACCGCGGATAAGGAGGCGTTGCAACTCAGGATCTTCCTCCTGAGATCGTGCTAGGCCAAGGTAGTCAATAGCAGGAGTTACTTCGTCAACCCGAGACAGAGCATCAGCGACAACGTTTTCCTTCCCAGATAAGAATCTAAGGTCGGTGGTGAACTGAGAGATAAAGTCAAGATATCTGAATTGTCTTGGTGAACATTTCTCTCTGTTCGACGAAAAGGCAAACGTAAGCGGCTTATGGTCGGTGAAAACTGTGAAGATTCTGGCCTCTACCATGTGACGGAAGTATTTTATAGCTTTGTATATAGCCAGTAATTCCCTGTCGTATGGGCTATATTTCTTCTGAGAGCTACTGAGCTTATGAGAATAGAAGGCTAGAGGTTGCCAATCTTCCCCGTTGCGCTGTTGAAGTACGGCTCCAATAGCGGTGTCCGAAGCATCTGTCACGATAGCTAGCTCAGCGGAAGGATCGGGGTGAGCTAGGAGAGCTGCTTGAGACAATGACGCTTTACAATCTTCAAAAGCTTGGAGTAGTTGCGGCGTCAGGTGTACTGGATGTGAACCTTTGATCTTTGGGCCTGCCAATAAAGAGTTCAGCGGAGCTTGCAGTTGTGCGGCATTGGAAACGAAACGGCGATAAAAGTTGAGCATCCCGAGGAAACGTCTGAGCTCTTTGACAGTTTTCGGCGTTGGGTACTCCTGGATCGCTTGAACTTTAGCTTCCAACGGCTTAGTTCCTGTTGCTGATACGCGGTAACCAAGGAATTTGGCATCAGGTTGACCGAGATTACACTTGCTAGTGTTGACGATGATACCGTACTGCTTCAAACGGTCAAACAGTGTACGCAGGTGGAGTCTGTGCTCTTCCACGGAAGAAGAAAAGACCAGGATATCACCTAATTACCCGTAGCAGAAGTCTAATCCTCTGAGGACCTCATCTACGAACCTCTGGAACGTTTGTGCTGCGTTCCGAAGTCCAAAGGTCATAAATGGGAACTCGTAAAGACCGAAGGGCGTCGTTATCGCTGTTTTTGGGATATCCTCTGGATTTACAGCGATTTAGTTGTAAGCTTTTACCAGGTCTATCGTTAGAGAATATTGTACTACCTGAGAGCTGGTATGAGAAGTCATGGATATGCCTGATAGGGTAACGGTCTGGAACAGTTCTGGCATTAAGTGCACGGTAATCACCACATGGTCTCCATCCGTCGTCCTTCTTCTTAACCAGGTGTAGTGGGGAGGACCATGGGCTTTCAGAGCGTCGAGCTATACCGTTAGCAAGCATATCCTCGAATTCCTGTTTTGCGGCCTGCATGCGGACCGGATCGAGTCTTCGTGGTTTACTCGCTACTGGTGGACCTGGAGTGGTCTTTATAAAATGAAGAGTGGAATTTTTGGGTGGCGTGAGCATACCTGGAGGTCGAGTTATCTCCGGGTATTCGCGTAGAATTTGATGAAATTCACTCTCACCTGTGACTGCTTTGATAGAAGTGGCTTCCTCAGCTGTGCCCATGCGTGTTGCATTCACAGTCAGTGTCGTCGTATTATCGATCAGACGTTTATTTCTACAATCAAGTAGGATGTTGTAGTGACTCAAGAAGTCAACTCCTATTATGGGTTTGGAGACGTCTGCGACCGTGAAACTCCAGGGGAAAACTCTTCTTAGACCTAAATCCAAGTTTATCATCTTTGGTCCATAAGTGTGTATAACAGTATTGTTAGCTGCTACGAGGTCATATTTTGACTTGAAACAAGGCGTCCTGATAGCCGACCGGGGAAAAACACACAAGTCTGAGCCAGTATCCACAAGGAATCGCATTTTTGAAGTCCGATCGGTTACAAATAGCCGCCCTGATGTTGAGGGACAGTCGTTGGCCGCTACTTGCGACTGCCCTGAGCGTTTTCCGCATTGAAGGTACAGGGTTGCTTGCACTTATTGGCCTTGGATCCAAAGGTATAGTGGTAAAAGCAATGTGGGTGATCCTGTGGAGGCTGTCGCGGTCTACTTTTTGAGCGGTTATTCCTTTGAGGCCTGGATTGTGAACGTGCACGTCCTCTGCCGTTGAGCTGCTTGGTGAGTAAGGCAACTTGCTTGGTTAGTTCACTTATCTGCTTAGCCATGTCGTCTGAAGATGACGATGCTGCGGATGAAGCGGCGGCGTAGGCTACCTGAGGTGCGGAAGGAGCAATCTCGTAGACTTTGTCAGCCAGCTCGCTTATGACTTGTGCCACACCCCAAGTCTTTTGTTCTTTTTAACACTATTTGAACTGTTTTAAAAACGGATTAATCCTCTGCGTTGCGATGTTCACTGCACTGGATTCCTCCTGGCTTCGACGGCGGTCACCAATTATGGGGTTTTTACCACCCCTTAGCGTAAGCAGCAAGCAGCGAAGTAATGAAGGTGAAGTGAAGGTCGAAGATTGATAGGCGGAAGAAAGTAAGAATAGAAGCAAGACGAAGAATGAATTGTGTTATTTGAAAGAAAGAAAGAATTTAATGAAAGCGTTAAAGTAGTCACAACAGTTAAAAATTAATAAAATCACTTAATAGCAAAATAGTAAAATGGCGCGGACGCGCAAGCGAACAGCTGATGGATGACTGCTGTGTCGAGAGAAGCGAGGGCAAGTGCGGCTTGGCGGTGCGCGGCGCGGGGCGCGCGCGCATCTTGACTTGCATCATGTGACTCGAGGCTCGGAGCGGTGTTGGTGTGTGGTCCGAGATTCATAAGCGGAGCGGTTTAGCGAAATTGTAAGGTGGCGGTACAAGTGATTTCGGCGAGCGGAAGTTGTTACGCCACACTGCTACCGGAGATACATCAAAATAGATGGAAATAATAAAAGTTCAAAGCAATCAGATTTAAGAATTTACATCGTTTTTATCTGGAAACTAAATGATGCGCAGGCTATAAAAACTCACACTGAGAGGTTAGCTTGTTGATTGAATTAACTGACGCCTATCTAATAAATGTCAACCTAATTCACGACGTTAATAAATGCTTTATGTACAATTAATTATTCACAGTAAATTGCCTGATAATAAGTGATGTTATTGTGAGTTGTTTTAATTAACTTGTACATTTATTTAAGAGCTAGTGCTATATTTTTATCAAGATAGAGTTCAGTAAGGCATAGTTAAGTAGCCATAAAACAAAAGTTTATGAACAAAATAAATTTATATTTAAAACCTACGCCTTAACATGTAATGAGTCGAAAGTTATAATTGATTTTTGTGGGAACTTTTCAATCATGAGCCGATAAGCTTGGAAGAAATGACTGACTTTTATGATAGAACGAAATAAAGTAAGTCATAACACTGTAAGTCAACATTTTATTCTTTAATATTTAATTTTTCTTCTTCAATATTTAATAAAAACAGCTACGTCTAAATATACCAGCTAATGAAGATTTAGCGTATTTAAAGCTCCAACTTGAAAAATCAATGCTGTCTTCTAAAGAGCATCCGAAAGTATCAGAAGAATGCGAAATTCTTATAAGTGTCGACGTTTTGGATTGATTAGATTGTCGTTACTGTCTAGATTGAGATTTTTGTTTTCAGATACTTTTAACAGGCTTATTGATTCTCTTTCTAGAATGAAGTGTACCAAACAAATAAAACACAATGGGATTTTATTTAACTTTTTTAATAAAAGCTACAGATCATTCTATTCTTATGTCTACTTAGAGGCATTAGATTCTGACCAAACGATATTTTCGTGAACGGTAGGCAAATAAGACTTCCGTTTCACGCGCTTTTGATTTCTATGGTCACTTTTTGGGGACAGGTGTACGCAACAGGAATAGAACTCCAATACTTTTGCTTCATTTCCTGAAAGTTGGTGTCGTTGAGCTGATTGACGAGCTTGTTGTACTTGTCGAAATTTTCGATGCTCTGATTTACTTGGCAAATGCC
Organism: Aproaerema taeniolella; assembly: GCA_949987775.1. Lineage (NCBI taxonomy): Eukaryota > Metazoa > Arthropoda > Insecta > Lepidoptera > Gelechiidae > Aproaerema > Aproaerema taeniolella. The sequence continues at coordinate 7,274,499 of OX465265.1, read as the reverse complement.
CTTCCCGAACTTGAAGCACGTTGTTGGTACCGAGCCCAGCCCTAGGTAGCTCTTTTGATAAACCAGCGTGCAGCAGGGATTTTTCGACTTTATGCACTGAAAGATTAAAAATATATTATGATAATGATTAAATAAAATATGTATGAGTACTTCAGTAGTTGAGTATCTTAAATAAATTTGTAAATATACTCACTGGTTTTCCCAATGGTAGGCAAACGGCTGGCTTCTGTGAATTCACAATTTGTGGAGATTTTATGAAGTACCGTGGATCTCCCATCACTGCAGCAGATATCATGTTGAGACTCATGAGAACATTGATGATTGCAACCATTTTCCTGGGTTTTATCTATAGAAAATAATAAAATTTAGCAATGAGTTTAATTTTTCTGCTTTTAATTCACATGGAACGAGGTTAGTAAAATTCTTCAACTTACATCCAGCACAAGAGCGAATATTCACGAAGAAACGTTGCAACATTTACTTCGATTTCGAAAAGTTAAGTAACTTCCGAAAGCAGTTGCAGCCCTTTTTATTCTCCACCAGTTCCGGGGGTTGGGGGATTTACTAATTAAATATTCATTTACTTGTCAAAAAAAATTAATTCAAGGAAAAAAATACACAAAAAGTAAGGAAAATGCGTAGAAATTGTGAATTTCATTTTTATTAGTTCCAATTCAATAAGTATTCATTGTTTCATAAATATGTCAATGCGGATCATTATTAATAATTAATGATGCGGATTAATCAGGAAATGTTATTTGAAAAATTATTTTTAATAACGGCTATATAAGCTTTTAACATTTTTTTGTGAAGTGTAAATTTATTTTTCTGTGAAATTATGAACGTGGACTGGACACGGATTTTTACAGTGAACCTGACTTTTGTGAGATCTTTACAATTATAAGCTGATGAGCTTGGAAAAAATGACTGACTTATATGATTGGACGAAATAATACTAGTCATAACACTAAATCAACACTTTTTCCTTAATATTTAATTCTTCTTCTTCAACATTTAATAATAACAAAACAGGTATTTTACATCTAGTTATCTTTCTTTTTAAATTTATAATATTCATACTGATATTGCTGAACATACAGAAAGCTTCTGCATTATTTGTAAACAAAAAACTGTATGTGCTTCAAAACAATTTTGAAACGTGAGGCTGATATTACATACCCATCAATTTCTTAACTATTAAAGCTTCTAATAAAAAAATATAGACTAAACACCCATAAATTTACAGTAGACAAATGGATAGTGTCTGTTTTGGATAAAGATAAGTCTTTTTTTTGAAGTCTTGGCAAACGGTTGCCCAAAACGGAAGCCCAATATTTTTCCTTCAGCTCTTCGAAATTAGTACGATTGAGCATTTTAACAAGCCTTATATATTTGGAGAAGTTTTCGATGCTTGAATTTGCTTTGCAAGTTCCCTTCCCGAACTTGAAGCACGTCACGGGTCCGAAGTCACTACCATACATGACTGGGCAGCAGGGAAGATTCGACGTTAAACACTGAAATATAACATTGTTTGTTACTTCAATGAACTTTGCGTTACGTACACTTACAGCATACAATTGCACGCCTCAAAGCGGCAGTAAAATAGTTACTTACAGATTTTCCTACCGTCAGACACGTTTTGCGGGCTTTCGGATGCCTGATCAGGTATTGCGACGTCACAGGCGTCCCAAATATTATCACGATAAAAATCGTTAGGCCAAACATGTTATTCATCTTTAAACTGTTTTTGTTACCAAATAATGAAGAATCGTTAGACAAAAAAGATATTCACCACGTGACGTTGGAGAACGTATCTCAGCGAAGTTCAGACAAATATGATTTCTGATTATTAATCCCGACTCTTATATACGGTTTCAGTCTTAATCGATGTTCATACCTGTCTAAAGCGATATGTGTTAGCTAAGATTTTACCGTAAACATTTCAACCAAATCTAAACCGGCATTAAGTTACTAACGAACGATAATTACTTCAGTTTTGCTTTAAATCGCGTCTGGTCTCTACTAACTTATGTGCTCTCAAATTAGATTTTCGAATTTCCATTCAATGGTTGAATTATCAAGAAATACTTATTGAATAAAACTACAGTCAACGCTCCCTGTATTTGACTCGTCCGTACAGGACCATTCCCTGTACTTGACTCGTCCTTGTCCATAAGAGCTGTATAAAATTGTCAAATACAGGGAAAGAATGTGGTCAAATACAGGGAGGTCCAATACAGGAAGCGTTGACTGTATGCTTAAAACTATTTATTCTTGTGTAATTACATTATCTGGAATTAAATGTATTCCAAGAATGTAGTCAGAAATCGCTATCATTATACAATTGAGCCACAACCCTGAATAAATTATCTCTCGCAAAATGCTAAGCCATCTATTTATAGGACCATTAAATTCATACGTGGAAATCTGTGCGCAGAAAATAAGACGTCAGCAGCTCTAAGAGACAATTATTCCTTGTGACAAGGCTGTTGGTCAACCTTTTATCCGGCCTTTATTTAGTTTAAAATATTATTATTTAGTTTAAAATTGCTCTGTCTCAATCTAAACATAGCAAATATCCTATACAGCGGTTACTTTGCACCCCAAAATTTTAATTTGCTATCATCAAGTCAATTTTTATCGTAAAAATACATCTCCTTTTTTATTTTAACGTCAGAGAGTGTGAGAAATCTCGTAGTCTAGTATAAAATGACGTGTAATATAATATAATATTACTTGAAAAAATGCATTTAAAAATATAACCAAAACTCAAACTAGTACTAATGAAATTCTGGAGAAATTTTTATCCAAGAAATTTTAATCAAGCTGCATTTATTTATAACGTTAATTTGCAAACTAGTAAATTTGTTGAGGACGCGGGAATCCCCAATTATTTAGAGGGAGGAGGTTCTTCGCTGTAGTGGACTGTATTTTAATTTTTTTTTGCTGGTTCGAGGGAAAACAAATGAAACCCGCGTTTCCCAGGTAAAATTTCCTTTTAATCTTCTTTTTTCAGGTACTTCCTTTAGTGTCTTCTCGAGAGTGGAGCTTCTTGTCGGACTCGGAGCTGAGTGCGGAATGGCTTCTCGCCGTCGGGGTGCCTCTATTTATTCGGAAAATTCCAATTGGAATTCGAGACACTCCCGACGACGATCCGGCCAATCGCGGCGTTTGGGAGCGGCCGAGAGCGACGCGTGAAGCGCTATCTTTCGTCTCGCTCTACGGCCGCCCATTGGTCCAAAATGCACGGTCTGTGATTGGCCGCTCGTTTCTTAATTTCGATTTCAAAGTCCAACTTTCGAGAAAACTTCACATCAAAATATTTCTTATTTCTAGATAATTTACATAAGTTTCCTTAGTTATAAATCAAGTTTCTATACATTTTAAACATCCCTATAAAGTTACATAGTCAAAAAGTTCCAACAATAAAAAGTACAAATGCAAATTATAATTACGTAAACCAAAACAATCATAAAATTTCTCAAATTCACAGAAGGCTAGCTAGTTGGGACACATTATATAAAAAGGGGAATTTCTTGTTAGTTTCTAAGTCGTCCGTAACATTCTCCCCCCAGGCGGAGAACCTGGGGTTTCGCAGCCTTCCTTTTCCTTCTGATGAGTGAGGACGACGATTCGTGACACTGGTCGCTTGAAGTTGCCGGTGGTCGTCTTCACGAGAACTGTTCTGATCTGGCCATCGGGCCCAGGGTAGGTTTCTAGTATCAGTCCTTTCGTCCAGGAGTTGCGTGGGAATTGGTCTGTGATCATTACCACGTCTCCAATCTTCAGAGGCTTACGTAATATTTCGTCGTTTTCGTTCGGAGTACTGGAGCCGCGAGGGTTCAGAGTGGGCAAGTACTCATTCGTCCAGCGCTGCCAGAAGGTGTTAGCGAGCGCCTGGACAGCTCTCCATGTTCGTCTGTCAGCTGGGTGGCATTCTCCAGGGCTAGGGAGACCCGTGGAGGAGCCTATCAAGAAATGATTCGGAGTGAGGGTTTCCGGATCATCTGGGTCAATGGAGACCTGGGTGAGTGGCCTTCCATTGATCATGTTTTCGGCTTCAAGGAGCAGGGTATTCAGTATTTCGTCCTTAGGGTATTTCTCAGCGAGAGTGGCGTCCAAAGCTGTTTTCACCGTTCGTACCAATCTTTCCCAAGCACCGCCTTGATGTGGGGCGCCCGGGGCTATGAATTTCCAATGTATTCTGTGTTTCAGGGCTAACTCTTTTATTTCTGGTTCCCAATCAGTGATTGCTTTTCGTAGTTCGACGTCTGCACCCTTGAAGTTGGTGCCGTTGTCTGAACAAACGACGGCTGGCCATCCTCTTCTCGCTGCCATTCTTCGTATTGCCATCAACGCAGAGTCGGTCGATAGGCTGTGTGCTATTTCAATGTGAACCGCCCTAGTGGATAGGCAGGTAAACAAAGCACCCCATCTTTTCTCATGTCTTCTTCCGACCGTGACCACGATGGGCCCGAAGTAGTCCAGACCGCATGTGGTGAAGGGCCTTTCTGGTCTGGTCGTTCTCTCCTTCGGGAGGTTTCCGAAAGGTGGCATGTGAGGTTTGCCCCTTTGCAGCTTGCATTTCGTGCAGTTTTTGATTTCGTTCTTCACAGATGGACGGAGGTGTATTATCCAGAACTTCTGTCTCAAGTCATTGACGACTTTTTCATGGTGCTGATGATTGTTCTTTCTATGTTCGTTTCGTATCAATAGACGGGTGTAGGGATGTCTCCCGTCAAGGATGGGCAGGTTAATGATTCTACCCTTCATCATCACCATTTCTTCTTTCAGGATCGGATCCAGGCGGTAGAGTTTGCTGGACTTTGGTATATCCTTTTGATTCTTCAGGAGATCTATGTCTTCATGGAAACTTTCTTGCTGGGATTGTTTCACCCAGACTTCTTCGGCCTTTCGTAGGTGATCCACCGAGAGTTCTACTTTCTTCTTCGTTCTGAGCCTTTCGAGGAATTGAAAGACTCGAGCTGTAGCTCGGATGAGCTTCTCGTGGTTAGAGAACCTTTCGATGTCGGGCAACGGGTATGACTTCTGGGTCACGTGATGTACCCTTTCATGCTGTATTTCTTCTTCGTTCACGACTTCTCCCCCCGTTGGCCAAGTGGATTTCGGTGTCTTTAAGAATGACGGTCCTTGGAACCAACGGTCTTCGTTGTGAATATCTGGGATCGGTCTCGTAGCGTCGTCTGCCACGTTCTGCTTGGTGTCTATCCACCTCCATTCGTCAATCGCTGTGCTTTCTGCGATTTCTCCAAGGCGGTGAGCCACGAAGCGTGTGTATTTCTTCGCGTTCGTTCTGATCCACTGTAGAACCGTTGTGGAGTCGGTCCAGTATGTGGTCGATTCTATTTCTATTCTGTGGTGCCTTTTGATAGCTTCGGCGAGGCGCGTTCCGATAACCGCCGCTTGAAGTTCTAGCCTTGGTATCGATTGAATCTTCAAAGGTGCCACCTTGGCTTTTCCTGCTACCAGGATGACTTCCACATTTCCTTCTTCATCTTCCGTACGCCAGTATGCGACAGTGGAGTTCAGGTTTCTTTACTCCGTAAAATCTTTGGATTTTTATTCTGTCCAATTTCTTTAGTGCCTTTAGCCATTTTGCAAAGGCGACGTGTTCTTCGGCTGGGATTGGTTCGTCCCAGCCGATCTCTTTCCTCCAGATATCTTGCAGGATGATCTTAGGGAGTACTGTGTAATGGCTTATCAGTCCCAGCGGGTCATAGATAGACATCACTGCGCTGAGCATTTCACGTTTCGTTGGTATTCTCTTGTGTTCTATTATTTCTTTCGGCACTCGGTTCATGTTCGTGTTGAAGCCAAGTGTATCGGTTGCTGAGTCCCACAGCAGGCCTAATGTCTTTTCGTGGTTCGTGGCGTCGGCCAGTGCCTTGACTGTAGACTTCGCTCGTAGCTCCTTCGGGAACTGTTCGATGAGATTTCTTTCGTTCGAATTCCATCCACGGAGTAGGAAACCGTTGGATCGGAACATCTTGTCCACCTCCTTGAGTATGTCGGAAGCGGATCCTTCTTCTTCAAAGCTATCGACGAGATCATCCATATAGTGGTTTTTCATTATCGTTTCTGCCGCCTCCGGACATATGGAGAGCAGGCGTTCGCCCATGTTGTTTCGCACTGAGTGAGCGATGAACGGTGAGCTCGCGGCGCCGAATATCATGCTTGTCATCTTATATTTCTTCGGTTCTGTGTTTTCATCGGTACGCCAGAGAAACATCTGAGCAGGCTGATCCTCCGGGCGTATCTTTATTCTCAAAAACATTTCTTGGATGTCGGCGGTCACCGCGACCTTTCTTTCACGGAATCTGAATAGAATTCCTTGGAGGTTAGAGAGCAGATCTGGTCCCTCCAGCAGCATGTCGTTGAGGCTCGTTCCGTGGCTCTTGGCAGCTGCGTCGAATACGAGCCGACACTTGCCCGGCTTGTTTGGGTTGAAAACCGGGAAGTGTGGCAAGTACCATGCCTTTGTAGATTCTTCGTCTTCCAGGGTTGCAGGTTCAGCGTACCCTTTTTCAAACAGGTTTTCTATTTCTTTTTCGTAGATTGTTTTCAATGTTGGGGATCGCCCCAGTTTTCTTTCTATCGTTCGGAGCCTCCGCAGCGCGTTGTGTTGGCTGGGAGGCATTTCGACGTCGTCTGTCTTCCAAGGCAGGCCGACTTCGTATTTTTCTTTTTCAATCTTCATGGTATCCCGGAGGATCTCGACGGCCCTTGTCTCCTCTGGTTTCATTTTTCGGTGGGGTGTCACCCCGAGCGCGTCGATGTCAAAATGCTTTTCCACGAGAGTTTCTAACCGCTCTGTGCTGACATGAAAAACTCGATGTTCCAGGTTGCCCTTCGGGGCAGAGCCGTGGATTATCCACCCGAGCTCCGTGAGAGATGCTGCGGGTTCGTCCTTGTTGCCAGTCTTTAGTTGGCGGGTTATGATAATAGGCCAGTTGTCTGCACCTATCAGCACCATCGGTTTTGCCTTATCATAAGACATTTCTTCAATCGGTAGACCCTGCAGGTGAGGGTACCTTTTCAGTTCTTTCGACGAGAGTGATTGACCGGTAAGGTTGAGATTCTTGACCGTCCTCACGTGAATTTCATTTTCTTTTCCGTTGTTGCCACGGATTTGTAGAGTTGTCTTCAGACTCTTTTCCATTCTTTCTGAGTTGATGCCGCTTATCACTAGAGTGGTCATCTCCCCTTTCAGTTTCAGCCTTCGGGCTAGTGCTTCTTCGACTAGGGTTATCGTTGATCCTTCGTCCAAGAGAGCGTAGGTGTCTATGGATCCTGCCGGGCCCGTTATTGTAACCGGGCAGACCTTCAGAAGCACCCTTCTTTCATCGACTTCAGCCTTCAGAATTGTTTCAGTTTCGGTAGTGAGAATCGTAACTTTTTCAGATGCAGGAGGCTGTTGTGTGGCCTTCCGCAGTCGTCGATGGAGCAGTTTCCGAGCTTGCAGACCTCGCTTCGGTGTTTTTCCTTCAAGCATTTGAAACAAATACCGGTGCCTTTTACTATCTCCCACCTCTCTGGTACTGTTTTATTCTTAAACGCTTCGCATTTTATCAAATGGTGCGGCTTAGAGCAGTGTGCGCACTTCGCCTCCGTCGCATTGTATATAGCTCTCTTCTTTTGCTGTTGGGCGGGTTGTCCCCCACTAGGCTTAGCGGGCGCTGCAGCAGCTATAGCTTGCTTCGGCAAGGAGTTGTAGTACGACGTGGCCATGGCTGCTTCTTCATCCATGAATTTCGATAACATTTGAAGTCTGGTCTGGTTTTCCAAGTCATATCTGTTTCTGTAGGCGTAGTCGCCCCATCGACTCTTCATGTGTGGGCTGAACTTATCCAATACTTCATCGGCGAGCTTGATATTCGCATATTGTCCTCTCTTGTCCACGCACTCGAGAACCATGACGACATTCCTCAACTTAACAGCGAAGCTGTTTATTTCGTGGGCGGAGTTGCCCAGGCGTGGGAGTTTGTGTAGATCGTCAACCGCTTTCCTGGATAGGTGATCCGGGTTCCCGAAGCTCGTTTCCAATACTTTCATTATGTCCTTCACTGGTCTCGCCGTAGCTAGAAGGCCCATCACACATTCTTTCGCTTCGCCCTTCAAGGCATTTCTGATTCTCGCTAGGTTTTCAGCTTCTTTGAAATCGTATAGCTCCTGACTGCTCGCCATTGCCATCCTGAACGGCAGCCATTCATGTGGTGCCCCGGAGAAAGTAGGTAAGTCTATAGCTTGCTTCGGCAGTGGGCGCTGACGACTTAGCCTACTAAGGGCGTCCGCTAAGCGGTCAATATCTCTTTCTCTTTCTTTCGGGCTGAAGTCTCGTTTTCTTTCTCTTTCTTTGATTCTACACTCTTGCTCCCTTTTTTGTTCCTTTTCTAGTCTCAAGCGTTCGCTCATCAATCTGTAGTAGTAGCTCTGGTCATAATCGTTTCCTTTCTCATCGTCGAATCGAAGTCTGTCGTTTTCATCTTTTTCTTCATAAAAGCTTCTTTCGGTGCGGCGGTCTCCCTCTTGCTCGTTGCGGATACTGTGCCTCACGCCCATGGTTATGTCCCTTTCACGGCGGGACGGTGAGAGGTCTAGTCTCCTATTTCTTTCGTTTCTTTCATTTCTGTCACCCAAGCTGGAGGGCGATGGAGCTCGAGAGCGACGTAGCCACTGAGTTACCCTTTGGTGGGCGTCTTCGGACGCCCTCTCACTGAGAACCCTTCGTTTCAATTCTGCAATCTTTGCATCATAAGAAGCCTTCTTGTTCCAGCTGTCTTTTGTGGAGTTTCGTAAGCCTCTGGATATGCTGTAGTTTCAATTTCTTCAATTCTTCATTGTTTTCAAGTTCGACGATGGTAGAGGGAGGCGGTGGGCTTTCCGTCCGTTCTCTCCCCCCGTCCGACCTTTGGGGTTGAGGGGCGGTCGGAGGGGGAAGCCCGGATGCCGCACTCAACTCTTCCGCTCTTTTCTGTGTCGCGGCCACCCCTGAGTCGGTAATATTTACGCTCGGGGATGCCGGTGCGTCCTCGAAGGCGGCTGGCACGGTTCTTTCTTCCCTTCCCGTCTGGCTTCTGGTGACTGGCATCTTCTTCTTTTTTCAATCGTTGTGCTCTAGCAAGAGCCCTATCTGCGCTAGCAAGCGCCCTAACTTGCCTAACACCTAACAGTCCCGGGTGAGGGCCTACCAAGGGGAGTCACCCAGGGATGGATGGTAAGGAAAGGAGAGGGAGGTCTTACCCGCAAGAGGGAAGTAAGGTCGGTGGGTTGCTATAGCCCTGGGAGGAACGCCCAGGGTTTACGCTGTGCCTACAGTCCGGCCCCACCTAACTTACAACCGTAACGGCGTAAGCGAGCTACTGTTAAGTCTCTTAAAGACCTCAGAAGCGCTCGAGACTTCCGAACCGTACAGCAGTACGTTTCCCAGGGACTGTATCCGTTTAACACCGCTAGGTGGATACAGTGTGGGCGCGCTCACAAGGAACGCACGCAGGACCCGATGATGTTGGCCGCTGGGAACCGGACCGCTTCGACTTCTTTCTTTTTTCAAAATGCCGGCCGCTTCTGGCTTCTTGAGGCTGCCTCTTCTGGCCTCTTCGCTCTTGGAGCAATGACGCGACGAAATCTTCTAAAATATCTTGAAACCGGAAACTACTTGAAATTCTTGAAACTATCTTGAAGTTGAAGTGACTTTTAGAAATAAGGAAAGTACCAAAATCAATCGGAAATAAATCCGGATCGATCTGGACCAAAAATGTTGAGGACGCGGGAATCCCCAATTATTTAGAGGGAGGAGGTTCTTCGCTGTAGTGGACTGTATTTTAATTTTTTTTTGCTGGTTCGAGGGAAAACAAATGAAACCCGCGTTTCCCAGGTAAAATTTCCTTTTAATCTTCTTTTTTCAGGTACTTCCTTTAGTGTCTTCTCGAGAGTGGAGCTTCTTGTCGGACTCGGAGCTGAGTGCGGAATGGCTTCTCGCTCTCGGGAAGTCTTCTCGAGTGCCGGAGGGGCGCTCGGGGAAGCCGCGTCGGGGCGAACCCCATGGCGGCGAAAATCTATCGCGGCCTATAAAAATAGGCCGGTCGTTGGGACAGCCTCTGACCCTACCTGCGTGTAGGGTGAGGGGACTATTCTGCTCCCCCCGACAGGGAAGGCAAGAGTATACCTTCGGCTGTCGTAGGGAGCATTTTGGGGGGGACGCGGGCGGGCGGGAAAAGGCGACGCTACCATACAATGGCTACGCCGACAGTTCCCGCCCATCCGCTGTCTGTCAAGTAAGTCTGTCACTGGGCCCTCTCACACGGCCCTGTGGTTGGAACACAACGCGTAACGTGTGAGAGTGACCCATTCATCAGTCATGTAACCGTCAGCGGCCATCGGCCCGCTACGGTTACATGACCGAGTTAGAATGTCGAGGGGGAGCTAAGGGGAATCGACTTCTCGTTTAAAAGGTACCGAAGGGTACTAAAGGAGAAGGGGAAAGAGCAAAGTGATGGTGCGGGCAGAGAGCTCATTGCCCGCTGTGAAAAACAAGCCTCCCTAGGGAGGGAGGGACCCAAAGTTGGTGCAACCTATGCTGCTTCCCATGACCCACCACCGCATTCGCGGTTTGGTCGCCGCCATGGAAAGCAATATGGGACGGGTGGAAGCCTGGTGGAGCCTTGCAGCCGTCCTGCCACAGGGCTAGAGACAGACTGCCCAGCTCCACCTTGCCCACCTTGGTCTTGCGTGGAGGGATCTAGGGGGGTCACGTTGGTGAAAGGTAATTGCGCGTAGCTGAGGTACCCCGCGGCCTCAACCCTGTGGGAGGTCAAGCGGGGAGGTTCAGGTGCGTCTGCCTCGAGCCCTCGACCCAGGGGGGGTCGGGCGAGGCAGAACGATGTCAAGTCCGGGGGTGCGTCGAGTCCGGTGGGGGCTGCCTCGCGCCCTCAACCCTAGGGGAGGTCGAGCGAGGCAGCGTAGAGTCTTGATCGGTGGTGGTGTCATCGTCCGGTGGGATGAGCTCTCTTGGGAGAGCTCTGCAGCGACGGTCCGGGGGGCGGGCGTGGAGGGGCGCGATGTCGCGCAGATGTTCGAACGCGGAGTTATCCGCGCGATCGAACATCCTCCTCGCCAGGCGGACGATGAAGTCGTCCAGGCTGTCGAGTTTGAGGTCGCGCCGGATCACGTCGTTACGAACGTAGCGGCCGGCGTTGACTATGTTGCGTAGGCACTGGTTCTCCTGGGCTCGGGGCTTCTCGCCGTCGGGGTGCCTCTATTTATTCGGAAAATTCCAATTGGAATTCGAGACACTCCCGACGACGATCCGGCCAATCGCGGCGTTTGGGAGCGGCCGAGAGCGACGCGTGAAGCGCTATCTTTCGTCTCGCTCTACGGCCGCCCATTGGTCCAAAATGCACGGTCTGTGATTGGCCGCTCGTTTCTTAATTTCGATTTCAAAGTCCAACTTTCGAGAAAACTTCACATCAAAATATTTCTTATTTCTAGATAATTTACATAAGTTTCCTTAGTTATAAATCAAGTTTCTATACATTTTAAACATCCCTATAAAGTTACATAGTCAAAAAGTTCCAACAATAAAAAGTACAAATGCAAATTATAATTACGTAAACCAAAACAATCATAAAATTTCTCAAATTCACAGAAGGCTAGCTAGTTGGGACACATTATATAAAAAGGGGAATTTCTTGTTAGTTTCTAAGTCGTCCGTAACAAAATTGTACAAAAAAATAATTATGTATTGTACCATTATCCTGTTACGATGATGTCATCGGATACTAAATTCGAAAAGAATAGAAACTCTGTGTTTAGAAAAAATAGTTTTAACTAGTTTAAATAAAATAAAAAAAGTCGAGCTCCTTGTAAGCAGCTTTTGGGACTTTTCGACTCCTTCTTCTTTGGTTCGTTGGTGGGATTCAAATTTGGTGGCTTTTTTTGATTGCCAGGACGCTCTGGGACTCTGGAACAAGATAAAAAAAGTCGGTAATGGGCAACAATAGTGTAACTGTGCAGTGTAAAAGTAATACCAATTTCAAAATCAAAAGGACATCTTGAGATGGCATAGCTCTGTAATCTAGTCCTGGATTGATAAGATTCCTGGGCAGTTGAGCTGGGACTGATGTTTATAAAATATAATATTTAACACTGAAAAAAATCGTGGAGGCCTAGTTTTGACCATAAACCTAAACTCAGTCTACTACTTTCATTTGAATTATAAATTTTCTATAACAAAATGAAAAATAGTCTGAGTACTCACGGTCCTTTCCCACAACAAGCGCAGAACGCTTTTGTGCGCAGGCGCATTTCCTTCATTTTTTAAATGGTATTATTTTAGTACTGAATTCAAATAAGAAACTTTCAAAGCGACGTTTTCCTCGTCCCGGTCTCGTCACTGGCTTATTTAGCACTGAGCAACCGGTTTATATTATTTCAGCAGAATAAAATATGCACGATAATAAAAGAAAGAATGTTCTTGTTTTTAGGTATTAATAAACAACGAACAATGGAGGGTTTATTCTAACCACATCGCTATATATGGTGTGTTTCCTGTTGCCTTTTGATATAAATTGACGTACTTTCAAAGTATGCTATATAACTATAGTAACCATTATTATTTCCTCCAACTGTAGCTTACAAAATATATTTAAAAAATTCAGGATCATATGCGTTATACGTTAGGCGCGACAACACCTGTAAAGGAACAACGAACTGTATTATCTCTCTTAAGGTAGTTGTTGTACAATATATAGATTCTGCTATTGGTTTCTTTTTCCCTTGCTAGTGCTGTCTCTCTCATCCATTATCGCCAACTCGCTCATACTCATGATCATTTTTGTTTACTTTACTACCTTTATTATAATTTCTAAAAAACTATATGATGAATCATTCCTAAATTTCTTCCTTCTATTACCAATACAGTAATCTATAAAATATCAGTTTTTTACAAAAATCTGACTGTTCATTCAATGCATAAACTAAGAATTGTGCGGTTTTCTCACTCTTTTTCTATACTACCTGTATAAAAAATGCCATTTTAAAGTGTAATTACCTGACGTTTCGAACGGTCAATTAACTTCACATTTTAAGGGCTGATGTACTTTATTATCTATATATGTATAGGAGATAACTGACTCATCACCAGATCTCCAAAACTATAAGACCCAGACACTTGAAATTTAGTAGGAATACGTATTTCAGCATGTTGAGTTCAGCTAGGAACGGATTTGATATATCTACCACCCTCGAAGGTAACCGCGAAATTTACATTCTAGATTGTCACGTTGTCAAATTTTAAGTCTAGATTCAAAAATGATGCCCTATTTAACGCCCAGCGAACCGGGCGGGGGTCAGCTAGTCCTCAATAAGTATACAAAAATTTAGAGTTTTCTGACACTATGCCTTAACTCCAACAACTACCTTAATGAATTTCGTCGAGCATCGGAATAACTTTGTGGCGTTTGAAAGGTTTTTTATACATACATGAAATACGCAAAGAACAAAGGTTTAACTTGTAATAATCTTTTATGAACGGTAACTTGACTATTTAGCTGTGACGTCGCTTCAACGAGGGGAAAATTCAAATGTTAGCGGCGAACGATAAAAAGTAGAAAGATATGTTATGAGAATAATATCAATTGAGTCTGAGTAATACAACTTAACAGAGTTCACCCTCTTTTAACAAATTTTCACGCGTTAAACGGGTAATGTAATTAAGGCATTAACTAAGTAAGGCTTTTACTTTAATTGGTGCGTGATCGAGTATTTAGGGATAAACACTATCATCAATAACGTCATGGCTACCTGAAATACTAGGCATAGATACATTCATACTCTACCTATATACGAATTCTATAGTGTGGGGAAGAGCCAAAAAACACATACGTGTCAAAATATGATCCAATAATTCGACAAATGACTACTTACAATATATATCCTTGTAGAAGTACAATATAAGTATATTAAATAAGATAGCACCGTGACTCGAGTATTGTTCAGGAGAATGTTCGAATACAACAAATTGAGACAGTTAGTTGCTATTTTTTTTTTGTTTTCAGTGCGCAATAAGTAGCTTACCCTGCTGCAGGTAGAAAGAGACTAGAAAAGGCTGCGTTCGGTACTTGAAGACAAATTGTGACTTTACTTATATAGACTTTTTTTTAACATAGTACGAACAAGAGGACCTCGAGTTCCTCTAAAGAATGTGGCTCGATTCTTTTTCAAGTGATTAACTGTACTTTCACGCGAAGTAAAAACAACTCTGACCTTCACCTACAATAACCACGTTGCTAGACGCTTACTATGATAGCTAGACGTACACAATTGACGTGACTCACTCATTCAGATGCGAACCGAGTAACTGAATTAGCAACAGTGGCACAGTTGTGTGTCAACAATAGTAATTTATGTAAATCACTTACATTTAGAGTCCTTAACGTCGGATGTGTGCCTTTCAACTATTTGAATTAGTTTTGATTTTTTAATGACATTATATCGCGTCCCTAAAGGTAAAAGGGCGTATACCAACTTATGCGCCCTTTTACCTTTGCAAAGGTAAAAGAGCACATAATTTTTATTTTTATTGCCAATGGAGTAGTGGACATATTGTAAGCCTTAATTTAAAAAAAAAATTTAAAGGTAAAAGAACGTATGTCTTTAATTACACGCCCTTTTACTTTTAAGAATTTGAAATTTTGGTGATCTAAAGGTGAAAGGGCGTATAATTTTTTTTTGGCTAGTCTACAAAAGAACGTATTCCCACTCTCAAAATGTAAAAAAAAACTTTCTGTGGTCGTACCGGTGTACAACTTTAGCTGTACACTTTTTTTAAGTTGAAAAAGAAAACATATTAAAAAAAACAATAAAGTACGCGAGATTGTTTTAATCCTTTTTATTTTAAAAATAGTTGTTGTAGAATTTGAAATAAAAACATGAAAAATTAAAATGAAATTATGTTAAATTAGAAAAAAATAAGCGTGTTCATTTCGGTACAGTTCCTATTATTAAATTTGGATACAAAAAAAAAGAATATTGATACAGTCTCAATGTCATCTGTAATAAATATCATCTGTCATTGTGATATTTTGTATAACTTCAATTTTACGTAATTTGTTTTTAGTTAATTTATTTTTCTATTGTTTATAAAACTTTGTATATGAGGCTGTTATTTCAGTTTAACTTGTTTTGTGAAACTATTTTTTAACATTTAGTATTAAAACTACAATTTTTTTAATGTGTCTTTTTACCTTTAAGTATTACTTTTCTTAACGTATATCTTGAAATACGCCCTTTTAGCTTTAGGATGCCAAAAATTTTCCTTTACAGATCTCTATGTTTGAGGTAATTTAAAGCCAAATGGCAAAAAAAAAAATTTTTGTACACCCTTTCAGCACAATTCCCTATTTAACCTTAACTATACGACCTTTTACCTCTAGGGGCGCGATATAATACTATAATATTACGGGTTTTATAAAAACTTTTAAATTTAAAATTTAAAGAGAACATCGGTTGTCTAGAGATTCATTTTTTACTCTAATCAGCCGTATTCATTTGTTCTGCGCAGGGTAAATTTTGTAAGCCAAAAACAATAAGTATCTGATTTCATTGCAATAGGTAAATAAATGTATAATTTTATTCGAATTGAATAAGAAGTATCTCAAATAATTTAACGAATTACTCAGACAAGAAGATACATTCTCGATAATTATCCCGACTACATGTTCTTACAAGAAAAATTTATTGAGAAATATGTATATAGTGTAGCACCTATCTGTCATAGGGCTGAATTGTAGTTCGGTGTCCGACGTAAGTTATCTTCTAGTCAATGCTGTTTTAATAAAAAATGCTTTAGTATTTGCACGATAGGATTTATTATCAGTCAACAAATAATGTGAAATACCTTAAGCTTATCTATTAATAATAATAATAATAATAATACACGTGTAGAATAGTTAGGAAGTTTCTCTCTCTGAATATGTAAAAAATAAAACTCCCCTATCGTTTTGGCCGCAAGCCCGCGATAGAGGCGAAATCCCCAGAAATGGGAGAAGAAAATGGTTTTTCTCCAAAATAATAATAATAATAATAATAACAAACAATACGAATAGACATTTCCAGGAACGAGCATAAACTTATCCTACAGTTATAACTAAAATATATTCTTACATTCTACGAATAAATGCTTACTTATTAGAAAAAACAAGAGTTAACAATAATTAATACTTATTTTTTGATATTTTTAACTCGTAGCGTATAGCGCTGATGATGGATAGGTCATTCGACTGGGACCAATTCTGAATGTACCCATAAAAAAGGACAAATCTCACAATAGCGTTCGTCGCGTCTACATTTAGTTGGAGATCCTTTTTCTTCAATAATTTACTTACATACATACAATTCCTCAAGGCAGACTCTGAAAAAATATGTCTGGTCAACTGTCGTGCCAACTGAGTACATTTTTTTGAATTTTTTAGACAATAGTCGAGTTCTGACTCCCCAATGTATATACCAGTTTCGTGCAAGAGCTTAACTAGTCCCGGTGCATACTCACGGTACTTTAACGTCCACCTAGGGTCTATAAATTTAGGTCTAAGGCTAAGATCTTGAGCAACCTCATCTTCATAGTGGTTCTTGTCTTCAGCATTGGCACTTCCCAATGCACTAGACTGCAAGCTCGAAAGCCCAACCGTTTCATTCACCATTGAATTGCAAAAGTTTGAAAGCCTAAACAACCAGTTCTGTATCTCTAAACAATTAACGTTGTTTCCTTTAATTTCGGGTCTCAACGACTCGTCGCGTGACGTCGAACGCCGAGAACTTCTGACTCCTACAGCAAGCGCTGCAGTGTTGTTAGGTTCTTCAGCGTTATCGTCGCGATTCTTGGCGTATCGGTCCACGGTGTTGAAATAATTTGCAACAAAAACGTCATTGTCAAATAGAATTGGTCGCTAAAATTTTATAGTAGGAAGGGGGAGGAGGGCAATTGAATCAGTCGACTTACGAATTCGATTATAATGGAAAAAAGGTTGGAAAATCCAAAAGTACACGCCGCACACGCTCACTATATTATAGTTTCATATCTCTAGCTACGAAAATATCTCTTTTTATATGGGGCATTCCACGCCAAATCGGACGATTTGAAAAATTTTTATTTTTGATTTCCTCCATATTTTGATATTGTTTAGTATCCATCAAAAAACACTTCCTTCTAAATTTTGAGATTTTTTTGACCACTGGTTCAAAAGTTATCTTTTTTCCGTTTTTTGCTCATAGCTTCTACAAAAATGGTCCAATTTCCAACTTTTTTTTTTTGAAATTTTTGTTTTTCCATGTACTTTCAGGAAAAAAAATTCCGTATGCTTTGCGAGTTTTAAAACTTTAAAGCCGTTTTCTGAAAATCATACATACTTTGATTTTCCTGAAAATTTGTGACAGCAAACTACTATCCATTCCACAACTTTTCAGGTGGTTCCGGTCGTGGGACCTCCATGGCCAATATTTTTTTTCGATTTTTGTAACTTTTTTTTTTATTAATCATTATTTATCCTAATTTTCGACACTATATATCATTCTTTACATTACTTTCATGTAATTTTCACAATTTTACGCAATTGAAGGGTTTTTGAAACGATTTAGTAGTTAAATCTATTTATAAACAATGGTAATTAAAATATTTATCTATTTACTCACTCTTTTAAAAAGTTTACACATACGATCATTATTAGAATACTCTTTAGCTCTCTTATATTTCCGTTAGATTATATTAAATAAAAATAAGCATAAATAATGATTAAAAAAAAAAGTTTCAAAAATCGAAAAAAAATATTGGCCATATGGAGGTCCCACGACCGGAACCACCTGAAAAGTTGTGAAATGGATAGTAGTTTGCTGTCACAAATTTTCAGGAAAATCAAAGTATGTATGATTTTCAGAAAACGACTTTAAAGTTTTAAAACTCGCAAATCATACGGAACATTTTTTCCAAAAAATTACTTGTATTTTTTTCCTAAAAGTACATGGAAAAACAAAAATTTCAAAAAAAAAAGTTGGAAATTGGACCATTTTTGTAGAAGCTATGAGCAAAAAACGAAAAAAAGATAACTTTTGAAGCAGTGGTCAAAAAAATCTCAAAATTTAGGAGGAAGTGTTTTTTGATGGATACTAAATAATATCAAAATATGGAGAAAATCAAAAATAAAAATTTTTCAAATCGTCCGATTTGGCGTGGAATGCCCCATATAGATTTCACCTCCAATTTGTGCTATATGCCTTTTTGAGGCGTGCCAAAAATGAACCATCTTCTTAGAATTAATTAATTTTTCCTTCCAATTATTCAACTTTAAAAACGTTTATGAAAAATAATAAACCTATAACTCACTGAGGCTTTCGCTGACTTGCGCCAAGTGCAGTTTCCAGTTTTCCCCAGACATCTGAAATAATCAAATTAAAGGATCTAAACATAATCCGACTAAGCAAAGCCTGACGGTATATTGGTGGGTTAAGAACGATAGTGACTATAAGATTACCTCAACAACCGCAGTGTAAAGCGTTTTTAAATGTAAGCCCTCGGCTATTGTGTAGTGAATATCGACCCGTTATCAGCTTTATTCAGTGAATCTAAATAAATTTAAATAACAAATTCAACACGATTTCGCGCCAGACGACGTCCTGTTGGAAGCGAGCGGGTAATAGAATGAGCGAACATCAGTTTGGGCGGTACTTTTTATCATTCACGCCTCATGTTTCCTACTAAAACCAATAGGTATTCAGCTTATCAGTGTTTTTTTTTGCTAACTCGTTACGTTTGACCAATCAGAATCACTATGTATTAGTTTAATGTTTTCTTTATGTATCATGTATCATGTGCAACACTGGACTGAAATAAGGTTTTTTTATGAACTATAGTTGGTTTCATTTGAGAAAGTGTGATATTGGCTGGTTAAATATCGACACGTTTTCATTTGAACTACGTGCAAATTTTGAATAACCGCTCATATTACCTTAGTTTCACATGCTTAAGACAAGGAAAAAGAACCAGATTCGGGTCTTAAAAAGAAAAAGTAAACCTACCTTAAAAAACAGTAGCTATGTAGTTGATTACTTTAACAGTTTAATATAAAACGACTAAAAGACTGACAGAGACGGAGCCTTTTCAAATATTGGGAGTTTTGATTATCTACTTGTTAGTTCTACTTGATTATCTAGTTGCCGGTCCTACGGTTAAGCGGTTATGTCGATTGCTTGGGGACCGGTGAGGCGTGGGTTTGAACCCGGGCGTCGGCTGTTTTTTCAGCAATTTCCGTGGCTTGTTTCTCACGCCGGGCTGTGTGCGGGCTTGGGTTTTTTGATGGTTTCCCTTTAAGCCACTGTGCTACCGGTGGGGCACAGGCGAATGCGTGCGGTTTCTCTAAAGTCGGTCCATCGCCGCACTTACTCTCCAGGCTGAAAAGTATACTGCCACCCCCATTGAGACAGAAGTCTGTAAAGCGGGGTAATCAATAGAAAAAAAAAAATTAGTTTTTAGAAAAATTCAGGTACTACTCTTCGGGTCAGATGACTTGATAGCATAACGCGATTTGGATCTGCAGCAGATAAACTAAGAAAAAATATCTAAGGCATCCTACGTAGACCGATTGAGCTGATGCATGGTAAGTCGCAGGTTCGAATCCCAGTGAGAGTCAAAATAATTATTCACAGACAACTCAAGATTAAACAGTTCTAAAAAAAGGCTTAAAGGTTTCAATGAACACTCACCTTTCGGGCATTAGCTTAGAGTTTCATCCGTTCGTTCATGGTCGGTACCTCCAAATATTTTCACGTTCACTAGCATCGAGTATGGGTGGACTACCGAAATTCGGAACATTATTGGGTGGTGGTGTGAAAATTCCGGGAGGGCTTGCACTTGGGTTAGGAACTTGCAAATGTGGCGCATGTTCCCGTTCGTTAACGCAACGAATCATTGTGCAGTAAGAGTCTGCAACAAATGAAGTCATTTATTTTATATTGAACGTGAATTAAAAAAAAACATATGCAGTGGACGAGAGAAAAGAATAAATGAAATAACATCATATATAAAGTAATTCAAAATTAATAACAAAAAACGAACTTGAAAGATTTATGGGACCGATTAATTGATATTCATATGTAAAATTAAGTATTTTCTTGGTGCAATAGTCGTTTATTTTTCTACGAATGTGTTTTTAATCTCATTTATATGCATATTGTAAATATAATAATATTATAATAACTGTGGGGAGTTCGCGTTAAGACATGCAATAACCATAAATCCTAGAACTCACCAGACGAAGCTCGAATCCTTGCAAAGTAGGTGTTCCAACCTTGTTGGAGATTCTCATAGTTCTTAAAACGATCCCTTATAACTTCCCAGGTCTCTTTAGGGCATGCCAATAAGACTACCCCGTTTTCTCCGCTCCATCGGACCCATGTCGCTGGGACACTGTATACTGGACTCGAAGAGCTCGGATTTATTCCAAATGATACTAAGAGATACGGCCGGTTCTGCATCGTGTCCATCTAAAAAAATTCGAGAAATTTTTATTAAATACAGAATCCATGTAAGCATCCAAAGTCGTGATTTTTGTTATGTATGACGATAGTGCGGAACTCTAAAAACTACCAGTACAATTACCGCAGTAAGCAGCGCCAAACGATGATTCAAGGTTACGTAACACTATTAATAGTAAGGTTCGTTGAACTAGACCTACCTCAAAAAGACTATTAACCTACTTCGCAATCTAGTCACACATCGCAAGAGCGTGCCGTATTTTTCTATTGTAAACAAACTTTAGAATTTAAAACACCATGAAACTTACAAAACGTCACTATGAAAAAGGATAGTCTGTTGACAACTTTTATATGTATTATAAGAATAGTATTATGGGTATAAAAACACTCTGCGGTACTCCTGACTATAAACAATTACACAAAATAATTCACGAGCCCATATGTGGTGTTCTTATATTTATTCTTTAATATTTTTACAAAATTACAAAACGATATTCACATTTTTATCTCAAACTTCAAAGGCAGACAAACCATAAACTTAAAAAACTTATAAAATAAAAAAGGTCCTAACATCCTCCCCACCATGGCGGTGGAAGGTAGAAAACCCATAACTATCACGCCATGAATTTATCGGGTACCTTACTGATCGCCCGGAGCGTGTTGTGACGTTTGGCTGAAGGCCCAACTGTGGGTGGCGCGCAGTACCTTCGGTGACCATGGAATCAGCAACAGATATCTCAAGAGGGTAAAGAGACTGTACAGCTCGAAGTCGCTCACCCGAAGCTGTCTTAATCAAAGCCACCCTGCTATGACCATCTCTGCCCTCGCGGATATCCAAAATCATGGCAAGAGGCCACTCTACACGCTTCCTGTCCTTAACCTCCAGAAGTACGATATCGCCCGGTTTAACTAAAGGTTTGGCTACATTTTTAACATTCCTAGAGACCAGAATACTCAAATACTCACTTCGAAACCTTTGCTTCAGGTCACTATCTAATTTTTGTATGTACCGCCAACGAGAAGATAAAATTTTACCATCTAACAAATTAATTTCTATGTTGTACAGACTAGGCTTACAAAAATTTAAGAAATTGGCTGGTGTAAGAGCTGGTGTGGAGTCTGGCATGTAAGTCAGAGGGCGCGAGTTTATTAAAGACTCTGCTTCACAGAGGACCGTAACGAGTTCATTAAACCGGAGTGAAGCTTTACCTAATATTCTTTTAAATATATCTTTTAATGTGCGCACCATCCGTTCCCAAAACCCTCCCCACCATGGCGCAGCAGGAGGGATAAAGCGCCATATTATTTTATTCGCTCGTTTCTCTGTCTCACCCCAATCAATATTATTGATGATGTTACTAGCACCCTTAAAATTAGTGCCATTATCTGTATAAATAATTAAGAAGGCTTTCTTAATATCCACCGTTACCCCAATCTCATTTTTCCTAAATTGCGTTAATAACCGTGGAATCATCTCAATCAAATTAACCCCCTTCTCTAAACATGAATTTAATGAGAAACCATTTTGATCTAATGCCGACGCGTCGAATACCGGTCTAATTTTCGTCGTAGCACTTGACTCTCGAATTACGGCATGGTGCGGTAAGTAGTGACCGACTTGCGAATCGTCTTGCTCTACCTTTTCTATAATGCCACTGTCTAACCACTCCCTAAAAGAAGCGTCGTACTCTTCTGCTATACCTAAGCGAGATAATCTAGATGTCGTTGAGTTAAGACGTTTCAGAGCTAAATTATAATTAGGCTCAAGAATTTTAGAGTTCTCTGACCAAGGAAGCCTAACTTCGTATCGACCGTCATCATCTACGCGTATCGTGCTTCTGAAGAAACTCTCTACCTCGGACTCAGCGACTTTTTGAGACTTGACTTCGGCCTCGTCTTTTATACCTAAAGTCTCCAAGCGCCAGAAGTCCGATGCATCACAAGAACAGGAAGCATGAAGTGTGTTTACCTCGTCTAAGGCGCAGTACGCACCAATAACAGGACCTTGAAGCGTCTAGCCAAGTTTCGTCTCCATCGCCAATAAATTCTCATCAACACGCTCCACTCGACCAGTCAGGAATAAACCTAGAACATCGGAACCGATTAACAAACTAATATCTGTTTCGTCGTCAAAACAATCAGATAGGGAAATTCCTTTAGAACGCAGGTCAGTCAAAATACGGTTGTCTCTTAACTTTGGTAAATAACCGCATAATACAGGTTGACTAAGTACGGTAAGCTTGTTAATATAGGCTCCATCAAGTGACATAATGTTAATATTATATACTTTGTAAGTCTGTTTCTTTGTAACTTGACCGCCGAACAAGTTATGTACCAAGCTTTGCTCACCGACAGGCTTCAAACTCATTTTCTCAGCTGCAGAGCTTCTAATAAAAGATCTTTGCGCACCTGAATCCAACAGCGCTCGAACAGGAAGTATCTTATTATTAACCAAGATATTTACCTTCAGGGTTTGAAGTAATACCGTCTTACTTGGTTCTGACTGACTTAAAACAGCTTGACGAGGTGAAGACTCCTGCTTTTCGGCATGAAAAGTTTTCGGAAGATCATTACACATGAGAGCGTAGTGACGTTTTCCACAAACAACACATTTCGGGTGTCTACGACAATGTTTGGCAGTATGGCCTTTTCTTAGGCAAACAAAGCACGCTCTATTTTGTTTCAAAACTCTTTGCGCTCTTCCATAGTCATTTTAATAGCGATTGCGCACTCTGAACTTGCGTGTGAACTCTTTGCACACCAAACACATCCAATCACTTTCTGTTTGCTGACATCGCACTCATTTTCTGATTTCTGACTTTTTCTGATTGACGTTGTCAGACACGCTGCCGATGACTTTGATGGAGAATTAGTGGAATGATTTTCATGGAAATGAGCCATTCTGATTTTCTCTTCTGATTCCACTTCGAATCTAACAAATTCCAATAGCTTAGAAAGTGACTTTTCTTTGCTCTCCAAATGAAAATTCGATCGATTCCATGCTTTCAGTATTTCGTCGGGTAAAGATGATTCAACCATCGGATAAAGAAATGCTGCATATTTATCTTGCGTAAAGCCAAGTGATTCTAGAGCCAAAATTTGGGTCATGAGTTTATCATACAGCTCCCGCGTACTAAACTTACTGCTACTTTTGGCGACTACCAACTTTAAAAGTTCTCGTACATAATGTTCTATGATAAACTCTTCTTGGCCGAATCTCTGCTTTAATTGACTTACGGCTTTCTCATAATTCTCACCACACGGAGGAAAACTATCAATAAATTCTCTCGCTACTGATCCTTTTTCCATTGACTGGCGTAGATAGTGGATTTTGTCATCGTTAGTAAGGTCACTCTGGTCTTCATGAATCTTTTTAAATTGTGACCAAAAACTGATCCAGTTCTTAACTTCGCCGTCAAAAATAGGCATCTCGAATTTAGGAAGCTTCATCATACGGCGACATGATTTAGTGCTCTCTGACTCATTGGCACTCTTCACGGTGTTAACATTATCTGACGAGTCAACATCTTTTAAGGCGTCTTTGGATCTTTGCCGCAATACGTACCACCGCTTCTCATAAACATCAGCCGCTACAATATCGGCCTCTAAGGCAGCATCGTCTCGCTCTTCGTCATCAAGCCATATATTTATCAATTTATTTTGAACACTACTGAGATGGTCTTGATGCCGAGACAGCTTCTCGGAGAGCGCGGCAATAATCACTAGATCTTTTTCGCTTAAGGCTTTTTCTAGTTCGTTAGCGCAAAGGGTAAATAGCCGTCTGGCAATACTACGTTCCGCCTTTGCGCGCTCCATTACGGTCGCCAGTTTATAAAAACACTCTGCGGTACTCCTGACTATAAACAATTACACAAAATAATTCACGAGCCCATATGTGGTGTTCTTATATTTATTCTTTAATATTTTTACAAAATTACAAAACGATATTCACATTTTTATCTCAAACTTCAAAGGCAGACAAACCATAAACTTAAAAAACTTATAAAATAAAAAAGGTCCCAACAATGGGTATAAATACTTACTTTTTTTAATTAATGTTCAGCGGTCCGCACGTCCGCACACAATATGAGCTCACCTTATGAATGTCGAAATTCCAAAGCTTATAGCCATTATATTTATAGCGCGTTCGCGGTATTTTACTTACATGAGCTTAAATAGTACGGTCAAATTAGACCAAAAAATAAGAGTGAAGTTACATAAATTCACAATAAGCTGAAAATCGGTGAAATCGTTCAAAATATGATTATAAACAAAATCAGAAAGTTCCCCATCCCTCCCCTTTTTGCAAAAAATTTTATCTAAGGTCAAAGGTCGAAAAAATGAGTTTTTTGCGATTTTCAGCAAAACGGTAAGTTTTGTCATAAAAATACCTCATAAAGTTATCTACAAAAAATGTATAAATACTTTTTTTCTTACGAGTCACCGTTCCTGAGATTTAACGATTCAAAAAGTTGTGAAAGTTGTATTTGTCATAATATGCATGAGTACGCCACGTATAGTCTGTCCGACAAGTTTAAATCGGTGAAAAAAAGTGATTAAGCTCCTAAAAATATGTACGATAGGTCGTTGAATTCGGAATGATGTCTGGAAAAATGGGGGAAAAGGATTTTACTATAGGTAAAAAATTGCAAAAGTTATCAACAAATAAAGTTGCAAAAAACAAAAAAATTTAGTTCTTGCTTATAACTCAAAAAATATTCATATTTAGGAAATTTTAAAAAGATTCTTGAAGAGGAGGAAATTTCCTAAAAAAAAGTCCTGACTCCTGGAACTCTTCCTCCATTATTTATAATTATTATTTAGCACTGAAAATAGGTCCGAGAAGGGTTCTGCGCGGTCAATTCGGCATTGGCGCGCCGCCGCTTATAAGGCTACTCGGAATACCTACTTTTTGAATCGTTATATCTCAGGAACGGTGGCTCGTAGGAAAAAAAGTATTTATACATTTTTTGTAGATAATTTTATGATCTACATGTATTTTTATGATAAAACTTATCGTTTTGCTGAAAATCGCAAAAAACTCATTTTTTCGACCTTTGACCTTGAATAAAATTTTTTGCAATAAGGGGAGGGATGGGGAACTTTCTGATTTTGTTTATAATCATATTTTGAACGATTTCACCGATTTATAACTTCGAATGTCTAAATTGACCGGACTATAAAGAACTGCGCACCATTTGAAACAAAAATTTTATTTTGTAAACTTTTAAAAAATGTTCCGTAGATTAGTAACCAAAATTCAATTTACTGCTATGAAAACTGAAGTGACAATTCAATGGTATGATTTTGCTAGAGTTCAGATTGAATGACTCTAAGTACTATAACTTACTAGAGCTGTATTTTATTCACTCCTTGCTGAAAACAGTAAACTGTTATACATAAAAGGATATTTCAGTATAAGTACACGGTATATTATTTCAATGTATTAAGTCTCATGTATAGAAGCAATATATGAATTAATTTAAATTCCGACCACCCATAACCTCAGGGCAGTTAGCTGAAATTAGTGCTTATCGGACGAATGTGACCTTTTTTATGATTCCGCGAAGTTGATAAAAACAACTGCTGTCTTTATAAATAAGTGGGTATTTATTAAAAAACAATTCTATTAAGATTAAATGGTTACTTAATATCAGCTGTTGTTTAATGCGACTGAAAATTGCGTGACCATTATTTTAGTGTTGCGCTAGAAATGGTAAATTGTTGCATCGACGTCATGCGTAGCTACGTCATCAAATTCGACTTAGACATTCATACGATTCATTTTATTTTCTAACAATTTGATGTATAGGGTGAACCCCGGCTCTAAACATTAATCGTGTTCCTTCTTGCAAGATTCCATGCGCTTGATCATCACATTTGGCGATAAATATGTGATGTAACTCATTGATGAACCAAAGACTAGACGAGACGAATGTATGAACATTTTATTATTCTGACTATGTTACACATTTTAGTAGAAAGTAGACAAGAATAGCGATGACGTCACTTTGTTAGAATCGATGGTTGACAGGTTTTCTTCCACTCCAAAAATTTATTTTCAACGAACCGCGACCAATCAAGCAAGTCATCTGCAAACAACCCAACCAGACAACTGAGTAGACGTCGTTTATCAAATTATTCAAATTATGTTCAAAGTCATATTAAAAGATATAATAACCTGTTCCATACTTTATTGTCGCTGAGTACACTTCGGAAATTCTCTCAAAATTAGTGCCTAATGGCATTACGTTCTGCGGCGGACACGCTACCATCACATTTCTGTCGGTACGAGTTACGATCCACGATCTATGAATGCACTTATACGGGAAACGACGTAACATGTTTGGACTGCTAACGTACTTAACAATTAAATACTCTCTATTGAATACTGTTTGTGACATAGTTATCAATTTGTCTGTAACAACGTCTCTTTGTATCGACAGTCAAAATAATATTAAGATAAAAAGATTGACAGTTAACTTGTTTTTGAAACTGAAACAAATACGCACTTTGATGTGATGATAAGAATGCAGTTGACGTCACCACATGTTTTATGCTTATTATTAAAGTGGTGTTCCTTAAAAAAGACGAGCTGAGTGTGTTATTAAAAAGTGCTTAGGTTTTTAATTTGTATTGTTCGTGTCTGTCCAATTTTCTAGCAGTTCAGCTCAAAAAGGGTGATGGTTCTCACCTCTAAGTGATGATAAGGTATTAAAATGAAATAGAACAAATAGGAAAAATATTCTGATAATGTGAGGATATTATTTTTAAATTGTAGTTCGGTGTTCGACGTAAGGTATATTCTAGCCTATGGTGTTTGAAATAAATAGTATATTAGTGTTTGAAATAATTAGTACATTAGGCTACGCCTCGGCCATCATACCCCATACGCCAGGAAATCCAACTTTCTGGCCTTGGGTCGTATACTATTTTTCTTGCTCTCCAGCCGAAAGTACGCAACCCCGTGAAAGGGATTTTGCAAAACCAAGGCGAAGCCGAGGTTTTGCCGGGCATGAGGGGGGCGCCGCCCGACTTTTGCAAAGCTGAGGCGAAATTATCTTAAAGTTCACTAACAAATACTCTGATTAAAAGTAATATTATGCACAGAACTTGACACAAATATTTAAACTTGTCAAATAAAAGAATTTACTTCTGTAATCCGAATAAAAATTAGTTTTTAATTAGTAATTGACCGCCGAGAAATATTGAAATCAAATTATTAGAAGCTCGTAGAGTACACGGTACATGGATTGTTTTATAAACATTACTTTACTAGCTGTCTAAATATAAAAGAAAGTAAATAAAATCTACAAATCTTTTATATTTTATTTTTTAAACTTTTCATATGAATTATTCGTGCAGTATTATTATTAAATAGCTCATTAACATTAATCTAGTTAAGAATTATTTTTATTTATTTGACATTTTTTGGTTAGTTTATGCGCTGACATGTTACATCAGACGATGTTGTGACTGTTGTTATACAGTTGAAACTCGCTGTATAGAGTGTATAGGCCGGCCGCGCCACGAAAGTTAGTTAGTTAGTTATTCTTAAGGCTCTGGGAACTTTGCCCGTTCGGCCGTTGGTAGATGTGTGAATAGGTAGCTGTGTTGGTTAAGAAGTTACCTTAACCTAGGCGGCGCTGGAGCGAACCTCAGAGAACTGAAAGATATCAGCATGTGAGAAATGTGAAAAATCTTTCGACTCGCTGGGGATTCGAACCCGCGCCTTGCCACTGAGTTGTACGAACGGACCAATGCTTTGGACCGCTCAGCCAACGTCGAGGCCGCGCCACGAAAATATGAAAGAAAGCGTGGGTCTGTGCTGCTGGGCCACAAAATATGCGTAGCGCGCATGCGCTAGAGCAGGCCACAAAAGTAGCTTTTTCTTGAGTAAAATGCGGCACGGAAGTGCGTACTTTCGGCTAGAAGAGCAAAAAAAAATTATTTATCATTTACACATTATAATTTATTAAAAATATAATAATACTTTTTACTAAATTAAAAATATTTTTTTTTTTAATACCAGCGAAATCCAGATATTCATCTGTCCTACAGAGATGTTGCCATCTGTACGTAGGTCTGGTATGCGGCGGTGGCCCGACTTTGAGAAACTGTACGCATTTGCCTGTGCCGAGGCACAGTGACTTAAATAGGAAACCACCGAAAACCCAAGTCCGTACAGCCGGCGTAGAGTTCGAGTTACGGAAACCGCTGAAATAAATCAAATATTCCCTCAGCCGTCACCGGGGCTCGAACCCACGCCTCCCGGTCCCAAGTCTTGCGCTATACCACTCGGCTATGGGACCGGTTAAGTAGAAAAATACTTTAAATTTATCAATAGTAATAACACTAATAATAATACTAACTTTATCATTTAAGTGTTGCATTCAAAAATGTTTTAGCTCTAGCTCTAGATTTAATTGATGAATTTCAAATATTTCAAAGGAGACATGAATTTTCTGAAATGCGTGACACAATGAGCAAACATCAATCGGGATGGTATTTAGTTTGACCGTTGTTCATTTGGCTCACCCACAAATTTTAACAGCCAAAAAGGACTACACACTATTTGAATGCTTTCCTGATGGGCCATTGGTGATTTTGGACTGAGATATACTGTGTATATCGGTTCAACTGAGGCACTGTAAGACGCTAGTTCTTTGTTCTCGAAAATTTTCTTATCACTGATTAAAAAAAAGAATTCAAAACAATTGACAATGTTAATTCTCCATAAAAGAAGGAATTCAAAAGAATTAAAAGTAGCCAGAAGTATTCAAATTTCGTTATTTTCAGTACTTTTCAATTTGTTTTTTTAATCAGGGATGTTAGCTCCGGGAAACAGTTTTGTAAAAGATTTCCACTGAAAATATAGTCCTCAATATTCGGTTGGTCCTGGTCAGGCAGACAAAACCACCAACAGAATTTTGTATCACAAATTTTTAATCTTGCTACCTTAAAGACACTGTTCCTTATCGTGTTTTGATCTTCCGCATACTGAGCGATTATGTAAAACACATCATTTATAATTTGAATTTCGGATAAATTTTCCCGCCACACCTTGGGGAATATTACGTCGTACTGAAGCAACCCTTCCACTTTATTACAATAGTCAATTTCTATATCAGTCTCGACTCCTTCATCATCCTCATTGTGATTTGTATTTCTCTTCATAAAGTTCTGCACTTTTATTTCTAGTTTGCGCCGTTCTTCATGTATAGAATAAATTTCAAAAAATTCAGGAAACATTACAACTTGTAAATTATCGGTAAAATAGTAATTAACACCATTTAAAACCGTGTCATTTTCACGAGCGAACCACCAGCATTGCTCTATGTCGAGAATTCGGAGATTTGTTTTTGTATTACCGATTTTGAGTTGCGAGTCATTGATATGTTTACCTTCACGACGGAGTCTTTTTATGTGCTCGGAAATCTCGTCAATAATCTGATGTTTTGAAAAATTTAAATACCATTCTTCTATCACTCTCTATTCAAAAAAAATAAAAAAATAAAAACTTAGTATGTGGCTGATCAAAAAATTTGATTTTTTTTTGTATAACTGCCAGCCAAAATAAATTAATTATAAAAAAGAAAAAAAATTGAGATAGGATTTGCGGTACAGTTATTCACAAATTCTAGATGAAATTTTTTTTTATAAAAAACTAGTCATAAAATTAAATTTCTGTAAAGTTTTAATGTTTACAGTAAAAGGAAAACTTTAAAAATCTTCACCGTAAGTCATAAAAAACGTTTTTTATATAATATTTCCATTAATCAATTTACAAGTATTTTTAATGGATTTAGTAGTTTACATTAGTATATTTTTAACATTTGATAGGAGTATTATGACTATCACGAGTTCGCGCTAACGAGGCATGCAATAATTATAAATCCTTATACTCACTTTAGGACCGTCGAATCTTAGCGAAATAGGTGCACCAACATTGCTGAGGATTTTCATATCGCTTCACCCAGTCTCTGGTGATCGTCCATGGTTCTAGTGGGTAAGCCAATAGAATTTTGCCGTCTATTCCACACCATCGAACCCACGACGCTGGGACACTATAAAGTGGCCTGGAAGCCGTGCACTGATCATCCCCGAATGACACCAATAAGTATCCTTGGTTTTGCACGGTGTTCATCTGAAAGAATTCGAAAATATTATTGGCTGAATACGAAATACTTGTAAGCATCCAAAATCATGTTTTATGCATAATAACACGGTACTCTAAAAAAAACAAGACTATTTCATTTATAACACTGTTGAACTGAACCTAGCAAGAGTGTATCATATTTTCACGTTATAAACAAACGATGATTCAAGGTTACGTTATGGTATTAATAGTCAAGTTCGTTGAACTGGGCCTACCTCAAAAAGACTATTAACCTGCTT
The DNA here is from genome assembly GCA_949987775.1 of Aproaerema taeniolella. Taxonomy (NCBI): domain Eukaryota; kingdom Metazoa; phylum Arthropoda; class Insecta; order Lepidoptera; family Gelechiidae; genus Aproaerema; species Aproaerema taeniolella. The sequence goes on along the minus strand of OX465265.1, from coordinate 7,243,560 downwards.
TGCAACCTAGTAACACATCGCAAGAGCGTGCGGTATTTTTATGTCATAAACAATCTATAGAATTTAACACATCATGAAGCGTGTAAAATTATGAAGAAGGATAGTCTGCTTACTACTTTTATATGTAATAAAATAACAGTATTATGAACATAAATACTTACTTTTTAACACGCTTTTATTAGCTTCACCTGTATGTTTGCTTGTTTGTATGTTTGTAACTCGCCTGCTGTCTTCCTTGGATGTGGTAGCCGTTTCTCAGGCTCCCTCTCCAGAATCTAACCCTGATTCTTAACACGTTTTTTTTTAACACGCTTTTTATTGACAATAAATAGAACTAAAACGTGAAAAATAAATATAATTTAAAAAAATACGCTTTTTGATGTTCAGAGATAGTTACACGTCTTCACATAGCAAAATCACTTTACGAACAGCCAATAATCGTGAGATTGTTAACTCTCGTGACGCGCATCCTAACTACCGGGTCCCAGGTTCACTGGTGCCCTTTGGCCGGATCTTAAATTTATAACCAACAAAACAATTTTGTTTTAGTTTTATTACAGCAAGAAATTCCATATTAAAAATGGCTATCTAATTCAATGTCGTTTAATTTTGATTAATAAAAATCTAAAAATTGACAGGTCCTTTGTATAATTGAAGTGACGATGCAATGATATGATTCTGGTAAAGTTAAGATTAAATGGCTGTGAGTACTATAACATACTAGAGCTGTACTTCATTCTCTCCTGGCTGAACAAAGACAACCGTTGAATAAATAAGTACATGTTACATAAATTTTAAATATCAAGACGAATTTTCGACAGATATTGCACATTCGGATGTAAATACTGCTCACTCGATCGATTTAGAATTCTAAATAGATCTGACTTTATGAATTTTCTATAACGACTAAGAATTATTTTTAGAAAGTATAGATACCTAAAATCTATTGTACTTTTAAGGATTCCTAAGACAGTCTGTAAACAGACTTTTATTCTCAGTTCTAAGAATATGGAACCCTTTTCACATTTAAAACTTAACTGAGAATTATTATGGTCTATATGCCATTAAGACTGCGTATTGTTCACAGTCCTTGAAGTTATACCTACTAAAATTCGTTCCCGTGCTCCGTTGGTATTTCATGGAAATGGAGCAAACAAAGGTAGTATTATACTTATCAACAAAGGGTCATCTATGAGCTCATCGTGCGACGTTTAGGTACGCATGAATGGCGTGTAGTCAATTAGGCAGCGGAAAAGGGGTCACCTTTCAACAGTCAATTCTCAGACTAATTATACGCGTTATCGGAGGAGGTATGAAGTTGCGGTTTCATTTTACGTACTATTGGCTGGTGTTATTACTTACTGGAAACATTAATTTCAACGAAACAAAGCTGCTCTGATCTGCTCTGATCTGCTCTTCGAGTATAATAAGAGTACTGTTTCAAATACCACAACTGCGATAAGCATTCAAAAATAACAATCTAGGATATATAAGACTCGGTCAATCGTACTAGCCCCATAACAATTCGGAGAGTAAAGAAACCATGTCGTTCAATATGGCTACATTAGTGGTGTTCATCGCTATTATTAGTCCCTTATTTCAAGACATCAACACATCACCCGTTAAAGACTCGTCGAACCAAGCAAAAAACAACAAAACATCTGCTCCAGGCGCTCCTTATGTTGACAGATCTTCAACATCGCAAGCCAGCAACAGGTACCTGACTACAGCAAAAGCCGAGGACATCTATATAATAATGCCTGGACTCGATGGGCCACTGGCTAATTCGATTCCAGGATGCACCATGCAACAGAGTAATAACGCAGACGGATTGATTTTCGATCTTAATGATCCATCAGCAAGACACCTGAAAGAGTTTATTATTACATTCAACATCTTCCATCAGTCATTTAATCGCATCGTGCAATTGACAAGACCCTTTCTCGCGGCGAATGAATTAAATACCCAGTTACAAAAAGAAGGCAAAAGTGATTTTATCCGGCAGACAAAGGAAATAAAGTGGTTGACGAAAGTTACCTCGTACAAGATGAAGCTGATCAAGTTGTATGAGCAACTTACTTTCATGTACAACAATCTCAATTCGGGGTTGGGATTAACTTCCCAAGACTTACAAGCTGTGAAGAGAAAAAAAAATAATTTGTATGATGCAGAAGCGCGACTGAAGAGAATAACTGAAGAATTTGTTTCGTATGTTCTTTTAAATTAACTTTAACTATGAATTTTTTTTTTTAATACCAGCGAAATACAGATATTCATCTGTCCTACAGAGATGTTGCCATCTGTACGTAGGTCTGGTATGCGGCGGTGGCCCGACTTTGAGAAACTGTACGCATTTGCCTGTGCCGAGGCACAGTGACTTAAATAGGAAACCACCGAAAACCCAAGTCCGCACAGCCGGCGTAGAGCTTGAGTCACGGAGACCGCTGAAAAAATCAAATATTCCCTCACCGGGGCTCGAACCCACGCCTCCCGGTCCCAAGTCTTGCGCTATACCACACGGCTACGGGACCAGTTCGAAATGATTTTTTTTCCATTAAAATTAAGCATACTATATTCTATTGATTATAAGATTTAGTTTATAAGTTAAAATGAAATTTAGTTTTTAAGTTTATGATTAAAAAATTAAACCTTTGTACACAACAATGTTGTTTTATTTTTCTGATAGGCAAATTATGAATGTCATTTGTTAATGAAATATATTATGATTTTTCATGTCTTTATTAAATTATATCTATTGAAGATATGGCTATTCTCAAGTAGGCGTGCACAGAAAACCTATTCTACTATCCTCTACGATACTATAGCATCGTGATCAACTTCGCAGTATAGTATAGTATAGGATAATAGTATAGTATAGTATAGTATAGTATAGGGTTCCCGTGCACGCTTACGTAAGAGTAGTTGCGGCCATTTAGTTATTCTCGAATGGCATCTAGTACTTTAACTAGCAGAAAATAAGGCGAACTTGTAACTAACGGCGATACTCTACTAAATAGCCGAGGTATCAAAAACTGTATACGATTTTTCATTTTTGTTATTCGCTGAGTTACCAGAAACACTAATTACTATTCAACAAAGCCGTTTTGATCCTTTCGCGGTAACTCAATCGATTTATCGAATTCCTTTCGAACGATAAGTCATCATTAACATAAATCAATAGCATATTCGAGTTAGTAGGTTGTATTTTGATGTAGTTCCCACCCTTTGTTCTCGTCGAAGTTACTAGAAACCATCATTAGTATTCAAAATGTTGCATTAATGCTTTTTGGATTCGATTTTTAATAGCTTATCGAATTCCTCTTTATCGATAAGTTCCTAAGCATAGGACACAATGGTATGTGAGGATCAATAAGTCACACATTGCAATAAATTCTTGTTTGTTGATAGCAACAAGAATATTGCTATAGTACTATAACGTATCGCCTTTAGTCTTATACTTTTTTTTCAGTGAACATTAATTTTTATTAGTGTTTCAAAGAAGCCATTTAAATTTTTAGATAGTATCAAAAAAGTCCATCGAATACCTCAGGATTCGAACAAGCTTCGAACAATAGGGAATCATGGTATATAAAAGGTCTTGTTGATCTTAGCAGCCCCATAACAATCTGAGAAGTCAACGCAACATGTCACTCAAGATGGCTGCAGTAGTGGTGCTAACCACAATTCTGAGTATCATCCTTCAAGGGATCAACTCATCTTTTATTGGAGACACAAGTGGTTCATTAGCTTCAGAAAATCAAACTGCCAACGGATCTGCAGCAAAGGCCAAGGACATCTATTTAAGGATACCAAGCATCAACGGACCACTGGCAGATTCGATTCCCGTGTGCGACACGCTACAGAATGATAATACAGGAGGACTGGTTCTCGATCCGCATAATCCATCGGCGAGACAGATACAGAGATTTATAAGGACCTTCAACATATTCCAGCAGACATTTGATCGAATTATACGATTGGCAAGACCCTTTCTTTCCGCCAATGAAGTGAGTCCCCATCTACGACAAGAAGGCAAAGAGGACTTTATTCGGCAAACGATCGAAATAAAATGGTTGACTAGGGTCGCGATGCACAGGATGAAGCTGATAAAGTTGTATGATCTTCTAACATTTTTATACCATAATATCAAGTCAGGGCTGGAGCTGTCTTCTCAAGACGTAGAAGCTGCGGAAAGAAAAGAAGATAATTTAAAGGGTTCGGAAGTGAAATTGAAGAAAAAAACGGAAAACTTTGTCACGTATGTCTTGTTGAATTAGATTTTATTTTTTTGTAACGTTTCTTATTAATATTAAGCTAAAGAAATGGATAATTAACATTTAAACCATGAACATGTCCATTTTCTCACTAATAATAGCATATATTTGGAATTATGGATGTGAACTTTATTTTTTAATTATTAAGCGTATTCTCTTTTATTGATTGTTAGATTTAGTTTATAAATTTATTCAATATAATAAAAACATCACACAACAATATTATTTTCTTCATCTATCTAGCAAACTATCCTAATCGGACGGCCTATAGCTAGACGGCCTATTGCCATATTATAGCAAATTTAAGGAAATTGGGAAAGAAAGGATAAGGGAAAGGGAGGGCCTACTCAGTAGGAATTTTTCCGTAACCGAAAAAATAATCGGACAGCCCAGACTGGGAGTCGAACCCAGATCTCTCAGTTACGCGCCAAGGGCTCTACCAGTTAAGCTATCCGAGACATGTACCGACTACTTTATTCAGTCACGTATATAAGACCCACCGAGCAAACAACGCCACCGTCCATCTTACGGTAATGAGCCCAAGGCCTATAGCTAGATTTTGAAGTGCCGTCATATTAATCCAATAATGGTCCGACTTAAAGATCTATCACGTGTTTAATCGATTGGTAATTGTCTTTTCTGAACTAAAATGTCAAAATCTCAAGCCTTTATTAAGAAAAATAAAATTACAATTTCTCTACGAGATATAGTCTTGTTTACAACTAACTAAAAAACATTCAATTTACTCTATAACACCAACCACCCACATAACTGACCATAGAAGCAAGTCGAACACATTCGGGCTAATCAAGCTCAACTAACTTTGTTTGATCAACATACAGCAGCATGTCAAAAGTAGAACATCCCTACACACTAGAGCGTTACGAGGTGTGCAAAAAATTAGCAGAAAAAAATAACTGTAAGTAGTTTTATTAGATTTTAAAATGCATTTTCTGAGCTCAAACTTATTATCTTTCAATCTTATAGCTAAAAAATGTCTTGCAAATTCCTATTATTTAGTCACCCCAGAAGGATGCGATTTGTTGATAAATAGTAGACAAATCGCGGCCGTGTATAGTAGCTATTTGTCTCCTTCTTACGTCACCAGCGTAATAGTCTCGTAGCAATGACCTTAAGAGTAGGTATATAGATAATTAGTTGCACATCATAGACGCTTCCGCAATCAAACTAAACGTCACTAAATTCGTTGCGAGTAAATTTATATGTGATTTAAATCTCGATTACTTTCTAAATTTCGACTTCGAGTACTCTCCTGGTGGACGCGGTAAGAAAACCATTACAACCACCTTACGACGGACCCTATTCAGTTATTACTAGGACGGACAAAGTTTTTCAAGTTCAGTTACCTGAAAGAAAAGCATTTATATCTATAGATAGGTTGAAGCCAGCATATGAATTAATAGATGAGAATGTTAAAAACAGTCAGAAAATAATAGAGTCAGAAAAAGAAAGGGTTTGTGACAGCCCTGACGCTAAAATTACGCGTAGTGGTAGAATAAGTAGGAAACCAGTAAGATTTATGCAATAAGGAAATAAAATAGGAACTAGCTTAGTAAGTAAGTACGTGCGTTTATTGTATTTTTGAAGGATAAATAACTAAGCATACTCAGTTAAGTCAAGGGTCTCTCTCAAAAAAGTGGCACCGTAACCTACCGTACAGTTTTTGATTAGAAAAGTATGAATTTTTGAGTTTTGTAAATGTTATATTAAAATGTTGTATCGAGTCTTATTACATAGAGGCCAGCTATTTTAATGGCAATAAAATGAATATTTCTTGAGCAGTAAGAGTTTGTAACACCAGTTTCCCATCAACCTGCCGTGTCCTAACGCGACTTACATCGATTTAAAATCAATTTGACTGAATTAATAAAGTGATTTATTTTGTTCTGTCCACTTTGATTGAAAGATAGTGAACTAAACATTGTTGTTTTGTAAATGATGGCTCATATTTATAAGTAAGTACTAAATTAACTTAAGTTAAACTTTGTCCGGCGTTATTTTGTCATCAACCTGTCGCCGTAAACACACACGCGTACCACTCACACTATTGCAATTTGAACCACTCTCCTCCCATGTAACAACGCACTCAGTTACTGGCTACGCATCAAAGGTGAAATACGTGTCCGTTGTTGCCAAATTTTCAAGCTATCAGCGACGATCTGTCTGGATCTGGGTTTTGTAACAGGTATGTTATATTTATCCTGTGCACGATATTTTTGCAGATTGAATCGTTTATTTAATGTGAATAATTTGTATTCCTTCTTCAATTAGCCTATTTTTAGATAACGGTTTCTCCAGCTCAGTACAACAAAGCGTTTAATAATAATCATTATTTTTCGGCTGATTCTCATTATTTTGTGCCTATTTAACCTGCCTTATTATGACAGGTGAAAGAGAAACTAGACAGGTGAATGAGAAACTAGTCAGATTACTATGAGAGTTGTTTATATTCATTGTTATTTAGTACTGTCGAGTATGTTAACCAATTACCTAAACTTATTGATCAAATCACATACACTAAAAGCTTTTTTATTCAGTCTGGTATAAAAACGTTTTTCCTTAGAATAATAGTTTATTTCATTTTGTATATAAAGGAGACTGGGCGGGTGCGTCTCCAGTGTTGTAAAGGTTGTGTTATATGTCATTTTAAAGGCCATAACAATAGCTTAATTTTATGCTATGACACCAACAACGAAACTTGTGCAGAGAATGAGCTATGAATCGGATACAGTCGTATACAGAATAGATTTTTATTATTACACTTTTATCCGTCAGCAGTGGTTTATAAGATTGTTACCAATTTCATTCTAAACTTCATAAAAATATATTTTTTAAGCCAATCATAGGTGCCGGACAGGAACAGAAGACACTCGGGTTATTATGGGACCCCGAGAACGACAAGCTACGGTTCAACACTTCTCCCAACAGAGTCGACAAAGAAGTCAGAGAAACCACACGCCCTCCGACCAAAAAGGAAGCACTCAGCGCGGTCATGAGTATTTACGACCCACTTGGACTACTCAGCTGCTACACCATAACAGCAAAGATTGCGCTACAGAATCTATGGCGCCAGAAGATGGAATAGGACGAACCAGTACATGTTTTCTGCGACGCCAGACAAGACGCCTACGCTGCAGAAGCCTATTGGAGACTCAAACAACAGGAGGGAGAGGTCAAAGTCATGTTGGTGGCAGCCAAAGCGCTAACCATACCCCACATGGAGTTGCAAGCAGCACTCATCGGAGCCAGATCTGCCCAAGTCATGTAATAAAGGAGCACAGATGAAATACCGACAGCGTGACATATTGGACTGATGCCCAGGTAGTGCTGCATTGGATACGCAACAACAACCGGCGCTATACACTCTACGTGGCGCACCGACTTGGAGAGATAACTGAACTCACCTCCGTCCACCAATGGAGATGGGTACCCACGAAGAGCAACGTAGCCGACCTAGCAACCCGAGCAGGCTACGTACCTAAAAATTAAAAGCAGGCTACGTACCTAAAAGCCACTTAAGGAAGGACCCTTCCGCCGGAGTCCAGCACCAAGCAGACTTGCCATATCTGCGTTCCGCTGGTGCACGGAAGTGCCAGTGCCATTGGGGAAATAAGGAAGAATTCAGTTGCGCAGTTTAAGACCGGTCTCGACTGATGGGCAATACCGTCCTGGGCAACTCATCTTGGAGCGTAGCGGGATCTTAAGCACGGTCTCCCGCCATAGGCCGACCGCAGTCTATTCACGTCTAGACTCTGTAGTGCTGAGCCTGCGATCGCGAAATCCGGGCTAGGAGGGTTCGTTCGAAGCGGGCGTTCAACGCAACTGCCAAGTCATGTAAACGGGTTATCCGCAAGGCTCGTTTCGACCACATTAGCCGAATAAGGAACAGATTAGCATCTTGCTCACCAGGCAGAAAGCAGTTCTGGTCCCTATCAAAATCTGTTGAAACCAATTTCTGCCGTCTCCGATGCAGAAACCTGATGGATCGCTAGCACACTCCGCAAAAGAGAAAGCAGATCTCTTTGCATGTCTTTTTGCGAGCAATTCTCTCCTGGACTCTCGCTCTCATCAGCCGCCGTCAATACCTCGCTGTGACTTCTCAATGCCGAAAGTCACGATACATAATAAAGAGGTCCGCAGAGCACTACAGAGTCTAGATGTGAACAAAGCGAGTGGTCCGGATGGTATACCTACTAAAGTCTTGAGGTATTGTGGTCCCGAGTTGTGTCCAGTACTAACACGCTTGTACCGTCTCTCTCTTAGTACTAAAGCCGTACCCAAGTCGTGGAAGCTTGCCAACGTGCAACCAGTACCCAAAAAGGGTAGTCGTGCCGACTCCTGCATTACCAACCCATCGCCATCACCTCCATACTATGTAAAGTTATGGAGAAAGTACTGAACAGCAAGTTGCTGACATACCTAGAGGATAAGATAAGATATTGCTGCCGATAAGATATTGCTTCTTAGCAATGGGGCCGCCTTTTGTACCCTAACTTTATTACTGTTCATAATGTAACTTTTACTCTGTCTCATGTTCTGTAATGTTGGTGTGCAATAAAGTATATTTGTATTGTATTGTATAACGACAATGGAGAAGCCATTGAGAATAGCACGGCAAAGTTCTCGCCATGTTACTCGACATCTCGAAGGCATTTGACAGGGTTTGGCACGCAAGTCTTCTAGGCAAGCTTCCTGCATACGGAATACCTCCCAACTTTGTTCCTGGATAGCTGACTTCCTGAGTGAACGGTCGATCCGAGTAGTCATAGATGGCTGCTCCTCTGACCACATGGCTATTGACGCTGGAGTTCCTCAGGGGTCCGTATTTTCGCGACTCGTTTCCTGCTGCACATCAACGACATGCTTATGCCTGGAGTTTTTGCGTACGCAGATGACAGCACATGAAGAGATATTGTCCAATGCAGGAGACGGCGGGGATAAAATTCGATCTGAGAGGGAAGCAATGGTAGAGCGAGCGAACTCAATATTAAGTCTTGTCTCCCTATGGGGATACATTAATCTGGTTAGTTTCAACGCCACCAAAACACAAGCGTGTCTGTTTTCCGCGAAACGGAGTCCCTTTGATCTGACTCCTACTTCTGAAGTACATCTCTACCTGTCACTGATGAGCTTCAACTCCTCGGCATGAAGTTATCTGCCAACCTTATCTTCGGCACATCCATCGAATCCAAAGCTCAAACTGCAGCCAAAAAGCTAGGCATCCTTAATAAGGTCAAGCGATACTTCTCGCCTGACCAACTCCTAACCCTTTATAAGGCGCAGGTCCGGTCGTGCATGGAGTATTGTAGCCACCTTTGTGATGGTTCGGCCAAATATCACCTAGCCGCCCTGGAACCGGTGGACCGCAAAGCCAGGAGGCTCATTGGTGACAAAAAGCTAGTAAACAGTAAACTCCAAAGCCTGACTCATAGGCGCAAAGTAGCTTGCCTGTGTGTTTTTTACAAGATGTACTTCGGGGAGTGTGCTCATGAGCTACACGAGATCATTCCGCCTGCCCCTTTCTTCTACCGGACGTCCAGCCAGACGCACCGCTGGGTACCACCCTTACCTTGTGGAGAATCCCCAGATCCGTACTGAGCGCTACTCTTCAACTTTTATATTGCGCACCGCTAAGGAATGTAATTCTCTGCCTGCGTCTGTATTTCCAGGCACATATAACCCGCATCTCTTTAAAGTTCGAGTGAATAGGCATCTTCTGGGTGAGCTTGCTATATCCTCGATCACATTTCTGCTTCTGGACTAGATTGTGGTCAAAAGCAAACTCATTAACTATAAAAAAAGGAGTCGTGGTCATAGTCGTCGACCCCTCACTACCCAGGAACACATGGCCTAAAGGCGTCATAGAGAAGGTTTATCCGGGTCCAGATGGTCACACACGCAGCGCCGACGTCCGCACGCAAGGAGGGATCTTCAGGAGGCCTACGTCGATGCTGGCAGTGCTACAGAAGGACAAGCCCGCTGTCAACCCATAGAAGGCTACGTCAAGACTTCGCCGGGGGGAGGATGTAAAAGACAGTGGAGGAAAAATAGTAGTATATAAAATTTTTTTTTTTATCTAGCCTACAAGATCCCACTGCTAAGAACAATTACGTAGTAATATAGTAAAATTAGGTATTAAGTTTTAAATCTAGGGCATAAATAGAAAAATCATAGCATTTGTTGTTTATTGCCTATTCTTAGTATAGAATCACATTAACCTGTACCCGTTTCTCAGTTAACCTGTACGATGCCTCATTCACCTGTCCACCTATTTTTTCTGCGTACTCTCAAAGGCACAACTCTTTAAAAAACCTGTTCCCTCTTACATATTTATATTAAAGAGGGGGAATACATTTTTTTTTATATTTTCAAATACGTTATTCTCACACTTTTTTGAAAATCTGTAAAAAAATTCAGGCGGTGCCACTTTTTTGAGAGGTACCCTCAAGTATATATTAAAAGAAGTCGAAACAATAGGTAACATCATTTAATTCAGAGACGTCGAAGAATATTAACTTGACATAATTTAAATTTTGGTTCAGTGACATACCTAGTAAAAAAGAAAGTAAAAAAAATGGGAAATCAAACTGCTAAAGAAAGTAAAGAAAATTTGGTTATAAATCAAGCAACGGTAGAGAAACAGTTAAGCGACAGTTATGGAATACTATTAATTACGATTTTGGTATTGTTATGTATCACCGTTGGCTACTTATCGTTTCGACAGCTGAGAAGAAGAGTTGGAAAGTTTATTACAAAGCAAATTATGGACGTAAACACGTTACCAGTGATTAAAGTGGAAAGTGTACAACCTAAAGCACAAACAACAACTAAAGTAGTGTATTCCTAGTTTAAATGTCTTAGTTAAGTATTACAATTTTAATATTTTAAGGTAAATGTTAGGATTAGTTGGTGGACACAGTAAATAAAAAGAAATTTAGATTTCAGTAAGAAAATTTAATTTGAAAATTTGTGTTAGGATGATGCTCTGCCTACCCTTATAAAAAACATAGCGTGATATTGCAAGTAAGTTTGAGAATTCATTTACGAACGTCGTTTATTAAAAGAGTCGTGTTACATTCCTCGCTTATCGCGTCACAGCGGGCGAGACGGCGACCGTAGACATAGCATCAGCAAATTCCGTTGACTTACATTGTACTTGTGTCGTACAGTTAAGATATTTAGAGTAAGTTTTAATTTTAAGATATTTTAAGGATTTTAATTTTTTTTTAAAAAGGGGAGGAATGATGTGGCGATACATTATGTCGACGCGGCGTTTTGCACGTCGCCCGAGCTCAGAGGAGCGCGGGGAACGACAGTGGTTTTCCAGCCGCCGCCCGCATCGGTCATAACAATTAATACGTCAGTACATAATGCCTTCACATTAGTTTATGCATAAAATAAGTGAGTTTGTAGGAAAGAAAAAAAGTATAGTGATACGGATTTCAGACTTTAAATTATACTCCTACTTGCTGCTCATGCACCAGTAAACGAACACTCCCATCTGACTAAATATATCTACAAATAAACAACAAAAACATTTTAATCACAAAACTATCCATTCAGTTATAATTTTGAAGCCCCAGTGTATCTTAATGTCCCATTTGAGCCTATTTGATAAAAAACCGGCCAAGAGCGTGTCGAGAAACGCGCATTGTAGGGTTCCGTAGCAGCATGGTTCAAATACATTCTTATTAATCCCAACAGTGTTTGGCACTTGGTCGACTATTACTCGCAAACTTGAAGGACCAACTAATGTGTGATAGTTTTCCTTTAAATTTCGTTGTATATTCTACCAACGTGAATTTTTTTACATTTTTAGAAATAACCGTTTAGCAGGTGTAGGGGGGGGGACTTGTGTTTGACAAAAATTTTCACTTTAAAAATGTATATTTCGCAAACGGAGTGCTGAATCGAAAAACGTTCTTAGTAAACCCCTTCTATCTTTTAAAATGCTATCCTATGACACTCGACTCAATGATATTGGCGAGAAAAAAAATCATCGCCCTTTCACGTCTATGGGAGACACCCGAAAAATTTTTTTTTTCCAAGATTTTACTCTACAGTTCTGTCGGCGTGATTCATATGTATAATCATGCTTAGTTTCAGCTCTGTAGTACCAAGGGTTTCTTAGGAAACCTGTGGACAGACGGACAGACGGACAGACGGACAGACGGACATGGCGAAACTATAAGGGTTCGTAGATTACTACGGAACCCTAAAAAAACTAGCTTCAACTTAAGTAGTAGAAATTCAAAAGAGGTTTGCCTGCTATTATTATTATTCTCGCTTGCGTGTTTCGTAAACAATTGATCATTTTATCAGACTCGCACTCGAAGTCAGCTGGCGGCGCCGTCGACTCGAGCGGACGCTCTGAGTCATGCGCAAGCACACTGCTACACTCGCCTTCCTCGCTTGACGAACTGCACACCGACATATCGTCCCCCACGCTCTCTTGTCCCCGCCCCTCTTTCGCTTGCGGCTGAGTTTTTGATAAGACGCTATTACATCTATAGATTCACCTGTCGAACCACGTTTTTTACGCTTTCTGGATCGTTTTTTCTTGATTGTTTTTTGTGAATCACTTTTTCCTGTATTTTTGTAGATATCTACCCTTCTTTCTCTATTTTCCTCAATCTTTTTTCTTGAAGCAACCACCGATGAGTACGTAATTTTATTATGGGTATAAGATGTGTTGTTTATGTTCAAAGGTATAATAGGGCTTCTGTCCACCGATTCTTGAATTGGGTTGCTGCAGTTAGGAGAAAAAGGAGGGACGTACATGGACAAAGCGCGCTTGTAGGTACAATTAAATTCAGACATAATTTCACGAATTTTTCGTTCTTTTAAGTAGACAGGGCATTTTTTATTGAGAGCCATATGTCCCTCGCCACAATTTAGACATTTAAAAATCGAAGTCTCACAGTTCGGGTGATTCTGCCCACATTTTGGGCATAAAATTTTATTTGATGGGCATATTTTTGATGTATGTCTAAAAAGCCAGCATTTTGAGCACTGTGTCTCTTATCGATTCACTTTCTACCCAGTCCGAGTTTTCAGTATTTTTTCGATTCAATCTCCTAATATAAAGTATTTCGGCATTGTTTGAACTTTTCATACATTCTTGTACAGTTCGTTCGGGCAATTAGTGTGCAGTACAGGCGCACGGTATATTGGGACCATTCTTTAACTTAAATGTGACTCGTCCACAAATAAGTACTTCTTTTTGAAATATACGTTATTATTATTTTGTAAATGTTAACGATAGTGTCAATGAACACATACAATAATTTATTTACAGTTAAGTAATTTTATTTTCAAATAGGTACGAATATTTTTCAAAAAATAGCTATACTAATCCGTGTAAATATTTACAGAGACCACAAAATATTATTATTTTCGTATTATAACTAGTAGAAAGAGATAGAAGATATGAATTACCATTCAAGTTTTCTTGCTCCCTGTACCGCCATACATTTCGAGATGACAGCTGACAGCTACCCATGCACACTAATTGAGCGAACAAACTGTAGTTCGGATATATTGAGACCGATGTCGATGTTCCGTATTATACCGTGCGAGATGTTAACTTCCCACGACTTGTACATCTTCCAGCCAAGGTCACAAAACTCTTTACATTTTAATAGTTTTTCGCTATTATCTTCGTCATCAAATGAAAGGATAGCTTTAAAATCGTTCGTATATTTAACTCGTAGAAATCCCAGAGATTCCTTGGGTATTCAAAAGTTTTGCCAGCGCGAATTGTTTCGGTAGCTTTTCTTTGTTCACAATGCAAATTTCTATTTTGTCAGCTTAAAGCCTTTTTCTAGCCACGGTAGTCCATCCCTCTTCATTTTCTTTCTGATCTGTTTTTCTACACTCGGGGTCTCTCACTTCAAAATTGTGTTGGGTCTCTTCTTCTTGTATTAAGTCTTCTTTTTGTATTAAGTCTTCTACACTGTCTAAGATATTCTCCATTCCAGCACCATCTCCCTCATTAGATATATTATCCTTCATGTTTAACTAGGAGTAATTCAAAGCAATAGTCTACTTGAGAATTTACACTCCGCATTAGAACGCATCTATCTAACCGGTTTCGATGCAAAACGTATGATCGAGTGATAAGCGCACACGTCTCGATCGCTCAAGAACGGATAAACACTGAACTGTAGCGGTTGTTACCATAACAACGTAAATCAACATTGTTATACTATAAATACTTAAGTTAATATCCGAACAACAGTAGCATTTGTTACCTTGACAACGTTAATCAACATTGTTACGCTGTTTAAATTTCCAAAGCCGCAGATACAATAAAAATCTGACCATAAAATGATTGCCTATGTTTAGTTGCAGTAACTATAAATATTTAACAATGCTTTTATTGACACTTTGCTAGCCTATTTTTTCTCAGTGTAATATCTCGTCTAAAATCATCCAGAATTCTACGTATCATATCTTCGGTGATGTATTTTGATTCTTCATTAAGTGAGTCCTTTGGGGGGGAATCATTTGGTGGCTGTCGTATAGGCGTGTTGATGTTTCCAGTTTTCGGTATACTGTTTTTACACTCTTGGCATTTCCATTCATGCCTTTGATTGTTAGGCATGAGGTTGAATCTCCTCTCTGTAATATTTGCTCATAGCAAATCGTAGGTCGAATTGCACGAGTGACATTTGAGGTACATTTTATTGACGATGTTGTTGCAGCACCCAGCGCAAACATTAGTCATTTCAGTTTTTTTTTTTCTTTGCAGTTTTTATATTGTCGGTGTCGCGTAGATATCGAGTCGGAGGACGTCTTGTAACTCGTAGTAATGACACGATGACGTAAGGAGCCGCATATCACTCGTAGCTCTCGTAGCACGCACCTCGCCCGCCACCCGCTCGATGCGATCGATGAATTCGATGCGCTCGGCAACTATCTCAGCAGCAGAATGGGCAAGCAGTCAGCCACGACGCAGCGGGCCAGCGATTCGAATCCCAGCTTTGCAGAGCAACTCTTGAAATTATATTTTTTTCACTCTAAGACCGCCCAATAGGAGGAGCCGACCGGTAAAATGCGTTAAGGAGTGACAAGGAATCAAAAATAGTGTTGATTGACCAATCACAAAATTTAAAATCACTCAAAACTAAAAATGACAGAGAACACTTCTACACGCGTGTACTGACGATAACGTACCAAAGACGAATGAATGAATATTGTTCGCACCCCGTTCCTGTTACTCATATAGATCAGATGTGGATTTCGTTACGTGTCAACTCAGTGAGGCTGTTGATTGGCACTGCTTACCGCCCGCACTGGGTAAATGTTAAAACGTTCCTTGATGTCTTAACAGATTGAATGAATGAAATATGAATGAAATATTCTTTATTGCACATCAGGGACAGACAAAGTAAATGGACATGAATAATCAGGTAAGTATAATGTACAAAAAGGCGGCCTTATTGCTTAGGTAGCAATCTCTTCCAGGCAACCTTTAGGTTAGGATATTTTTCGAGAGGTAAAAAAGCAAAGCGGGTGGTGGCTAGAACTAAAATGAAAAAAAAAAACTTGCTAAAAAGTAACATAAAACTAAGTATAAATAATAATACATCTAAATAACAAAAAAGAACATACATACATATAATATATAAATATATAATATAGTAGTATTATACATATAATACTACTATATTATAAGGAGAGGTTAAAAATCATTGGGAAGAGGAGAGAGTGTGAAGGAAATGGGCTTTGACTCGGGATTTAAAGGAATCTAGGGAAGGAGAACGTCTTATGGACTCGGGAAGATTGTTCCATAGTTGGATAGATTGGATTGTGAAGGATTTTGAGAGGAAGTTGGTAGAGTGCGAAGGAATATTTAAAGAAAGATTAAAGCATGAACGAAGATTACGGTTGAGAGTTGCAGAGCGGAAAGTAAAGATATTTTTAAGGTAGCAAGGAGCAGTGGAATTAGACAGGATAGTGTACAAGAGCGAAAGGACGTGACAGTCCCTCCGGCGGCGGATGGGGAGCCATTGAAGACGAGTGCGATATTCGGAAACATGGTCAAATTTCCGCAGACCAAAGATGAAACGTATACACAGGTTCTGTAAACGTTCAAGCTTATTTAAAAGCTCCACAGAAATGTCTAAGTAACAGCAATCGGCGTAATCTAGCAGGGGCAAGAGGAGCGCCTGAACCAAGGATATCTTCGTTTTCGTTGGTAAAAAATGTTTAAGCCGTTTAAGCGATCCGTACGCGGCAAACACCCTCCTGCTTACTTCACTTACTTGAGGTTTCCAGGATAGACATGAATCGAATATAACCCCAAGGTTCTTTACTTTATCACTGAACGGAATATTGATTCCATCAAAAACTAATGTTGGTAACGAGCTATAGTCAATTCGTGCAGTTTTCCAGTAACCTCCAATAATTATAGCTTGTGTCTTGACTGGGTTAACAATAAGTCCGTGGGATCGACTCCAATCGGAAATACTTCTAAGATCTTTGTTTACAGTACCTATTGCATCCCCTAGTTGTGAAATTGGAGCCTGGGTGTAGATTTGGAGATCGTCTGCATACAAATGATAGGAAGAAATAAGAGGAAGAGTTATCGAATTTATGAAAATAGAAAACAAGAGAGGAGACAGCTGATATATCACACCACGAAGAGAAGGTTTCTTCAATACGGATGCGTTGCCGACGTTCATACAGGTAACTACGAAACCAGTCAACAACGGTTGGAGATATGTTAAGAGAACGAAGTGTTGCAAGAAGGATATCATAGTCAACAGTGTTGAAAGCGTTACTGAAATCCAGTAAAGTCAACACCGTCAGCTTCTGATTTTCCATCCCCGTACGAATGTCATCAGGGATTTTAACCAAGGCAGTGGTCGTACTATGACCGGGGCGGAAACCAGATTGTAAGGGATTCAAAAGATTGTTCATATTGAGGAAGGAAGAAAGTTGTTGCTGAACAAGTCTTCAAGGACTTTGGAGAGGAAAGGTAATATGGAAATGGGACGGTAATCTGAGAAAGAACTGGGATTTTACTTTTTAGGAATAGGGACAATGTGAGCTTCTTTCCATGAGGAAGGAAACACACCGGAGGATATGGATTTATTTAGGATTTTGGCAATGACAGGGGAAAGGATGTCAATGATAGGAACTATCATATTACGACCAACATTGTCACCTCCGACGGCATTCGACGAAATGGCGAGTATATTCTACTTAACATCACAAGCTGTGAGCTGACGAAATACGAAAGGTGGGAAATCTGGAGTTGGAAGTGACGAAAGATTGGTAATAGTCTTAGTCTTTATGCCACTATTAATTGCAGCAGAAGATGAGAAATGACTGTGCAAAGCGTTAATGTCAACGTTAGTAGGGTTCGAAACATTCCGTGACTTACCAACTCCGAGCTTATTGAGAAATGACCAGACCTTAGCCGGGTCACCATTCTCCACAGACTTATGAATATGGCGTCTCTGTATATCCCTAATCTTCGTATTGCAGCGATTCCTTACTTCCCGATAATTATCGCGGTTTTTTTTGGATCCGTCAATTTTGTATTTAGTCTTTGCCCGCGTCTTCTTCTGCATTAGACTACGCACCTCATCATTCAGCCAGGGCGCAGGAAGATGTTTAACACGTACAGCTCGCACCGGAGCATGCCGATCATATAGTTCTGTTAGTCTAATCTTCTGCTGCAATTAATAGTGGCATAAAGACTAAGACTATTACCAATCTTTCGTCACTTCCAACTACAGATTTCCCACCTTTCGTATTTCGTCAGCTCACAGCTTGTGATGTTAAGTAGAATATACTCGCCATTTCGTCGAATGCCGTCGGAGGTGACAATGTTGGTCGTAATATGATAGTTCCTATCATTGACATCCTTTCCCCTGTCATTGCCAAAATCCTAAATAAATCCATATCCTCCAGTGTGTTTCCTTCCTCATGGAAAGAAGCTCACATTGTCCCTATTCCTAAAAAGTCAAATCCCAGTTCTTTCTCAGATTACCGTCCCATTTCCACATTACCTTTCCTCTCCAAAGTCCTTGAAAGAAAATTCTGGAAAGAATAGTTTACAATCAATTGATTGCCTATTGTGAGTCTCATAACATCCTCCCAATGTACCAATCAGTGTTCAGACGGGGACGCAGTACATCTATGCGCTCATTAATGTAGTAGATAACGTGTTGTCATTTCAGAATAAGGGTAGTGCCACTATCCTTGTTCTTCTTGATTACTCCTTATGTAACTCAAATTAGTTTAATGCTATTCAAAACAGAAATAATAAATTGTTAGACTTGGTACTTGCAACGTTAGGCTCCGTTCGAGTAAAGGAGACTGAGCCTTTAACCAAACTTGATTCTCACCACCCGGCTTTGGCTATCGATATTTCGGTACACACTCCGAAACCAGTAAAACCTAATTCGTCACGCCGGTTAAATTTTAAAAAATCTAATTATACTTATATCAAACACGAGCTACAACAGATAAATTGGTTCCAACTATTTGATAATCGTGACGTTAACGAGTGTGTTAGCATTTTTTATGCCGAAGTAAATAAAACTATCACTAGAAATACCCCGTTGGTACGAAACGGTGCTCGCAAATGTCCTGTTTGGTATAATTCCTCACTAATACGATGTTTGAGGGAAAAAAATAATCACAACTCGTTTAGGAAGTACGGTAATTCGCGGGATTATGAGACCTTTTCGCTTTTGCGTAAAAGATGTAAGGATCTCATAGTGTCCTGTTATCGCAAATACAGAACGTCAATCGTGGATGCTCTAAAACACAACAATGTTATACCATTTTGGACTCATGTCAACGGTCAAAAAGATAGAATTACCATACCTCAGAGTATGCACTACGATGGCAGTTCTTCCACATGTGGTCAAGAAATTTGTGAGCTTTTTTACACTTATTTTGCATCGGTTTTTGAGACGGATACAGTAAAATTTATTGATAATTCTGCACTACCCACCCCACAAAGTATTGTACTTTCCAACATTCCTCTTTCATGCGAGGAAGTTCATGCCAAAATTAAGAGATTATGCATTACGAAGGGGGCTGGTCCTGATGATATTCCTCCGTATTTCATAAAGGAGTGCGCTAGTGAGCTTACTTTTCCCCTCATATTGCTTTTTAACCTATCACTTGAGACTGGCATTTTTCCCTCAGCTTGGAAACAAGCGTACGTAGTTCCGATTCATAAATCTGGAGACAAACTTCCTGCACAAACTACCGTCCCACCAGCATACTATCGTGTATAGCGAAGTTGTTCGAGTCACTTACTTATGTATACTTGTTCAATCACTTTAGACAAATGTTATCTGACAAGCAACATGGTTTTATAAGAAATAGGTCGACGGTTAGTAATCCATTGGAATATAAATATTACCTGTGCAACTCTTTTGCCGAGAATGGTCAAGTTGATTCCCTATACACTGACTTTTCCAAGGCGTTTAACAAAGTCAACCATTTCATTTTAAAGCTGAAAATCAATAGTTATGGAATACATGGAAATCTGTACCGTTGGATTTGTTCTTACTTAGCAAACCGTAGTCAAATAGTAGCTGTAAAAGGTTCTTATCTGCTCCGCTAAGGTTTACTCTGGAGTCCCTCAGGGCTCCCATCATATTCGTAGTATTTATAAACGACTTGGCTTCCCAGTTATCGTGTTATTGTCTTCTATACGCAGATGACCTCAAAATGTTTAAAAGTATCAAAAATAGCAGTGACTGTGAAACCTTGCGATCCGATTTAAATACACTCACTGAGTGGTGTAACGCAAATAAAATGTTCTTAAACGTTGCAAAATGTTTCGTTATTTCTTTTACAAAAAAGAAACATAAAACAGTTTTCAGCTATAGCCTCCAGGGACAAAGCCTTGAACGGAAATCTGTTGCACGTGACTTGGGCATATTATTTGACAGTGAATTGTCCTTTAGGGATCATTATGAACACATTGTAAAGAGAGGCAATAAGCTACTGGGCTTTGTTTTGCGATCTTCGAAGAGTAACAGAGACCACAGAAGCGCTCTGTATCTTTACAATAGTTTAATTAAAAGTATACTGGAATATGGAAGCGCTATTTGATCTCCATTTTATCAAGTACACGTTAGTATAATTGAGGGAATACAGATGAAGTGCCTTAAATTCATTTCATTTTGCGAAGTTATTGGCCGTACGCTAAACGGTTATTTAGAAAGATTGGCTTATTACCGGATGGACTCTTTAGAATTTAGAAGAAAATACTAAGACATTATTATGCTTTATAAGATAGTTAATTCACTCATAGACTCACCCTTCTTATTGTCTTCCGTCAACTTTAATACTTATACCAGATCAAGGGTACCAAGAACACTTGCGCTTAGAATATACAGGAACAACACGTCATATTAAAATTCAATCGTTAGAATGTGCAGATGTTACAATGAGTTGGGCACTCGTCATAGAGATCTCGATCTCATTGGTCAGTCACTTTCCACGTTCAAGGTGAGAATCAAGCACATGCTCAAACCTGGGGATTTAGTGTGATAAACTCACTGTCCCATGATTGGAATTAAACAGTGCTTTGCTTTTAGCCATTTTGTCAAAAAAGGTTCATCAAACTTTGACACTAAAATATAATGTAAGGGTTTTTCTTTACTTAGATTCCAAAATTGTTCTCTCGTGGCTACAAATACAGCCAGTGAAACTATCAGTTTATGTCGCGAACAGGGTAGAAAAAATAAGGAACTTAACATAAAATTTCCAATGGAGTTATGTTCACACAGCTACAAACCCAGCTGACTGCCTTTCGCGTGGTGTTGAACCTCATGATTTACAGACTAAAACAGGTAAATTACATGAGCTGTGGTTTCACAGGCCTAGTTATCTGCTCGACTATAATTGTAGTTATCAAAACAGTGATTTACTCGTTAATATTCCTGAATTAAAAAATAATGTCCTGTCGAGTGGTTCATGCAATACAAAGGAACAGTCATTCAATTACTTTTTAGACAAATACTCTAGAATAGAAAAGGCGACTAGAATAATGGCATAAATTCAAAGATTTATTCACAATTGTAAAAATAAAATAAATAAAAAACAGGATAAATTTTTATGCCACGCAGAATTGACCCTTGCACTGCATGTAATAATTAGGCTTGATCAGGAAAGGCACTTTGAAAATGGTATAAAAATTTGAAAAATAATATTCCCATAAAATCTGGTCTGAATGGGTTGAATCTATTTTTGGATTCCACTAATCTGCTTAGAGTAGGTGGAAGGTTGCAGAACTCTGGTCTGCCATTTTCAGGATGCCATCCAGTAATCTTACCTAAAAATTATAATGTTACGAAATTAATTATTCTACACGAACATTTAAAGTTGAAACATGCAGGGCAAAAGTTAATTTTGAGCAGCTTAAATGAACAATATTGGTTATTTAACGCGAGCAGAGTAATTAAATCTGTCTTGCATAAATGTATCACATGTTTTAAACTTAAAGCTAAACATACTTCGCAGCTCATGGGTTCTTTATCTTTTGACCGTGTCAAACCCACACGGCCTTTTCAAATAGTGGGAACAGATTATACTGGTCCTTTTTCAGTGAAGCAAACAAGAGTTCGTAATCCAGTTATAACAAAAGCTTATGTAGTTATTTTTATATACTTTATAACAAAGGCTATTCATATCGAGTTAGCATCTGATATGACCACTAATACCTTTTTGGGGTGTTTTAAACGCTTTATTTCTTGAAGAAATAAACCCACAAAAATATATTATGATAATGGCTCTTATTTTAAAGGTGCTGAAAATGTGTTAAGAGGGTTATATGACCTAACACAATTCAACACTACACGAAACAATGCACTAAAATGTAACAGGATTTTTGGCGCCAATGGTATAAACAGTATTTAGTAATGTTACAAAGCAGGCCCAAGTGGAAAAATGAAAAACCTAATTTAGATATAGGTACTATGGTTCTATTAAGAGACGAAAATGTATCACCATTAAGTTGGCCACTTGGTAGAATTATTAATGTATTTCCTGGTAGGGATGGTAAAGTTCGAACACTGGATGTAAAAACACCAAAGGGCTTTACCATGCGTACCAGCATCATGAAAGTGTGTCCACTGCCCATAGATTATTCTTAATATACTGTTAATTTTTTAACTCTCCACCTCATTAGGGTGGAGAACTCATATAGGATTCATATAATTTGTTTATTTTTTCAAGTCGTGTGGAAAAAAAAAAGTTATATTTATGTAACTTTTTCCGGACACTTAGAAGTAATCCCATTTTATGTTATTTAAAGAGACATTTTTATGGTTTTTCAAATAATAATAAAAATTTACTTGTTTAAATAATATTAGGCTATATTTGCGTTTGGTTATATTTAGGTTATATTTGCATTAATTTTGCCTAGGCCGGCAGTTATGTTTAAGCCAAACATGTGAATCCAAATCGTCTTGGGCTACGTGTTCGAGTTATGTGAGAATTGTCTCTTCTTCCGTGTGCTTTATCGTTAATACACCATGTGAAGTACTAATATTTTGTGTTTTGCTTCGATATTCCAACCAGCCAGCCATTAAGGAAAAATGTGTGACCTGTGAGGAGAACAGTGTGTATGTTTACCTAAAAAAAAAACAGATAATATACAGTCGAACAAAGAACCTCCTTCTTTTTTTAAGTCTGTTAAGAAAAAAGAATCGTCCAAATTCAAATATGATTATGTATAATAGGTACTAAGAATACAGGAAATACGCCGATTTTTTTTAGTTATCTATACAAAGAAAACACATTCGATTACATATGGAAAGTTATAAATTCTCTTATGAAATGTCTTACGAAAGTTCCGTGTCCATTGCAAAATTCTTATGGAGCGGAAAAAACAAAATAATTTATTCCGGACTCGTGAAACTAAATTCGTCCTCAGCCCAAACCGGTCGCACCGCTCCCAAGTCGTGGCCGCCGCGTAGTGCGCTAGTACATTTGTTTCCCCCGCACGCGTGTCGCCCGAGGCCCGTCGCCGTCGCTCGTACATTTCCGCGAAAAAAGAAGCCTACGTTCCGCGCTATGTCGTGGCATGCTAGTAGGAGCTTCCTACATTTGTTTTGCCGCCCGTCGCCTTAGGCCGTCGCAGGTCGCACTTGCGACAATGTCGTGGCCCTGGGATAACTCCAAAACGTGTAGTCTTGTCGTCTCGATAAACGCACAAGGAGGATGTAAGATCGGTTTTTTTACTCATGTTTAAAGCTATGCACTGCTTTGCTTGAAGAACTACACGTAAATGAACAACACATTAGATAAAATGGAGTCTTGTAATATAACACCTCCTTTGTTCCTGATATTTATTTGAACATGTTGAAACTTGTTCAATTTTTCATTGTTTATATCATAATTACTAGTATCGAAATATTGCAAAAAATGACCTTTCAAATCTTTATAAAAATCGTCTATATCTACAGTATAAAGAAAACTGTCTGTGTCCGTATAACATAATCTCAGTCTTTCACCATAAAAAGGTTTCATGACAGAGTAATGGAAATCGAGCGTGTGTCTTTTAGACATTTCGAGAACCGCAAAACCTATATAGATAGGTTTATTTAAGGTAACAGTTTCAGGTTTCATTTGAATAGCTACAAAATTCTCTGTAAAAATTGAAACACTATGGAAATTAGGACGCGCAACTAGTTGCTCTGCAGTAATATTTTTTTTTTTTTTGTTCCTAGTATCAGTCCACTGATTAACTAATTTTATATCAACTCGTTTTTCTGTGTCCTCTAAAGTTTTACCATAAATGCTATTATTTAATAATTTGAAAAAGTCCTGCTCAAACGTAGAGCTTTTTTAGCTTTTTTACGCAATTCTGTATTCATATCTATATATTCTTTTAGATATGGTCCTTGTTTGAATTCAATCACCTTATGCACTTTCACTAATTTTAACCCGTGTTTCAAACAAGTCTGCAAATGAGCTAAATGAATTACGTAGTGGAACTTGTTGATTTTCTTGTATTTAAGAAAATAAAACTGCAGAGCTTAGTTAGGTGAAATCCATATTTTATTCAGGTTAGCACTCAAAACACAAACTGTCACTGTCAAACAAAAGCAAGGGTGCGTTCCGTTTCATTTTAAACAGCCCCTCAATTTATACAATATTATAAATTGCTAAACAGAAACTACTTTAGTTACATATAGCTTTGTACTACAACGCTAACAATATTTAAGATAGTATTAAACATTGAAAGTTACATTACAAGCTGAAACTTAATATTTGTTACTTTGGAATAAATAAAGTTATTTACCTTAACATTTCTTTTAAATTAAATGCTACCTAACTAAATACAATATACTACATACTAATTTAGCATGTTACTGCTGTTTCCTTATCCAGCCCGATATACAAGTCTTTGGATCAGCACATTGGCCACTGGAAAGGTACCTGTACTCTACATTGTACATATAAAAAAAATACATAAAAAAATATATCATAAATCTTTTCTCTTTGTAATAATAATATAGACATAGGAAGTAGGATATTCTTTTCTTGCTCTCTGTGCTGTTTTTATTCCTGTGTTCTTGAATTCAATCTAACAGTGATTTAGACAGCCGATTTCTTCCCATTTTTAATAGAGTTTAGGATAATGATGAATTTTAATGTAAGTATTTTTTTTAGATAAATGTACAGACACAATGTGAAGAAGTTCCTAAAAGACACAAAAGTGTAATGGCAAAACCTAGTTTAAAAGACAAAGCGACTAATTTTAGGAGTCGAAGACTGAACAAAAAAGTTTATCAGTCCACTTCATCACATGTTCCAGACAGTGACAACAACCCTTCTTCCTCCATGGCATCAGAATCATCACATGAAATATTAATTAAATACGCTAAAAAAATATGCTAGAGCTGATAGAAAAGAAACCAAATATGTATTTAGGTCTCCCTAAAAAGTTTTGGTGGGTGATTCATTACATTGCTCAGCAACATGTAATAATAACATTATTTAATTTGAAAAATAATTATTTTTTCTCAAGGATCAGTGACCAATTTCAAATATCACGGTCCACAATAAATACCTTATTTCAGAAAAATATTATAGCAAGTGCATCCTTTTTTCAAAATTTTATTTACTTGCCATCACCAGCAGAAATAAAAAATAATTTGCCTTTAGTTTTTAAAATTAGATATTCCAGGGTACAAATAATTATTGACTGTTTTGAAATACAAAAACAGAAACCTAGTAACCCTCTTAGGCAGGCACAAACGTGGTCACAATATAAGTCAGCGAACACTGCGAAATATCTATTTGGGTGTACACCAAATGGTTTTGTTGCCTTCATTTCAAAAGGATTCGGTGGAAGAATATCTGATAAAGCAATCACCGAGAAGAGTAATTTTTTTGACATTCTTCCAGTGAATGCAGTCATTATGGCTGACCGGGGCTTTAAGGAGGTAGAGGCTCTATTATCCCAAAAAAATATAAAACTGCTACGCCCCCCTAGTGTGTTTAGTAATCAACAATTAGATGAAAGCGAAGCAATAGAGGCGAAAGTTATAGCAAGTTTAAGGGTTCACATTGAACGAGTCATACGGAGAATCAGGGAATTCCATTTGTTAAAACCACATTCCAATATCCATCATAAACATATAAAATATTTAGATGAAGCTGTTGTGATTGCTTGTGGTTTAGTCAATTTGCAGGAACCCATAATTAAATAATACTACCTTTTTAAGGATTCTGTGGTATAAAATAAAATATTCTTTAAGCTTGAATTTTTTTTTTCTTCCTTTAAAATATCAACTGTACAAATAAAAAAAATACATAAACACAAGACAGCCTATCAGACCACACGTGTTGATGGAAACAGGTAACCTGATGTGCTTTTATCTGTACATTATAATAAAAAATAAAATTAGCTCTATATATCAAAACATTCAATATGTTACATAAAATTATTTCTTTATTAAGTCCAGTACATTCATTCAGTTAATGTTTGGTTCTGGTATTTACATTGTGCCTATCACTATTTTTGCTAAACAAAGGTCTTTTATTCTTTACTTAAAAAAGATTGCTATACAACATGAACTGGCATGCAGAATGTCTATATCCTTAAATCTATTTCTGAGAGACTTTCTGGGTCTCATTTGATAGATTGTGCGAACGCCCCTTTTCTGCAGAAGCAAGATTTTACAGCACTACCCCACATTATGCTGTGGAAGTAACTAAAATACACAGTTCTCCCAATTTTGACTTCCGACAGTTGACTAATTATTTTCACTGGGTATGCTGCCGAACTGAGTCTATTCTTCAACTTATCAACATGAAAACCCCATTGAAGCTTTGAAGCAAGCGTACTATCTTAGAATACAGTACATTGTCCAGTTTTTCATTTTATAAAATCTAATAGAAATAGACTAGTTATTCCTAACTTAAGGCACTTTTAAGTAATTTTGGATAAACATTGTTTTTCCAGAATAACTCTGCTTGGCTCATTAAATTTAAAATGTAAGCTTCATCAAAATCAACCATCACATTTTCAACTTTTTTATTTTCTTCAAATTTGGGATCAGCTACACATAATAAACCCTTTTTTTTTACCAGCAGCAAGCATTTGTAATTGTATCTGGCCCATACATTTACTTGCAATTTTATTAGATTTAATGAATTTTTTCTTGGTTTCTTCTGAAACTGGGCACTTAATTTCTATGACAAAGTCATTGGTGATTCCGTCTGGAGTTGCGCCAAACACACCATTGATTAATTCGAACCCTACTTCATTCACTTTGATCTTTAATTCATCCTCGATCACTTTTATGACTGGTTTATCTAAAAATTTTCCCCTTTTTATTGCTTTTGTTTCAATTAATTTGTATCCTCCGAGTAGCTCTTGCACTAACGATCCATCCGTTGTATGGCAATGTGCAACTTCATATACCTTTGACCCAGTAACTCTGGCTTGACGCATGCAATGCCAGAGCTTAAAATTAGCCTGGACAAATGTAGCTTCTGAATTTTTTTTTTCACTTGTGTGATTTCTTGCTCACTGAAAGCTTTAAAATTATTATAGCTGTGATCACTTTCGACAGAAACAAACCTCAACATTATATTAAATAGGCAATATCTTGACAGTTTTCTAGAGTGCACATTGCTATCATAGCACATTATGAGAGATTCTGTGCTATTGTGTTTAAGAGCTTCTGCCCGGAATTTCTCGAGAACTGTTTTGTCATTTGGAGTCATTGTATTTGACATATCTTCCGGCTTGGCGTAAATTTCTTTGTTCTGCACAACATCTTGTCGTGCAGAGGTCAGTGATGGTTTTCTCCAATAACACTTAACACTAGTTGTTGATGGCTCAGCACTTCGTTTTTGTAACCAGTACAATAAGACTAGGGTGTGTTTGCAGCCACCTAAAATGCAAGTAAAGTTGGTATAAGTTATGTTTTTAGTTAATATTCTCATAGATTCATCAGTTACTCTATCAAAATTTTATTACTATTCATCTACATTACATTTAGCTCCAATCACACAAATAAACAAAAAGGCATTTTATATATAATTTTATGATAAAAATGATAAGCTAAAATGCTACTCCAACAACTTATGTAATCATGAAAACTGACACATCAAGTAAAATAGGTTTTTTCAATGTCTGGTCTTGGGGAATCGGTCATATGAATCAAATTTTTGTTGTGGGTCTACTAATATACTCACCAGCTGCTGCAGTCATCCTTTATATGTACTGATACTACATAATGAAGAATGTTAGCAACTTTTAATTTTTACCTCACATTATAGTCTATTAAAAATAAAAAAATCCAGTGAAAGATTTATTTTGATACGTCTTATAGTTTCCGAGATATTGAATTATTTAGCTAGGCGTGTGACAACGCGCGCTGACCGCCGCTGTGACGTCACAAGACAACACTCGCTCAGTGCGTACTATGCTTCCGAGTGTTCCACATACCTACGTCATACGATATTCATAAAAATGACTGACTCACAAAACAGAAAGTCCTGTGTTGTGCCTCAGTGTTTGAATTACTGCTGTTAATGCATCCGAAAAGTTGTTTTTTAAAGTTCCTTAAGAACCAAAAAGTCGTAAGAAATGGATGCATGTTATGAAGAGGGGATCTAACTGCCGCCAAAAGTTGCGCCTATTGTTGCAAAGACCATTTTGATGTAAGTACCTACCTATTAGTCTAAGATCCGAACCTAAATCGACCTTCACCGAGCTGATAATAGAACGAAATATATTTTATCATGAATTTAGTATATTAGAAAACATTAAAAATGGGTTCGCTAAAAAAATCCTGGGCAGACTATTTTTAATTATTTTTCGATAAATGATTTTTAATTAAATGTTGCAACATCAGGATAATACAAAAATTTTGTCCTGACTGAAAGTATAAAACGTATAGAATGTGCAGCCGTTGGGTTGTCTACTATTTACCTGGGCGAACTACTGGGTTGTCAGGTAAACACAGGTATATCGATGCCAGTTACTTTCACTGGATTGGATAATTAAAAAAATTTTATATTATCATAAGCGCTGTTTAATTGCGAACACGTTGATATAGGGTTGTCTGCGAAAATTCCGGTCCTATTAGGGGTTTGCGAATTTTAAAGATTTTAATTTCAACGCGCGTGGAAGTGTGTGACAGAGAGTATATATATTAATTCTGTTTTCTATACTTACATCAAAGGTATTATGGCAAAACATGTAATCATATAAAATTGAATTAATAAAAAATTTAACGTGCGTGACGTTTACAAACATAAAGTTTTATTGGATTTTTAGTTTTCCTAGAGATCCTGTGCGATGTGGACAGTGGACATCCGTGGTCGCACGTCAATGATGTGAAGATTTTTTTTTAGCCGTCGCAAAGTAGTGTCGTTTGCTCCAAGCATTTTTTAGAAAGTGACTCGTATGTCACTACAAAAGGAATCAAAAGGTTACACAAAACAGCTGCACCTCAAATAGTATGTACCTTTTTAATACTTTTGATTTGGAGTTTCTTGTATTGAATAAAATAAAAAAATATGTTTCATCTTCAGGACAAAGATGATGACAGCGAAGAAGACAAATTATTTCTTGTACTTAAATATCTATTTAGTTTCATAGCTAATTTCGTCTCTAAATCTCAATAGGTCATTTCTGTTCAAAAAATTATACTAAGTTTTAAATAAGCAAAACATAATATATGTGTAATCGGGAAAGACACAGTTCTTTTCTTTTTTTATAAGTTATTTCATATTTCATAAAAAAATAAGCATAGAATATTAGGTTTATAAGCAATAATTAAGAAGAATGGCGGCGGCTGTGATTATCAATTGTAATGTATATTAATCGTCGGTTAATTTGAAATGAATGTGATTAAAAAAAAAACGTAAAAACTAACATAAAAGTAAACGGCTGAACCAATTTTGATAAATCATATCTGAAATCCAGCGCAAGAAGAAGCTTTCGAATAAAATAAACTGCACCATTAACATCATCCGTTTAAGAGTTATGATGCTCCAATAAATACACAACACAATCAGGGGTTAAAAAGAAAACCACACCGTTTCGTAGCATTTTGAATTTGTTAAAAAGTTTGTACAAAGATTTTTTATGTGAAATCGACCCAACTAAAATATTTTTAAAATTAACAAAGGCAACTCCACTTCTCCCATGTTCTACGTGACAGCCAGTGTCATAAAATCGTCTTACGTTATCCTTTGTTCAAAACCAAAAGTGGTATTTTACAAATTAAACAGATTTTATTTTCGACCTTATAATATTACGTTAAGGTTTAAATTAGATTAAAATATTTGACACTTTAGAACTTTTTCATAATACATGAAGTGGTATACAACTATCTAAGTACGTATTGTAGTTAGGACACTTTTAAATTTCATTTTGTATGGGACTGTGTATCTAGTTTCTTATAGTTGATGCAAGTATGTACCTAATAATAATTGTATTAAATTGTATTTAAATTGTATTAAAAAACTCGAAGAAGTTGATTATACATGCTATCATGAAGAGGCGGATACGAGGATTGTCTTTCACGCTCATAAAATAACACCAGGCTCCACTATTCAGGGTCCAGGGTCCCATCACAAGCGACTGCGATGTTGGGTCCTTTATTATTACACAGTATACTTACCTCGGATCTCTCTGTCACACACTTCCACGCGCGTTGAAATTAAAATCTTTAAAATTCGCAAACCCCTAATAGGACCGGAATTTTCGCAGACAACCCTATATCAACGTGTTCGCAATTAAACAGCGCTTATGATGATATAATTTTTTTTTAATTATCCAATCCAGTGAAAGTAACTGGCATCGATATACCTGTGTTTACCTGACAACCCAGTAGTTCGCCCAGGTAAATAGTAGACAACCCAACGGCTGCACATTCTATACGTTTTATACTTTCAGTCAGGACAAAATTTTTGTATTATCCTGATGTTGCAACATTTAAGACTATTCTATAGCGCCGCGAGCGTAGGAAAATAGGTATTTGGAGAATCATTCTCTGTCGCGACCGCGCTCGGCCCCGCTCGCAAACGTGCGATAGAGACAGTTGCAGCTCGGCTGTGTTTCTAGGTATTTTTTTGTCGAAAATCGCGTTTGGGGGGAAAACGTTTCCCAACCCCTAAACTGTACTAAATATACTACTTTTTGGTATCAATCTTTTCAGCAGAATATAATCTATGCCTCTATTTTTTGTTTTTTCCGAAAATTTACTTTATTTCTGAAATACAATGAATTTAAAATGAATGTTTTTCAAACCCAATAAAGCAAGATTACAGATCCTTATAACTTTTTATCTAAACAAAATTTTCAAAAAAGGAAAACATAGAGGCATAGTTTTTGATAGGGACAACAACATAGTGAAAAATTATCAAAATCGGAGAAGATTTAGGGGTAGCAAAACGTTTTCCCTTTTTGTATGGACATGGGCGCGGTAGTCGATCCTCTTAATTAAAAATCATTTTTCGAAAAATAATTAAAAATAGTCTGCCCAGGATTTTTTTAGCGAACCCATTTTTAATATGTTTTCTAATATACTAAATTCATGATAAAATATATTTCGTTCTATTATCAGCTCAGTGAAGGTCGATTTAGGTTCGGATCTTCTACTATATACTTAGCTACCTACTGCAGAACATGTACTTTATTTATTCATAAATTTATGTCAATGAAAATATCTACACATACACGCACATACTAGGTAAATTAAAGTGGGAAAGAGATTGTAAACATTTTATCATTTTATTCGTTTGTTATAAGGAGTAAGGTTACTTTGTTAAGGTATGTGGGTTTTATACCTAGGTTTATTGATAGTTTTACCTGATATTATAAATCAAATAAAGTAGGTGTTAATATTATGATGTTTTTTTTTATATTTCAGATTGAAAATGATACCTAAGGGAAACTACATGAAGTATAAGCTGGTTGGAGGAAGAAAAATATGGTTTAGAGCGTACTCGATGTTCTGGTGTGATCCGACATTTTACTGTACAAATATCACCTTGTCTTTTGACTTGTACATATCCAATAGCTTCGTCGCCATAGCTATCTCTAGATGATCTAAAATAAAATAAACAAACCAGGTTGACTTATTTTTTTTATAAAAAAACATATAATAGTTAAAAACCCACTTTTTTACGTTAAAGAGAAAACAAATACTTATAAGCTTACACATCATTTAGCTTTATATTCAGTCATTTAGCTTTATACTATTTACCCAATATGCAGATCTTAATAATAATCTACCTTTGAAAAAAAATTGTGCATCCACATTTCAAAAGGTTTCGTACCTCTGTAATGTTCGTTAGGCGTTAGGTTTAGGTACTATGCTACTATTCTTCTACCATTAAAACATGATCAGTATGATAAACTTGTAACAAAACCACTAAATGAAATATCAAAACCTTTCAAATACCTACTTATTTTACACCTCGCATCTCAGCAGCCAAAAAATCAAAGTTGTTTGAAAAGAAGCGGGCAACCATTAATCCGTCTATTATGGGTAAGTTAACGGATTGCCCTTTTTCAAAACCAAATCAAATCAAATATCTTTATTGTGTATCGAGAGTAGGTACAATATGGATGATATTTTGTGACAGAACATACTCGATATGCCAGTTAAGGCGTACAATATTTTTAGTCACAAGTCGCAACGTTCGACCACACATACTACAAATAAAATACGAAAAAAATAAAAGTTAAAATAACCATCATCCATTATTACACTTAAATCCACTTTACTATTGTATTATAATTGAATTAAAAACGATTTTTGTTCGAAAAGGTAACACTTGATTGCTAGTTTAATTGAGTGAGCGGCGCGGCGCGGCAGTGGCGGTTGTGGCGCGTTGTCTTGTGACGTCACGCGAGGTTGGCGCGCTCGCGCGAAATATTGAAATGGCACGGAAATTAAAATTGCCGTATTTTCAAAACTACTTGCTCGATTTAGATGAAACCAAAACGAATGTATTTCTTATCATTTGGGCTACCTGGTTATAAAGTTGCAAGCGATTTAACAGACCCATTGACATTCTTCATTCTTTTTCGATATTTTGTGCTCTGGCACTACTTTCGTACGCACTAAGCATTTATTTGCAGCTCGTCTTATTTCCACATAGCCAACAGCACTTTCTAAGTAAGAGTCCCGAGATGACCTGAAAGTGATTAACATACTTTAACTTACATAAAATATCCCACATAATTAAATATTTATTGTAATGTTAGTGTTTCAGTTTGACTTCTATGTGAACTACTACAGTACATCTAGTTGGACTGAAAACTACTAAAATAGGGTACCTACTTATCAATTATAATTAATAGTCTACCTAGATATAAAACTGACAAATATTGAACTAAGTAGTTGATTGGAATTAATTCAAATTATAAATGTAGCAAGCCGAGACTTTGTACTTCCCTTAGCGCTTTAACTCCTCTTATTTCAGCAACATTATGTTTATCGCTAGTTTTCATAAACTCCATTATCATCAAAAGATCTACTTCAGGCAAGTTGGTAGAATCAGCACTAACGAACTGAGCGGTATCCATAGTATCAGAATCCAGTGTATTGCGAAAGTTTCGAAAGTCCAGGAAGCAAAGCCAAAGTCGTCAGTAAATATCAATCCAAATAATCAAAACCACGAAACAGAAGGTAACGGTAGAGTCCAGGTAGCAAAGCCAAGTCGTCAGTAAATATCAATCCAAACAATCAAAACCACGAAACAGAAGGTAACGGTAGAGTCCAGGAAGCAAAGCCAAGTCGTCAGTAAATATCAATCCAAATAATCAAAACCACGAAACAGAAACAAACTCAACAACCACAACAACTCAAAAACGCAACGGTATAGGTTATATGTCAACCAACTGTCAATCGTCTTTTTTTTTACTTTGGCAAATCCGTAGAATGCTGTAATAAGCAACAAATCGTAACCAAAATTTTAAAAATTAATTATTTTTATATATATGATCAAAATTATTTGATATATTTTTTATTTGAATATGGGACTTTAAACCTGCTTAAAATAAAAAAATCAAATTATTTTAAAAATTTTGCACATAGCCCATTGTCTGCGATCCGGTCATATAGTTAAAAATTGTTCGTCCAAGTCACGCTGCTTTAAATGCAACGCCCCTCATCATACCGCCATTCAACAATGATGCTGGTGCCGGCAACTCCGCCACCACTTCCTTCTTGAATAAAAATTCTTCGCCATCGTCATCATCGAATGTTGAATAAACCCCGCCACCTGTATCTCTCGTTGCTGGCGCGGTATCCTCACAACACGCCTAGTTTCTCGCTACTGCTTCTATAGAAGTACTAGACAACTTCGGTAACATTCATAAAATTCGGGTCATTATTGACAGTGGAAGTCAATTGAACTTCATCTCAAATAAATGCGCTCACCGCCTCGGACTTTCACTTCGTAAAGCCGAAACGTCGATTAAAGAAATCGGACAGTCTTCGTTAGTCACGACTAATTCCACAGTTTACCGCATACGCGGCACACAGCATTTTTTTTCGACGTCGAATCTCTCGTTATCCCAAAAATATGCAGCGAGCTGCCCTGTGGTAGAATAGATGTTGCTAAGTGGCCCCAATTACAGTCGTTGAACTTGGCCGATCTGAACTTTAATGTTTTTAGGTCCTATTGATGCTCTTCTTGGTGTAGATATATTCTGCTAAGTCCTTCTCAATGAGCGTCTCGAGTGCAGCCCTTGCTTCGTTTTTGTATACACTCTGTCGTCTTTTCGGCTGATATCCGACAAATGTATCGACAAATTTTCGTTGCGCCTTCTGACCGTGATTATCAACGTATATTGTTTCGCTTTTCACCCAACGAACCCATTCGCGAGTATAAATTGAACACCGTTACTTACGGCATGGCTTCGTCTAGCTTTCTCGCACTTCGTGCCATTTTTCAGGTAGCTGAAGACGAAGCTAAAGATCATCCGCTAGCAGCAATTGCTCTCGCTAAAGACGTTTACGTGGACGATGTAGTTACTGGGGAGAGTTCTATATCACATGCTCATGAGGTTAAAACTCAAATAGTTGAAACTCTAAAAGCAGGATGTTTCGAACTCAGAAAGTGGGCGTCTAATTGCCCAGCTTTGTTGGCGGACGTCCCACCTGAACATCGGCAAGACCAAGCTATATCGTTCGATTCGGAACATGACTCGCCCGTAAAGGTCTTAGGACTCGAATAGAAACCTAGTCTAGACGTGTTTTCGTTCTCTACTAGTCAACGTCATGACACATGTACCAAACGGAACGTGTTGTCCGATCTAGCGCGGATCTTTTGATCCTTTCGGCTTCTTGACCCCGTTAACATTCGCC
This sequence comes from Aproaerema taeniolella, assembly GCA_949987775.1. Classification (NCBI taxonomy): domain Eukaryota; kingdom Metazoa; phylum Arthropoda; class Insecta; order Lepidoptera; family Gelechiidae; genus Aproaerema; species Aproaerema taeniolella. Next base: position 7,208,426 of record OX465265.1, on the reverse strand, counting down.
TTCAAGCGTATCGTTCAAGAATTGTGGTCCTTAGGGTTGGATTGGGATAAATTCGCCCCCGACAATATCACTAACGCATGGCATCGTTATCGCTCTGACTCGGAATTGCTATCGACACTCGACTTACCTCGATTTGTCCCAGCCGTTGACGTTCGTTCCGTAGAGATCCACGGATACTTCGACGCTTTGGAGTCTGGTTACGCTGCGTCATATATTTTCGTGTGACGCATTCTGACGGCAGTGTCACCACTCGCCTGATAATGTCTCGTTCGAAAGTTGCTTCTCCTAAAAGGACTTCCATTCCTCGTTTAGAACTTTGTGCGGCCGTCTTGCTATCGGATCTTGTCAAGCAAGTCAGGAGAGTTTTTGCAGGCATCATACAGTTCGACAACATCTATTGTTGGTCTGACTCTACCGTGACCTTGGCTTGGCTAGGATCACCATCTAGTCATTGGAAAACACACGTAAGCAATCGCGTAAGCCACAAGACATCGTATCATTCAATCACTGGCATCACATTCGATCCGAGCATTATCCGGCGGATTGAGGTTCTCGCGGTTTATCCGTTGGGGAGGTTATCAATCACCCCCTATGGTGGACAGGCCCCGAATGGTTGACTGATCGTCACGAAAATTGTCCCTCCTTGCCTGCACACACTGAAAACTCTGATGGAGCCTTAATCGAGCAACGCAAGGATGTCTTTCTCTTTGGCACCACCAACGAACTCGAGGATTTCTTACATAGATACTCCAATTTTGGCAAAGTGCAACGAAGTGCTGCGTACATCCATCGTTTTGTTCACAACTGTCGCAACCCTCAAAACAAGCGAACTGGACATCTAATCGCGTCTGAACTTCATGAGTCTTTGCATTACTCAAAAATCGTCATTTTCGCTTAAGATCGACAAAATCCAAAATGGCCTGATATTGCCCAAGCCTTTTCACAAACTTCACCCATTCATCGACACAGATGATCTTGTCAGGGTGGACGGTAGGTTGGTTTACTCGGAATCAGACTACGATTGCAAACATTCTCTTGCTGCCTCGAAAACACCGCCTTACCGATCTGATAATTGACAAATATTACGTTGACAACAAACATCCCGGACTTCGCACTCTACATTTCTTGTTAGCACAAAAATTTTGGATTCTCGCCCCTCATCGTGCTATCAATAGTCGTTTGTCCAAATGCGTGAAATGTTTCCGCACAAATCCTAAACCGATCACTGATCTTGCTGATCTTCCTCACTTGAGACTGTCGCAAGTCAAACCGTTTTTGTGTGTGGGCGTGGACTTCGCCGGCCCATTCACCAAAAACATTCAATGTTATCGTGGATCTTGAACCTTTAAGACATATGTGTGTATTTTTGTCTGCTTCGCGAATAAAGCAGTCCACATAGAATTGGTCAGTGGACTGTCCTCTGAAGCCTTTCTTGCGGCTCTACGCCGTTTCATTGCACGACGTGGTCGATGCCAAAAGGTATTTTGAGATCGTGGCACCAACTTTGTGGGAGCCTACAACACGTTGCTACCTCTGATGCGTGACGCAACCGCATCTGAGGCTATCGAATTTTGCGTTCAACCCTCCCGCAGCGTCACACTTTGGCGGTCTGTGGGAAATAAACGTTAAATCATTCAAAACGCACCTCTATCGCATTATCGGAAATCAAATCTTGACGCACGAGGAATTGCTTACTTTAATTGTACAAATAGAGGCTCTACTAAATTTGCGTCCACTCTGTAAGATGAGTTCCGATCCGAATGATATGTCCGTGTTAACCCCGGGTCATTTTCTGACGCTCGAACCGCTAACGTCTCTCCCTGACCCTCGACAAATTGATACAAATTCGTCGTGTATCAGTCGTTGGCACTTGTTTCAGAGACTTCATTGTGATTTTTGGAAAAGTTGGCACCTTGAGTATTTACATACTTTAAATCAAAGAGCTAAATGGCATACAGACGCGACTGAACAGAAAGTAGGATCGTTAGTGTTGATTAAAGACGATCAGGAAAAACCACTCTGCTGGTGTGCAATTGCATTCTGGTAGAGACGGTATCTCGCGCGTGGCTACCGTCTGCACTAAATCTGGACAGCTTCAGAGACCTTTGGTCAAGCTGTGTCCGTTACCTCTTTGCCCGTTTGTAAAATACGTTGTATTTTGGTGGGCGGTAATGTTGAAGCACCGTTCACTTCATAATAAGTTTAAAGATAAGTAGGTTATATTTTATTGGCGTTGCAAAATTTTAGCGACAGTTTTCGTACGTAGTTTGATAAAGTTTTATTTTTCTCATTTCAACCAGTGAAGGTAGTTTGATTCGCTGTCAATGGCCACTTGTCAGATGGCGTCTCGCGAGTGAACATGCCTACGTGACAAGCGCCGTATTTTTCATCGTAAAACGCCAATATTACCCGCTAATTAAGGACTATTTTTCTCATTTGTGGACAATTTGTTATGGTGTAAGTGATCTGATCACCCCCTCATCGAAGACTGTGGATTATGTTGGGCCTGACCTTGCTGCTCGCTCCATTTGTACGCTACTGGCGAGTTGGTTTTTTGGTGGCTTTTCTTATATATTTTCACAGGATTTTGTTATTTTGCTTTCGTTTAGCCCTCGTGTCGCGCCTAATACAAACAGGTACTTTAATCAGGAGTGCTTGTACAACATATCTTTTTGCTTGTTTGTCCATGTTTTTTTGTAAATATTTCTGTTTTCTTTTACTTTTAATCTATTGTTTTGTTTTTAACGTGTGTTATGTCTTTTGAGTAAATAAATGTTATGTCTTATATCTTAATAAATGATATTAATATTCTTTGAAAAATTGCGTCCAGTCCACATTGTCGTGATTTTGCCAATGTATGAGTATTTTAATCAAAATTTAAAAATATAATAGCGAAGTCGCCAATATCAAGTAGAGAAACCTTTAACGGATTTATTTATTCATTTAATTTGTTTATTTGGGACAGAAAACAGCTGTGTACAGAAGTTGATATAAAATAGTCTAACAATTAAAGGCTAAATTAGACACAACCAACAACACTATTCACAGGAATTGTAGTAGGTACGTCAGGGCCTCGTCTATTGATCATCATGGTGCACCAGTGTTAGGCGAGAACGATTTTGGAGTACTAAGATGTTATGATCCCACATTACCCCCGCAGTTTCAATCAATCAATCAATTTTGAGATGTGGCGTTTCCATATGTGATTTCGGCAATGTCAGAGTGTATCCTGCTGCGTTTAGATTCTGCTTGGCGTCTTGAAAGTACAAGGATATCTTTAAAAAAAAATAACATTCCTTAAGGGCCCCAGCGATGCGGATAAGTGACCTAAAACAATGGACAAACACAAAATATAAACACATATACAAATTAGTTAGTAAGTTAGGTTAGGATACATAATTAAGTGGGTACATATAAAACATATTAAAGCCTAATGTTATTGCGATTAACACAGAATCTTAATAAATGACATATTTACAAGAGAAAGAAGAATGTTAAAATTAACTGGCCGAGAAGTAGATGGAGGCAGAGAGTCATACAGAGAAGGAAATCTAGGGCAGTCGAAAAATATGTGATCGGTGGTACCCTCGTCGAGGCCACACTCACATAGCGAACTGTTTTTAATATGAAGCTTAGCAAGAAAGACGGGTACCCGTACATGCATGTCCCAATCGTAGCCGACAAATCGTAGAAGTAACCCTTTTACTAGCCTATCTAAACTCGGAAAACCAAGGTTTGGGAGGAATAGTTTTCTGAATGCCAGCAAAGTGCTTGCCTTTAAGACGGCTCACCGATCTCCATTGAAATGAATGAATGAATGAATGAAATATTCTTTATTGCACACCAGGGACAGACAAAGTAAATTAACATGAATAGTCAAGGAAGTATAATGTACAGTGGCGTTCTTTAATGGAGTCATATGTAAACCACTAAGCGCGTTGCAACAGGGACGATGTTCCTCTGAGCATAGTTCACACGATTTCTCACGCACACAAGCTTCTAGCCTCCTCTAAGAACATTATTTTGCTTAGCGACATCTATTGGCTCCTCGGTAAAGTTTTTGTAGGACGCATTCACCCAACATTGCACTGTCCTCCACTCACCGCTGCTGATGAGTCATATCAAACAATCGGTAATGTAAACATGGCGTAGTGTATCTTTATTTTGTCGATCTTTCTAGCGTTATGTATGGTTCAGCGGATAAGCTCTGTCCTAGCAGGGAGAAAGGTTCACGGGTTCTAATCCCAGCCGAATAATTTCTTTTTGTAATTTATTTTTGTTTATTAAAGCATTAACAACTATTTTCACACATAATATTACATTAATAATAATAATGTTACATTATTGTATCACTGATAAAGTATTTGAATAAAACAAATATGAAATTCTACTAGGTAATTTTATTTCCTACTAACTTCATCACATTTTTTTTCTGCAACTTGATCACTTAACATTTTTTTTAAGGTTATAGCTTAAGAATTCGTTTTCGTGAAGAAAAGAGTATTGAAGCTAAACCTCAACAAAAATTAATATTCAACTTGCACTACAAGGCAGTAGATATATAGTTTATAATAACAAAAGAATAAGTTATAGATAAATATCACAATTTTACACATAACAATATTTAATTAAACTTGTTAAGCCTTAGAATCGATGAACTCCATTTATCTTCCGTATGAATCCATTATTTTCATACTTTTGCATCATACGCTGTGATTCATTAATAAGTCGCGAGCGTCCACTGCGCGGCCGAGATTACACGTTACCCTCATTCCGTAACGATTCACCGAACATTGCACGGTCCTCCGCTAAAACCAAAATAACAAGATTAATATAATAAGGAACAAAAACTATGCACCACTAATAAAATGCATTACAATAGTTACGAGTAAGCTAACCATTTGGATGACATGTTTACGTTCTCAAAATGAAATATAAATTTAAAAAGAGTGTTAAGTAAACATTAAAATACTCACAGTAAGACCAGTCTCATTAGTAATTTGACATATATTATATCCTATATTGTGCAGCACAACAATACGCTGCCTCTCCTGCAAAGTTATGTATTTGTATGCATGTCGAAAAAAGAAATCTCAGTAAACTGCCGATACGGTAAGAACACACGAGCACCTTCCTGAGCAACCTGTTTGTCATCTAGCAATGACAAACAGGTTGCTCAGGAACACCGAACCGAATGAATCTAAACTAACTTCATTGCATTCAATTTTTGTATGGTATGGTCTATGACTATAAAATGTTTGAAAACCAAAACATATCTAACAAAACTTCGTAGCTATTAGGCGACAGTTGGGCTCGAACCCGCGCCTTGTTACAGCAGGCAGACGGTGTTACCGCTGCGCCACCAAGGCTTATGCTTTGGCTTGTGAAATTATGCTTGTTATCAGAGCAACAAGCGCAGTGGGGTATGCGGTATACGTCATTTATGTCCATGTGTGAGTACACGAGCAGCTGCAAGCGACTTGTTTTCTGCGTTTTGTATTGACTATGCCTCCATATATGAACGTGATAGTACAAAAAGGCGGCCTTATTGCTTAGGTAGCAATCTCTTCCAGGCAACCTTTAGGTTAGGATATTTTCCGAGAGGTAAAAAAGCAAAGCGGGTGGTGGCTAGAACTAAATTAAAAAATAAATAAATAAAAATACATGCTAAACAGTAACATAAAACTAAGTATAAATAAGAATACATCTAAATAACAAAAAAGAACATACATACATCTTATATATGTCGTAGGATAATTTAATACTTCGAATCTTCGCGAAAATCCTAGGGGTTTTGCGAAAACGCGGATAATTAGACATAGGCGAAAAATTATCAAATCTTACTGGACAAAGTCAGGATTTTTGCGAAAATACTCCTTACTATAGCAATATTGCGAAACGAAACGCTGGCTGTTATGAAATAAGAACGCTGATTGGTCGATCAGCGCGTTCAATAAGAGATCGTCTCTGATTGGTTGACGTCTTAAATGTCAATCATTTGTTGCCGCACGTTATTTGTTTACGTTTGTGTCTGAGTTAAATTGCAGAAGTGTTTTGTTTTTTATCGTAAATAGTGTACTTGGACTTAAATAAAGTGGTAAATAAAAGTGCTACACGGATGTAGTGTCATATATCATAAAAGTCTTAGTCAACCACTCAACAACAACAATGCTTTCGAGATTGGTTTAGCGGTGTTTTGTTTGTCATTGTGTTAAAAGTGGACTATAAAATTGGACTTGGACTAAAAAACGGTGTGAATAGGAGGTTTGGTTTTCATATAATTATGACAGATTCGACAGAGAATGATGTTTAACCTTCGGCAGAATCTGAGAATTTGGAGGTTATCTCCTATAAAGACAAATTTTACATAGAGTTAAGAAAGTTTTACGATAATTCTGCAAATAAAATTACAGTTTTAGAAGATGTAACAATTGTCCCAGCAAGTACAACAAAAACGATCTGTCTTGATAACAATATCGCTATAAATGACACAAATTCCCACACAAATGTACAACAACAACATTCCAATAATATTGTTGCTACTGAAGTTAAATGTTGTATTTGCCAAATTACCACATCCGATTTACTCAAATGTTCAAAATGCCAACAAGTGATTCACGGCGCATGTGGAGTGTCTGAAGTTAGAGAAGGTAGTAGTTCTTCTAATGTTAAATGTAACTTATGCTGGCAAGAAGATTCCATTAAGAAAGAAAGAACAAGTTCGCATGAAAATTTAAAAAGAGCAGCTGCGACTATGTGTACTACATCCAACAAAAAATTTAAAGAAATAGATGTAGGTGCTACAATTTTGGTTGATGTTCCGAAGTACGATCGTGCACCCTTAGATAACAAAAACATTACAGGACGAGTAATTGATAAGAAGAATGGTTTGTTTCAAGTTGGTACCTCCGTTGGTATAATTAAAGATTGGCTACCAAGAAACGCACTTCAAATATCTCCAGGAGCTCAATTTACAGGCCCCGTTCCCGAGGTAGTATTACCTATTCGTGGTATTTCCTCACAACTATCACCATTCGGCGGACAAGGGTTTAAGCAATGTCATTGCAAGAAATCAAGCAAACAATGTTCCTCAAATAAGTGTGCTTGTAAAAAGCACGGTTTGCTTTGTAATTCCAAATGTCATAAATCTTTGAACAAGTAAAGTCTTACTAATAATTTCATATTACTATTTACTATACGCAGCTGTGCTTGCATTGCAACTCCAATGTTACAGGTCCATGCAACTCAGCGTAAATTTCACATTAGTGACGTATTTAATTATCTTTGTTCTGTGATTATTCGCTTTTCAATTTTTTTTTCTAGTTATCTTTTAATTTTTGCTTACTATTAACAAAATAGAAATAAATATATATTAAGCATTATGTCATGTTATAAATACATAATTGTATTTAGGTCTTTGATTAATTCTATTTTTTCCTATTTTTGCTAATTCAATAATAATTTGTTGTAGTTATTTTGTTTACTATAAGTGAACCAGAATGTGATAATAATTTTGCCTCAATATATCTTAAGTTTAGCTGTATAAGAGAAGAGAAGGCTGATGAATGAGTGATTTTATCTCAAGACTTTAATTCACAAGACTGAGATCGTAATTTTATTATAAAATTGCATAGATTCAATTTTAGGGCTTAGATCACTTAACCATAAACAGAGCAACTTTCCCTAAGGACTTAACCCAGACTTAAGACGTATCCCAGACATCCCGCAGACGTATCCCTGAAGTATGCCAGACGTACCCCAGACGTAGCCCAGACTTACCTCAGACGTATTCCAAACGTAGGTACCCCAGACTTACTTCAGACGTACCCCAGAATTCCCCCAGACTACCCTAGACGTATCCCAGACTTACCCCAGACGCACCCCAGACTTACCCGACGTACCCCAGAATTACCCTAGACGTAGCTCAGACGTACCCAAGACGTAGCCCAGACTTAACCTAGACGTACCCAAGACGTATCACAAACATCCCCCATACGTATCCCTGAATTACGCCAGACGTACCCCAGACTCATTTATCAATTTAGTGATTTTTCTTTCTCACCTATTCTAAACCTTCATAACTCTATGATACAATACTTGAAGTTCATCATCGGCAAACTAGGAACCAATCAGAAGTCAGCCAGCAAAATTGTAGCCAATCAGTGTTGAGCACATCAAATCTTACTAGAACGACGAGTATTTTCGCAAAAATCCTGACTTTGTCCAGTAAGATTTGATAATTTTTCGCCTATGTCTAATTATCCGCGTTTTCGCAAAACCCCTAGAATTTATTTATTTATTTAACAGTTTATTGTACACAGGAAAAATCACAAATGTTACAGACAAATAGAAAAATGAACACAAAAGGCACAGCTTATTTCGAAGATTCGAAGTATCAAATTATCCTACGACATATATATAAAAGAAAGTCGTGTTTGTTACAACACTTATAACTCAAGATCGGCTGGACTGATTTTGATCTTTGGTATGGAGGTAGCTGATACCCGGGATTAACACATAGGCTACATAATTTTCCGAAATTCCCACGGGAACGAAGTCCCGGGCGTAAAGCTAGTATAATATATAAATACCTATACATATATATAATACTGCTATATTATAAGGAGAGGTTAAAAATCATTGGGAAGAGGAGAGAGTGTGAAGGAAAAATGGGCTTTGACTCGGGATTTAAAGGAATCTAGGGAAGGAGAACGTCTTATGGACTCGGGAAGATTGTTTCATAGTTGGATAGATTGGATTGTGAAGGATTTGGAGAGGAAGTTGGTAGAGTGCGAAGGAATATTTAAAGGAAGATTAAAGCATGAACGAATATTACGGTTGAGAATTGCAGAGCGGAAATTATAGTAGGGTCAGTAAGCGGGAAAAAATGAGTTGAGTTTCGGAAATTGGATTAAAGCAAACCACTTGGTATGATTGTTCCTTGGGTTAAAATAAGCCGATAAAGATCGGTAGCCCTCGAAAATATCCCCTCTGAACCGGGAGGGGGAGGGTCAAAGAGGTGCTCCGCCCGGCGTTACTTCAAAAAATATTACCACTCATTTGTAGCTACCAGGTTGAGTTTGGTATGGTTTTCGTATAAATCAATAACGAGGAATTCATTTCTGGTATTTATTTTAACAGGAAAGACTTCAATCTAGAAAGTTAGTTGACTTGGCAAAAAATCAACAGTCAAATCGATGACGTCACAATAAATTAATGACTTTCATGATTCTAATGAAAGTGAATTTACTTCGTGAACAAATTGATTACTCTGAGTGTGTAAAAAGCGAATATCCTACGAATGAAATGTAAAGTATATAGCTTTTTGAAATTAGAATTAAAATTTAGAACGAATTTCTACTATACAGTGACAGCTGAGACATAATGATCAATGCATAACTTCTTTGAGTTGTAAAAGTAAATATGAGTAAAATTATTAATGATTCAAAATGATGGTGTAGGCATTTGACAAGAGTCACAAAAACAGGAAAACCATACCAACAGTTTCATTACCAAATATAGTCAAAACAATAAATGTGTCAATTATTTTTATTTCATGGCATATTGTGGTTAATTACATCATATGCATATCAGCAACTCTAGAAACTTTCAAAACACGTAAATTGTGGGAGTTGGCGTGGAGTTTTGGGTTTTAACCACTGAATTTCCCATACAAAAATACCGAGCTTTTTTGAACTATTTATGATTTTATGTTTTACGATATACACACATCAAAAAAAGTTTGCGATCACTTGGAAAAGTGCTAATATTTTTTATTGTAGAAGAATAAAACTTAATCACTTTTTATATTTTGATTCCTTATTTAAAAATGTGAAATTTAAATATAAAATAATTTCGTAATTCAAATGTTTTTTCATTTAAAAAGACAATCAACCCTTGCTTGCTTTCATTCAGAAATCTGACATAGTCGCAACTTATCAATATTTTCAATTTATTCAAAAAAAATTAAGTTGGTAACGATGCCGAGAGGATTAACTGCAGTTTTACGAGCCAGAATTCTAACTTTAAGTGGAGAAGGCTATTCCACGAGGGAAATATCACGCAGAGTTCATGTATCCCAATCCTGCGTGGTGACCACGTTGGAGAGGTATCAGGGCATGGAAGATTTAGCTGATCGACCTCGCAGTGGTCGCCCAACTGTTCTTACTGCAATTCAGAAGCGATATATCAGATTACTGGCTGCCCGTGACCCAACAATGAACGCTACTAAAATGAAAGCAGAGCTGCGAGCTGCCACCGGCCGCGAAGTTAGCACCCAAACGATTAGAAATTGCTTACACCAAGCTGGATTACGAGCAAGGAGATCCTGGCGAGCACCTCTGAACTCACAGCAACGGAAGCGGCGCAGATTGCAATGGGCTAGGCTCCGTCAAAATGAAGAAATTGAGGACGAAAGCATCTGGCAGAACTGCTTCTTCGTTGACGAAACGCGGATCAGTACACATCCAGATAATCGACGTGTCCGTGTCTGGAGAAGACCTGGCGACTCTGAAAGGCAGAGAACTGCCACTGGAACCGTTCAGCAGGGCGGGAAATCAGTGTCCTTTTGGGCCGGGATAACGATTGGGGCTAGGACGCCCTTAATCCCGTATCAAGGCACCATGACCGGAGCCATGTACAAAACGATTGCAATCGATGGATACGTCAGACCATTCCGCATCAACCACGGGCGCCAATTCATAATGGTAGATGATAATGCGCCCGCACATCGAAACGGACGTGTTGATGCTGCTCTCCAGCAATACGACATCACCAGGTTAGACTGGCCTGCCGGCTCGCCTGACTTAAACCCGATCGAGCATGCGTGGGATGCTCTTAAGCGAGCTGTTTGGAACCGTCAGCCACCTCCGCGAACAGTGTCAGAAATCAGGGCAGCTGCTATTGAAGAGTGGGACAGGTTACCACAAGAAATGCTAGATAACTTAATTCTTAGCATGCTCAGAAGGGTTTCCGCATGTGTGCGAGCCAGGGGAGGAGTTATTTTATACTAACTATTAATTTTTTCGTAATAAATTTTGTTTGTTTTTTCATTAATTCAAATTTTTTATTACATTACATTTAAGCCAAAATTGCATTTCCTAGCTTTTGTTAATAAAAAGTAAATAATTAATAATGATTCTTTTATTTACTTAGTGCATTTTCATTATAAAATCATAAAACGTAAACAGTTTCTTTAAATAATTTATATTTTAAAGAATACACCTGATTTTGCTACTGATCGTAAACTTTTTTTGATGTGTGTAAAGCGCTCGTAAGCGTCTCGTTGAATAAATTAGTTTCTTACTAATGTTTTAGAACGCATTAAGAATTCTTATCCAATAGTGACTCATGTGACGTGAAAATTCAGCGCAATAAAAATGGCATACACAATAACGCAAAGTAATATCTGCTGAATTTAAACCTGATAGTCCATTTTCGCTGAGAACAATGAGATCATTGGATTCTCCATCACATTTTCATCTAACAGCTGCAGTTTGTGTTTGTTTTGGTGTTTTGAGTTGAAAAACCTACTGACGGTATTCTAAAGAAACTATTAGATCCTAGATTAGATCTCATTTTTGCTGTAAACTGATTAAAGCTGATCTAATTTAACGATCGAACATCGTTTCTTTTGTTTCTTCATTCATGATTTCTCAGATTTGGGATGAAAAATAACAACGAAAATATTTACTGCTTACATACTTAAGTTTATTAAAAGTTTAACAAAATTTGGATATGTTGTACACATGATTATTAATCTTAATGACTGTTGACGAAATAAAAATACTTCAATTATACATAAATCTTAGCCTAGTTCATCTATAGCTAAGCATTTGGTATATATTAATAAAAACTATAATGAAATACATTGAAATTTCATAGAGATCCATTTTAACCTTAAGCTAATTACAATACTGATGATCCATTAAGGAAATACTCATACAAAGCACAGTAGCAAAAATAATAATGATGCGTTTCAGACAAGCATTTGAACCTCTGCTGTCTTAATTTGACAACAGTTGAAAATACATTTACTTTCTTTTTCCGCAAATATTTTGAAAGAGAGATATCAATTGCGCAGTAGACCATTGTTCGATCTAACCCATTACTGCAGTGCACCAAAATCGGCTTAAGATTCCAATGAGATTCATCAAAATATAATGTACTTTCCTGGTATTTTCTAATTTCGAACAACATCTTCATAAAATCACCTGCAGGAGGCAAGATATCGCGATTTCCCCAGTTGGAGTACGAAAAATGGTAAACGGTAAATGAACTTCCCTCTCCGCCAACGACCACGAGCTTTGTAACTTTAAGAGCTGGTTCGATTGTCCAAGTTCTGATGGTGCCGACGGTTTCCAAATCGAAGCGATTTTCCATTTTGAGGATGCCAGTAGAGATAACCTTTTTCGCCTTCCTCGGGTTTGTTGAGCATCACTATAATATTTGTTTGATTCTTCAATACTATTTTCCACAAAGCCTTGGCACCCTTTTGAGACTGCGGGGTTTCGGTGGTAATTACGCGTTGGGTTGCTTGTATCCTTGGATGTAACTGGCATTGATGATGGTCGAGTCTCTTCCAACAAGATTCACACGGTTACTCTTGAAGACAAGCCTGTTCTCGGGTCCAGCAAAAGCGTACGCCTTGAGCTTTGATGGTACTTTAGTCTTCAAAACTTTATTATGCTCTTTGAAGAGACGCTCGATTAAATCAGATTTCTGCACCTCGTTTATGAAGTCCTTCGGGGACAATGATTTTGATTTTAAATTCCACATTCTGGTCAATTAGCACAGACCTAGTGGATTCAAGCACACAGAGATAACTAAAGTGTAATGCTTTACAATCCACTATTTATATGATCCCATTGTCCTTATGATGCTTCGCTGATGATTTAATGACGTGAAATTGATTAATATAATGTAATTATTTCACTCATGGCATAAACAATTGTGGTCGAATAGTCGCAAATGAAAAACGCATCTTGTTTGTAAAATGAAAAAAAAAACGGCCAAGTGCGTATCGGGACACGCGCATCGTAGGGTTCCGTAGCAGCATGGTTCAAATATGCAGCTGGCTTCTTAATTCTACGAGCATATTGACGGTTAAACCGCTAATAATGTCTAAAAACGAGGTCACAAAGAAAGAAGGTAAATAAAGGAGAATTTTAAATTCCAGCGCCACAAGGAAAATGAAAAAAAAAATCATCTGTTTAAGAACCACCTCGCGTGGATGCAAACGGTTGTATAAAAATCGTTTACATTACGTATTCATTTAAAACTGGTATACTATCGTTACGGTCATAGTTAGAGATGAAAGAGACTAAAGCCTTAAAAAGGCTTATTAAAAAGTCTCGCCTCCATCTTACAGGACTTGACTCTAAAATTAAGATTGAAAGTTCGAGTTTTTATTAATAACACTTAGTCGTTTTATTAAAAGACTAAAAACTGAAACGACTCGAGTTGTTTTCAAAAGACTGAAAGACTTAACCAACTCCAGTTGATTTTAAAAGACTTAAACGACTCGAGTTATTTTATGTAAAAGGGTTCGCACCGTAGTTTGTGTGTGATATTCAATAAATCTTTTGTAACCTATCAATCAATAGGAATAATTCACGCCTAAACCACTAAATACAATTTGATAAAATTTAACAAGGGGATAAAATTAGATATTTACGTTCTATCTGTTGTACATAAAGCCTTTTCTAAGGACACTGGCAGTTTTTATATGACATATTAATTTGAACATAAAGCCTAAACACATAAAGCCTTTTCTAAGGACACTGGCAGTTTTTATATGACATATTAATTTGAATATGATTGATTGTACCTATTGTTTTTTGTTTACTCGTGTGTCTAACTTGAAAACCTTTACCACTGTTTATAAATAAAATTAATATACACCTGCTTAATTCTTATCTACTGTACTTTACTTCCATTTCCTGAACTGCACTATCAACACATACCTTTTTTATATACAGTTAATTTTGCATCCACAGACTTGTTCGTGCCCTTGTCTTGTTACATTTAATATTATTATTACCTATTTAACCTTTTTAACACATTAACACTCCATATATGTAAATGTATCGTGCAAAGCTGATTTGTTTAGTGTAGTGTCCATGGTGATTTCAACTTCCATTCTAGCAGCTGCGAAGCGTGGGCAATCTAGTAATATGTGCCACACAGACTCGCTTACGCCGGGATCAAACTCGCATCCGGGATTGTTCTTTAATTTGAACCGATGTAAGTACTCCGCGATCCCTCTGTGACCTGTCATACCTTACGACTGTCGCCTTCCCAGACAACGAGTCGCCAGTCAATTTTAAGTAGTTTAGGGCGACTACAGCACCTAAATTACGATTTTATGATGCGTAGATAAGCATGACGCACTGAATTAAATCGAAGATAAAAAAAAACCGGCCAAGAGCGTGTCGGGCCACGCGCATTGTAGGGTTCCGTAGCAGTATGGTTAAAATATGCAGCTGGTTTCTTAATTCTACGAGCGTATTGTCATAGTCGATGTTAAAATCCCCAAATACTATAGTATCAAAAAGAAATGTATTAAAAAGTTTGTAGTTTCAGAAATAATTGTAGTTTTGGTCTAAATATAACAGAATGGAAGTATTTAATGCATGAGCGAAGCGAGCGCGAATTTTTTTTTGTTTTTTTAAATAGTTTTTTTAGATTTTTTTTTGGTTTTTGATTTTTTTGCGATAATATTATTGTTAGGGATAATATAATAATATCGAGCTGCTGCTAAAGCAGGTTGCGTGGTGATCGTGTATAATTTTGATGTCATTTTCGTAATTAGCACCCCCAAAAATCTATTAAACGACACCTGAAATGTCAATATGTTGCAGCTTGGCTTTCGGCTCGCCTCACTTTTAGCGTGGAACCTTGTATGGCAGCCATTTTGGATTGGGGTACACTTCGTCGTATACCCTCGTGAATTATTCCACATTTTTTTCATTATAAAAATTTATGTTTCTCAAACGGATTGCTGAATCGAAAAACGTTCATAGTAAGCCCCTTCTATCTTTTAAAAAGCTATCCTATGATAACCTACCCGATGATATCGGCGAGAAAAAAAAATCCATCGCCCTTTCACGTGTACGGGAAACACCCGAAAAAAATTTTTTTTTCCACTATTTTATTTTGTAGATCTGTTAGGGCAATCAATATGTACCATACCAAATTTTAGCTCTGTAGTACCAAGGATCTAATATTAGTGAATATATTCTTATTAATCCCATCAACGTTTAGCACTTGGTCGACTATTACTCACAAGCTTGAAGGGCCAACTTATGTGTGATAGTTTTCCTTTTAATTTTGTTGTATATTCTATCACTGTGAATTTTTCCACATTTTAAAAACAATCGTTTTGCTTGTAGTGGGGGACACTTGTTTTTAATAAAAAATTTCACTTTAAAAATTGTCTGTCCTGGCCGCAGCATTAACTCACGGTGTTGCCACCATTGCATTGTATGCAGAATCAAATACTGATCAAAACGAGTCCAAACACGACATATCTGCTATTATTTTTTCAAGGATGTCCTAGTGTTCTGGATATCCTGGCCGCAGCATCAGCTTACCATGTTGCCACCATTGCATTGTATGCAGAATCAAATACTGAACAAAACGAGTCCAAACACGACATATCTGCTATTATTTTTTTAAGAGTGTGCTAGTGTTCTGGATATCCTGGCTGCAGCATCAGACCAAGAGTTCCATAACCCTGCATAGTTATTAAGCATACATGAGTATTTTAAGTTTTAGGTCACATGTATGTTTGAAAGTAAAGTAAATACACATTAAGAGTCTAAGAACCCTACCGCAGCTAACAAAAGAGCTGATGACCTTGAAACGGCTGAACCGATTTTGATAAAACGTATCTAAGAACCATCGCCAAAAACCCTGCTTGTAAATAAAAAAAACCGCATCCAAATCGGTTCACCCGTTTGAGAGCTACGGTGCCACAGACAGACACACAGACACACAGACACACAGACACACACACATAGCGGTCAAACTTATAACACCCCTCTTTTTGCGTCGGGGGTTAAAAAACGTTCTTAGCAAATCCCTTCTGTCTTTTAAAAAGCTATCCTATGACATCTCGTTCGATGATATCGGCGAGAAAAAAAATCATTGCCCTTTCACGTGTATGGGAAACATCCGAAAAATTGCTTTTTCCAAAATTTTATTTTTTCAATCTGTTGGCGCAATCAATATGTATGACCGTGCCAAATTTCAGCTCTGTAGTACCAAGGATCTAGTATTAGTAAATATATTCTTATTAATCCCAACTAAGTTTGGCACTTGGTCGACTATTACCCGCAAACTTGAAGAGCCATCTTATGTGTGATAGTTTTCCTTATAATTTCATTGTATACACTACCACCATGAATTTTTTCACATTTTTAGAATCAACCGTTTAGCTGGTAGAAGGGGGGGACACTTGTGTTTGGCAAAAATTTTCACTTTAATAATTTATATTAGGCAAACAAAGTGCTGAATCGAAAAACGTTCTTAGCAAACCCCTTCTGTCTTTTAAAAAGCTGTCCTATGACACCCCATTTAATGATATTGGCTAGAAAAAAAAATTCATCGCCCTTTCACGTCTATGGGAGACACACGAAAAAAATTTTTTTTCTAAGATTTCACTCTACAGTTCTGACGGCGTAGTTAATATTTATGACCATGCCAAATTTCAGCTCTGTAGTACCAAGGGTTTCTTAGGAAACCCGCGGACAGACGGACAGACGGACAGACGGACATGGCGAAACTATAAGGGTTCGTAGATTACTACGGAACCCTAAAAATTGAGTCGTAAACGTCACAATAAAAGAATAAATTTGTCATCATAAAAAAGGATCGTAAAACTAGTTATTTCTCTGTTCAATTAAGAAATTAAGGTAAACGCGCCTGTCTGGTAACACGTAGAAGATATTTTAACATTAATTTTCATTCGGTCAAAGCCTTAATAATTTCTGTCAATTTTTTTAGAAGTGAGACCTTAAAGTCTGTCTCTAATATGAAGAAAAGATTTAGAACATGAACAAAATTTATTTAAATTATTAAATTACTGTCCAGCAACAGGGGCATTGTCCATTGAAACCAGCTTTCATATTTCACTCAGTAGATTTTTACGATTTTAGAATGATCTTATAATAGACCCATGCCTGGACTATAAAATGGGGGGATGGAGCTTTTTTGGTTCATTATCATACAGACGGTTAAAACGGTTCCTATACTAGCGATCGCTTCTCCTCAAGCTTTAGCATGGAAAACAGTAACAGCTTCTGCTTCGAAGACACCATGGAAAACTCGCTGCCAGAAAATCTGAAGAAAGAAAACTCCAAAAAGGTACGTCACTCCACAACGATGACAATTAAACGACAAGCCTCCGAGAGCTACATGGAAAATTTCAAAATTGATAACAAGTTTGTTATTTTGGGCAAGTCTGAGAATTGGGTCCTGATTTGGGATAACTCATCAGATATTTTTACCAGAAAAGTAAAAATAACAGATGGCAGCATCTGAACTTCAATGCAGTTAAACTATTTCAGCTTAGAGCCGGAAAATTTGTGGTCTAGAAACAAAAATTTTCGGAGAGTAACTACACAGAGTTTGAATTAACTGCTACTAAAAAACAGTTGGAAGTGCAATGAAAGTTATGAAGAAGCGTCCTGTGTTGCAGCTGAAGAAATTAATTGAAACAAGAACAGTATTAGTGATCGATGATTTTTTGGAAATCGAAAATGAGATTACTATGGAATTTTTGAGCTCACAAGAAAGTGTTTTCGTTGAAGTTAAATTGGTGGTCTATGCATAAGTGAAATGTTTGATTTTCAAGTTTCTTAACCATTTTTGTGAATAGTTAAGCAATTTTTGAAACCCAACTTAAGTGAATAATCTATTTGTTAATTAGATTTTGATTCATAGTGTATAGAAATGAACTCATAATGAACTAATATCAAATCTGTAACAGGAAAATGAAGCAATAAACACTTTTAACCAAAGGATTGTTCACTATACTTTAGGTATTGTATGAATATTTTTTTTTTCGTGAAACATCAGAACACAAATTATTTTTGAGGTTACTAGTTAATAATTTTTACTTCAATTAATCATTAGTTTGTTGTTTTCTGCATTAGAATGTATAAGCGAATTGCCTAACGCAATGTAACGGCAACCATGTGCACAAATGTAATGTTTTCTTCTTATGAAGCAAAATGAACTGATTGTATTTAGGAAATTAAGTTTGTTTTTACATTTTCAACACTATTTCCACAAATTATCTTAGTTTTGATGTTTTGATATGCAAATTAAAACTTCAAAAATGAGTTATGGCGTACAGTAGTAATTGTGGATCTAAGACAAATTGCACAGAACTATTCAGTAGCAAAAATATGGTCATGGAAAATTTCAACACTGAAACATACTGCGTTGAATTCTTACAAGTTCAAAATTCACCTGATAATATTCCATTAGGTTCTTTTTAGGGGTGACATCATTCCAAAAAAAATTTGGAAAATTAGTTTGGGCAAATACTGACTAGTCAAACTAATGGTTTCTATGCATGATTCCAAAACTCAGCACCTATTTATACCCTTAAACTGATGTCATAATCTAAAAACTAGAATTTTGGTTTCCAAAAAAGACCTGAACTGTTTTTCTATAGAAACATTTTAAAGAGTTCAAAATTTGAGCTAAAGTAGGGTGTAATTCTTTTTGTTTTGTAATGGGTATTCTTTTGATGATTGAGTGGGTTGAACTATAGAATCAAAAATAAAAACGTAATTTTCCAATGGCACATTCAAAGTTTATTCATGCACCTTAAGAGATAAGAAAGTAAATAATAGTTTAATACTTCGGATCCATTACAAAGATTAAAAGCAAAAGTACATAAAAGTTTCATAATTTACAAATTACATTTCAAGATAAACTTGAGCCTTGACAAAATAAATTCATACAAATCGTCAAACAAATCTTACAGTTAACGAGATAATTCATACAGACTATGATTATAAGAGTACAAAAGTTCACATTACCTTATAAATGCTCTCAGCTGCTTTTTTACTCAATTTTATAATAACACGTAACATAAAGATAACATGTAAATACTAATGCTAATGATTGAGTCAGCCTTGATAATGGCAGTTGTGATTAATAAAAAGGCAAGCTTTGGTAAAAATTATGGACAAAATATTAGAGCATTGAGGTTACTCTCGCGAATAGGTAGTACATGAATAGTAGAAATATTGTTAGAATGATGCAAAACCCTATCCAGGCGTACAATTGCTCCCGTAAGCGCCCTCTGGAACAAAAAGGTAACATTAGAATAATATTTTTTATATTCTAGAAAGAAACTATAGGAAAATTACCATGGCTTTGAAAATGCGATAGATTTTTGAAAACTTTGACCTTTGAATAATCTTTCAGAATATTTTATAGTGTCTAAAAATAAGTTGACTTACTGGGGCGCAGGTATTTTGTCAAAACAAATGATCTTCACTTCATGGTCAGTGATTTTTTTCACAAGAATAGTAGGGTCTTCATTAAACGTAAACTGGTGTAGTACCGTCGAAATCCTGGAAAATTCAAAAAGAAGTCACAACGCGACCTTTCGAGAGTAGAGCACACCCACACGCTTGCGCGTTGTGAGGCGTGCAATTAGTTGAGTGGAAATAACACACACAGAACAGACAGTTTATGATTGTCAAAAACTTACTCCATGATCTTAATCTTCGGGTATGTTGTCTTGAGAATTGCTTTGTGAACCAAGTTACCCGTAATGCCTCTAATTTCCAGGATTTTGCAAATGTCTGGCATAGCAATTGCTATTTCTCCACGGCCCGACATCTTTTGAATCGATTCCATATCAAGAGAATGGAAATTAAGATTTTGGGTTTCTAATGATCTGAAATTGAGATATAAATCACAGTTATAACATAATAACTCTTAGGTATAATAAAGACAAACACTTTGTAAAACTTACATATCATTCCGCTCTCCACTAGAAATTAGTACCAATTTTATAGGAATTATCCGGTCTGTAAATATAAAACAAAATTTCAAGATCTTGAACTTTCAGAAGTACTTAAATGCAGGATTTAGAGTAAGAATACTTACATTTCTTCAATTCTTCGGAAAACATATCCAATTCCAAAGTCATTTTGTATCAGCTCTGCAGAAATGTTGTTTATTGTCAAAATAACTCGTTGATCTTATAAGTAATGCACTATCGCATTTCGCACAGCCTTCAAAATTTCGATCCGAATTCCTTCGCAAAGCCACGCGTTCGGTACTTGAATCCCAAAAATTATGTTCTGCTAATCTTCCATAATTGACGATCTAAAAACAGTTTCTAAATGATTTAACCAAAACTTTTAAAAAATACATCCAGACAAAACTGTTCTAATTATTATGCAGAATCTATAAATATCTTGATGTTGTGCACGTCAAAACAAGTTTTGTGCCGGTGCTTGGAAGATATTGTGCAGTAAAATGGTAAATGTTCTTTCACTGTTAACTTATTTGCTGCAATATGCCAAAAATGGTCAAATATTCCTACAAACTTTACTGGGATACGAGAGCACACACGTACACCTTGAAAGTGTTTTTTGAACTGCCGAATTGACTGCGTCTCAAGTAGCTATTCATGGGGTGACAAATACTGAAGATTGTCGATCTTATTTATCAACGATCAGAGTCGATTTTTGCTTGTCATCTCAACTGCATCGTCAAAACGTATAAACTTGCATGTATTCTAATAAGATTATGATCATAGATGTAACGTTGGTAGTAAAACAAACATTATTCAAATCGAATAAATGAAGGTCACTATCACGAGCCATAGCTTAGACCATTTTTAAAACGAAAATTTGTACCAGTCCTACCACCAGCGGCTATTAGCTATTATTGATTGTTTATTCATTAAGATCTTTCTTCTAAATCCTGCTACAATTATTTTTCTACAATCCTTAAAAGATTTTAATGAAAGTACACTTATTTTTGTGAATATATTTAATGTGTTTAAAGATGAGCATAATTGGCCAATTAGTTTAGAAACGATGGCAATTTGAAGTTTTTAAAATCCCAAATTTCTTAGGAACATACCGGGGAGCAACTAAATTGTTCATAGCTTGGGACTGGCTTAGGTATGGCGAACAAAGGGTTCTAATAAAAGGCAATAGACGTTGCTAGATTGGTGTTTATGAAAATAGTTGATAGTGTGCGTGCGTACGTGCATACGTACATGAGTATAATGTGTGCACGGATGAAATCATAGCCTGTTTATTATCACAAGGTAATCAATTAACTTGATTACTCCTTTTACAATGCATTAACGAAATAAGAACATTTTATTAGGTTATGGTTTATTACAAAAGTGGATAACTACCATAGATAGTATTTTAGCTTGTGCTAAGAAGAAAGAAGTTCTTGGAGGCGACATCTATTGGATTATTTTATAGATTACTTATTACACTTGACAGTTACCGATAAATTGATTCTCATACTCAACCATATTTACTAACAATAAGTTACCATAACCATAATGAGAACAAATATGGAAGATCAATCTATAATCAGGTAGTAACGTTACATAATTGTGACAAAAGTTCGGTTATAGTTTACACGTGAGGTTAAGCTCCGAAATTATATAAATAAACGTTTACTTTCCGGTCAAGGACACCGGTTTATTGACATCGTAACCTACCAGCGGAGCGCTGTTGGTATAATAGATTAGTCACAGCTGTGCGAAAATAGCTGTCATATTCTGTGTGGCTACCGTAGAAAAGTAAGTAAGTATTGTTTTTAACGCTACATCTCCATGAATAATAAAAATAGACAAAAATGAATTAATACATCACTAGTACAACTGAAATCACGACTCGTCAAAAAACTAACCAAAGACCCACGTGTTGGTGGCGTGGAAAGTCTAGCCGTGTGATGTGAAACATGTTTATTCTTTGGTAGTGTATGTACGTTCAGATGAATACGTGTGCGTATATGAAATTCATGCGTTTATACAATACCAAATTCATTAAGGACGTAACGATTTCGTTGAAAGATAAAATATTTTGAATGGAACTTTTTTTACCTTTTGTTCAAATAGACGAACCGTTTTCTATTGTTTTGGTATAATGTGAAGCCTTGTTGCTATACAACAGCTGCTAAAGAGTAGGACATTGCTGTATCAAAATTGTTTAATTTGGCACAACGCATAGAATTGAATTTAGTGTGTTGTAAATAAGCAATTAAACCTCAAACTTCATTTAATGGATGCGTAGGCGTTTTGTTCCAAATTGGCGCACACTGCTTTCATTAGAATGATGCTTTAAACAAATTGTTAATATTTCTCACTTACTAAAATTTCATGACTATGTTTATCTCAATTTGATCTTTAGGCCTGTTATTTCTGGATGCAAACTTTTAGACGGCTTAAGAATTTCCCTAGTAATTTGTTTAAATTTTTTTAATGCGCACCCAATAGTTTACTAGCTTAAGTAAGTTCTAATTACAGTTTTACTTATCAATTAGTTGCATAATTGCATAGAAATATTAATGTCGGAACAATTGTAACGTAAAAGTCTACTTGCTACATCCTCAACTACTTTTGAAATTTCAAATCAGTAGTTCAAATATAGTAGTAACAGAACTGTGCGATTGTTAGTGCTCCGGTGTTATGTAAATGAGTGCCACTTCTGAGTTACTCATTGAGAGTTCATGAGGAGCAATTGAATAAATCATTGTTCATGTAATTCAACGATTCAATTATCTGTCTACTGTTTCAGTTATGATATCTAAACAATACTCGATATGAAATATTGTTTAATATTTAAGGAAATTTCATTAATTATATCGTGGTGTAATGAATCTTAAAGTAACTGTTACATAACTTTTTATTACAAATACAGCATAAATACAAAAAGTTTGGAAAATCCAAAAGTGCACGCCTCATAGCAGTTATTTACATAGATTTTAAGATTAAAATTTTTATTAAGTCTTTAATAATAAAATAATAAGAAAAAATTTATCAATTCAAATTCCGCGTCATTTCCTAAGATAAAATTTACATAGCGCATGCGCCGATCTCTACTTTTTACATACGACTTATGGTTATATCCGTATGGTTTTAATCTTCATTTGTATGTAAATATAGATATACAAATACTCAGTCGTGTTTTAGTTTTTTTATGAATAATTATTGAACGGTAGTGAATTAAACAGTCATATTAATTGAGAAACAGCGCCAAGTGATACTATAAATGATGAAAAAAAAATTATTCCGAAACGATATTTTTTTCGATCAATTTCCCTGCCACATACGGGGATCCATACACACAGACATACGGAGGTCCAAAATTTATTTACTGTGTTAAACTATATAATTGTTGTCAAATTATATTTTACGTGTTTAACACATCATTTTTCTTGATATACGTGCACTTACATTATCTTATAAGTGCAATATAAGTGATAAAAAATTTAATTTAAGTTTCGAAAAACTGCTTTTTCTGACATGTCGAGAGTAGAGCACTACCTCAATGCTCCGCTTATGAGGCGTGCAAAAGTAGTTATTCATTGAGCAAAAAATAATGAGTATGATTTAGGATATGACTTAATATAATAGTACAAAACCGTATAAATAAAAATGTACTGATTAACATTAGATAGACAGTTGGGTCTTTGCTTCCTGAGTTTTACTACCGTGGAAAATACGTCAAGTTTCCCTGTATCTTCTAATCTTGACAAACAGATGTCGACGGCACAAAACGCCATTGATCTTCCGAGCCCATTGTTGCAGTGAACAACTATCGGGCTAGTATGCGTATCACTAGCTGATTGGCATTAGTACCAAGTCAATGAAGCTGGATTCGTCAGGAGATAAATCATGTTCTTGCCATTTTTCGTACAATAAGTGAGTGACTTTCAAACAGTCACCATCTTCATTCGTCACCTCAAGGTGCGTAATTATGAAGCCCGGATGTGTCGAATCAACCTTGACCGTGGTTATCTTAAATTTTCCAAATTGCATCGTTACTTGTTCTACTGGATTCCAATAGCGATAGCACTGGGTCTTGCCATTTTTAATAGTATTGCACAACATAACGATCATTTGAGTTCTGTGCTGCCATATTATTCTCCAGAAGTCGGAATTGGTGTTCTTTGTAGTAGGTGCTTGACACACGATGTACTTTTTAGAGTTCTTGAAACCATCAACGTAACTAGCGTTCATATAATCCTCATAGTTTTCTTCTTCTGGAAAACTTACACGGCTTCGATCAAAGCACGTCATGTCCCGTGTCTCAATCTTCATAATGTTGTCGTGCTCATCACAAAGAAATTCACTGGCGTTGGTACCGTCGATCAATTTAACAAGACCACTGCGACTCAGTGTCTTAGAATTTCCATTCCCCATTTCAATTATTGCAAGTACAAAAGAGTTTGGGTTGGTATTTACTTGGAAATCGAGCAGGGTTCAGGAATGAGCTACAACTGATGTCTTGTTA
The DNA here is from genome assembly GCA_949987775.1 of Aproaerema taeniolella. NCBI lineage: Eukaryota > Metazoa > Arthropoda > Insecta > Lepidoptera > Gelechiidae > Aproaerema > Aproaerema taeniolella. The sequence continues at coordinate 7,183,905 of OX465265.1, read as the reverse complement.
ACTGTAAATCGCCATTTATAGATGCTCCTTTTCTTTATGAACCCTGACACATATATGAATAACTCAGTGGTCAGATTATTGTTACTATTCAATATATATTCTAAATATTACGCACAATAGGCCTTTATCAATTGACGTCATAAGAAAACCCCAAGTAGGATAATTTAAATTAAATAATACAACTACATGCTAAAAAACAATTCGTTCGTGCTGGTATGAGTAAAACCTATTGATAATCCCAAGCGAGGACCATTTTGTATAAGCAAAATTTACTGATTGCATTTAGAATATCAAATTTGTTATCCTATACTATGCTATGGTCATCATTGTTCTGGATGTCAATCGGCTTTTTTTGACTATGGCCTCCAGCATGACATCATCAGTTTATCACTGAATAGAATCAACTGTACAGGCAGACAGGGTGTCGGTGTTGATTAGATGTTTGCCACTTGAAAATGTGATCATGCGTAGTCAAAAAAAGCGTTGTTCGTTTTGAGTAATTATAGAAGACCGAATGAGTTGACGCGGTCAGTAAACCACAAACGGGGTAAATGATTGTTTAATAGCGGACCATTGAATAACATTATCAACAGGAAAGTATATTAATATTTTTAACCACGAAATATAATAACTTTGGAATATAACTCATATTCGCGTTACGAATATTTTATTTGCTTCAATACAGAGTCAGTTTAACAGAATCATTTGTTTTGATCACACGTGTTCTATAATAATAATAATTATTATTCTTTATTTTCAGGTAAACACCCATACATGATAATACAAAGTTCAAAGTTAATTTAACAAATTTAAAATCAATATTAAAATTAAAATATAGAAGGTCACATTTTTTGAGTAAAATAATATAAGTATCACGTTAACGTTATATCACTATTTACTTCTTATTCACGTCGCGATGCACGGCCAGCCAGTAATTTAGAACTGGGCTGTCCAGTTACGCACACATAACACTCAAAATTCCATTCTTCGACTGACGAAGTCGGCTCCAGAACGACGCTATGCGAGATCTAATAATGGCAAAAAAATCGGGAATTCCTGCGTCGGCGAACATGCCCGAAGCACTGCAGTATCGCGGTAATCTCATCAGGATGCGGTATGCGTCATTATACTGCACCCTGATGGAACTGTAGACGCGTCTAGTGAAGCATGTCCAAAGTTGACAAGTACCTATAGAAGCTTTCGCAGAAAGCCCTAAACAGTGTAACTTTCACTTCCTTGCTGCATTTAGCGAACCTGCGTGCGAGCATGTTGCATCGTACGGCCAGTGCCCGCCGCTCCCGCTCCATGTCCGCGTCGTCCTGGAGCCCCTCCGTCAGTATTTGACCGAGGTACCTAAACTGTGTCACCCTTTTCAGGGCCACACCATTGAGTGCTACGTCCGGCACCCTCTCCGGACCCTTCCCATACCTAAACACCATCAATTCAGTCTTCTTTACATTGTAAACAAGCCCATGTCTTGCTACGTATCGCTCACATATGTTTAGCAACTTTCTTATACCATTGATCGAGGGGCTAAGAAGCACCATATCATCGGCATAACTCAAGTTATTCACACATACATTGCCTACATGACATCCAATACTGGTACTTCTTAGCTCCTCAATCCGATCATTCATGTAAAGGTTGAAAGGTCCGGAGAGGTCAACCCACCTTGCCTAACCCCGCAATGGAGACAATAGACAGAAACCACCGCTGGCTTAGGTAAATAAACAGAATAAAAATGTATTTAAGTATGTATGTAAATGTATGTAAACTCTTTATTGCAAACTCTTACAGTCTAATACAAAAGATATTACATATATATGCAAAGGCGGACTTATCCCTGAAGGGATCTCTTCCAGTCTACCTTAGAGATGGCAAGAGAGAACCAGATGTGGTACGGGTTACAACGCAATAATGTTTGCCTTACCTACCTACCAATTAATGAAACAAAACAAAATAACCTATTCTACAATATACAATAAATAATACATATAAATAAATATACACATATATATATATATAATCAACCTTTCACGGTAAAAGTTGATCCAGTACTGATTTAGAACAAATGTTGATCCACCTATTTTGTGTGTACATTAAGCTCCGGATTCAGATATAGCTGTATAGCTCGAATATATGAATTCAGCGTGTGACGTCAATGGATGTGCATTTACCCGTTTTCGATAAACTCGTCATAAAATTTTAAGGTAATTGTTGATCCACTAACGGTCAAAAAAATCATACGCAAGCGCATAATGTGGCTCCGATTTTTATCCGACTTAGTGGTAAATGTGGCTCCGGAGCCACATATGCGGTGAATATGAAGGGTAAGTACGGCAACGTCGCGCTATTGTGCAAATGAAACAAACATTGCGTTCTTACTTCAAGTTAAAGTGAGATAACATGCTGTCGCGTTTGTATTTTACTTTACTTGAGTCAGTCTGGTCCGAGCTGTCAAGTAAGTTAGTCTGTGTTCTGTGTTCACGATGGCAACAGATTCTTCAGGATTGTATAGTGGTGAGTACCAAGTTTATTGTTTTTAAGGTGCCGCTACGTACCTACTTTATCTACAAATACTTAGATTTAAGTAATTAGTTTCAAATGAATTCGAATTAGGCATCAAATTAAACTTTGAGTCGTATCGTATTAGAATTTTGTATAGTTATTCTTTTTTTTTTTTAATTAAGAATGGATTTGCTCTTGACCACAATCTAGCTCAGGGCAAAGATGAGGTCGATGATGTAGCGAGCTCACCTAGAAGCAGAGGCGGCCTTACCCATTGCGAGGCCCCGGGCGGCAGGTCTTTGCGAGGCCCTTTGTCCTTCGTGAAAAGTATATGATGCGAAAGTAGGTCTGGTTGTTTGGTTTATCAATTTTGTCATGTTTGAAATGCTAAAGCTATACAAATAAATAAAATTTGAGTTTTAAAATATTTTACATTGAAAGATTTACAAAATTAACAAATACAGAGATGATAAGTTTTAAAATTGATGTTTGCGGCTTTTCTTTAATTAAAACACTAAGACTAAACTCTTTAATTAAAACACGATAATCATCATTTTCGATTGAAAGAATAGCAAGGGCTAAAAGATAGAGGAGCAGAACATTATGTCCCGACTCCCGAGCTGACCCGAGTGCGATACGATTAAAAAATCGATCTTCAAGTGTGATCTTCTTCGCATATCAAACCGATTTTCAAGATACTACTTACATAATGAATTTTTCAATTATGTTTTGAATCAATGAATTAGTTACTTGATGCCATCAAGCGCTAAACAAAGTAGCATCAGCCAACAGGGTCGTCTTGCAATGGATTAAGGGGCATAGCGGTTCCATGGGTAATGCTGCGGCAGACGAATTGGCTAGGAAGGGATCAGACACCATCTTGGCAGGCCCTGTGCCAATTATCCCGATTCCACTTAGCCAAGTCCAGACCTGGATCCGAGCACACACCCTTATGCAACACAAAGACAGGTGGTAAAACGTAACCACTTGTCGGCAGTCGAAGGAAGCCTTTACAGGAGATAACCTACGAATAATGGTGGGTACCCTTACGGGGTGGGTACCCAGCTTTGAACAAGCACCTATTCGTATTAAGCGTCACCGATAGCCCCCTCTGCAGGGGCTGCTTAGAGGCTGATGAAACAGTCGCCCATGTAATCCTGGACTGTATGGGAGTGGCAGAACACCGGGCAAAAATCCTTGCAGATATTAGGTCGCTCCGCGAAGCCTGCGAAATCCACAGGAGGATTCTGAGCTTCTGGACGGAGCTGAAGTGGCTGGAATAGCCACTAACCCACACGCATAATGGGCCACTTATAAGCCTAAATGCGAGAATGGGAGCCCATATCACTTAACTACCTGTCAGCAGTCAAAGGAGGCCCTAACCGGACCTACCCCGCGCATGACGCGAAGACTGCTCGGCCTAAATAGAAGTAACTTACGAATAATGGTGGCTACCCTCACGGGCCACTGTGCTTTAAACAAGCACCTATTCGTTCTTAACGCTACCCACAGCCCCCTTTGCAGGGGCTGCCTAGAGGCTGATCAAACAGTCGCCCACGTAATCCTGGAATGCGTGGGAGTGGCGGACCAATGGGCAAAAATCCTAGCAGGAAGTAGGTCGCTTCGTGAAGCCTGTGGATTCCCCAGGAGGATACTGAGCTTCTGGTCGGAGATGAGGTGGCTGGAATGGAATAGCCACCGACCCACACGCATAAAGGGTCATCTTATAGACTAAATGCGGAATCGGGAGCCCTTATCAACAATCAACTAGTTAACTAACTTTATTTTAATTTACCGTTATGTTATAACCTTAATAAATAATTAAAAATCAAAATCCAAAATTTTAAATAATTTAATAAAATTTGCTTGGGTTGTTGCGCGAGGCCCCTGCAAGAGCGAGGCCCTGGGCGATTGCCCTGTTCGCCACCCCCTAAGGCCGCCTCTGCCCAGAAGAAGCCTATTCACTCGTACTTTAAAGATATTCGGGTTGTATGAGCTCGGAAATACAGACGCCGGCAGAGAATTCCACTCCCTGGCAGTGCGCAATACAAAAGATGAAGAAAAGCGCTCAGTACGTATCCGAGGTATCTCGACAAGATAAGGGTGATACCCCGCAGTGCGTCTGGACGTCCGATGGAAGAAAGGGGCAGGCGGAATGAGCTCATGCAGCTCCTGAGCACACTCCCCGAAGTACATCTTATAAAAAACACATAGGCAAGCTACTTTGCGTCTATGAGCTAGGCTTTGGAGCTTATCCTTAACCAGCTTTTTGTCACCAATGAGCCTCCTGGCTCTGCGATCCACCGAGTCTAGTGCAGCTATTCATGTTATTCATGTAAAGTCATACTTTAATGTTATGTATGTATTTTATAATGAAAGTGTAAAAACTAATCTGTGTCGGTAAACCAGGGCTCATGATGATAGTAGGTGATTTATGTAGGTAGGTATGTTAAACGAAACTTCTTCTATTATAAATAAAAATCCTTATAATATCAAATGCGAAAGTAACTCTGTCTGTCTGTCTGTCCGTCTTTCACGCCTAAACTACTAAACCGATTTTGATGAAATTTGGTACAGAGATAGATTAGAGCCTGGGAAAGGACTTAGGCTACATTTTATCCCACAGTTGGGCACGATATAACCTGTAGTCCACGCGGTCGGAAAGATAGTTGGTTATAAACTCTATCACTTCAGTCTGTATGGTTTCTTGCATCTTTCTTGATATGGCTTTCTTGAAATGATGGCAAATGACAAGTTTTGCAAAAACTTGAGGTAAAAACGCACAACTCTAACCACAAACTCTGTTTTAAAAAGAAATGCACCTATCAAGCTTTTATGCGATTCAAAAACATGTAAGGTATTTCTTACAGAATCTGACACGACTTTACAAGTAGAAATTGTAAGAACAAAAAGACTCATTGTCCTTAATGCGTGTGGGTCCGGTAAAGAATAGATCCACCCCATATCTTCCCGTGGGTGTCGTAAAAGGCGACTAAGGGAACAAATTAGAGAACGGGCAGCAGCGTTCTACTTAATACCACTACCATCTTACTGCGATTTCCAATCCGCCTGCTAAGCGTGGAGATTATGGCATAACCCCAAGAGGCCCGGACAATACCTGGACCAGACGAAAGGAGAGGAAACCATGCGACCGCTCGAGCCAACCTTATAGGACTGGCTCGAGCGCGTTCAACGTCCCGCGACCGAAAGTGGTGGAGGCGAGGTCATCCGTCCAGTGACGGACGATTGCGGTCCTCGCCTCCTGCCGAACGGCCTTCCGCTCCTCTAGGGCAGGGCGCTCCCCGAGCGCTCTCCGCTCCGCCGTCCACTCGTACACTCTAGAGAGCACCCACGCCTCGAGCTCCGGTGCCGGCCAGAGCGCACAAGACGGGGTGCCGGCCAGAGCGCACGCAGCCGCGAAACTCACGGACAGGTAGGCCACCGCTACCGGCTGTGCAATGGCTCTTGCATTCTCCCTTCTATGGAGGGAGTCCGCCTAGATTGGGCGCCCGTAAAGGGCCATGCTCCCCAGATTCGGGAGGAGCCAGGTCTGCAGCCCGCTAAATTTAGGGCTGAAGCGCCACCTGCTGTCTAGTATGAGGCCTAGATATTTCACCTGGGCCTTTACTTCGATCCTGACGCCCTCCACAAACATGTGGAAACCTATCCTAACCAACCACACACCAAACAACCAACTATCCAATAACTCGTTTCGCCGAATCCCACCCATCTAATAATCGCATTTAATTTTCAAATTCAAACTAATGCATTCTTATATTAAGTAAAAGTTCGATTTTCAATTCACAATTTTATGCTCCATGTTCACAACGGATCAACAACTGTAGTAAGCGGAACGGCAACGTTGTATTGACTTCCATCGGCCAATCACGGAGGAAGTAATAAAGGGCTTCATCCTGATTGGTCCGTTTGAATCGGATCAACATTTATCGGAGCGGATCTGTATATCGGATCAACGTTTGACAATGTCAATAGTTGATCCGACAATGTCAAATGTTGATCCGATCGGAGTCACATCAGTATGAGAAAAAGCGTAATGGATCAACATTAGGCCTCCGGATCAACAATTGTTTTCGGATCAACAATTAACTGATTGTACGTCTCGAAAGATCAACATTTACCGTGTTGGTATATCTATATATATATATATATATATATATATATATATATATAATATATATCTGTATAATAATTAAATATATATATATATATATATATGTATATACAATAAATAAATATATGTTCAGACGTATTTACCTACGAGATAAAAATCATTAGCTATCAAGAGCAGATGGAAAACCCCAGAGTTTTTTTAGCGACTTCTGAAATGAAGCCAGGGAAGGAGCAGCCCTAATATGTTCAGGGAGCCGATTCCAGAGCCGTACACCTTGCACCGAAAATGATTTGGTGTATGTCTTCGTGGAGTGAGTGGGCATGAGAAGCGACAAACTGCGACTAGAACGAAGCCGTCCACCCGCCCCATCACAGAAAGAGAATTTCTCTTTAAGGTACCCTGGAGCGGTAGGATTGTTTAGGGTATTGTATAAGAGAGACAGGATATGAACATCCCTACGGAGTCTAATTGGGAGCCAATTTAGTTTGCCTCGATATGCCGAGACGTGGTCAAACTTGCGGAGGCCATACACATAGCGGATGCAGACGTTTTGGAGCCGCTCCAATTTGTTAAGGAGGTCTTCACTGCAGTCGAGGAAAGCGACGTCCGCATAGTCGAGATGCGGCAATAGGAGGGACTGAGCTAGCATCTTCTTGGTTTCGGTTGGAAGAAAATTCTGAAGACGTTTCAGGGAATGAAAAGTAGCAAAAATTTTACGACTGATCTCATTAACCTGAGGGGACCATGACAGTGTACGGTCAAAGATAACCCCAAGATTTTTGACGGTGGAGGAATAGGCGATTGTCTCACCGTCAAGGACCACACTGGGAAGAACAGAATTAGATAGTCTCGAGATGAAATAGTGACTACCAATGATGATTGCCTGAGACTTAGCAGCATTGACAATAAGCCCGTGACTCCTGGACCAGGCAGAGATGATGCGAAGATCAGAGTTAATAGTGTTGATGGCACTGGAGAAGTCACAAAACGGCGCAGAAGCGTAGAGTTGTAAGTCGTCGGCGTACAGATGAAATTGAGATGAGAGAGACGAGGTAATACCGTTAATAAAAATCGAGAACAGGATGGGGGATAGCACCCCTCCCTGAGGAACACCTGCAGTCAGTGGAGACCAGTTAGAACGCTTTTCCTCGGTTCTGATAAGCTGCCTTCGCCCAACCAGATATGACCGAAACCAAGACAGTGCAGAAGGAGAAAGATTAAGATTGCCAAGCAGTGCCAGTAAAACATCAAAATCCACCATGTTGAACGCGCTACTAAAATCAAGGAGAACAAGGAGGGTGAGCTCCTGTTTGTATATTTTAGTTTCTTTATATGTATTTATTGTAAACTCAAATGGAGTATAAAATCTGTTGAAAATGTAAAATTAGTATTAAAAATATAAATTAAAATAAGACAAGGGCACGGACATCAAGTCTGTGGATGCAAAATTAAGTGTAATAAAAAAAAAAAAAAAAAAACCCCGCAATCTAAATGATATTCCTCGGACAGCTCAGTTCCCCATCGCACACAATTTGTTTGGTTTTCGTACCAGTACTTCAATACGTTTCTAACACTATGTGGAATATTTGATAATTTTGACCTGAGTTTATTATAGTTGACTAAATCAAAAGCGCGGCTTAAATCGAGAAAACAAGCGTAAACCAACGTATTTCTCTTTTTATAATAATGAACTGTATTTTTTAGACTAAAAATTGCGGAATCCGTTGAAAGACTGGTACGAAAACCAAACTGAGCATCATTAATTTTGATATTTTCACTAATTTCCGGGTAAATTAGCCTTTCTAGAACTTTACCTATTATTGTACCCAATGATATGGGTCTGTAATTAATTATTAATGTTTGATAAGTCCCCGGTTTTATTTTTTGGCACTGGAACCACCACAGTACTCATCAGGTTGGAAGGTAAATAGCTGTGTGCTAAGCACAAATTATAAAGATCAGCCAGCACACAGTAAACCTCCTCACCCGCGTACACAATGTGCTCAATACTTAAGCCATCCACACCCGCACCCGGCGACTTGCCTCGGCACATTTTACGAACAGCTGATCTGACGTCCCGAGAAGTGTTTACTAAATATAGATGAGTCTTGTCATAACTAATGAAGGCTATTCGCCTCATCATCACGCTGCGTATTGTGTAACCAAGGCCAAAAGGAACCGGCGTTAAGTTGTCGAACTCTTATCGTTCATAGACGAACACGTTGATTTCGTTCATAGAACGTAGTGGGTTGAAGCTGTTTATTCGCGAGTTATTTATAGACGTTGTCAGAGAGTGAACGTGTTTGAGTCGCGATTACGTTTGTGTTACACTGTGTCAAAAAGTGAAAACAACAGTTACTATATTTATATTTTGAATATAACATGTTCTTTTGATTGGACAAGTGATGACGATGATGATGATGATGATGATGATGAGAGGATTATTGTTTGGTCACCAAACAATCATTAGCGACTCTATGCAGTGTACTTCAGTTTTATGTAACTCATACTTTTGAAATCTGCTCCTTCGCAGAAATTTTGAATGTCAAGTGACAAATCGTTATTCAATGAATGCATAGAAGGTTAATTTCAAAGCAATTATAGTTTTGAAATGAAAATAGGAACAAGCCCCAGGGGAAGAATGAACCTTATTCGTGCTCTGGTTCCGGAAAAACTCAATCGTTATATGTATAAAAACATCTGATTTAAGTGCAGTAAAAAGGGCACGTTTTAAATGTTTTTGTATCTAACAGATAAAGTTTTAAATTCACCAGCAATTTTGCACGTAAAAAAATTTATTTTCAAGTTGATGAGTTTTTTCGATTATGATTTTCAAATTTCTACATGGAAAACGTTCCTGTTTACACATATGTGCAATTAATTTTACATAATCGCAAAAATATAAAATTGTAATCACAAAAAAAAACCTTTCGCAGCCTATATTTTTTTATTTAATAGACATATAAGTGTTAAAAAAATATCAAAATGTAGCCTGTTTAATGCAAATTTATACATTTATAACTTAAGTAGGGGTTTTCATATAGAATTATGACAAAAAAATGTAGGATCCGACGCGGCGGACGGATTATTTGAGAGAAGTAACCTTTTTTTTATTTGAATCATATAATAATTATATAATCTGGTCCTTTTTATGATATCAAAGCGTTTACTTGCTTTCTAATCTATTTATTAATTTTATTTTTTTGGCTTTAGCCGAGGCTTTAACCAAAAAATGTTAAAGCCTCGGAACCCGGTTCCACTGAAAGGGTTTTCGTGAAATATTTTTTATTACATTGTTGGAGGTAAAAATAAAAAAGTTTAAAAGATGTGTACGTTTGGTGTTTCAGTCGCAGCCCTCTGTCTTTCAAACTATTATAGACAGCGTGTCCAAATTTTCAGGAAATACGTATTTTGCTAGTAACTGTCGTAAAATGTAATAATCAACATTAAAAACCTAAATCACAATGGAGTTTCCATAAGACAAACGTCCAAAATTTCGCATTTTCTTTACAACTTTTGTTACTGCTCTGTTTCAAAAACGATGTAATGCATACACCTTAAACTTCGTTCACATTTAAAACATACTTTACGTTAGTAAAAAAATATATGAATAACAGTCAAGACTGAATCGGTCTCAACCTAAATATATTTAAACAAACTCTCACTCAAACTGTATTTGTGACATTTACCTGGTTATTTTTCATGGAATTACTGTTATTATTTATATTATGACTCAGAAACTTTAATATCCGTGCCTTTAATGTATGTGTCTTCGTTTTACTAAACATTTTTGCCTCACATCATACGATAAACGCCAATTCCATAGTAAATAACCAAAAACCGTGAAAAAAACTGTTTTTATTTACATTGACTTTAAAATTTTATTGCTTGATTTTGGCTCATATCTGGCCAGTTTAAATATATTTTTTTTAAATAACGTAAGGTATGTTTTCAATGTGTACTAATTTTGAAGGATATTATACATTGTATGGTTTTTGTAATAGATCAGTAACAATTATTTTTTCAAAAATACGATATTTTGGACGTTTGTCGTATGGGAACCCCACTGTAGTTTAGGTTTTTAATTTTATTTATTATAGTATAGTTATTATCAAAATACGTATTTCCTGAAAATTTGGACACGCTGTCTATAATAGTTTGAAAGATAGAGGGCTGCGACTGAAACACCAAAATGTACTATCACGTTCATATATGGAGGCATAGTCAATACAAAACGCAGAAAACAAGTCGCTTGCGGCCGCTCGTGTATTCACACATGGACTCAAATAACGTATACCGCATACCCCACTACGCTTGTTGCTCTGATAACAAGCATAATTTCACGAGCCAAAGCATAAGCCTTGGTGGCGCAGCGGTAACACCGTCTGCCTGCTGTAGCAAGGCGCGGGTTCGAGCCCAACTGTCGCCTAATAGCTACGAAGTTTTGTTAGATATGTTTTGGTTTTCAAACATTTTTATAGTCATAGACCATACCATACAAAAATTGAATGCAATGAAGTTAGTTTAGATTCATTGGGCTCGGTGTTCATGAGCAACATGTTTGTCATTGCTAGATCATAAGCGAAGGTGCTCGTGTGTTCTTACCGTATCGGCAGTTTACTGTGATTTCTTTTTTCGACATGCATACAAATACATAATAAGTTTGCAGGAGATGCAGTGTATTGTTGCGCTGCACAATATAGGATATAATATATCCCAAATTGCTAATGAGACTGGTCTTACTGTGAGTATTATAATGTTTACTTAATATTAACACTGTTTTTAAATTTATAATTTATTTTAAGAACGTAAACATGTCATCTAAAATGGTTAGCTTAACTATTTTAATGCATTTTGTTAGTGGTGCATAGTTTTTGTTCCTTATTATATTAATCTTGTTATTTTGGTTGTAATGGAGGGTGGGTGAATCGTTACGGAATTAGGGTAACGTGTACTCTCGGCCGCGTAGTGGACGCTCGCGAGTTATCAATGAATCACATCGTTTGGTGCAAATGTATGAAAATAATGGATTTATACGGAAGATAAATGGAGTTCATCGATTCTAAGGCTTAAAAAGTTTAATTAAATATTGTTATGTGTAAAATTGTGATTTTTATCTATAACTTATTCTTTTGTTATTATAAACTATATATCTACTGCCTTGTAATGCAAGTTGAATATTAATTTTTGTTGAGGTCTAGCTTCAATACTCTTTTCTTCACGAAAACGAATTCTTAAGTTGTAACCTTAATAAAACTGTAAGTGATCAAGTTGCAGATTTTTTTTTTTTTTTGTTAGTGGGAACTAATATTACTTAGTCGAATTTCATATTTGTTTTATTCAAATACTTTATCACTGATACAATAATATAACATTATTATTATTAATGTAATATTATGTGTGAAAATAGTTGTTAATGCTTTAATAAATAAAAATAAATTACAAAAATAAATTACTCGGCTGGGATTAGAACCCGTGAACCTTTCTCCCTGCTAGGACAGTGCTTATCCGCTGGACCATACATAACGCTAGTAAGATCGACAAAATAAAGATACACTACGCCATGTTTACATTACCGATTGTTTGATATGACTCAACAGCAGGGGTGAGTGGAGGGACAGTGCAATGTTGGGTGAATGCGTCCTACAAAAACTTCACCGAGGAGCCAATAGATGTCGCTAAGCAAAATAATATTCTTAGAAGAGGCTACAAGCTTGTGTGCGTGAGAAATCGTGTGAACTATGACTCCATTAAAGAACGCCACTGTACATATCAATTAAATGGACGCCCTATAATTATTTCCCATAGGGACTCTGTGTCACCTCATTTAGGTAAGTTTTCAAAATATCTGAAGATCATGTATGCAAAATTTTAAACTTAAAGCTTCAGTAGTTTTGATTTTGAGTGGAAATCTTTAAAAATCGTATTTTTTAACCCACTAAAAAAATTAAAAAAACATAAAATATCAAAATTTAAAATATATATTAAAAAGCAAATAAACGCTTCGGTATCATAAAAAGGATCATAAAATTATTATATGATTCAAATAAAAAAAGTTTACTTCTCTCAAATAATCCGTCCGTCGCGTCGGGTTCTACATTTTTTCGTGTCATAATTCTATATAAAAATCCCTACTTAAGTTATGTTTTTATAAATAAACATTAAACAGGATACATTTAGGAATTTTTTTAACGCTTATATGTCTCTTAAATAAAAAATATAGGCTGCGAAAGGTCGTTTTTTTGTGATTACAATTTTATATTTTTGCGATTATTTAAAAAACCATTGCACATATGTGTAAAATAAATACCAGAAATAAATTCCTCGTTATTGATTTATATGAAAACCATACCAAACTCAACCTGGTAGCTACAAATGAGTGGTAATATTTTTTTAAGTAACGCCGGGCGGAGCACCTCTTTGACCCTCCCCCTCCCGGTTCAGAGGGGATATTTTCGAGGGCTACCGATCTTTATCGGCTAACTCTAACCTAAGGAACAATCATACCAAGTGGTTTGCTTTAATCCAGTAGAAAAATGAGAATCTGCTTAATGACTCTACTAGTAAAGATATTTTTAAGGTAGCAAGGAGCAGTGGGATTAGACAGGATAGTGTACAAGAGCGAAAGTACGTGACAGTCCCTCCGGCGGCGGATGGGGAGCCATCGAAGACGAGTGCAATATTCGGAAACATGGTCAAATTTCCGCAGACCAAAGATGAAACGTATACACAGGTTCTGTAAACGTTCAAGCTTATTTAAGAGCTCCTCAGAAATGTCTAAGTAACAGCAATCGGCGTAATCTAGCAGGGGCAAGAGGAGCGCCTGAACCAAGGATACCTTCGTTTTCGTAGGTAAAATGTTTAAGCCGTTTAAGCGATCCGTACGCTGCAAACACCTTCCTGCTTGCTTCAGTTACTTGAGGTTTCCAGGATAGACATGAATCAAATATAACCCCAAGGTTCTTTACTTTTTCACTGAACGGAATATTGACTCCATCAAAAACTAATATTGGTAACGAGCTATAGTCAATACGTGCAGTTTTCCAGTACCCTCCGATAATTATAGCTTGTGTCTTGACTGGGTTAACAATAAGTCCGTGGGATCAACTTCAATCGGAAATACTTCTGAGATCTTTGTTTACAGTACCTATTGCATCCCCTAGTTGAGAAATTGGAGCCTAGGTGTAGATTTGGAGATCGTCTGCATACAAATGATAGGAAGAAACACGAGGAAGAGTTATCGAATTTATGAAAATAGAAAACAAGAGAGGAGACAGCTGATATATCACACCACGAAGAGAAGGTTTCTTCAATACGGATGCGTTGCCGACGTCCATATAGGTAACTACGAAACCAGTCAACAACGGTTGGAGATATGTTAAGAGAACGAAGTGTTGCAAGAAGGATATCATAGTCAACAGTGTTGAAAGCGTTACTGAAATCCAGTAAAGTCAACACCGTCAGCTTCTGATTTTCCATCCCCGTACGAATGTCATCAGAGATTTTAACCAAAGCAGTGGTAGTACTATGACCGGGGCGGAAACCAGATTGTAAGTAAGGGATTCAAAAGATTGTTCATATTGAGGAAGGAAGAAAGTTGTTGCTGAACAAATCTTTCGTGGACTTTGGAGAGGAAAGGTAATATGGAAATGGGACGGTAATCAGAGAAAGAACTGGGATTTGACTTTTTAGGAATAGGGACAATGTAAGCTTCTTTTCATGAGGAAGGAAACACACCGGAGGATATGGATTTATTTAGGATTTTGACAATGACAGGGGAAAGGATGTCAATGATAGAAACGATCATATTACGACCAACATTGTCACCTCCGACGGCATTCGACGAAATGGCGAGTATATTTTTCTTAACATCACAAGCCGCGAGCTGACGAAATACGAAAGGTGGGAAATCTGGAGTTGGAAGTGACGAAAGATTGCTAATAGTCTTATTCTTTAAGCCACTATCAATTGCAGCAGAAGATGAGAAATGACTGTTCAAAGCGTTAATGTCAACGTTAGTAGGGTTCGAAACATTCCGTGACTTACCAACGCCGAGCTTATTGAGAAATGACCAGACCTTAGCCGGGTCACCATTCTCCACAGACTTATGAATATGGCGTCTTTGTACTTCCCTAATCCTTGTATTGCAGCGATTCCTTACTTCCCGCGGTTTTTTTCGGATCCGTCAATTTTGTACTTAGTTTTTGTCGGATCCGTCAATTTTGTACAAAGTAATCATTGTTCATCGATGGATTATAAAACACTCCAAGAAGGATTTTGCAGTGAGAAAGGGTTACCTCAAGGAAAAGGTGTTCGGCAGTAGCCGGGGGTGGAGGTTGAGGTGACTTATGAAGAATAGAGTAATGTAGGTGGGAACGAAGAGAGATGGCTACCCCACCGCCACAGGTAGAACTGCCACGGTCATTTCGCGCTAGTTGGAAGCTGGGAAGAGAGTAGGATGTGGATGGAAGAGAAGGATTTAACCAGGTTTCTGACACAAGAACGGCATGGATGTTTCTGTTATCGAAAGAAGCGAGCATGTATGTGTAATGAGCCGGTATGCTCTTTGCATTAATATACACAATGTTAAAGTTCTTTTTAGCATTAGAGAAAGTGGTATCAAGGAAGTCACATAAAGGAGGGTCAAGACTTTGGAAGCTGTCATCCGAGTCAGAGGGACAAGATAGAAATAAATCGGAAGAATTTCCTATAGTTATATCCATATAGCAAGTAATAATAAATATATATAATTTATAATAATAGTGATAAGTATAATATAAGTACTAAGTTCATACAAAATATATTATAAAGTAGTATATATCAAATAATAAAAATTTACATCCAAATACCTGCCAGCAGCCTAGAAGAGAATTTTGATAGTAAAACAACAATGTACAGGTAGCAGCACGTCAGGTTACCCATTTGCACTACGAAAACCATTGCTATTACTAGCGGGATAAGGGTAACGTCAAGGTCAAGATGGATAGCCTGATATGCTGCCATGTGTACATACACCAGAATAAACATTAAACATAAGAAAAAAGATTGACATCACTAACATACATCGAAGAAAGGAAATAGAGAAAACAAATAATACATTACACCTAAGAAGTTACAAACAATAGCGTTACCAGGCAAGCGAATGTACAGTACAAACAATATAAAAAGATAATCAAAAATAACAATAAATAGAAAGCAGCTACCATGCACAAATTAATAGTAGAAAAGCATATTTGGTGCAGCCTACACTAGGTTCCACTGGGGTTCCATGCCAGAAAAGGGGAAAAGAAAAGAGAGAATAAAAAACATGAAAACATTTTCGCTATCAATTCATAATGGTGATATGAAACATGGCTGTATGGAAATAGATCCCTTTTCCTTTCCCGAGAACTGAGCTAGGCGGAAAAGTAAAAATATAACCTTGTAGTTATTACAAACAACACAACAATAAAAACTACAACTACAGTACTACCATGTGTATCAAATTCTACTTCAACTTTGTTAAATATTGAGGTTATGAACTTTAACTACAAGAATGGCTTATCAAGAATTCTCACCATTGGCATTTTGCATAAACATGTCTACTTAATTCTCCAAATACATCTATTTACAAATAATAATTTCAAGCAGCAGTGCAAAATTGTAAGAATTGGCGCATAAATAGAACTATAGATAAACTATGTATTTTTGCAACTATAACTTATGTTCAAAGGGAATAATATTCTGAATTGATCTAAGGAATGAGAAGACAGAAAGTAAGGCTGCGCTAAAGCGACGTTCTTCTGATTCCCAGCAAGAAATCTGATTCCCAGTCCATTCTGATTCCCAGCAAGAAATCAAACATTGTTTTGCTAAGGGAATTAAATCATGGCTAAGTAGGTTGAACTTAAAGGGACTTGTTTAGCGCAGAAGTCAGCTGTTTCATTTCCATGAATATCAATGTGCCCTGGGATCCAGGCTAGGGTAACCTGGCGGCCCGCAGTCAAGCAATTAAATAGAGTTTTCCTGATTTCGAGTATAATAGGGAATTTGGTCTTCGAGTGAAACGGATTCGAACCTATCGCCTGCACGTAACTTTTAGAGTCTGAAAATTTAACTGACTTTGGGATGTTGTGAGAGTCGATAAAGCGTAAGGCTTCCAAGATCTCCAGGGACTCCCCTGTAAAAACAGATGAAAGAGGAGGAGATTTCAGGTTTATTATTATCTTATATTTAGGTATCCATACAACAGAACCAACACATTTCTGGGGAGAGATTTCCGATGCATCTGTATAGAACAAAAGACAATCTGGGAAATGTTCCGCAACAATTCTCCTAAACCCAGAATCGGCATAGGGTGACCCTTTTTCTACTCCAAGATCAAGCAAAATGTTAGGACGGAAAGTAAGGGCCTCGAAAGGAGAATCAAATAAGGGGAAACGCTGACATTGGAAGACGGGGCAAGGTAGACGAAGATATTTTACAAAGCTATTGAAAAGGCATGGAGAGTCTTTATGCCGCCAATAATCACCAGAAAAAATAAAATCAGAGAGAGTGATGTGTAATTTTGAAATCAGGGGATAAGAAGAAGACTGAATAATCCTAAAGAAAAATCGGTCGGCCAGGTATTGACGTCTCAGATAAAGGGGAGGGTCGCAACACTCAATATGTAGAGCATTAATAGGGGACGATCTCATAGCACCAATAATGATACAGAGGCATTTGGACTGAATCATATCCAAGGTCTTTAAAGCTGATTTATTACATGGTTCGAGTAGGAAAGAACCATAGTCCAAATGGCTCCGTATTAAAGCATTATATAGTATTTTTTGGGTGTATGGATGGGCACCCCACCATACGCCAGAGAGGATTGGAGAATATTAATATTTTTTTCACATTTTTTGGCTATATGGTTGATGTGGTGGAGACCAGACAGCTTGTGATCAAGAAAAACGCCCAAAAATGTAACTCTATCCTTGTTTGGAAATACTTGAGAATCGAAAGAAATAGAGACCACAGGGGTGGATCTTGATCTAGAGAAAACAACAACTGAGCTCTTAGGAATAGAAAGTGTCAGTCCATGATCCGAGAGCCAATCAAAAAGATATCCGATGGCTGAATTGAGAAAACCAAAGGCCTCTGAAATGTCGCTGGTAGAGGAGTTAAGACAAATATCATCTGCATATTGCAGAATATTGCAGAAGGAATTCACGGAAAGTTCCAGGTCGTACGTGTATAAACTATACAGTAAGGGGCTCAAAACAGACCCTTGTGACGGAAAAGTTTTTGTGGCGAAACTGAACAGATCTGGACGATAGCAAATTAAAGATAAAATTGACCAACCTCACGGGAAAACTCAGATTAAGTATTTTCTGCCTGAGCAGCGGAAGAAGAACATTATCATAGGCAGAAGCTATGTCCAGGAAAACACCTATCAGGGACTCGCGTTTAGAGAGGGCAATACGAATATCTGTAACTAGCTTTCCGCCCGCGGCTTCACCCGCGTGGACTACGATTATATCGTACCCAGTTGTGAGATAAAATTTAACCTATGTCCTTTCCTAAGGTCTAATCTATCTTTGTACCAAATTTCATCAAAACCGGTTCAGCAGTTTAGGTGTGAAAGCGTAACAGATAAACGCGTGCGATCGCTGCTAATCATAAAGTGCTATAGGGCGAAGCGCGGCCTTCTACGCGTTATTTATAGGCAAAATATCCATTTAAATTAAATGCTGTAAAGGGTCATATTGATCTATATTAAATGCATAATGTATTTAAGGTTTTTAAATGTATTGCTTAAATTCGTTCGTAAATAAGCCATTATTCCTCGTAAAAAGTAAAGGATAAAAAATGGTTATTGTGGGTTATCCCGAAGAGATAGACATATACCATTACGGACCTTTTGTAGATCTTTTTAAGGTGTGCCAGTGTACCATACTGGCTGAACCCTACGAGATTGATCATATAATGATATGATCAATCTCGTAGGGTTCAGCCCGCGTCTGCTATGTAAGCGCAAAAAAAGAGTCACATTAGAAACCTCTAAAATCATCAGTGTTTCTCTAATATATTGTGCATGTATTATACATATAAACCTTCCTTTTGAATCACTCTATCTTTAAAAAAAACGCATCAAAATCCGTTGCGTAATTTTAAAAATCTGAGGATTTTTGGCGGTAACTCGGCATGGGCAGTTGCTTTGTCAACTGAATTTTCGTTTTCTGCGTGAAAAAGTTGTTTAATGTATAATAGTGATTAGGGAATCCAATCCCGCAAACGCGGGATCCCCCAATGCGGGATCCCGCACCTTTTTTGCGGGATCGAAAATGCGGGATTAGTCGTGCGGGATCCCGCGTTGGATTATTTTTTTAAATTAAGAACTAAAAGTTTGTAAAATGGGCTAAGACGATGCTCTGATTATTTTTTAGACAGTAAAGCCCCATTAATAAGTATTTTAAGACTTTTCCTATGAAATACGTGACTTTTTTTTTGGAATTTAAAAAAAAATGTTGTTTTCTGTCTTTATTTCACAGCTTAATATAGTTTGAAATTCTATTTTGTGTTGTATGAATCCTGTAGGTATTGAATGTTGTTTCATGATGAATTAGTTGAAACTTTAGGCAAAATATATTAAAATCCACAAAATAGTCGTGAACTGTCACGCTAATCGCGCCAAAATGGTGGCCGTTTAAAGTATCCGTGTCAGTTACCTACTTTTAACCTTCGAAAAAAAAAACTTATAATTAGGTACTTCTGGGTGTATTTGAACTTGAGTTTAGTTTATAAAGAGTCTAAAAGTTCAAGTGAAGTATGAAAACATTTTTTAAGACTAATAAATGGGCTTAAAACAAATAAAATATCAAAAAATCTTAATCCCGCAAATCCCGCGGGATCCGCGGGATTGATGACCTCAATCCCACAGGCGTGCGGGATCATGATTTTGATGCGGGATTGGATTCCCTAATAGTGATAGTATATTGTGCAGTAAATTGACAAGAAATCGTGTAGTAATAAAAAAATCAAGTGATAACAGTGTTTCTGCTCCGTTTAGTACTGATAAAAATCCCCGCGGTTGTGCTTCTCGCCGCCAGTTTTCGTAAAACAGACGCTATCCGGTTTTACGCAGAACATGAGGAGCTGAGGGCTTAGTTATAGAGAAAGAAGATTTTTCACTGAAGACATGGCTGCATGGACATAGTTTCCTTTGCTTACCCGAAAGGGATAAATAAAAAAAAAGATCTAAGCATACATAGGGACAGACAGACAGACAGCGGGAAGCGACTTTGTTTTATACCATGTTGTGATTTCTGTACAGGTGAGTGGAAAATTGATGTGAATTTACAGGATTTAGTTATTCGTTACTTTCTTGATTATGTATGTTTGATTGAAATAATCATGTTTTATACGTGTCAATACCAAATATGCGTTTGGATTGTTATTGAACTCAATATATTCCTGAATTCTCAAAACCAGGCTCCTGTTTTAATTAAATTTACAATTGAAAATACAAAAACAATTTCATATACATTACAAAGTTACTACTCGTATAACAACTAATATTATAACAACTAATAAATTGTTATAACCCCATAATGACGACACAAATAACAAAACCGTAGCACACTTTGTTATAGCGGCAGTAAAAATCATCGCCCTTTCACGTCTATAAGAGACACCCGAAAAAATATTTTTCATCAGATTTTACTCTAAAGCTCTGTCGGCGTAATTCATATGTATGACCATGCCAAATTTTAGCTCTGTAGTAGCAAAGGTTTTTTAGGAAACCCGCGGACAGTTGGACAGATGGACATGGCGAAACTATAAGGGTTCGTAGATTACTTCGGAACCCTAAAAAAGGCAAAGTCACGTTTGTTGTATGGGAGCGCCCTTAAGTAATTTTTTTTTTTTTTGTTATAGCGGCAATAACAATACATCATCTGTGAAAATTTTAATTGTCAAACTATCACGGTTCATGAGATACAGCCTCGGACAGATTTATCTATAAAAAAGGCATAAAAATCATGTTTTTTTGTGTGGGAGCCCCCTTAAATATTTATTTCATTCTATTTTTTAGTATTTTCTGTTATAGTGGCAGTAAAAATACATCATCTATGAAAATTTTAATAGTCTAACTATCACATTTCATGAGATACAGCCTCGGACAGATTATCTATATCTAGAGGCTGTATCTATATTAGAACTAAAAATTATATATTCGTCTTAATTTATTCGTTCCATTAGGTACTGATAGGTTCAAACTAATACATTTACATCCTCCATCATCCCTTATTTTATCGCCATGGGGTTAAATTAATCAAAATCCTATTTAAGCGAACGTCTTCATCATAGTAGCTCCAATCTTTAATTTCAGCTCAATCAGTCGAAAATCTAAGAAGATTTATACAAACTTTCATCACCTATTTTATCCCCTTAGGGGTGGAATTTATATCCACGTAGGGGTGGAATTTATCAAAATCCATTCTAAGAGGATGCCTACGTCATAGTAGCTTTATGCATGCAAAGTTTCAGCCCGATCGGTTTAAAATTGACAAAGTTTCATACAAACTTTCATCCCCTATTTTATCCCCTTGGGGGTAGAATTGATCAAAATCCTTTCTTAGCGGATGCCTACATCATGAAATCTACCTGCATGCCAAATTTCAGCCCGATCCGTCTAGTGGCTTGCGCTATGCGTTGATAGATCACTATGTCAGTCAGTCACCTTTGAGTTATATATATTTAGATAAACAGGCTCAGGCTGCCCATAGTACCACTACCTTTGCGGAACCCAAATTGGCTTTTAGCTAAGATGCCTCGGCTCTCCACAATCCATTCCAAACGGTTTTTTATGAGATGTTCCATTATTTTACTCATCGTACAGGACAGGGCTATAGGACGATAACTAGCAGGGTCATTAATTAATTTTCCAGGCTTGAGAATAGGAAGCACCACCTGAGTTTTCCAATAAAATGAATTCCAATAAAGTATTAAAAAAATAAGACTGTTTTTTTATACTTGACGCTTCGACAGTTCCACTGGATTATCAAGGGCATTGGTAATTACTGAAGCTAACTGAGACAGTTTATTATGGACAGGGTACGGTAATCCGGTATTAGAGAACCGGGAGAGAAGTGAGATTAATGATGATGTGTTTACCAGTAATTCTAAGATTTCGACGTTGGGAGTTTTATTAGATTGCTCAGAATGCTCAGATAATGCACAACCATTTGGTAATGTAGAGAAAGGAGTACTGATTAAGGCTTGATGAGCCTGGACATTGTATCCAGTTGAAGATGCTGGGGCAGGAGAGTATCTTGGGGTGAGTACTGTGGTATGCAGACCTTCACAGAGGATCGGGCATAACGCAACTTCTTTCTCATTCGATCATTTCGAAGAAGATAATTCGAATATCAATTTCAAAGGTTTGAAATGGTATTCGATGTCATGATTCGAAATGATTGAAGATCTGGGCTTGGGGCATTCATTGTTTGATCGTGGCGTATTGAGTATTTGTTCGTTGCGGATTAATGGTGTATAGCCCGCGATATAATTGTATTCGATGATAGGCGTGCAATAGCACTGTTTAAGCAGGTGTCTTAGTTTTTCAGCTGTGAATTTATTAACGAAGTAAATGATTGTATTACGAAGAAATAACTGTTATTAATTATAATCAAACTCCACGAAGAATCCAGCTGCTGTTTTATTAACGCCCCCCTAGAAGACACCTTGCAGTACCGTTTGTCTGTAGGAAGTGGTGTTGGGGAAGATTTGGTAGTTATGAGGAGGATCCTGGGTAGCCTGAGAAAAGAGGGGACGAGATGAGCGTGCAGAGTTGTCAAACGACTTTCTTACTTGGGAAAATCGGGCCAAAGCTTCAACATAGGGAATATTCTCTTGGGACATAACAAGCTTGATATTTTTCTGTCGTAGATGCTCTGGGCAGGAGGGGTCTGTAGTTTTATGACAACCCGAACAGAACAGGCAAGTGGGGATCTGAGAATGACTGGAACAAGCTGAACCAGAATGCGGTTGTCTGCAAATAAAGCAGCGCTCCTTAGAGCGGCATTGAGCAGCAATGTGTCCAAACCTACAGCACTTATTGCACTGTATCGTCGGCAGGATGTAAGTTTGTACTGGGAGTGACGTAAAGAAACAGTAGACGTGAGATGGTAGTTTTTGGCCCAAGAACGTCAGCACAACAGTTTGTGTAGGGATCCAGATTGGGAAATTGTTATCATTGAGCGTTTTTCTACTTAGTCGACGAGCTTTTATTACTTTGCCATATCCTTGGGGGACTTCCAAAGAGGAGACTACCTCTTCCAGAGTCCATTCCACAGGAACTTCCCTAACGAGACCCATGCGGGTCACACTAAATGAGGGAATAATGCAATCGTAACCTGCTGCGTCCAAGGCTGAGAGGAAATCGTTTGCATTCTGATAAGATTGAAACTCAACCGAAACTCGGTTCCTCCCGATGCGTTTAACCCCGTCTTTTACAATGTTTTTTATTTTGTTTCGGTGAAGGAAGTGGCCAAATTTAATGGGGCTCAAGATGGACCTAGAAGATGCCTCAATTGTTCGTTTACTCACATGTACAATAAAAGGACCTGAATCAACATCCGAGTACATTTTTTTTTGTCTTCAGCGAATTCCGGAAGGGTATAATTAAGCTGGGCAGAGGCTGTTACTGTAGATTGGCTGGAAACTTTTGGAGGAATTAGGGGTTGAGAAGAACTCTGATTCCGACGTTTTCTATTCAGTCCATGAGTTTCTGTCTCCATTTCTCGATTCCTTGACGTCGACCGAGACCGCGTGTTAAAATAACCTCCCCCGGGATCGGGGGGGTCAACGTCTGTCATATTTACGCCGAGTTAAACACAAAACTATACTACAACAACACTAATACTACAACACTCACAAATAAATACAAAGCGGTGATATCCTTATCGAAGAAAGACCAGGAATTTGGGTAAAAATAACTAAACACAAAAACCACTTGTATCTTCTTTCAATCAAAAACCAGAATCCCCCCGCAGCTTAGTTAGTATTTTGGACAGTTCGCGTTTTGACGTGTTTGACAAGCGTCCATTTAATTAAAATAAATGCGTAGTTTCTCAAGCAAAAGTTTCTCAAGGAGGCCGAAGTTTCTCAAGAAAAAAATTATCTTGATTAAAAGTCCGCATTGGGCCAACGAGGTGACTATGGCCTTAATCCCCTTCGTGTTTCGTAAGGAGACCCGTGCCCCTTGGTGGGGACGGTAAAAAAACTACCATGAAATTCTACCATTTAAATATTTCCTAAGTTTTCCCTAACATCCTGTTTAATGTATGAAATTTATGAAAAAAATGTTTTATGTTTTAGATCGTGCCGCTACTATTGGTGCTAGAAACGGCGCTTGCGCAGGACGCCGAGGGAATGGCAAAATGCGTTGTAGGTAATAAATATTAGTCTCTATTATCTAATATATCGGATAACGTTCAGAAAAATACCAAAGTTACTCAAATTTCTAAACGCAAACTATGTACAAAGCCTTGAATTACTACTGGTATTCTGCATTGTATCCGAAATAGGGATAAAATGCAACAAAAACTTAGACATGATCCTGAAAATCAAATATTAAAAACCACTTAATCAAGATATCGGAATTTCTTCAATAAATTACTAAAGAACCTAAAAGAGAACTATCAAACGCATGAACTAAATAAAACAAAATTTAACTCAAAAGCAATATGGAATATAGTTAAAACAATTAAGGCGGTTGCTGTGAAACCAAAATTTAAAAAATCCCACTAGATGGCGCTGTTTTAGAATTGGTACATTTTGTCATGATTTTGTCGATTATTTCGTAATTAAGATAAGTTTTGCATAATGTTTTGAAATTGCCGAAAGCCTGTATCTATCTTTGACTGTTATAGTAAGGATTCAGTTTATTTTAATGTTTCATTTACCCATGTATTGCGAAAACGTGCAAAAAATTTTGATTACGCACACATAGACATTCGACTTGCGAGTTTCATTCATAAATTCCTCGCGTATTATCTGTCAATTTACTAGTAGGAGGCGTTTTATCTGTCAGATTATTAGGAATCTAAATACAAACCAAAATTTCAGGTTCACATATCTAGAATATTGGTCACTTATCATTTTCAGCGTGTTTTTACGCTTAGTTCTCAAAAGCCGTTTTTAGATTTTTGAGCACTCAAAATTCAGTTCAATTAGGTACAATCTGAATGCGATCAATTAGGTTAGGCAAGCTTCTTAAGAATTTAAGCATGATGGGTGGCCGTTTTTGTTTCTACAGAACATTCAAAATAAGTGCAATCATATTTGAAAGCAGTAATTAAGGTTAGGTATCCTATTCTAAAAGTTGACTATGATTCGTGATTCACTCAGTAATACTTTTTCTAGTAGGTAGGTACCTTTGTACAGGGTCAACAGCACATCATGCTATCCAAAACTGTCAAATGTCTTCAATCGATTTTCAATTGTATCTCCAAGTATTAGAGTTTACTATCCATAGGGGAAATTTGACAGTTTGTGGTAACCTGATGTGCTGTTGACTGTACATATAGAAATCTTTAATTTATAAAATCTAGGTACGAAATCAGGATCGCGTTATTGTGTTGAAAATTTAGAAAGTTCAAGCTCATATTGTTCTTTTCGCAAAATGTCATATTCGTACAATGTCTTATTCGCAAAATGTCCTTTTGTTAAAACTGACTTATTTTGAACTGAATTACGTCTAGGCGGGGACCTGCCACGGGAAGGCGAGGCCACAGGCAAAATCAAGCTGCCTATAAAGCGAGGACAAAGGTCGAGCTTTGCATAGGGCCTCAAAGATTTAAGGTGGCCGACATCATTTTTTGTAAATATTGATATGGGTATCTTTTTACTGATTATCGGGGGTGTTAATTATGAAAATGACATCCACTTTGAAACCCAAGATGACGGATATACGTTTTTACATAAATGTTGCCACAGGTAGCATTATGATTACAATTTAGAGGACGGACATAATGTTTGGCAATAAAAATAAAAATATTCATGGACTACAGGTTATTTCGTGCCCAGCTGTGAGATTCATCGTAGCGTCCTTTTCCAAGGTCTAATCTATCTCTGTTTCATCAAAATACTGCCTCCCTGAAAGCATACCGACTGCAACCAGCTTTAGCATAACATTTTTTTTTCAAAACGTTTCGTGTAAGGGATGGCTTTGCAAAAACTGAAACCCTGATTCAGACTGTCATTCTGAATAACTTTACAGTGGAATTTTACCTTCATTTCTCATTATATTGATTGGTCACACCAAATTTCACTCGTTTCTTATAGTTATCCTGGTTGTTCCCGTTGGTACCACCGCAGTGGAGATCGACTGTCGAATATCGATGTTACACATTAGAATGTGGTTTAGTAATAATAAGCAAAATATTCAAAGTTGTGCTATTCTGACTATGCTATTTTTCCTAACGCTATTACGAGTATTTGAACTGGTAGCGATTTATAGGGTATCTATTTTTCAAAATGTTTTTTTTTGTTATTTCTTTTGTAAGTTGTTTTTTTGTAAGATGAGTCAGGGTGTTTGAACAATTGTCTACTAGTAACCCTTTCGAGTTTGAAGTCTATAAGTTTGTTGAAGTCTCATAAAATCCACTTGATGAAATTAAGGGCTGAAATTGTATAGCCAGTGTATAAACATTGGGATATTTGTCTCTACAATAAACATGATAACGGTTACAAAGAACTCTTAATTTGTGGTTTTGTAAGGTCAAAAAAAGAGGAAAAATTAAATTGATTTTCTTGACAGAAAAGTCACAATGACGTTTTTTTTCTTTAATAATTGATATTACAACAAATTGGGGGCCATTCAAGTATTGCATAAGCACTATAGGGGGGTGGAGGGGTCTTTGCTTTGCTTATTTTTGATGACATGGGGTTTGGGGGGGTTTAGATGGTGATTAAGTCAGCATTAGTTATTTATTTTTTTACACAAATGGCAACCCATACATTGTCCATGCTTGGAAACGAAGCGCATTTTTGGGAATTCCCACAAAATGCATATACCAATATTTACGAAAGAATGGGAGGGGGCGGGGGGTTTGCTTACTATTGCTGACAAGGGGGAGTAAATAATTGTAATAAATCTGCTTACGTAATACTTGAACGGCCCCTTACACTTCCCGCAAATGTTTATATCGGAGCTTAAAATAAAATAAAAGAGTTAACAGATGAACTTCAAAGTGCGGACATGCAAATACAAGAAATGTTATTAGAGAATAGTAATTTACATAAAACGATAAGCGAACAGGATAGAAAAATAAAAATACTGACAAAGTTATGTTTGTGCACAAATATAAAGAACAACTTACAGGATGATGAAAATAACCCAGAATTAGACATCGAACATATTGAGAATTCAGCGGCAGGGACTACATCATTACATCAGTATATGACGCAACACAATCCATTGGTGAAAATGCAGTTGGTAGTGTATCTAATAATTCAGAAACAACTAATACCAAGCAAGACGACGACGACCAGAACCTTAGAAATATCTTTATATATGGCACTCAACAATGTGCCGGCTTGGCAGCGGCCTTAATCAAGTCAAGAGATAACACAAAATATGAAAGATACGCCATCACATTAACAATAAAACCCAATGCGAAGTCCAAAGAGATTTTGAGAGACTGTAAGGAACTTAATCTGAACGATAAGGATGAGTTAGTTATTTGTTTAGGTGAAAATGACTCCAATCCTGTAAAAATAATAGCGGAACTTAACGTGCTATTGAATAACATTACAAACTGTCAAATTATAGTTACAAATGTAATCAATAACATACACTTAAACGAATACTTACTAAATAGGGAAATATGTCTTAGCTGCAATTCATACCCAAACTGCATCTTCTTGCAAAATAGTACTACCTATTCCCTGGTTGAAGGTACATGTAAAAAAATTAACTTTAAGATAGACTGCTATGACTATACTGACGAATTCTTAAACATGAAAAAATTGATGAAACGCCTTCGCATCTTAAATACTAATATCCCAAAAATCACGGTACACTAGCCACAGCTAATACTGAAACAGAAAAGTATTCTAGATTACTATACATTCAAACCAACTAGAGAAACAATAACTTCAGCACTGGATAGTAAAGGACAGACGCCATTTTTTCGAAACTAACACGAACCAATATACACTACACATCTTGCATCAGAATATAGCAGGACTTTTTAGCAAAAGTGACATTTTAGAAGTAACTCTAGAAGAATTATGTACCAGCAATAAAACCATTGATATCCTTTGTTTGAGTGAAACATTCATTATGTCCGGAAATGAATCAAATATTCGGCTAAGAGGTTTTTATGTCGGAGACACCTTCTGTAGAGCAAGCAAAAAGTGAGGTGGAGTTGCCATATTATGTAGGGACAAATTTGACTCTAGACCACTAAATTTTCTGAGAGAATTAAATCAGGAATCCGTTTTTGAATCATGTGGTGTGGAAATTCCTAGTCTAAACTGTATTATCGTTTGTGTTTACACCGTGCCCAGTTCTAAATCAAGCCTCTTTCTAAATAAGTTAGAAACTACATTAGTGAAATTACGACCAAAAATGAAAAAACAAATCGTTATCACTGGAGACATTAACATTGATCTATTAAAGCCATCAAATTCTCTTACAGAATATGAAATAATAGTAGACAATTTTAACTTCAACATTCACATTAGACAGCCAACAAGACAAAAGGCATGCTTGGACCAGATTATAAGCAACATTCCTGAAGCAGTAGACGAAGTTCTCGATCTTGAACTTTCAGATCATAATACTGGGCAAATGCTAACAATACAAACGATTGCAAAAGAAATTCGACCTCAATTGTCTTGTCTTTCAAGCGTTTCATGGAAAGAAGTTTACGAGGAAAATGACACGAACTCTGCTTTTAATTTGTTTCATGACTATATCACAATGTTTTTGACTTATGTTTTCCTTACATTCGTATAACACAGAAAAATAGAACAAAAACGAATACATGGATTACGAAGGGTATAAGGAGATCTTCGTCAAGGAGACGAAAACTTAGGTATAAATATTATACAGACCCAAACATTAGCAACAAAAGACACTACCACAACTACAATAGAATATTCAAGAGATGTCTCAACTATGCTAAAAAAATTAACAATGAATCTTACATTGATAAAGCTAAGAATGTTAATAAAGCGACTTGGAATTTAATAAACCGTGACATTAAAACTAGCTACACTAAAAATAACAATAATTTCATAAAAGACATTATAAATGATAATAAAATAATAACTGATCCCATTGAATTGACAAATTTATTTAATGACAACTTTATTAACTCAACGACTCAAACTGGAAACAATAAAAATATATACCCGTATAAAATAAACCAAAATCAATTTTAATTTATTCCTAATGTCTACTGATCCTGAGGAGATCAACAGTATAATCAGGAATCTAAGAAACACGAATTCAGTCGGATTTGATAATTTAACTACCAAATTCATAAAAAGCTGTTCTAATATGATAGCCCCAATACTCAGTTATATCATTAATTTGTCATATAAGGAGGGGACCTATCCAGAAAGACTAAAGACTTCAGTCATAAAGCCAACTCATAAAAAAGGTTCTCTAAACGATCTTAATAATTACAGACCCATTGCTTTGGTACCTATACTTGCCAAAACACTGGAAAAATCCTTTTAAAAGAGGCTCTCTTACTTTATTACTAAATTTAAAGTGATATATGAAAATCAATATGGTTTCCAGAAAAGCAAATCCACTACCCATGCAGCCTTCCAAATGATAAATGAAGTTATAAAAAATATTAATAAGAAGATCCCTGTTACAACGGTGTTCTTTGATATGTCCAATGCCTTTGACTACGTTTCACATAAACTTTTACTACAGAAATGTGAAACATATGGAATTCGAGGAACACCCTTAAATTGGCTCTCAAGCTATCTTTCAAACAGGGAACAATATGTTGAATTAGGTAATCTGGATAGAAATTGCGTAGAGCGGGTGTATAGATCCAAGATCAAGAATATCGAGTGTGGAGTACCACAAGGAAGCATATTGGGGCCACTACTCTTCATTCTTTATATCAATGATTTGCCCTTAATTACAAGGTACCATTGCACAATGTTTGCTGACGATATTTCAATAGTTGTACCTTGTGCTAATAAACAAGTCTACAACAGCGACATAAATAATGAAATAGAGAATATGATACAATGGCTAAAAGTTAACAGTTTAAAAGTAAATATTTAAAAAACTAAATATATGCAATTTTGTTGCAAAGGAGCAAAACCGGCTTAATTTAAATATCAATAATAATTTAATGGTAGAAGAGGTCTTGGAAACTACATTTTTAGGTATCACTATAGACAGACACTGTACATGGAAACCACACATAGAAAAACTGTGCAAAAAGATAAACCGGTTTGTGTATGCTCTGTGGAAACTGAACAAAGTTAGTAACAGAAAGACAGCTCTTAAAGCGTATCATGGTTTTGTGGCTTCGAATCTTAGATATGGTATCTTATTGTGGGGAAATTCTGTTAAAGTGAATAGAGCGTTCATCAGTCAAAAACAATGCATAAGGTCCATAGCTGACGTACCTATGACTACGAGCTGCAGACCCTTTTTCAAAGAATTGAATGTACTCCCTTTACTCTGTATGTATATCTATGAAATCTGTGTTTTTGTCAAAATTCACCCAGAAATATTTCAAACTCTTAAAGATGTTTGCAGTTTTAATACAAGATACCCGAATAGACTTTTATTGATGAACCCGAAGACTGATATATGTGCTAAAATTGTTATTCGATGTGTGTGAAATTGTACAATCGCTTACCTGACCATATTAAAAACTTGACATTAAATAAATTTAAAAATAAATTATGGACAGTGTTACATCAAAACTTTTTTATAGCGTAAATGAATATTTGACAAAGAAATTGTAATAATTATAATATATAATGAATTGGTATACATATGACATAATTAATTAATTTGACATTTAACATTATTAAAATTGTATTCACGTTTTCTGCCTATGGATATATATTTGCATGCTAGATATAGTAGATGTAAGATTCAAAATATTGTATTAACATCAACCCTGTTAACCACATTCAAGCAAATAAAGACTCATTCATTCATTCATTATTATTCCAAAAAAATATAGCAAATATCAGCACCAGCAAATATCAGAACTTAACAACAGGGATCTTAATGACGTACTCTTCTTGAAATTTTTTGCTAGTAGTTCACTACTGGAAACAGAGTTACATAATAGCTTTACTTTAAATATTTAACTTATTACTTATTATGAAAAAAAATAGTAATTTTTTTTTCAACTTAATCAGAATTGCTGAATTAAAATTGTGCAGACAATGTATTAAAAGATAAAAAATAATTCGGTAGATCCTAGGTACCAGTCATCACACAACTCTCCTCTATGGAATTGATCAGACAAAACAATAAAATTGTTTTTTCATAGTGTGATATTGGTTTTTTTCGTAGTGTGATCTGTTCTACTAGTAAAGACCTTATAATTGTTACCCATATTGAATATGTAATCCACCATTTTGCAGCGGCAACCATCTTGGGTTTACAATGATACCGAATTTATTAAATTATACTTTCATCAAAACTAAGGGTGAGTACCTACCAAATTTTAGATCAATCCGTCAACAGGAAGGGGGTCAAATTTCAATTACTAGATAACATGGCAAGCTAAATAAAACCGTTTAAAACATTCTGATGTGTTTTATCGATAATAATCGATGTCTACTGTAGTATTACCAATGGAAAAAGGTTCTTGATTTTTACCTTTGTGTAAAAATCAGTGTTACCACAAGAAACAAGTGAAATCTGGTGTCACAATCAGTGTAACCACGAGGAACGCGTGGAAAATTCCACAAAAAAATTGTTCAGAATGATAGCATGAATCAGGGTTTCCGTTTTTGCGAAGCCGTCCCATACATTTTCATGAATCGTTTTGGAAGACATGTTTTACGCTAAAGCAGATCGCGATCAGTACGCTTTCAGAAAGGCATAAAACTTGCCAGTATTGCACATAAAAAATGCCCTAGACCCAAGTCAATGACTTAAGTTTTTTGCCTCGTTTCGTTCCTTTTGAAATTCATTTTTTAAAGGTCTCCTGCTTTAATGTTAAATTATTTATTGAATTATGGTCTAGTAATATTAAGAAATAATAGTAATAGCGTAAACATAAACATCAAAAACATACATCGCATTCTGTACATTGCTTAGTGCTAAAGTAAATGACGATACCTCCTTGACCTTCCCGGGAAAAAAGGTAATTTGGAACCGATCATGGTCTATGATTTATGGTTTCAGAAATTTATTTCTAAAAAGAATTTACATAATTCGCTTACTGAGAAATACAATTGCGGGTACTTGCTTACAATACAGCTCCATACAGATTTATATTATGATCATAAAATTACACTTACACTTTGTATAAGCTTGACAGTGTATTTCTATAAAAACATATTCATGAAAATATCATTGATTCCAAATTGAAAAAACAATCAAATATCAAAATAATGTAGTAAGCCAAAGTTTGTACATATAAAATCTTTTTTTTAAAAGAACATTTTGCGAAAATAACAGTTTATGATAAAGACATAGCCTGACCACTTTTTGAAAAATGTCCTTTTTGAAATGGACTTTATGCGAAAAGAACATTTTGAGAAAGGGCATTTTAAGAAAAAGGACTCAATGAGCCTGAACAGTTGAGGATACAATACAATACTTTATTGCACAATTTGAATCAGTTGATAACTCGAGTTGAATGGAGAGGCAACTATTGTTTTCAAAATTTGTCCTGATCCTTGGAGAAAGCTTTTCAGTTTAGTGGGAAAAAAGAACGGGACCCTTTCTGCGGCTATAATTAAAACAAAACGAAAACTATAAACTGGTTGTAGATTACTCTTACTATAGAATTTTCACTTATACGGCTTACAAATACTTACGACGCATTTTTTGGTTCATGGTTTAGGAAAAATGTAGCTCAAGATACAGCTTGGGATTCGGCCTCGGTTTGCTCAATTAATTTGCTCATTTCATTTCAATGACAATTAATTAGCAATTAATTTGCTCATTTCATTTCAATGACAATCGGACGTTCTTACGAACAAAAATTTTTACCAATCTCAAATTAGAGAAAACATAAAATCTTCAAAAATTATAATCTTATCAAACTTTTTAACCAATGACTAAAGAGTAAAAGGACAGGAAATTTCACAAAAATATGCGTGCCTGTAGTAAGCACATGCTAGGGCATCAAAATATCGATACTTGTTCAAAGTATCGAAAGGTGGTACAGAGTACGGTTACTTTATGATAATTGAAAAATTAAAAAAATCACAGCATTTATTTACATTTATTTACAATTTGTCAATGTGAAAAAAAAGGCCAGTTCACAAAGTACCCAGAGTTTATAATTTTACTAAAGCTTTGACAATTTTACGGTGACATATGTATGTGTTTTATTGTACAATGATCATATAAAAGATATTTTGTTTAAAATAAAAGCCACCATACAAAATCGTGACACGAGACCGAAGACCGAGCTCCGCGCAGGGCTAAGCCCAGAGCGACCACCCTCTCAATTCCATGATGACCGCCATAAAAGGTTCACTCTAAGAGCGAGGCGAGGCAGCAGGCCGAGGAAAACTGCGTTTATGGTGAGGCCGAAGGCCAAGCTCTACGTAGAGCGACGCGGAGCGTGACGTTTCACCCAACCTAAAATTTAAGATCTCGGATATGAACTTTTGCAAACATGATATTTCGTGTCATTCAATAGCACCCGAAGAAATGCTTATTACAAAAATGACACTCATGCACGCTATTGTAAAAATCTAATTATAAAAGTGGAATCTGTTGCCAATATTGCCAATATAAAAGATACGCAAAAGCTTGCGAATAAACCAACATGTGATCGTCGAGGTTATCAATCTCCTCGAAAAAACAGACAGAGTAAGGAGGTTAAAGAGTGTGTTAGTGTCAATTTAAGGTAGCGTTGCAGGCAGCAAGTATTTTTTGGTGACTTATAAAATTAGTAAGCAAAACTTAAGGATGTGAATCCGCCTTCTAAACTGAACAACTTTTCCCAAGGAACGGGTGGAAATGCAAAAAAAAAATACATATATGTATATATATATTAGTTGTGTTATTATTAGCATCCACAGACTTTATGTCCGTGCCTTTGTCTAGATTAAGTTTTCTTGTTGATACTTGATTTTTAACTATAACACAATACTTTCCATAGAGGTTTACAATTTATAAATAAGTATAATAAATATATGAATACATAATGTATATAATATATATTAAAACGAGTGACATTCAGACCTCAAGGCATCTATGACGGCTGTGTCTCGACTTTTGATCGCCATTTTGAGATTGTAATTGACCACTTTTCCCCTGCCTGCCGTCTCTGCTTCTTTGATGAATCTGCCTATCACATCGTTACCATCATCCGCATAATATTTTCAACTGGCGGTATGACGCGATATGGCAACTACAGCATGTGGGATACTATCGTGTAGCTCCTGCCTGGTCGTTGTAGTACGCACGATCACCACCTTTTCATACGTCAACCCTTGAGCCTCGTGTATGGTGAGGATGCGTGACCCGGTGCCCGATCCTTATCCCTGGTTTTGCAGAGTTGTCTTTTCTACTTGTGTATGAACAAGATACAGGGTTTCGGACTGGGTTCGATCGATCTGTGCATCTATATACCTTTCAAGTTTTAAGGAGTGCGTACGAAGTTTCGACGAGTAAATGCCACTGTAGACTTCTCTAAGGGCAAATGCTACGTAAAAAAAATATATTTAGCTTCTCCATGCAACTAGAAATTGCCTCAGTATGAGATTTTTTTTCCAAGAATTTCATGGATTCCTTACCAAAAAAGAAACAGAAGGCACAGAAATACTTACAATTTGCAAGGTTTTATTAAATGCTGATTCCTCGAAATGTAAAGAGCATAGGTGGAAAACTTTATGAGGTTTCAAATTGTCTTTCCCAATAATGTCAAACCACTTACGTCGCAACGCTTCTTTTTTGGGAACTTGAAAACATTATCAAAAAAAAAATACGTACTAATACTAATAATCCTCTCACTTGGTAATGTAGTTTAAAAGAAAAACAAATTTCTAAGGTAAAATAATCATACAGAATAACATTAATTAAATTAATATATTTTCTAAACGTAGGTAACTATAAAATCTTAGCTATGATTTGATTTCGCCATTTCAGTTTTTAGCAAAACTGTCCTTTACACCTTGAATACAGAAAGTGATAGTATAGATAGTAAAAAACAGCTTCTTATCTTATTTAGCTTAATGTGTCCCACCGCTATTTTAATATAAAAAAATATTGTAACTGATCACTCGTACA
This sequence comes from Aproaerema taeniolella, assembly GCA_949987775.1. NCBI lineage: Eukaryota > Metazoa > Arthropoda > Insecta > Lepidoptera > Gelechiidae > Aproaerema > Aproaerema taeniolella. The sequence goes on along the minus strand of OX465265.1, from coordinate 7,148,818 downwards.
AATATGCTCTGTAACTAATACAGAATCATCGATATAAATTCGATAGCCATTATTATTACATCACTAATGTCATTTGTATAGAAATTTTTGTTATGGAAAATATTATGTAAAATTAGCCAGAAAGGTAATTTAGGGTGTAAAAAACGTGAAAACTATAAAATATAATCTTAGTACTTAATAAAGGTTTTAGAAGTATTTTTGGGTTTAATAGGCGTATTTCAAGAAAAAACGGTTACTTACTGATGCACAGTCGTTTGCTTGTTATTTTTGTTAGCCCTGTAGCTGCACTGTTTTACAGAGCACGAAGCCATTTTGCTACCTTCTCATCCAATGTTCTGACACTATACAAAACCACAAAACAACTTCTCCTCAACAAAAAACACAATTTTTCACTAATGTTGCTATTCACTTGACAGCTCAAGTACTCACAAGTGAAATGTAAACAAATATAACAAAAATGGCGGCCGGCCACGCTTCATAAGTATGTATATGTCAAATATTGCGCCTCCATATAAAAAAATACTATATACTCAAAGCTTTTAACAAACAAATCAATGACACATTTCATAATCTGTGAAATTAATCGAAATATTTGAGTATGTAATTTTTTTATATGGAGGCGCAATATTTGACATATACATACTTATGAAGAGTGGCTGGCCGCCAGTTTTGCCTCATTTGTTTACATTTCACTAGTAAGTACTTGAGCTGTCAAGTGAACAGCAACATTAGTGAAAATTTGTGTTTTTTGTTGAGGGTAAGTTGTTCTGTTGTTTTGTATAGTGTCAGAACATTGGATGAGAAAGTGGCAAAATGCCTTCGTGCTCTGTAAAACAGTGCAGCTATAGGGCTAATTGTTGGCAACCCCAACATTTTTATAGTCTTTTGTTTTTTATGTCAGATGGCTCTCTTCCTGAACGACCGCTGAAGCGGCAATTTGTAAAGTTTTATTTTATTTAATATAAGTGTTCAAGTTTATCTTGTGTTTCGTTTGGCTGCACCAGCAATAACAACAGTTCATCAGCTCACACGCTATCATATGGTCCTTCGAAACAACGAGCAGCCTGAAGAAAGTAAGCAAAATTTGGACAGGAAAAATTTTGTATTTTACCGCGTCGGTTCTACATCAGGAAGCAGCAAGAGGCATCGGCGGGCCGGCCAGCTTGTGCTGAACGGGCGAGTTTGTTTTCATCTCACCAATCACAACGCGCCGCCCCGAATCTCCGAGCCCTCATTGGTCTACGCTGTGACGTCACTTCTCTGTGGTTGGCCATATTTTGCCACCGCCATATTGGTCACGGTTTATTTTCGTTGTTCGAATGTCGACAAGTTTGGTATGTACGACCTAAGTTACCCAAGCCAAGCCAAGCGGTTTGAAATTTTCGAATCTTAGCAGTTTTTTCTGTTGTGTGTTTGTGTTTCATCAGTGAAATTAAAGTTTATTAAAAAATCAAGAAAGTGAGACATCAAAAAGTGTTTTTCTGTGGTTACGGATTACCTTTTAAAATGACTGTAAGTGTTATTTCTATTTCGAAGTAATGTTCAATAGGTAATTGGTAAGATTTATGTTTAGTTTATTATCAAATTACATTTTTGCGAGCAAAATGGCTGAAGCAGATTTGAAATCTTTGAATGCTAAGCGTGGTTACGCGAAGGCCTCGCTAACTAGATTGTTTTCATCTTTAGATAACATGGGAAATTGGAGCGTTGAAACATTGAAAATAAAAAAAGATCGTGTTATTCAGATTTTCACAGAATACGATGAATTAAATAAAGATATTTTTTGCCGCTCTTCTTCCCAGAATGAGGATGCTGATGAGGTCGAGGAGAAGTACTGTCATATTCTCTCCTCCATTAACGAAAAACTAAATTCATTTTTAGAAACAAAAACGGAGCATTCTGATTCCAACACATCCGCCACTTCGCTCGCAAAAATAAAGTTGCCACCTATACAAATAAAAACCTTCGATGGCAAATTCACTGAATACATTCCGTTCAAAAATATGTTTGATTCAATGATTGATAATGACAAAAGCTTGGATCCTCTGCAGAAATTGTATTACCTTCGATCCTTTCTGAAAGATGAACCATTTGATCTTATAAAAAATTTACCAATTTGTAAGGAAAGTTATAAAAGGGCCATTGCTCTTTTAGAAAATAGGTACTATAATAACTACAAAATTGTAAACGAACACATATACTCACTGTTAGACATGAAACGCATTGTAAAGTCAACTGCCTCTAGTTTGAGAAGCTTTGTGTCCTTGGTTAGGCAGCACTTAGCTGCATTACATCAACTAAGTGAATCTGTGTCACACTGGGATGCTATAATATTGTGTATTTTATCCCGAAAGCTTGACTCCTATACGGCTCGAGCCTATCAGCTCGACAGGGAGCATGAAGTAGAACCCAACATCGAGCAGTTCCTTGCATACATAGAGAAGAGGGCACTGGCACTGGAGAACACCATGCAGGATACTCACGGTCAATTTCCAGACTCGACCAAACCATCAGCAGCAGTGATGGCAGCCACCGCTGAAGTATGTCAATACTGTAAGTGCGATCACAAATTATTTACTTGCAGTACATTTAAAAATCTGTCAGCGCAAGAACGAGTGGCATTTTTAGCTAAAAATAAATTATGCACTATTTGTTTAGGTGCGCATAAAGGAAAATGTAGGTACTATTTTCGGTGTGCAGAGTGCAAGGAACAGCACAATACTCTGTTACACTGCGACAAGCCTTCTGCCCCCCCCGCACCCCCTGTCACACTGTTGACAGGCAATATTAATCATGACACTCTTCTTCCCACAGCACGAGTAAAGCTAATTGCCAAGGATGGTACAGAGCTTCATGTAAGAGCCCTATTGGACAGTGGTTCACAGGTTTCTTTTGTTACTAAAAAATTAGTAGAGCTTCTTGGTTTAAAACCGAACCCAACCAACACCAACATATTTGGAATTGGCAACTCGAAACAAGATGTCAAATATTGTTTACCCTTACAGGTGTTTTCTTTGAAGACTCCCTTTCAAACAACGCTAACATGTCACGTTGTAAATCGAATCACTTGTAACTTACCTCAGACCAAGTTTGATAAAGCTACTATAAAATTGCCAGAAGTTTTTAAATTGGCAGATGAGCAGTTTAATGTCCCTGGCGAAATACAAATTCTTATGGGTGCTGATGTGGTATTCCAGGTCCTGATGCCGTCGGCGGAGACGGAGGAGGAGCTGCAGCAGCCGAGTGATGAACGGCAGCCACGAGTCATCAAGTTCGGGTACATTGTAGGGGGACAACTGCCACACTACACTTCTGCTAAAAATGAGGTCTGCAATAAAGTAGCTTTAAAATGTGTTACATCTAATAATGATAACCTAGATAATATCATGCAACAGTTTTGGCAATGCGAACAAGTACCTGAACGATTCTCAGAAAAATCTTCTGAACAGGAGCTCTGTGAGCATATTTATAAAAGCACTGTAGTGTTAAAGGATAATCAGTTTCATGTTGCGCTTCCACTGAAGTTGCCACTTGCTGAAGTAAACGAGGCTTTAGGAGACTCATACCATTTTGCTTTTAAAAGATTTCTTAACCTTGAGAAAAAATTACAAAATAACTCTGACTTATTAAACCAGTACAAGGGTTTCATTAATGAGTATCTAGAGCTAGGCCATGGTCACTATGTAGACATTGAACTTTATCAGTTAAAAAAAGAGGCAGTCTATTTTTTACCACATCATGCAGTGCTGAGGGAGGATAGCAAAACCACAAAATTGCGCACAGTCTTTGATGCTTCTATGAAAACTAGTACCAAAGTATCACTTAATGATTTGCAATTGAATGGCCCGACAGTTCAGAAAGATTTGTTTGATATTATTCTTTCATTTAGGTTAGGCAGGTACACATTCACTACTGATATCAAGCGTATGTTCAGAAATGTTAGAGTTTTTCCTGAATTCACTTCCCTTCAAAACATATTATGGAGAGACAGTCCGAAAGACAGTATCAGATGTATTAGATTGGATACTGTCACATATGGTTTGAAGAGTTCCAGCTATTTAGCAACAAGATGCCTTGCAGAGCTAGCCTCCAGATACCAAGAGCAATATCCTCTTGCCTCAGATATCCTTAGGAAATGTGCTTATGTAGATGATATTTTATATTCTCACAATGATTTTGACGTCATAATTGAGGCGAAAAGACAATTGCGCGATTTATTAAGCATGGGAAGCTTTCATACCCATAAATGGGCAGCCAATGACCCTCGCATATTGTCTGACATTCCTCCCAATGACCAACATTTTGATAAAATTGAATTACAAGATAAAAATTGTTGTATGAAGGCTCTAGGGTTGCAACTTTCAGTCAATGATGATCAATTTCTCATTTCATGCCCAAGGCCATTTGATGCCCCCAAAAAAACAAAGCGTAGCGTTATAAGTTACATAGGGCGCTTCTATGACCCTATGGGTTATGTCAGTCCCATCATAGTCAAGGCTAAAGAGATTATGCAAAAACTTTGGTCAGACAGTTTAGGCTGGGATGAAGAAATAATCGATAAATTAAAGGCTGATTGGTATCATTTCACATCTAGTTTAGCCCTAATGAAGCCTATGTCCTTACACAGAAACATTCCTGTATTAGATTCCGATGCTGTTGATTTGATAGGTTTCTCTGATGCCGCCAGCTCCACCGGCTACGGGTGCTGCTTGTACTTACGGGTCGTTGACTGCACAGGTAAACCGCATATGCACTTATTTTGCTCAAAATCACGCATAAACCCGCTTCAGAACAAGGGCATGACGGTTCCAAGGCTGGAGCTTAATGCGGCACTGCTGCTTTCTAAATTGACTGCAAAGGTTTGTGACACGCTTATATCAAGAATAAGCCTAAAAAATATTTATTTATTCACCGACTCGACAATAGTGCTCGCTTGGATACGCACTGAGTTAACACTTTTAAAGGCATATGTGGCAAATCGTGTGAATGTTATTCGTCAACAGACGCCTGACTGTCATTGGCTGTATGTTAGCTAGCACTAAAGATAACCCTGCTGATCTCATTAGTAGAGGAGTTAACCCGGCTGAACTTGGCGACTGCGCCCTCTGGTGGACAGGCCCTGCGTTTCTACAGAACGACAGGTATAATTTTGATTTTACAGTTGAATTACCTCAAAACTTACCAGAGACGAAACCCTGCGCAGCATCCTCCAGCGATCAGATCATTTGCAGCACCACAGTGAGCCACGTTAATATTTTCGAAAAATTACACAAGCACTCTAACATCCACAAAATGAAAAGGATTTTAGCATATATTTTAAGATTCTGTAATAACATTAATTCTAAAAAAAACAAAATTATTCAAAAATTCATTACTGCCATTGAGTTAGAACAAGCTTTATTACTCATTATTAAGCATGAACAACACACTCATTATCAGTCTGAAATTGAGGCGTTACGAAAGGAAACTGCTTGTAAGGGCTCCCTTCAAGATTTACACCCCTTTTTGGATGACCGAGGGCTACTACGTGTAGGTGGTAGGCTTCACCATGCAGAAATACCATATTCACAGAAGCATCCTATCATTTTACCCAAAGCTTCTCAAATTACTGGTCTTATAATAAGAAGTGAGCATGAAAGACTGCTGCACGCGGGTCCAAAGCTTTTGCTGTCAAATTTAAATCAAAAATATTGGATAACAAATGGTCTTAATGTAGTTAAAAAAATTACTCAAAAATACCTGATACCTGTTTCAGAACAAAGCCACCGCGGCTAAACAGCTGATGGGTTCCTTGCCGGCTGGCAGGGTGACTGTTACCAGTCGTCCATTCGAGAGAGTCGGAGTAGACTTCGCTGGGCCAGTAGAAGTAAAATGCTCCCGCGTGAGACGTTCTCTTGTGGGTAAAGGCTACATATGTGTTTTCATTTGTTTTGCAACAAAGGCCATTCACTTAAAACTAGTTTCTAATTTATCCTCTGAGTGCTTTCTCGCTTGCTTCAGACGATTTATATCCCGTCGGGGTCTACCCAGTGAAGTCTACTGTGACAATGCCAGCTCTTTCAAGGGTGCAAGGAACCAATTAGTCCAGCTCTATCAACTGCAGTCCTCAGAGCAACACCAAGCGCGGGTGCATAATTTCACAGCTCAAAAAGGAATAACCTTTCATTTTATTCCTAGCTACTCACCTACTTTTGGTGGGCTCTGGGGGGCTGCAGTCAAGAGTACTAAATTCCATTTAAAACGAAGGAAACGCTTACATATGAGGAACTCAATACTGTCCTAGTCGAAATAGAATGCGTTTTGAATTCGAGGCCTTTGATGCCATTGTCTTCGGCAGATATTAGTGATTACAGTTACCTCACACCAGGGCATTTCTTATTAAGTACTGTACCAACTATGTACCCAGAAAATGATATCAGTAACGTACCTAATAATAGACTGAAATTATGGAACTTATGTACGAAGTTAAAACAAGAGTTTTGGAAAATGTGGCACAAACAATATCTAAATGTATTGCAGAACAGACCCAAATGGCGGAATGACGCGTGTAACATAAAGATAGGCTCTTTAGTGATACTAAGAGAAGATAATGTAAAACCACTTGTGTGGCCAATGGCCAGAGTGACAAATGTTTTCCCTGGACACGATGGTAGAGTTAGGGCAGTGGAGGTAAAAACCTCAACAGGCAGTTGTCACATTTGTGCCGTTACAAAAGTGTCCGTTCTTCCTATTGATGATATTTAGCACTAATTGATAATTTAATTGTTATAATTAGCTTTAGTATACCCTAATAATATTGTTTCATAATTTAATTATAAATACTTTGTTTAATAGAATAATGTGTCAAGCAATTCAAAGGTTTTATTTTTTTTATTAATGTTTTGTCTCAAAATGTTATCCATGACAGGCATTATAAGTTTTAAGTTATAATTAGTTAGTTTTAAGATCGATCGAACCCAGTCCGAAAGCCTGTACCTTGTTCGTACACAGGTAGAAAAGACAACTCTACAAAACCAGGGATACGGATCGGGCACCGGATCACGCATCCTCACCATACACGAGGCTCAAGGGTTGACGTACGAAATGGTGGTGATCGTGCGTACTACAACGACCAGGCAGGAGCTACACGACAGTATCCCACATGCTGTAGTTGCCATAACGCGTCATAACGCCAGTTGCAAATATTATGCGGATGATGGTAACGATGCGATAGGCAGATTCATCAAAGAAGGTCAATTACAACCTCAAAATGGCGATCATCATGGAATTGAGAGGGTTGGTCGCTCTGGGCTTAGTCCTGCGCGGAGCTCGGTCTTCGGTCTTGTGTCACGATTTTGTATGGCGGCTTTTATTTTAAACAAAATATCTTTTGTTTAATCATTGTACAACAAAACACATACATACATAACCTGTCATGAATTCGATACAATTTGTTCGAGAAAAGGTCAACAGCAACAATATGTCACAGTAAAATTGTCAAAGCTTTAGTGAAATTATAAACTCTGGGTACTTTGTGAACTGGCCTTTTTTTTCATATTGACAAATTGTAAATAATGTAAATAAATGTAAATAAATGCTGTGAATTTGTTTATTTTTCAAATATCATAAAGTAACCATACTCTATACCACCTATCGATACTTTGAACAAGTATCGATATTTTGATACCCTAGCATGTGCTTACTACAGGCACGCATATTTTTGTGAAATTTCCTGTCCTTTTACTCTTTAGTCATTGATCTAAATGTGTTTGAAAACTACACATTTCGGATAAAGCCTTGTAAATAAGTGAAAATAAATAAGTATGAAGCGTTTCAAAGTAATTTTTTGTTATATATGTGTTAAATTAAATATTAATTTAATTAAATTACGCCATATTCAACTCATTTTACATTAAATTTTATTAAAGAAAGTTTTAAATAGTATCATGACTCTGAACGGCCAATTTATTTATGGCGGGAAACATTTCCTATCGATGTATCTGCCAGTTTGTGTAAATGTAACGCACACAAACAGAAGCTAGGCAAAAATTTTAATAATTTCGAAGACTTATAATTTTAAAATGGTTTGATTTATTAATAATTTTATTCGGTTGCCAAAAAACAGAATTTTTAAACAATTTTTAAAATTAGTTTGGAGAATCTTATATGGTTTCAGTCCGGCGTGTATTGGTGAAACGTGTTGTATGAAAATGACACCTCAGCAAGCGCCTTAAGTACTTATTTTTAAAAAAACCGGCTGTTGCTAGCAACATTAAAATTGTTTGTAACTTAGCAACCCTGAGGAGCAGCGCCCTCTACTCTCTCTTCTATTTTCCATTGTGTGAACATGTTGTGTAATAACAAGCAATTTATAATAAATGGTGATTATCAAGAATATAAGGCCTTTCTCCTTCCTACAACTACAGTCCACGATATAAGAAGGATTTCAACATGGTCTTCGAGCACGAGTTATTTGATTGGCATCGTTGAAAAACTAGGAGACTTCACAAGGCTTAAAGTACATTCGTCGCGGGGTGCACAACATCTATAGTTTGTTCAGCAAGAAGAGCAACAAAAGTTTTGAAGTGCTGTGTAAAGTGTAAAATTAGTGCTCAATATATAATAAAAGTGAATTCTGGGTCAAAATTCAAATTCAGGAGTCATAAAACTGCAGATTTCAGGTTATCTTCTAATTAAGCGGCCATTTTGGAGCATTTTTTACGTATCAAGGATACCAACATAGCGGTGATCTGTGTGCGCAATCCTGCGCAATCCATTGCTTGCTTCAGTGTACAATTTTGCGAAATAACTATTTTTGTGAACGCGCCGGTGCAGTGCAGACAACGTGCTGGTCCTAACTGTCAAAAATTTTCACGTCAATTGTAGAAGCGTTATTTGTTGGACATTTTAACGTGGAAGAATAAACATATAATCCTTTGCAACACTGGACATTGGCGAAATCTACTAAAGGACCGCCACAATAGAAGAAATTGAATTGGACATTTTAAGTTAATTTTAAGTTAAATAGTGCTAATTAAGAGAATTTGTGATGGCAGAAACGGAGAATTTAGTTGCTGAGCGGGGCTACGCTAAAGCAACTATCACACGAACGTACAACTTTATACTGAGTCCGGAGTTCGGTAATACCAAAATTTCGGGACTCGAAATCAGAAAGCAGCGGCTTTTAGAAGCCTTTTCTGACTATGACAAGCTCAACAAGAAGATTCTCCTTAGTAACCCTAAAGATGTAGAAGTGGTGGATGAGCAGGAGGAAAGGTACATATTCTGCCTCGCGAAATTAAATGAGGCTATAGGAAACACTACAAGTAATGCTCAACCGCCAGTAGCACGCACTAAGCTTCCTAATATAGAAATTACCCCATTTACTGGAGTCTATAGTGAGTATTCTCAATTTATAAACATTTATAACTCAGTGATCCACAATAGCACTTCCCTTGACAATGTTCAAAGGTTATACTATTTAAGAACCTTTTTAAAGGGAGAACCACTAGATTTGATTAAGAATCTGCCAGTATGTAACGACAGCTACCTTCAAGCACTTGAAATTTTAAAGGCTAGATATGACAACAATTTTTTAATAATGAATGATCATATCTCTAATTTGTTAAACATCGAAACCGTCCACCCTAATTAAACAACAAATAGCTGCATTAAGAAATTTAAAATCAAATGTGGAGCATTGGGATCCAATTTTAATTTGTATTCTTTCCCGTAAACTTGACACAGCTACACAAAAGGCCTTTCAAATGGATCGAGACATTGCTGTGGACCCTACACTCAAGGAATTCTTGCTGTACTTGGAAAAGAGAGCACTTGCTTTAGAAAGTGTCAACAACAGCCAGCTGCCTCTCCATGAAATAGTAAGCCCCAAGTTAGCTGTCAACGTGTCCACGGAATCTCCAACTTGTTTATTCTGTAAGTCCACTCATCGTTTATTCAATTGTCCAACATTCAAACTTGTACCTGTTGCGGAAAGGCTTGCATTTGCAAATAAAAACAAAATTTGTAAAATTTGCCTCAACTCACATTTGGGCAGGTGTAGGTTTTTCTTTAAATGCAAAACTTGTAGAAAGGCACAAAACACGCTTCTCCATTCAGAGGAAACCGGGGGTCCTGTGACACTGTTATCAAACAACTCCAGCACTCAAACTCTTCTCCCAACTATAAGGGTAAAATTATATCGCCATGATGGCACGGTTATACAAGCGAGGGCCCTTTTAGATTCTGGCTCTCAAGTGTCCTTTGCTACACAAAGCTTGGTGAACAGGTTAGGTCTCACACCAAAACAGACAAACATAAATGTCATTGGAATCACTAATGTACCTAACAAAATAAAATATAGTGTTCCACTAGAAGTGCACTCTATGACATCACCTTTCAAAATGACAATTAACTGCAGTGTGGTCAACAGGATAACTTGTGACCTACCCCAAAATTCTACTCCTGTCTTCCAGTTGCCAGCTGGCTTAAAATTAGCTGATGAAACTTATAACTTCCCAGGCGAAATAGATATTTTAATGGCTTGCGATATATTCTTTCAGATTCTTCTGCCGGCCCAACTACAGTTGCCTGAGGAGGCCCAAACTACATCTGCTCCACGGCTACTAGCTACACAATTTGGTCATATGCCTTGAAAAATTTAAAAACACAGCTCAATTAAACAATCAGCAATTTCAGGTGGACTTACCTTTAAAGGTTCCTCTTGAACAGGTCAATGAACAGTTGGGTGATTCCTTTCATCTTGCTTTAAATAGGTTCTTAAATCTCGAAAAAAGATTACAAAAAAATGCTGATATTTTTGAAAAATATAAAACTTTTATTAATGAAATAGTGGAGTTAGGCCATGGCCACTATATTGACATCCAGAAGTATAACTTAAATAGTGACGCTGTCTATTTCTTGCCTCATCATCACGTAATTAATGAAGATAGTATCTCTACAAAGCTTAGGGTGGTCTTTGATGGCTCAATGAGGACCAATAAAAAGGTCTCGTTGAATGACATGCTTCTGAATGGAAATCTTGCTCAAAACAATTTATTTGATATTATTTTATTGTTTCGTTTTGGAGAACACATGTTTGTTACTGATATACGTCGCATGTTCAGATGCATTAAAATTAACCCTGCACACGCTTCATTACAAAACATCTTGTGGAGAGAAAATCCCAAGGAACAAATTAAGTGCATTCGGCTGGACACGGTTACATATGGTCTCAAAAGTTCGAGTTTTCTTGCCACGCAATGTCTGAACGAGCTTGCTCTAAAATATGAAAAGGAATTTCCCCTGGCAGCGAATGTCTTACGTCAATGTTGTTATGTTGATGACATCCTTTACTCTGATATAGATTCAAAAAGGGTCACAGAAGTTAAAAGACAAATAAATATTTTACTTTCAAGGGGAGGTTTTCAAAGTCACGAATGGGCATCAAATGTTTCGGATGTTCTTACTGATGTACCTGTAAGCGATCGACATTTTGAAGATATTGACTTGGAGCGACAAAATCATACACTGAAAACCTTTATATTTCCACTCCTGAATCATTCAATGGTAAAGTAACAAAACGTCAAGTTCTTAGTTATATTTCGAAGTTTTACGATCCTCTTGGTTACATTTCACCAATCATAATCTTGGCAAAGGTCTTCATTCAGAGATTGTGGGCAGAGGGCATTGACTGGGATTCTCCGTTGCCTAAAAATTTGGAACATGAATGGCTACTGTTTTCTAACAATTTAAAAGAAATGCCCGAAATTAGGATTCCACGCAATATTAACACACAGCTTGCTAAAACCATTCATCTTATAGGCTTCGCGGACGCTTCCAGCAGTGTTGCGTACGGTTGCTGCATATACTTACGGATTTTAAATCACGCCAAAGAAACAAATACTTACCTGCTTTGTTCTAAATCAAGGTTGAACCCACTCGATAAGCCACTTACAGTACCTAGGCTTGAACTGAACGCCGCACTTCTGCTAGCTCAGCTGATGACTAAGGTAAATAAGGCTTTGAGCACTAAAATTAATATCAATGAAGTCCATTTGTTTACCGATTCACAAATTGTGCTGGCATGGATCAATACTCAAGCAATGAAGCTGGATGCTTATGTGGCCAACAGGATCAAGGTCATAACTGAACAAACGAAGGAGTGGGATTGGCATTTCGTAAGTACTAATGATAACCCAGCTGATTATATAACGCGAGGCTTATCACCTCAAGAACTGGCAGATTGCAAAATGTGGTGGCATGGACCTTCATTTCTCAAAGGTAATAACTATGACTTTGAGTCACCTAATCCTGAAAAGCTACCGGCATTGGTGCCTGTAACAAACTCCCGGCCTCTACTGGCGCTTTCTACATGTTCAGTGTCCACAGATAAGTTTGATTTATTTGAAAGATTCTCTAATATAAATAAAATGACTAGAGTCGTTGCATACATCTTCAGATTTTATAATAACTGTAAAAACTTGAATGACAAAAACAAAAATAAATATCTATCTACAAAAGAGTTACACAATTCATTAACAACAATAATAAAACAAGAGCAAACTAGATTTTATGCTAAAGAAATAAGTCTAATAAAAAATAACAAAAAAATACAGAATCTCTAAGGGCTCTTTATCCGTTTATAGATGGAAATGGATTAATACGAGTGGGTGGTCGGCTACATAATGCTAATATTTCATATGACCAAAAACACCCGATCATTTTACCAAAAGCTTCGCGTATCACTGATATGATCATTCATTCTGAACATTTAAGACTATTACATGCAGGACCTAAGTTGTTGTTGTCTAGCCTTAATGAGCACTATTGGATTGTAAATGGCCTGAGAGTTATAAAGAAAGTTATTCATTGCTGTAAAACTTGTTTCAGACTTAAAGCCGAAGCATCCAGTCAGCTAATGCGGGTTCCTTGCCTGTGGATAGAGTATCCCCTTCGCGTCCCTTTCAAAAAGTTGGGATAGACTTCGCGGGTCCAATCAGCGTGAAACAATCCCGTGTGAGAAGGTGTTTGATAAGCAAAGGTTATATTTGCATATTTGTTTGTTTCGCCACCAAGGCGATTCACATTGAATTAGCCTCCGACCTGAGTACCGCCACCTTCCTCGCTTGCCTAAAAAGGTTTGTTTCGCGCAGAGGACTGCCGAGTGATATATATTGTGACAACGCGAGTACGTTCAAAGGGGCAGGGAACCAGTTGGTTGACTTATACAAATTGCATGCTTCCCAGGATCACCAGACAAAGGTGTTTGATTATTCTGCACGATTTAATATTAGATTCCATTTCATTCCGAGCTATTCACCCGTGTTTGGTGGTCTTTGGGAGGCTGCTGTCAAGGCTTCAAAAAGCCATTTAAAGCGTGTAATAGGCCAAACAGTGTTAACTTATGAGGAGATGACTACTGTCCTTGCGCAAATAGAGGCCGTGCTGAATTCTAGGCCATTAATACCACTGACATCTAATCCAGATGATTTTACATACCTTACGCCCGGCCACTTCCTCACAGGCACAGCACTCATCTCTTATCCGGAACACGACTTATCTAATGTATCCACATCAAGGCTTAAACTTTGGAATGTTATAACCAGTATGGTACAACAATTTTGGAAAACATGGCATAAATACTATCTTAATATGCTACAGTCTAGACCAAAATGGAAAACCCAATCTCCCAATATTAAGGTGGGTGATTTAGTATTATTAAAGGAAGACAATGTACCGTCTCTCACATGGCCCATAGCTCGTGTGACGAAGGTTTTCCCTGGCAGTGATAATGTTGTGAGAGCCTTTGAGGTCATGACACCAAACCACAAAAAACATGTAAGATCTATAACAAAGGTATGTTTATTTCCCGTGAATGAATAATTTATGTCACAAAATTAATAAATTTACCTATTATGAATAATTTACCCTATTATGTCACAAAAAAGTGTTAAATATGTCCTAAGTATTAATAATTAAGTATATAATTTAGGTTTAAATTTAATTTGTCAACTATATAATTTAGCTGATGCGCTAGAAATGGCATTTTAAGTTAATTAGCAGAGGTATTAATTTTGTTTTCGTTGCGGGGCGCGCAACATGTTGCTAGCAACATTAAAATTGTTTGTAACTTAGCAACCCTGAGGAGCAGCGCCCTCTACTCTCTCTTCTATTTTCCATTGTGTGAACATGTTGTGTAATAACAAGCAATTTATAATAAATGGTGATTATCAAGAATATAAGGCCTTTCTCCTTCCTACAACTACAGTCCACGGTATAGGAAGGATTTCAACACCGGCCAAGAGCGTGTCGGGCCACGCACATTGTAGGGTTCCGTAGCAGCATGGTTCAAATATGCAGCTTCTTAATTCTACGAGCATATTGCAACGAAAACGAAATCGAAAAAAAAAACATCTGTTTAAAAACCACCTCGCGTGAATGCAAACGGTTGTATAAAAATAGTTAACACAACTTAGTGGTAGTAAACTGGTCGATGTTAAAATCCACAAATACTATAGTATCAAAAACAAATGTGTTAGAAGAGTTTGTAGATTCAGAAATAACTTTACTTTTGGCCTAAGTAGGTATAATAAAATGGAAGTTCTTAATGCGCGAGCGAAGCGAGCACGAATTTTTTTTTTACGACAATATTGTTGTCTGGAATAATATCGAGCTGCTGTTAAAGAGGTGGCGTAATGATTGTGTATAATTTTGATGTCATTTCCGTCATGAGCACACCCAAAAACCTATTAAACGGCACCTGAAATGTCAATACGAGTATGATACAGCTTGGCTTTCGACCTCTCCTCACTTTTAGCGTAGAACCTTCTATGGCAGCCATTTTGGATTAGGATACACTTCGTCGTAAATGCTACCCCCGTCAATTATTCCACATTTTTTTTCGTTATAAAATTAATGTTTCGCAAACGGATTGCTGAATCGAAAAACCTTCGGAGTAAGCCCCTTCTATCTTTTAAAAAGCTTTCGGGCCTTTTTATGATTCGAAAACGGCACGGCAAAATTGTATTACCATTGCCTCTTACATGCTACGGATGTTTGTAGTTAGGAACATAAGAGACAGTGATAATTCAATATTTGAAGTGCCGTGCCGTGCCGTTCGAATTATAAAAAGGCCCATCCTATGATAACCCACTCGATGATATCGACGAGAAAAAAATCCATCGCCCTTTCACGTGTATGGGAAACACCCGAAAAAATTATTTTTTCCCTCATTTTATTTTTTAGATCTACCAGCGCAATCAATATGTATGACCATGCCAAATTTCAGCTCTATAGTACCGACCAATGATCTAAATAAGTAGGTAAATATATTCTTATTAATCCCAACAACGTTTGGCACTTGGTCGATTATTACTCGCAAACTTGAAGGGCTAACTTATGTGTGATAGTTTCCCTTGTAATAACGTTGTATATTCTACCACGTTGAATTTTTTAACATTTTTGAAAACAACCGTTTAGCTGGTAGAGGGGTTACACTTGTTTTTGACAAAAATTTTCACTTTAAAAATTAATTTTTCGCAAACGGAGAGCTGAAACGGAAAAAGTTTTCAGTAAACCCCTTATATCTTTAAAAAAGCTATCCTATGACATCCCACTCGATGATTTCGGCGAGAAAAAAAAATCCATCACCCTTTCACATGTACCTATGAAAAACACCCGAATTTTTTTTCTAAATTATTTTATATCTGTCAGTGCAATCAATATGTATTCCCAAGCCAAATTTCGCTCTGTAGTACCAAGAATATAACATTAGAAAATATGTTCTTATTAATCACAACAATGTTTGGCATTTGGTCGACTATTAATCGCAAACTTGAAAGGCCAACTTATGTGTGAAAGTTTTCCTTTTAATTTAGTTGTTTATCCTACAACCGCGAATTTTTTCACATTTTTAGAAACAGCCGTTTAGCTGGCAGAGGGGGGAACACTTGTGTTTGACAACAATTTACACTTACAAAAATTATGTTTCGCAAACGGAGTTCTGAATCGAAAATGTTTGTAGTAAACTATTTTTATCTTTTAAAAAGCTGTAGGGTAGCCACATAAAAAAAAGAACTCCTAAGTATGCATAAAATTGAGCTACACATCGGTACACCAAATAATCCAAATTCAATGGGCATCATTGAAAGATTTTATAGCACTCTAATTGAAATCAGCAGATTAGCCAAATATGAGAAACGACCCACCGAAATAGCTCATGTTATAACTTACGCAATAATATCTTATAACAATTCAATACACTCCAGCACTGGATTAACACCATTTGAAGTTCTTTTTGGTCATACAGACTCGCGTAGTATTTTTGATATCGATTATCATAAGGAGTATATGCAACAACTAGTAAGAGACCATTGTAAAAAGACTAAATTCCTCTACCAACAAATAACTAACAAATTGATAGAACACAAAGAAAAAACTAGGAAACGATTAGAGCCGACAGCCTCAACCAGTTCTGATATTAGAATCGGAGACACCATTTACACCCGAATGGTTAACAAAAGACTTGCTAAAGACAAACCACGATACGATAAAGCCACAGTAAAAGAAATCCCACAAAGAAACGTTATTCCAATTGAAATAAGAGATAGAGCCACTAAAGTCCCATTTAAAAATGTTAAGAGACCAAACAAAGTAATTGATACTATTAATAAAGGGATTAACCTATTAAAAGGAAATAAAGGACCAGATTCATAAAACCCTATTGATTATCGGAAGTTTCCACTTTTTGACTAAAATGTCAATGTGTGTGTGTGTGTATTTAAATGTAAATTAGGGCCCTAGCAAGTAGATTAAAATATGTACCTTAAATGTACACCCTAGCAAGTAGATTAAAATATGTACCTTAGATGTACAGCCTAGCGAATATGATTATACCTTACTAGATTAAGAAATGTAACCCCCACTAGATTAAGACAATATGTAATCTCTAGATTAGAACATGTAACCTTACTAGAATTTAAGGTATAGCAAGTAAAAAAAATGTGTAACCCCTTTTTTTTTAATCTAAAATGTTGTCATCTATTAGTGTTAAGGTTTTGATATTATATAATGTTGTCATTTATTTATAAGATTTTAGAAATGTTACTATTTCATTAAGATACTAATATTAATTAGGATACTTTTTTATTTCGGGAAGTTAAGTTTTTTATATGTGTAGTGTATATTCCACCTAAATCTCCCGATCATGTTTATATGAACTGGTTTATTACAACTGAATCTAAAGTGTCGTCTCTAAATGGTAAAATTATAATGATAGGTGATTTAAATTTGAATTCTGCTAGTGAAACTATTAGAGGCTATTATTGTTATTTTTTAAATGTGTGTAACATAAGTGATAGAAATGATATAAGAAACTCTCACGGCAGCAAACTCGATGTCGTTTTGCTGTCAGAGTGTTTTAGTGGTGTGAGCGTTCGTGGAGAATCGGAAAATGGACTCGTTCCTCATGCAGATGCCTACCATCCCCCACTCGATGTGACTGTACCAATAGGAGTAGATCGTGCAAAGTCCTGTTTTTTGGCTCCCAGTAACGTACCTGAATGTATGGACTGGAATTTTAATAAAGCAGATTTTAAATTTTTGTATGAGCTGTTGTGCGAGGTTTCTTGGACGGAGGTTGTTAATAGCCAGACATCAAATCAAGCGGTAGAAGTTTTCTATGACATCATTTATAAAATATTTGATTTGTGCATGCCTAAGAAGCATAGACCGAAAAAAAGACAAAGACGTTACCCTGTTTGGTTTACGACCGATATTATCCACGGCATCAAACATAAAGCTCATCTGCATCGCTTATGGAAAGCCACAAACGATCTTACAGTTTATAATCTCTTCAGTAGAGTTAGAGCCGATATCAAACGTATGATTTCTGAAGCTTATGATTCTTACGTAAATAATTTAACAAAAAAAATTCGTTACAATCCCCGCGCTTTTTGGCAACACGTTAATAATTTAAGATCGAATGGCGGGTTCGAACCAGTAGTTTCATACCGTGACTCAACTTATGAAGGAGCGGCAGCCGCTAATGCTTTTGCAACCTTCTTTTCTAGTGTATTTCTTCCAGATGCACCAATACTTGATCCCGAAACAGTTATCCAAAACGATACTAGTAACTCTTCTACCTATATACACATTAATAAAATTACTGATTGAGACATTATTACAGCCATAGATAAGCTCAAACCTAGATCCGCCGTAGGGCCTGATGCTATTCCCTCTTATGTTATAAAAGCGTGCAAAGATCAACTTTTGGTTCCAATCCGACATATTTTTAACCTTGCTCTCGAAACAGGAAAATATCCATCATTTTGGAAAATATCTAGAGTTAGTCCAATACCCAAGTCCAAAAATAAAGAATCTGTTGAAAATTATAGACCAATAGCCATTCTATCGGCACTTTCAAAACTTTTTGAGTCAATAATTCATACTAAAATTAGTCCCCAACTTTCTCCCTATTTATCTAACTCCCAACATGGATTTAGGAATGGACGTTCGGTAAATACCAATCTCTTAACATTAGTTAATTATACTTCTGCGTGCATGGACAAAAGTAATCAAGTAGATGTAATTTACTTTGACTTCAAAAAAGCATTTGATTCCGTTGACAATGACATACTTTTGCAAAAAATGTGTAGTATTGGTTTTAGTCCAGCTCTACTTTATTTTTTCTCAGATTATTTACGTGACAGGCAGCAATTTGTCCGTTATGGTTCCTTTATCTCTAAAAATTATCACACCCGTTCTGGAGTTAGCCAGGGTTCTATACTCGGACCACTACTTTTTAATGTTATGATTAATGACATAGACTGCGCTGTTACTCACTCAAAATCTCTCTTATACGCCGACGATTTAAAGCTTTTTCGAGTATTAGAACATCCTGAGGACTGCAGACTTCTTCAAACTGATATAGACACTCTGAGTGATTGGAGTTTTAAAAATAAACTTGTTTTTAACCCAACAAAATGTTATGTTGTGTCCTTCACTAGAAGTTTGCAACCAATTCTTGGTACGTATGCCCTAGGGTCCGAACCTATAACTAGACTCTCCACCATCAAAGATCTTGGCGTCCTGTTTGACTCAAAACTCACCTTTAATGAGCATATAAGAACTTTAGCCAAGGTTTGCTACGCAAAACTAGGCTTTGTGATTCGCAATTCACGCGATTTTCGGGATCCTTTAGCTATTAAACTTCTCTATGATGCCTTAGTACGCAGTAAAATTGAAACAGCATCCATAGTGTGGAGTCCCCATGAAGTTACATACATTAGTCTGCTAGAAAAAGTTCAAAAAGCATTCCTGCGCTTCTTGTACAAGAAACTGCATGGTCAATACCCTTTCCTTTACCCATCTAAATTTCTACTAGGATCTCTTAGCTATAACTCTCTGGAAACTCGCCGTACTTACACCACTCTGATGACGGTTTGTCGGTTCCTGCGCAGTCAATCAGATTGTCCAGATTTGGTTTCTTCGGCATGTCGGTTATATGTTCCGAATAGCTATTTACGCGCACGTCGTCACCGCTTACTAGCCGTTCCTATCTCTAAAACATCCCATCACAGTCAATCGCCGATCACCCGCGCTCTCACGCTACTGAATGCACTCTTGACAAAAGCACAAAGCCTCGATATTTTTGCGGATAACTGGTCAGTTATTAGTAGCAACTTTTTGCTCTTCTCAGAGCATTGATAAATTTTGTCTACTTTTATGCATATTTTATGAATTTGTTTTTGTTTGTATAATTATGTTCCATGAATGTTTTAAAATTATAATGATCGTTTTATGTTTCTCACACAGGTCTTAGATATAAATCTGTAATACTGTGTAGATATTAAGTAAATAAATAAATAAATAAATTAATTAATTAATTAATTACTTAAATAATAATAAAAATGCAAAAAAAAAACTAATATTAATTACTTAAATAATTAAAAAAAAAATGTGTACTAACATTTTATATTATAATCGAATTAGATTTATATAGAATATATGAAAGTCAAAAACACAGATGGAGAAAGACAATAGTGATATTTTCATAAGCTCTTGTGAAGTAAAGAGTTCAGAGTTTGTGAAATATTGCTAATGGTCTATCCAACTTTTTCAACGTCTAAGGTTCTAAGTAAAAGTAAACCTGCGATAAACAAAGAACTGTATGTGCAAAAGTGAAGTGGTTTAAACTATGAAGTGAAAGTGAAAAAGCCAGAAGACAAATAAAAGTGAAAAGGTGGAAATAAATGACTCCGTAAAATGTGAACTTGACGAATAGTTTTAAGATTTAAGTTAATAAGATTTAAGTACATCATGTAACCCTAAAATAAGATAGTTTAAAGCGATGACCACTTGTGTTCATGTTAATTGATATTTTCAATTAATTTTATATTGTAATAATCAATTCAAAATTAATTTCAATTTTAAGAAGGGAGGAGTTAAGTAAAATCTATATCCGCCTCAAGCAGGATGCCCTCATTTGAATACAACATTGTATTTCTAAAATTTTCCTTTAATTAGTTACACCAGGATATTAAAATTAATTTATGCTAATACGGAATTTAACGCAACTTTGTATTTCTTACAAATTTGTCACATTAGAATATTAAAGATAATTTACGAACTCTGTACGTGATAAAAACGTTTTTCTTAATATGCCGGAAAAGCGGCAACATTGTATTTTACGACTTTTTGGACATTTTCATTTAATAAGTTATTAATTTACGACTTCACGTTTTTGTCCTACGTGTCACAAGGCACGTATCCTAATTAGCAACACTCCGCAGATTTAATATAAAAAGGGCTGTATTCCTTCCTGAGATCATTCTGCTGCCTACTCTTGAACCAGTAATACTAAGTAATTACCAAGTGTGTAAAACCAATATTCTGAAAATTAAAATCAGTGTCATCAATACCTACAAGTTTTATTTAACAAGAAGTTCCTGACGTTGTTCGTGACAATTTCCCGACGAATCAAGCAAGAAACCTAACTAGATACATTATGTTTTGCCTAAAGAATAAAGTGTCAACAAAGAACCAAGGACCAAAGTTTCATGAAAAAAGAACCAAGGAGAAAAATTATGGTATTAACCAAATCTCTCAAATGATGCCGTGTAGTCTTGGATAATGCAGCTTTTTATAACACCAGCTCGGAAAAATATCAATATACACTTGGTAATAATACTAAAAAACAAACAAAACTTCCGCTAGCACAAAGTTGACGATTTATTAAAAGAAAATGAATTCACGGTGCTACCGCTGCCTCCGTAACATCTACTCCTTATTTTACCCGATTGAAAACGTTTTGGGTGTTTTAAAAAATGACGTTGCTAGCCGCAATATCATATTAAATGATACTTAAATAAATTATGCCCATTTTAAATCAAGCTTTTGACCGAATATACATGTAAAGATGTCTGGTCCAATACCTGTCAGGATGTGGAAAAAATTGAAGACGAACACATGGGACACTGTGATCTTGATTTCAGTTTTAAAATGTTGGTCATGGTCATACATCAGACTCCGAATCAGATATTTCTGAAACGAGTGATTGATAACAATTTAAAATATTGTGATTTCTAAATAAGTTCTGTATAACTTTTCCACGTAAGTATTTAATTAATTACCAGGGAGCGGAATCTAATAGCAAAACAATTGAAATGTAATAAAGATGGGACATTGTTTTGTATCGACTTTTCCAAGCTATCGATACTTTAGTACTTTTACTCAACTTAGATTTTTTTTATTCTACTTTGAATTCCTAAGTTTTTGAACGATTTTTGTCGACTTTCTATAGGAATTATGATCCTGAAGAGTTTGTAAATGAAGTGGGCTCGTGAATAATAAATAAATTTGTATAATAATGAGTAATAATAATGAATAATAAATAAATTTGATGTTTGATTTTTTGAAACATTTACCATAGGATCGAAAAGCGTCGAAAAGCGCGTAATCCACACGGGCGAAGCCGCAAACGGAAAACAAGTGTTCATAAAGCAAAACTCCACTTAGTTATCGATAGTCTGTTTAGTCGATAAAAAGCAATGCCCCATCTCTATTACATTTCAATTGTTTTGCTATTAGATTCCGCTCCCTGTTAATTACTATAATTACACCCTATTATAAAAATACTAATATAATTGTTTAGTAACTAACCGAACCTAAAAATAAAAAAAAATATGGAAATGAAGTAGAGCATCTTTTCCTTTGACTTTTACGCTCTCTACTGATTAGTCTATATTGTAGTGTGCGCGAGCACTTATATGTAATTAGTGTATACCGATGACACTCAAACATTAGCGGAAGCACGCACACATATACTAGAAACGATTAGGACGAATGGTAGGGCGAGCCTTCATGGATAGTGCATGTGTACTTCATATTTTAAAATTCACTGAAATTAAAATCCTCCTATATCCTAGTAATATCCTCTTTTATTGTATAAATATAAACTAAAATCCGAAGACACGTATTGAAAATACGTATTTCTATGGTTGTTGATAGTGTAAATTTGCATTATTATTGCTCTCTGGTAAAAAAAGTCTCGGTTACAATATGTAGAGTGTCCGGTGGCAAAATTCGGATTTCAAATTCAAATTTCTCTGAAACCATTAGCACAGAATAAATAGTAGTACTAACGTACAGAAGTCTCACTCCCTAACAAAAGTCAATTTTAGGTACAAAAATTTACTTGCAAGAGAAATTGAAACTTATAGTCGGCCGCTAGCGTTCATATTCTATTGCGCACTGCCGACTCGATGCCGCGTTTGCGATGAGAGCTCAGGGTTAACACTCGCCGCCGATTTAGAAAATTATTATTGAAATTAATTAAATAAGATAACAATGCTTATAAAATCAAGAGTAACTTTAGTTAGGAAGTGTAGTAAGTAAAAACTCATAACCGACCATGTTATTTGATACCTAGCCTACATACTATACTTACTATAGACATCTATCTACAGACTATTGTGATGGCAAAACCTGTTTCTGACTGGTTTTAATATTGTTAATTAGTAGGTACATTACTTATTATACTTATTATTTTGTTCAACTCACGACCAAAACGCGGTGAACGCGCGCGCGGCGAGTGGCAATCTCAGTATGCCCGCCGCGCAAACATAGTGACACCCCCCTGCCATTAGGCAGGGAAGCAGAAGATAGGAGCAATACAGTAGAGTAGCTTCATCATTGATGCGGATTTTAATCACGATGTCGCAATGGACAGGTGAACAACGAGCGGAGCGTTCGTAATCGAAGCGTCGTCGCAATTGAAGCGTCAAAAGCGAATGATTCACTTGCTACCGCACGTAGAAATCTTTTCAAGATAAAATATTCCAGGATTACGTGATGCTTCAAAATATCGTTCGCGAGATTAATGCCATCCTGGCACCTTTGCTTCAGCGAGTGGCACGGAATACTGAGGCCAGGTTTGAAGAGTGTGTCCAACGTGATGGACAACATTTGGATGAAATAATTTTTAAGAATTATAACCCGCATTTCTTGTATTTATGAATATTATATTGAGGTTTTAAGGTGAAAAAATGGGGGTGTGCTACAAAATAACTGATTTTCAAAGTGGGCGAGACGAAATAAGTTTGGGAACCTCTGCTTTAGACCTACAGTCACCACATCAAAAAATGCACAATTACAAACATCCTGCAATTAGGAAATTCCATTTTTGACGCATATTTTATTCCCGACGCGGACGGTACAGTCAAGAGCAGGTCACGCTTTACACTACCAGTTTAAACTGAGCTCTGATTTATACTGCGCGCCATACAATGCAGGGCCGGTGTACAAAGTCCAAAGCTTGACGTGCTCTTTAGTGTACAGGGTCACCAGCACATCATGCTAGCCAAAACTGTCAAGTTTCTTCAATCGATTTTCAATTTTATCTCCAAGCCTTAGAGTTTATTATACATTAGGGAAATTTGACAGTTTGTGGAACAAAGCGCGCAATCGAAATAAACCAATGACTAAAGAGTAAAAGGACAGGAAATTTCACAAAAATATGCGTGCCTGTAGTAAGCACATGCTAGGGTATCAAAATATCAATACTTGTTTAAAGTATGTGTTTGTGTTTTATTGTACAATAATCATACAAAAGATATTTTGTTTAAAATAAAAGCCGCCATACAAAATCCAGACACGAGACCGAAGACCGAGCTCCGCGCAGGGCTAAGCCCAGAGTGACCACCCTCTCAATTCCATGATGACCGCCATAAAAGGTTCACTCTAAGAGCGAGGCGAGGCAGCAGGCCGAGGAAAACTGCGTATATGGTGAGGCCGAAGGCCAAGCTCTACGTAGAGCGACGCGGAGCGTAGTGCTCTGCCTTACGTCCAAAAAAGGCCGGAACATTTCGCTTCCGGAAACCAGCACTAAATTTTTATGTGTGGTTAGGCATGTCACCTGGACCCCAAAACTGCCGGGAGACACTTCGTGAGGTGTCAAGGTCACCAGTTATGACGTCATCAATGTGGCCGCCGCCGCGTTTTGAAAAATGTAAATTACTCATAAATTACGCAGTTCACATGTACGTGTGGGGTATCAAATGAAAGGATATTAAATATGCTGCATTTTTTTTATTGAATGTAACTGCGTAAATATGAAAACAACAAAAATATAGGACAAATAAGACAAATTACAGAAAAAAAAATACATATTTATTTTTATAGCTAGAGAACCATTTATATTACAGAGAAAAAATTTAGGATACAAATAATTCTACGTTATTCGTCTATAGTTTACAATTTCAATCATCACAATCGGGTGAAAAAAGCCATAGTTATGCTGGTTTAACTAAAGCGCGGCGGATGCCATATATTCAACCGACGTCGCCGGCGTGTTTTGAAAAATGTTAATTATACTTAAATTACGCAGTGCATATGAATGTTTGGGATATCTAATGAAAGGATATTAAATTTGCTGCATTGTTTTTATTAAATGTAACTGCGTAAATATGAAAACAACAAAAATATAGGACAAATAATACAAATTACAAAAAAAAATACATATTTATTTTTATAACTAGATAACCATTTGTATTACAGAGAAATAATGTAGCGTACAAATAATTCTACGTTATTCGCCTATAGTATAAAATTAAAATCATCACAATCGGGTGAAAATAGACATAGTTATGCTGGTTTAACATAAAACGCGGCGGATGCCATATATTCAACCGACGTCGCCGGCGCGTTTTGAAGAGTCTAAATACACTGAACTGCTCAACACACATGTATGTATGTATACATTCGGACATAAAATGAAAGCATATTTAATATGCTCTAATTTTCTAATGTAATGTACTCTGCGTAAATATATAAATAAGAAAAATGTGTAACAAATAAATCGAATTAGAGACAAAAAATGATTTCTTCGTATATTGTTATGTTATTTTCCTATAGTTTAAAATTGAAATCATCTAAATCGGTAAAAAACAGACATAGTTCTGCCAGTTTAAAGATAGTTCGGCGGACGCTAACAACGCGACATGGGTAAGGCTCACGAGCGTTTTGTCCGCCCGTTCTAGTGTGTTATGAATATTGATGCATACTAACGATGGCCGTTTCTACTAATAATCAGGATGAAGACTTCACTTGGAAGAGAAACTACTTGCATCAATGCTTATGCATCAATATTCATAACACACTGGAACGGGCGGACAAAACGCTCGTGAGCCTTACCCATGACACGTTGTTAGCGTCCGCCGAACTATCTTTAAACTGGCAGAACTATGTCTGTTTTTTACCGATTTAGATGATTTCAATTTTAAACTATAGAAAAATAACGTAACAATATACGAAGAAATCTTTTTTTGTCTCTAACGTAATGGTTCCCTGGCTATAGAAATAAATAAACGTATTTTTTTCTCTAATTCGATTTATTTGTTACACATTTTTCTTATTTCTATATTTACGCAGAGTACATTACATAAGAAAATTAGAGCATATTAAATATGCTTTCATTTTATGTCCGAATGTATACATACATACATGTGTGTTGAGCAGTTCAGTGTATTTAGACTCTTCAAAACGCGCCGGCGACGTCGGTTGAATATATGGCATCCGCCGCGCTTTATGTTAAACCAGCATAACTATGTCTATTTTCACCCGATTGTGATGATTTAAATTTTATACTATAGGCGAATAATGTAGAATTATTTGTACGCTACATTATTTCTCTGTAATACAAATGGTTATCTAGTTATAAAAATAAATATGTATTTTTTTTGTAATTTGTATTGTTTGTCCTATATTTTTGTTGTTTTCATATTTACGTAGTTAAATTTAATAAAAACAATGCAGCAAATTTAATATCCTTTCATTAGATACCCCAAACATTCATATGCACTGAGTAATTTAAGTATAATTAACATTTTTCAAAACACGCCGGCGACGTCGGTTGAATATATGGCATCCGCCGCGCTTTAGTTAAACCAGCATAACTATGGCTTTTTTCACCCGATTGTGATGATTGAAATTGTAAACTATAGACAAATAACGTAGAATTATTTGTATCCTACATTTTTTCTCTGTAATATAAATGGTTCTCTAGCTATAAAAATAAATATGTATTTTTTTTTTCTGTAATTTGTCTTATTTGTCCTATATTTTTGTTGTTTTCATATTTACGCAGTTACATTCAATAAAAAAAAATGCAGCATATTTAATATCCTTTCATTTGATACCCCACACGTACATGTGAACTGCGTAATTTATGAGTAATTTACATTTTTCAAAACGCGGCGGCGGCCACATTGATGACGTCATAACTGGTGACCTTGACACCTCACGAAGTGTCTCCCGGCAGTTTTGGAGTCTAGGTGACATGCCTAACCACACATAAAAATTTGGTGCTTGTTTCCGGAAGCGAACTGTGTTTTCCGTAACGCCAGGCACTAGCGTGACGTTTCACCCAACCTAAAATTCAAGATCTCGGATATGAACTTTTGCGAACCTGATATTTCGTGTCGTTCAATAGCACCCGAAGAAATGCTTATTACAAAAATGACACTCATGCATGCTATTGAAAAAAATTAGTTATAAAAGTGGAATCTGTTGCCAATATTATTATAAGATACGAAAAAGCTTGCGAATCAACCAACATGTGATTGTCGAGGTTATCAATCTCCTCGAAAAAACAGACAGAGTAAGGAGGTTAAAGACATTGAAGTATTATGTACTAGCGTACTAGAAAAGTCAGCGCGAACAACATCTTTGCAACATGCGCGGCAGTGCGGGGCGCGCAGGGGGCGGCTAATGATTCATAGATGCGACGTCACCGTTATAGAGGCGACACTTTGTTTATATTCTGCCTATTTCATTGGGTACCTCTTAAGTGCATATTATTTGACTAACAATTTTTATTATAATATTTATTTTTGGTATAAACTGACTTTACTCTGTGGAACAAACAATATTTGGCAGAAATACCTATACTAACTGGTTCAGTCAGGATCATGGGAAGTTACATTCCTTACAAACAGTGCCTTAACTATTTTCAATTAATAACTACAGTTTCTTCTAAAAATAAACGTCAGCTTATACTATGTAATGTACCTACACTGTTACACACCAAATGTCGCTTCTCATATTTTTAGTCTATGAAAAATGACGCAAAATGGCATCCACAAAATATTTTGCTCGAATTAAGTTTTAAAAACGATTATTTAGTTATTAACCGATGGAAAGTTATTCCTTTGCATTTTGACGTGTTACTCGAATTATTAGTGCAATATCGTAAAACACACGAAGGCATATTTATTGAGTTATAACGGGTTATTGCTTTAAGACATACAAGACTTATACTCTCAAGAGCGAGCAAGCGACTGAGTGAACTGCGGCCAGCCGACCGCAGTTGAACGGAACACAGAGTTAGTGAGCGGCGTCTTCTCTATACGTAGTAGTAATAACTCAATGGTTAAAGAGTATGTTAGTGTCAATTTAAGCTAGCATTGCAGGCAGCAAGTATTTTTGGTGACTTATAAAATTAGTAAGCAAAACTTAAGGATGTGAATCCGCCTTCTAAACTGAACAACTTTTCCCAAGGAACGGGTGGAAATACAAAATTTCTTTTTTTTAGTTGTGTTATTATTAGCATCCACAGTCTTTATGTCCGTGCCTTTGTCTAGATCAATATTTTGCATAAGGATCAGTTTGGGTTCAGAAAGGGGAGTTCCACGACTTTAGCACATTTTAATTTTTTAAAAACTTTATTAGCCGAAATTAACAACAAACGACAAGTCGTATCAATATTTTTAGATATGACCAAAGCATTCGACTTTGTCAATCATGATATATTAATGTACAAGCTTGAGAAGTATGGTGTTAGGGGTAGGGCTAATGATTGGATACGAAGTTATTTAAATAATCGAACTCAATGTACAGAAATAACAAAAATCAGAAATTGTAACACTGTTCTTTTGAAGGAATCTTACAAATCTAAATTTATAAAAAATAATTCTGGTGTCCCGCAGGGAAGTGTTCTCGGACCTTTGCTTTTCCTAGCCTACATTAATGACTTGCCCAACATTACTCAGCACAAATGCCTGCTCTTTGCAGACGATACAACCCTCATAGTTAAAAATAATAACTGTAGTGATTATCAAACAGAAATAAACTTGGCCTTAAAGAATATAATAGAATGGTTACATCACAATGATTTAAAAATAAATTTAAATAAAACAAACTTTATACAATTTAGTTCTTACAACTCTAATAATTTACCACTACAAATTAGTTATAACAATCATATTGTTGAGGAAGTTGATAGTCTTAAATTTCTTGGAGTATTTGTAGATAAACACTTGAACTGGAAACACCATATAGACACAATTTGCAATAAGTTAAATAGATTTGTATATCCTCTAAAAAGGCTAAGGAGTACGGTTTCATTGGAAGCTGCCTTGACTGCATACAACGGGTACGTATCATCTGTACTAAACTACGGCATTATAATTTGGGGCAACTCCGTTGATGCAGATCGTGCCTTTAAAGTACAAAAGAAGTGTGTGCGTGCAATGGCGAAAGCATGGTTTAGAGATAGTTGCAGACCTCTTTTCAAAAAATTTAATGTTCTTCCTCTACCTAGTCTCTACATTAGGGAGGTTTGTAGCTTTGTTGGGTCTCATCCTGAATTTTATAATACACGTGGAGAATTAACTACTAGACATACTAGATAAAAATATATGGATTTATTAAGTCATCCTCCTAGCCAAACATATATAAATGATAAAAATATAGTCAACATGTCAATAATTTTATATAATAAGCTTCCAGAAAATATTAAACAATTACAAGGTAAATTATTTAAGTCCCGTTTAACTGTTTTCCTCCTGGAGTACTGTTTCTATTCAATTAAAGAATTTTTAGAATATGACAGCATATTTACCAAATAAATATATTATTATAATTAAGTAGGTATTTTTGTATGTGATATAATATAATAAAATTAATAAAAAAACTAAGATATAATTACCTTAATATGAATATTATGTAGCAAATAAGTGTACCAATTTCATGTGACATAATGTCAATATTTGTACACCTGCTTGCAGGTTGAATTTTATCTGTGTGACAGATGTATTCATACAAATAAATATTTTCTGTTTCTGTTTCTGTTTCTGATTAAGTTTACTTGTTAATGCTTGATTTTTAACTATAATACAATACTTTCCATAAAGGTTTACAATTTATAAATAAGTATAATAAATATATGAATACATAATGTATATAATATATATTTAAACGAGTGACGGTTATTCGCTGTTGCATTAAGACCTCAAGGCATCTATGACGGCTGTGTCTCGACTTTTAATCGCCATTTTGCTAGGTAACCTCTCCATGTCGAAATTTTGATTCTTCTCCCAATTTTTTTGTCTTTAGTTGAAAAAAAGTTTTTTATAACCAGAAATAGAAACATTCAGCGGACAAAACGATCTGTGAAAGTTGTTGGGATCAGTGTCTTTTAATGCGCTTTAAAATAGGCCTTTTGCGACTGACTATAATCTACTCTAAAACGGGCTTATATTTGCCTGATTCAATGACTTATCAAGCATTTGATAATGGGGAAAAATAAACAAATTTTTAGCAAAACAAACGCTTGCGTTTATTGCTTATTATAATTGTATTTAATAATCAAGGTCGTACGGTATTGGCAACAATATTAAAAGGGTAATTAACCCTAACTGTTCAGTGAAAAACAAACCTTATTCCAAGTCTGTTCAGCACATATTTAAATGAAAATAATTGGGATTTTTTGGTCATACCAATTAATTAAATTTTCCTGGAGCAGATTTTATGTGTTTTTAAGTATCAGATTATTTATACATCAATGGCTTTTTTAATGAAAAAAATAAAAATATATATTCCACCGCGAAACCTCGAGAAATAAGAGTGTTTTTTAACAGTGAGTACCAAGTACTAAGCTTTGTTAATAACTTTTTAAATTATAGTGAACAATTTTTTATTACCTTTTAGTGATGTGTTATTATTTATTAAACAAGAGTAAAATCTAAAGAACTCAAACATGGCATCTTGTAATAATGAGCGACCAAACTGGATTAAACCGAATGATCAATTCTTCTCTATGTTTTCCGAAAAATGCATGGATAGAATGATCTGGCTGATAAGGACCCTGCCAGCTACGCCACCGACGAACTTAGACGGAACACCCATGTCTATTCTAGAAGTATGTCTTCTTAGAAATCACATATCTATCTCTGTTTAGCCTTTGTATTCCTTTTCCAAGACTATTTCTTCTTTGCAGTTTTTCCTGTCTATGGATGAGGAAGACTTCTGCGTGATGATAAAACGTTGTCCCGCGTGTACAAACAGGGTTCTTTTTGAAGCACGTGATCGGCATTTGGAGAGAAAAGCTCGCCAGTCAGCCAACATGATTGCCCAAAAGAATGATAATGACTTGGAAATAGACATGTTGTTTGTGTAGTCTTGTTGGACGGATCAGTCAAGACAGTGGCAGCAGAAAATTAAGATATGGAAGGTTATAGATTCTTCTCTCGTGAAGGTAACTAAGTCTTAAAGAGTCAGATCTTTTAGCCAATGAAATAATAGTTGTATTACCTACATCGTATGTATTTAATTAAATTGACTAAAGTTAAGAGAGATTTATTCTTTTCAAGTATTTATTTATTTATTTATTTATTCATTACATTTTTAGGCCCAGAAGCCGAAGCTCCCTAAGGGCCTTACAATTAAATAACATATTTCATTGTTATTATTATCCACAAGGGGATTGAAATTATAACATAAATAATCATTATTTGCACTATCAAAGGCATTCTACTGAATGAAAAAAAGTATGCGCATTAAAAGTATTCAACTTTTTATTTAAGTAAAATCTAATTATTATTTTGACATATCATGGAACTTTTACTGATTCATATACCAATCAATAATAATTTTAAACATTAACAAATATAAAAAAAGACAATATACATCACGAAATATTAACTTAAAAAAATCTTATGCAGGTTCTTTTACAAAATCTTTGCTACAAATTATAAAATACATCGTAAATTATATTAATACCTAAGAATAAAACTATGTTAAATACAGATAAGCCAAAAAAGACAAGGAGTTACAAAAATAAATAATATTGTACAGTTTGTTCGCTCAATTAGTGTGCATGGGTAGCTGTCAGCTGTCATCTCGAAATGTATGGCGGTACAGGGAGCAAGAAAACTTGAATGGTAATTCATATCTTTTATCTCTTTCTACTAGTTATAATACGAAAATAATAATATTTTGTGGTCTCTGTAAATATTTACATGGATTAGTATAGCTATTTTTTGAAAGAAAAATATTCGTACCTATTTGAAAATAAAATTACTTAACTGTAAATAAATTATTGTATGTGTTCATTGACACTATCGTTTACATTTACAAAATAATAATAACGTATATTTCCAAAAAGAAGTACTTAAGGAAGTTAGTTCTGCTAACTTATAAATTACAAAGGAGGGTTCAGATAATTCGTCCTGTAGGTATTACTTGCATTACAAATACCCAGTTGCAGTAACGGTCATTAGAATAAAAGCTTTTCGGTCATTATGTGATATTCATAGATTAATTTATTTATAGATAGATATGAGTTTCGACATTTATTATTTGAATTTCTTTCAAATACTGACATTGGCAAAATCACTATGCGGAGGCCATATTTAAAAGAATAGGCATAAGTTCAATAATAAATTTTGCTATTTTATTTATTGGAGTTGAGAAAGGGCATTATTAATTATAGTTGAGAATGTTGGAGGAGACTGGCAATGACACTGCGAATAATGACAACAGCGGTGGTACGTCTCAAGACGATAACGCTCCAATTAAAAAAAAGAAGACGCTTTGTAAAAACTGCAAAGAAATAATTTTGAATGTTCATCAATACTGCGTCAACACAATGCCGCCTGATAATGATAAAGAGATGGAATTTAAAAATTATCCAATTATTGGGACAGTTTCGAAAATGGTTAATGTGCATCGAAACACTGTCGCCAAAATTATAAAATCAGGACCAGTTTCTCCCTTAAAGAGAGGAAGTCAGACGAAAAAATTCTCAAAGATAGATGATTTTGAATGCGATTTAGTTCGACGCACAGTATATAGATTCTATACAGATAAGAAACTTCCAACACTCGATATGATATTGCAAGATTTAAAGACAAATACGGACTTCCCATATCAACGTACTACGTTGTATGAGCTTTTACGTAAACTTGGATTCAACTATAAAAAAGTGAATAAACGCAGTGTGTTGCTTGAGACGCCGCGATTCCAAGTCTGGCGTTATAAATATATAACAAAGCTCAGAGAAGCACGTCAAGAGGGGCGAAATATAATCTACCTGGACGAAACGTGGTATGACACACATGATACCGTCAAAAAAAGTTGGACTGATTGTAGTTGTCACTGCATTTCAGATTTGCCTTCCACTCGTGGGAAACGCATTATCATATTGCATGCTGGATCCAAAGACGGTTGGGTCGAAAATGGACTGCTTCTATCTGCGAAACAGATTAGCGATGCGAGCGCTGATTACCACTGCGACATGAACTCAGTGCTCTTTGAAAAGTGGTTTCAGGAGCAATTATTGCCAAACATAACACCAAATAGCCTAATAGTAATGGATAACGCTCCTTACCACTCGCGACTATCCGTCAGAATTCCAAACACCACAACCAGAAAAGGGGAGATCCTTGATTTTATGAGACAGTACAAAATTTCCATTCCAGAGCCAACCCCAACCATTCCAGTGCTGCTGGATATTGTGAAAAAGGCGGGCATAGAAAAAAGATATGTCATTGATGAAATAGCAAAAATGAATGGTTGTGAGGTGGTGCGTCTTCCACCATACCACTGCATTTTTAATCCGATAGAACAAGTGTGGTCTAAAATTAAACATGACCTTAGAGCCAACAATTGCGACCCCAAAAACAGCAGTGCCGTATGTCAATTGATCAGGCAGGTCATGTTGAACGTAACATCTGACTTGTGGGGTAAATATATTGCCCACGCAATCAAAGAAGAGAATAAGTACTTTAATGTAGACCAGCATGTTGATGTTAACGGAGACACTTTCATAATAAACACACAAAGTGATACAGATGACTCTGATTCGGAATAGCTAGATTGATTTTTTATACTTATGCTACAAAAATAGCATATATGTTTAAGTTGTAAGATGGCTATTTAATTTTAATTTTTATTAAAAAAATTGCATTTGTGGACGAGTCACATTTAAGTTAAAGAATGGTCCCAATATACCGTGCGCCTGTACTGCACACTAATTGCCCGAACGAACTGTATGTACAAAAAGTATCTGTAAGAGAAAGAAGGTACAAATATAATCAAGTGGATAAATGAATTTTAAAAAGGAAAAAGATATCAAAGTATTAAAGCTAGCTGATATGCACCACAAACAAATTGAGATCTTAAATTAACTTACTTATTCTAAATACAAACTGTTATAGCCTCTAATTTTTGAATATTTGAGATCATTCATCAGTTCCACTATCTACTTTCATTATAGCTTGAGTCACTGTCTTTTACACTCGCGAGTTCACAAAATAAACAATATTGTATGTACAAAAAGTATCTGTAAGAGAAAGAAGGTACAAATATAATCAAGTGGATAACTGAATTTTAAAAAGGAAAAAGAAATCAAAGTATTAAAGCTAGCTGATATGCACCACAAACAAATTGAGATCTTAAATTAACTTACTTATTCTAAATACAAACTGTTATAGCCTCTAATTTTTGAATATTTGAGATCATTCAGTAGTTCCACTATTCACTTTCATCACAACTTGAGTCACTGTCTTTTACACTCGCAAGTTCACACTTGGCTCCACTTATTTTTAAAATTTCCATCATTTGTTGGTCATTTTTTTCATAAGCCAAATGATACGCAGTCTGGCCTGCAAAGTTTACGGCTTCTAAATTGATGTTTGGCCTGCCACACAACCATTTGGCGATTTTGTAATTTTTTTCCTGGACACAGCAGTGCAGTGGAGTGAAACCACCGCATCTTTCATGGCCGTTGACATCAGCCCCAAGCTCCAAGATGATTTCCATCATCTCTTCTGCATAATATTCTTTGCTCTTCACAATAATATGAGTGCACTGATAACCGTTATAGTTATGTGCATTTACAATGGTAGGGATTGGGCAATCTAGTGATCTTGCTGCTCTGTGAAGAAGAAATATAGAGTTTGCTTCACATACCTCGTGGAAGAAGTTCTCTCCCAAATGATTTCTGTGACTTAGCATTTCAATCAGCTTGTCGTATATCATCTTCAATATTCCTTTTTTGAACAAACTTGTGCCGATCCCGTGTAAAAGTGAATCATTAAACCGGAGAACCCGATATTTATTATGTTTCTTATCAGGAACCAATTGGTAGTTAGCCACGGGGCCATTCAATTGCGATAAATGGTCGGGTAAAACCTAAGCCGTGTTTCCCAATTTATTTCTGTCGCTCTTATCGGGAATTTCTGAAGTACACAGGAATATGTAACACTTTAATATTTAGTCTTCTCACTCATGCCATTTATTTAAATCACTTAATAGTCCAGCGCAGTTAATAAACATCTCTTGTATTAATTAACTAATTATTGTATCTCTTCCTAAAATCCTTCTGTCCATAACACATGTCCAATTACTTTGTAAATGAATATATACTGCTTTAATGCGATAACACTCGAGTGTCTCATCCTCCGCATTTTTAGAACAGTATTCTGAACAGATATTGTTCCTTCTTTTGTTAACTGTTCTAGCGCGTTATCGATAGCGCAGAATGTTCCTGTTCTACCAACCCCCGCTGAACAATGAACAACAATTGGCCCTGGCTTTTGGCTATTGTCACACGCGGCTTTCATCTCCATCAATTCTTCCCATTCATCATTGACTTGTGTCCGAAGACTTATAAAATCTTCTAGGCCAGCAGGAGTACCAAAGTCAGGCCAGTTGATGTACCAAAAGTGGGTTATCAGCCGTGATTCTCCGCAGGTGACATCTGTCAGTTCAAGTTGAGTTATTTGAAAGCCAGTCTTTTCTTCAATTTTGATAGTCTTTATGACATAACGTCCAAAAATGATTTTGAATCCTTCTTCATTGACCCAATATTGATAACAGACGGCATCATTATCATCTGTGTTGGTTAATGACACGATAATACGTGAATTCTGCTCCCAAATGAGCTTCCACATGTCACCAGCGGTGTTTTCTAACGGGCCTTGACAGCATATAATTTTTTTTTTCTTTAAACCCGTCAACGTAATTTCCATGAATGTAGTTTGACTTGCTGTCCTTTTGTGTAACTACGATACTCCGTGAGTCCCTCGTTGATTTATAAATTCGATTTCCATGTGAGGGCAAAATTACCCGAGAGTGGTCCCAGCATGGGATCCCGGGATAACGGTTCTTCTGTTGGTTTTCTTTTCTTAAAAACTTTTCAATGGTACCTTCAATGTTGACAGCGTTTAGCTCCTCAAACTCCTGACTGATGAGGTGCCTGAAGTTCGGTTGACTTATTTTTTTCTTAAATTCGCTGATGGTAAGTGATTTGAAGTAGTAACCGGCCATTGTTTTACCAATTCTTATTCACGGATTTATTCACGAAAAATAAAGATCACAAGCTAGTGCATATGACAACTGTCAGATTGAAAGTGAGATCATCTTTGTTCCTAGCGTTTTTATATTCCGACTAATCAGTACTGTTTACTGGATTTTTTCCAAGAACTGTTCAATAAAATGAATTCAAGTATCAGTTTACACGCGACTACGCAGAAAACTGCGATTAACTACACTGATAACGAAGCGACATCGTAAAATAAATACACCTATAAAACATTAAACAACCCAACCCATGTTAATTTAATTAAATAGGAAGAGATACCTGTATCGATAATTTCGGAAATCCTTGAAAATCGTTTTGACGAACAAAAATAAAAGCGGAGGGATATTAATAATGCATTTTCGCAGTAAAAATTCAAGAATAGTCTTCAAACGTTTGGCACGCGTTTTGTCATTTTTCAGTTTGTGTTTAATTTGACTTTAAAAATTTCAGGAACGCGTATAATGAGCATTGCCTATATAAAGTACTTGCCGCTCTAAAAGCATTCAGCATAGTAACCATCACAACGACCTTTATAAAGATGAAATTTCTTATCGCTCTCTAATTACCCAAACAATTTTTTTTTGTTTGAGATATATTCCGTGAAAAGGCTTACCTCTCTTTACCAATGCGAAGAGATGTCGTGACCCTAAATAGCTTAATTGTCACGCTTTCTTATTATGTTATCTTAATTAGGCGTGGTATACCAAAAAAAGAAAAATGTAAAACTTACAGTTTAAAATGTAACTTAGCGTTCCGTAAACCAAACTGTAAAAATTAATATTTAAAAAGTAAATTGGAAAGAAATTGGAAAGATGTTATTTCAAACTGTAATTTTTACAGTTTGGTTTACGGA
This sequence comes from Aproaerema taeniolella, assembly GCA_949987775.1. Classification (NCBI taxonomy): domain Eukaryota; kingdom Metazoa; phylum Arthropoda; class Insecta; order Lepidoptera; family Gelechiidae; genus Aproaerema; species Aproaerema taeniolella. The sequence goes on along the minus strand of OX465265.1, from coordinate 7,111,844 downwards.
GGGCAGCTTTTACTATATAAAATGCAATCATTGCATTTTTCTTTTTTCCGTGTATTAATAGTATATTACGACCCAAGGCCAGAAAGTTGGATTTCCTGGCGTATGGGGTATGATGGCCGAGGCGTAGCCGAGGCCAGCATATCACATACGTCAGGGCATCCGACATTCTGGTCATGGGTCGTATACTATTTTTCTTGCTCTCCAGCCGAAAGTACGCAACCCCGTGGAAGGGATTTTGCAAAACCAAGGCGAAGCCGCGGTTTTGCCGGGCGTGAGGGGGGCGCCGCCCGACTTTTGCAAAGCTGAGGCGAAGCCGAGGCTTTGCTGGTCGGGGCGGGCATAAAAAAAAGTAAAAATTAATAAATTATCTTAAAGTTCACTAACAAATAATCTGATTAAAAGTAATATTATGCACAGAACTTGACACAAATATTTAAACTCGTTCAAATAAAAGAATTATATTTTTTTAATCCGAATAAAAATTAGTTTTTAATTAGTAATTGACCGCCGAGAAATATTGAAATCAAATTATTAGAAGCTCGTAGAGTACACGGTACACGGATTGTTTTATAAACATTACTTTACTAGCTGTCTAAATATAAAAGAAAGTAAATAAAATCTACAAATCTTTTATATTTTATTTTGTAAACTTTTCATATGAATTATTCGTGCAGTATTATTATTAAATAACTCATTAACATTAATCTAGTTAAAAAATATTTTTATTTATTTGACATTTTTTGGTTAGTTTATGCGCTGACATGTTACATACAGATGATGTTGTGACTGTTGTTATACAGTTGAAACTCGCTGTATAGAGTGTATAGGCCGGCCGCGCCACGAAAATATGAAAGAAAGCGTAAGTCTGTGCTGCCGGGCCACAAAATATGCGTAGCGCGCATGCGCTAGAGCAGGCCACAAAAGTAGCTCTTTCTTGAGTAAAATGCGGCACGGAAGTGCGTACTTTCGGTTAGGAGAGCAAGAAAAATTATATTATAAACAAATTATAGCCAATGAATAACAAGGGTTCTGCTTCATAACGAATTTATTGAAATGAACGTTGTATTGCTAAAGAATCTCATTTGGATGATTTTTAAACTACAATACACGCATCGTTTTTAAAACGTAAATAGTGTCATCGTCATTAAAACTGTGTACTTTTTTTTGTATCTTATATTTTATGTTATGCTTATTCTCACTATGTATATTTTGTATTTATGGCCCTTAGGGAGCACTTGCTCTAGGGTCAATAAATTTAATAATTAAATAAATCTATGTACGTAATTATGATTAACGCTTGTGGTTTACACGATACCAGCATGAAAATCATAAGTGCAATTACCTATTATGGTTATTGTAACGCGCTTCATTTTCCTTATAAGCCCAGTTCAACTTAATAAAACTCATCACTGTCTGTTCAGCCAGCCTTCAGTAAATACCTCTGAAATAATACTGAAACCCGTATTAATATGTTTTCAAAAAATTGTTGCAACCTCAAGTACGAAGATTTCAAAAAACTTGACGAAACAAGTGACTTTGAAAGGATAATCAAGCAAGAACACGATGAAGTTTTTCAAGAACCAGTAGAAGGGACATTTAAAGCAGCTTTGAGTTCCGAAAACAAGCATTTGAACAGATATAGAAGCCTCACGTGTTTTGATCACTCAAGAGTGATCCTGCCTAAGGAAAAAAATCATGGTGATTATATTAATGCCAATTATCTTGACGGCTACGACCAAGCCAAAGAATTTGTGTGCATGGAGGCTCCCCAGCGTGTATGATTTTTGGCGCGCAGTATGGATGAATCACACGCGGATTATTATGATGCTGTGTGAAAAGACAATTTACAATAAAGAACATTATGATGCGTACTGGTGTGACTTGGAGGGATATATAAAGTGCAAAAAATTCAAAATAACTACAAAAAAGATTAAAGTTCAGCCGAATTATGTCAAAACAACGCTCGAAGTGACTGATGGAACCAAGGCGAAACTACAAGTGTTGCATTTTGCATTCACCACGTGGCCTGATTCGGATTTGCCGGCCAGTGTTCAGGATTTTTTGGACTTTATCTTAGTTATAAAACAAAATCAAAAAGAAATCAACACCCAGTTAGCCGAAAAAGGTTACAAGTTACCTAATTGTCCAATTGTGGTCCATTCTAATGAAGGTACAGGCAGGTCAGGTGCTTTCTGTGCTCTTTATAACGAAATAACACGATTTGATAAGACTGGTACCATTTCTTTTGCTTCTACAGTCTACCAAATTCGAACACAAAGATTTTAACGTTTTAAATATTTTTTTGTATTATCACTTTTCTTATAGAGTTTTAGCGTCTTATGTTAATTCAGGTGGGCACCCAAGGGATAAATTACAAAAAATAACTGCTTTTTATTCTTTACCTATTTTTAAAGAATGGACTGTCCCTAATTTTTTTAGTTTATTCAATAGTCAAACATAGAAATACTATTTATATCATCTTAAACTTAAGTAACTTAACTATTAGGGATCTACGTACATGCTATTAGCAAATTGTAATATTACTTATCATAAGGATAAGTATTTTTAGTAAAATTAAATTTCAACGTCATACATGTTTGTCATTTTATTAAAGAGGAAAACTGTTGGGATTCACAGATCGAATCCATTTTCCCTGTCGTGCTTTTTTTGCGAACCTAAATCGATGGTTTTCTGACGCAACCTCGTATCTCAAAAATGACAACTTTTTAGGTGACGTAGAAAACAGTTTCTTAAAAATTAATGGTCAGTTGAAAATAAAATTTATTAATTGTATTTCGTTAAGGAACTATTTGACTCGTAATTTTTTTATTTTGTAATTTTATTTTCTAATGGATTGATATAAAATTATTACTTTTAAAATTTTCACTTCTAACCTTAGAAAATCGAGATACGTGGTTGCGTCAGAAAACCATCGAAATGATACTTATCGCATTATTTAAATCGGCAGTTATTAATGTTATAACATCTATTAGATGAGTATCTATGAATCCTTCAAGGTATCACTTGATGACATCTTCAGATAAATTTTTTTAATGAGAAACCCTTCGATCAACTATAAAGAACTAGATACACAATCCACAACAAAAAAGTTCCCTCACTAAATGATCACCCACTTGACGTTTTGGGTTGTCTTTTCGTTTAGTAGCATTCGTTCGTTCCGAAAGTAACCATGCCTCAGTGCGCAGTGAAAAATTGTAAAAATCACACCTCCAGAACATTAAAGGAATATGGAATGACATTTTTTAAATAAGTAGTTTTGTAATTATTATATGTGAATTGAAATTATCTTGGTATTTGGCCAAGAAAAGGTTATAAAACATTTTTTAGTTTAATTTAATAACATTCGGCGAGAGTATAACCCTTTAAATTGAATAGACACTAGCGGAACTTACAAATCCATACCGTTGTATTTCAACATCATTTGTTCGGGTTATGCAGTGACTCTGTTCTAAAACAAATAGAGACGCTTTTTTTTCTATTGTTTTTTTTTTCATTTTCATCTGTGTTATAAAATTTAAGTGTAAAGAGTATATATATTAATTCTGTTTTCTATACTTACATTAAAGATATTATGGCAAAACCATTAATCATATAAAATTGAATTTATAAAAAAATTAACGTGCGTGACGTTTACAAACATAAAGTTTTATTGGATTTTTAGTTTTCCTAGAGATCCTGTGCGATGTGGACAGTGGACATACGTGGTCGCACGTCAAAGATGTGAAGATTTTTTCTAGCCGTCGCAAAGTAGTGTCTTTTGCTTCTAAAAAATAGAAAGTGACTCGTATGTCATTACAAAAGGAGTCAAAAGGTTACACAAAACAGCTGCACCTCAAATAGTATGTACCTTTTTATCACTTGTGATTTGGAGTTTCTTGTATTGAATAAAATAAAAAAAAATATGTTTCATCTTCAGGACAAAGATGATGACAGCGAAGAAGACAAATGTTTTTTTTTTGAGTTAGTTGCTTTTTTTTAAATAAATTATTACTTGTACTTAAATATCTATTTAGTTTCATAGCTAATTTCCTCTCTTAAATCTCAATAGGTCATTTCTGTTCAAAAAATTATACTAAGTTTTAAATAAGCAAAACATAATATATGTGTAATCGGGAAAGACACAGTTCTTTTCTTTTTTTATAAGTTATTTCATATTTCATAAAAAAATAAGCATAGAATATTAGGTTTATAAGCAATAATTAAGAAGAATGGCGGCGGCTGTGATTATCAATTGTAATGTATATTAATCGTCGGTTAATTTGAAATGAATGTGATTTTTTTAATAATAAAAAACCATAAAAACTAACATAAAAGTAAGCGGCTGAACCCATTTTGATAAATCATATCTGAAATCCAGCGCAAGAAGAAGCTTTCGAATAAAATAAACTGCACCATTAACATCATCCGTTTAAGAGCTATGATGCTCCTTTACATACACAACACAATCAGGGGTTAAACAGAAAACCACACCATTTCGTAGCATTTTGAATTTGTTATAAAGTTTAGACGAAGATTTTTTTATGTGAAATCGACCCAACTAATATATTTTTAAAATTAACAAAGGCAACTCCACTCCTCCCATGTTCTAAGTGACAGCCAGTGTCATCAAATTGTCTTACGTTATCCTTTGTTCAAAACCAAAAGTGGTATTTTACAAATTAAACAGATTTTATTTTCGACCTTATAATATTACGTTAAGGTTTAAATTAGATTAAAATGTTTGACACTTTAGAACTCTTTCATGATACATGAAGTGGTATACAACTATCTAAGTACGTATTGTAGTTAGGACACTTTTAAATTTCATTTTGTATGGGACTGTGTATCTAGTTTTATATAGTTGATCGAAGGAGAAACCGGTAACTTTTAATGATATTATTTAAATTGTACTGGTAATACTGTATAGATTTAATAAATTCATTATTATAATTCATAATTGAATAAGTTATATAATGAGAATTTTATTCAATATCGCTATTGTAAACGATCAGGCCGTGATAAAAATTCTGCGTTTTTTTTGGCTAAGTCCCCAACTTTCAAGTTGGAGAGGTTGCCTAGTTGAGGTTGTAATTGACCACTTTTACCCTGCCTGCCGTCTCTGCTTCTTTGATGAATCTGCCTATCGCATCGTTACCATCATCCGCATAATATTTGCAACTGGCGGTATGACGCGATATGGCAACTACAGCATGTGGGATACTGTCGTGTAGCTCCTGCCTGGTCGTTGTAGTACGCACGATCACCACCTTTTCGTACGTCAACCCTTGAGCCTCGTCGTGTATGGTGAGGATGCGTGACCCGGTGCCCGATCCGTATCCCTGGTTTTGTAGAGTTGTCTTTTCTACTTGTGTATGAACAAGGTACAGGGTTTCGGACTGGGTTCGATCGATCTGTGCATTTGTATACCTTTCAAGTTTTAAGGAGTGCGTACGAAGTTTCGACGAGTAAATGCCACTGTAGACTTCTCTAAGGGCAAATGCTACGTAAAAAAATATATTTAGCTTCTCCATGCAACTAGAAATTGCCTCAGTATGAGATTTTTTTTCCAAGAATTTCATGGATTCCTTACCAAAAAGAAACAGAAGGCACAGAAATACTAACAATTTGCAAGGTTTTATTAAATGCTGATTCCTCGAAATGTAAAGAGCATAGGTGGAGTACTTTATGAGGTTTCAAATTATCTTTTCCAATAATGTCAGACCACTTACGTCGTTACGCTTCTTTTTTTGGGAACCTGAAAACATAATCAAACCAAATACGTACTAATACTAATAATCCTCTCACTTGGTAATGTAGTTTAAAAGAAAAACAAATTTCTAAGGTAAAATAATCATACAGAATTGTTGTAAATAAAACTCGCGTTTACGACTTCTAACATATAATGACATAGTAAAAACAAAATATAAAACTATCAAAAATAAATTAAACTCGAAATACAAAAATGCTTACAAAGGAGATCGGCGTTGGCGACATGGCGGACCCCGTGCACAGCACAACTATTGAGGATGACAACGCCGTACACCTGGCTAGGAGACCACCACCACCAACTTCTTCGTGGGCCGCCTAAAAAGGCCCGCGGCAGTGGCTACGTCCGCGACGCGCACCACATTATCTTTGCCCGGATAGACGGCAGTAACGCGACCTCGAGGCCACATACCTCTGGGTAAACTACCGTCGCAAACAATAACAACGTCGCCCACCTTAAGTGGCGGTACAGGGCCAGTGGACGGGCGAGGGGTTAAAGAAGGCAAATATTCCTTAACCCATCTCGCCCAGAAGTGGTCCGCTAGGCGAAGCCCTTTACGGTAACTTACCCGACGCAAAAGGTCCACGTCGTCTACCCGAGCAAGTGGCCAATACGGATTTGACGACGCGAGTAAAAAATGGTTGGGGGTGATAGCCTCCTCCGTGCCGGGTTCTACAGAAACATGTGTTAGGGGCCGCGAATTGACCAACGCCTCAGCCTCAAGTAACAGCGTATACAAAGTTTCCTCAGAGGGTGCGCGCTCCCGAAGCGTCGCCGAGAGAGAGACCTTCACGGACCGCACCAGACGCTCCCAGCATCCTCCCATGAACGGCGCAGCTGGCGGAATGAAATGCCACTCTATGCGTTGGTTAGTTGCTGCCGTCTGCATTTCTTGAGCATATTGGGCTTTCAAAACTTTGTCAGCGCCAACAAAAGAGGTCCCGTTGTCAGAGTAGATTCGAGCTGGACATCCTCTTCTAGCGACGAAACGTCGAAGGGCCATAATTGCAGAATCCGAAGTCAGACTCGCCACCATCTCCAAGTGGACCGCTCGAACCGTGAGGCAAGTAAAGAGCGCAACATATCTTTTCTCTCGACGACGCCCGATAGAAACTGTGACAGGGCCGAAATAATCGAGACCGGTAAAAGTAAACGGCCTCCATTCGTAGGCGAGGCGGCAAGCCGGTAAGTCCCCCATCGGTGGAGATGACGGAAGACCCTTGCGTAGCTTACACCAGTAGCAAGCCTTCACCACATGACGGACTGCAAGACGAAGACCAAAGACGTAGAACCTCTGCCGCATTTCGTTAACGATGGTATCATGGTTTGCGTGTGCACACCTTCGATGTTAATCTGCACATAATAACATTGTGACATGATGTGAAGCGCTTAACACGACTGGATTGGGTTGGTGTGCGCCAATGTCTGCAGCAGCGGCAGTCCTTCCCGACAGCAAAATTAATCCATCTTCGCCAACTTTAACATCCAGCTTCCGTAATGGACTTCTTCGAGGAAGCGGAGTACTCGACTGAAGGAGGGCGTAGTCTTCTCCGAACGAGTCCAACTGAGCCCGCAGAAGAAGGTCTCTCCAAAAGGCACCGAAAAAGTCTGGCAGCTAAAGATACAGTAGCAGTAGCACGAAGCAAGCGAAGCCAGACACTAAAACGAGAAACATCCGCCACTACCGGTGAAGGTAGTGAAAGCGAAGGATCAATAACTCCCACCTGCTCTGGCGGCTTTATCTCATCCAGATCAGGTGTAGTAGTAAGCTCAGAAAGCTCATTAAAAGGCAACTTGGGCCAATCTTTAAAAGGCAAATTCAGAAAAACAGGGCCAGAAAACCAACGAGATGAAATTTTGAATTTATCGTTCGACCGGGTAGCATCGTCGGCCACATTCAAAGCAGTGGGAACGTATCTCCATTGATTGCTATGACTACGTTCTAAAATTTCACCCACCCTGTGAGCCACGAAAGGTTTAAAAGACCGAGGATCCTTTCGCAACCACCTCAAAACGGTAACGCTGTCACTCCAATAGGCCGTCGAGGCGACAGCGTAACGATGAGCCTCCAAAACGTACGAGGCAAGGCGAACAGCGATCAATGCAGCTTGAAGCTCCAAACGAGGTATAGACACAGGCTTCAATGGTGCAAGCCTCGCCTTGCCTGCTACGAGGGCCAGCTTCACACTTCCGTCAGGATAACAAAAACGCCAGTATGCGACACAAGCGTAAGCAAGCTCGCTAGCGTCGGCAAAAACATGAAGCTGAACCTCACAAGTCTCATTACTATTGACATAACAGCGTGGAATAGAACCGGAAGAAAGCTCTTGAAGATCCTGGAACCACGACTTCCACAGAGCTATGAACCGCTGTGAAAGTACACAGTCCCAGTCCTCCACCAGCCTCCAGGTCTGCTGAAAAAGAATTCGGCCTCGAATGATGATCGGTGTCAAAAAACCTAGAGGATCGTAGACCTTCATCAAGTGTGACAATACTGATCGTTTGGTGAACACATCTGGGAGACTACTTAAGTCTCTTAAAAAAACTAAAGAATCATCCTTCACATCCCAAGTGACCCCCAAAACGCGAACGTGACCGCTGGACGGGCCCAGGGCAACCTCACGAACTTCTGGAGCACGAGCATCGTCAGGAAGCAAAGAAAGCGCTTGTTTAGAGTTAGAAACCCACGATCGCATTTCTAAACCAGCTCGCGAATGAACTTCAACTATATCGCGGGCTAACAGTGCTGCCTCCTTAGTGTTGCTCACACTCCCCAAATAATCGTCCATGTAGTGGTTTGTGATGATCTCCTTGGCCGCCACAGGATACAAAGATTTATACTCTTCTGTGTTAAGATTTTTCAAATAAATAGCCGTGAATGGGCTTGAAACGGCACCGAAAATCATAGAAGACATTCTATATTCGCAAATGGGCTCTGTGGGGTTGTTACGCCACAGAAACCTTTGCGCATCGCGATCCTAATCTTCGTTTGAGGAAACATCTCTCTAATGTCAGCGTTAAGTGCTACTAAACCCTCACGAAACCTCATTAAAATACCCAATAAAGGTTGCAAAAGATCAGGGCCGGACAGAAGCATAGAATTCAAGCTGACTCCTCCAAACCTGGCGGCGGCATCATGGACCACACGCAACTTTTTCTTTTGCGGATGAATCACGCCGAAATGCGGAAGGTACCATTTGACGCTGTCAGAGTTTGGCAGAGCCTCGCAAAGCTCGGCATAACCTTTCGCAATAGTAGCGTTTACATTTTCCCGATAAAGCTGCGCATATACTTCATCTTTTTTAAATTTCGACTCAAGAGAACGAAAGCACGACAGAGCTAGTTTATAGCTATCAGGAACATGCAAATTGCTAGCACGCCACAACAGACCGGTACTGAAACGACCGGAAGGCAAACGGCTGGTAGTATTTTTCAAAATGTTATAAGCGCGTTTGTCTTCGTCAGTAATAAAATCTTTCTTTGAAATGCCAATAGAGTCCAAACTATACAAACTATAATTTTGTTTTATAAGCTCGTCCAAACTTTCTTTTTGAATTTGGGAAGTAATAGTAATGTGATTTACTACATTACTAACTGCGACGGTTTTGCTAGAGGAAAATCCGAAAATAGCCCAACCAAGCAAGGTTTGAACGGCAACTGGTTGCTCTCGCGATCCCTGACGCACCGAAAATGTTGTAAATAAAACTCGCGTTTACAACTTCTAACATATAATGACATAGTAAAAACAAAATATAAAACTATCAAAAATAAATTAAACTTGAAATACAAAAATGCTTACAAAGGAGATCGGCGTTGGCGACAAGAATAACATCAATTAAATTAATATATTTTCTAAACGTAGGTAACTATAAAATATTAGCTATGATTTGATTTCGCCATTTCAAGTTTTGCAAAACTGTCCTTTACACTTTGAATATAGAAAGTGATGCTATAGATAGTTAAAAACAGCTTCTTATCTTATTTAGCTTAATGTGTCCGCCGCTATTTTAATATAAAAAAAGATTGTAACTGATCACTCGTACAAATATGCTCTGTAACTAATACAGATATCATCGATATAAGTACATTCGATAGCCATTATTATTACATCAATAATGTCATTTGTATAGAAATTTTTGGTATAGGAAATATTATGTAAAGTTAGCCAGAAATGTAATTTAGGGTGTAAAAAACGTGAAAACTATAAAATATAATCTTAGTAATAAAGGTTTTAGAAGTATTTTTGGGTTTAATAGGCGTATTTCAAGAAAAAACGGTTACTTACTGATGCACAGTCGTTTGCTTGTTATTTTTGTTAGCCCTGTAGCTGCACTATTTTACAGAGCACGAAGCTATTTTGCTACCTTCTCATCCAATGTTCTGATACTATATAAAAACCACAAAACAATTTCTCCTCAACAAAAAACACAATTTTTCACTAATGTTGCTATTCACTTGACAGCTCAAGTACTCACGAGTGAAATGTAAACTTTTTACAAAAATGGCGGCCGGCCACGCTTCATAAGTATGTATATGTCAAATATTGCGCCTCCATATAAACAAATACTACATACTCAAAGAAATAAACTCGTCCTTTTCGCTCGCCGCGCCCTCCCCCCACCGCGCCCCGCACCCATCGCTACATCCCGCTTCACTACTTGCTCGCGCGTGTTATTATTTATAGTTCCAACTTCCATGAAAACATGATTTTAGTACACTAAAACCTATTATTAAATAATAAAATTACAGTTACACTTTCAACTACCTGAAAAATAAATTTTTCTAAAAACGTTAAAAACTAATATTTAATTTTTATCTCAGATGTCTAAAAAGACGCAAAATAGCTTAACTAGATGCTAGCACCATAATTACCATTTTTGGTTATTTAGATATTGAGATGAGATGGTTTCTGGAAAAAAAATATGCATGTGAATTTGATTTCTGTTTAATTTTGCTATTGGGTGATAGCATTCTCTCAAATGCTATTGGGTGATAGCATACCTCTCAAAATTATACTTCCAATGTATTTGGTTACCTATTCTACTTTTAGAAAAAAGTTCTCAATTTTTTACTTCAAATATCTAATTCATATTTGATACTTAATAACAAAAACCAATAAAGTATTAAAAAAAGCGAGTTTATGAATCAAGTCCAGAGTAACCAAATTTTCCTAACCTAGTTCTGTAATATTCTTCGTAACACATTTATTTCTTTATTACTTTGTCCATTTGTACCATCTGATTTTGTTAGTTTGCATTGAAACAGTTGGTAAAAAAGTGGAATATAATCATCATGTTATTTTTAACTTGCTTACTTACTTGTTTTTCTTGTTTGTTTTGTTTATCATGGCTCATTTGGGTTGATTATTAAATTGCCTGGATTGACATCAGTATGCATAGGTTAGTACTTAAAGTAGATGTTTAATCAAATCAAACATATTTATTTCTGACTGCTGAAGCAGTAAATCTACTTTTCTATTTATTTCGTCTCTGACAACTGCCTAGTTAGATGATGTTTGCCACTTAATGTGATGAGTCCGATAAATATTGTATAGCAAATGAATAGTATTCTGTAACAAAAAAAAAACAGATTACTTACTCGTTCGTTCACAATTCACAGTCTCACAATTTTAATAGAGTCCAACTGACCTCTCTAACCCTGGAATTTGACAGGATTAGACGTTTCAATTTTTTTCCCATGTAGATTAGGTTAGAAACTTACTCAAAAACAAGTCATTTGAACTCAATTACTAAACTATAACTCATTGCAAAAATGCGTCAAGTGTAAATTTAATATGTATAATTGTAAGGTCAGTGGGTCGGGGTCGTGTTAGGTAGGTATTTCAGTAGATTATTCATAGTTAGGTACTTAAAACTACACAGCATATAATTAAGCAAAAAGTGCAGTGAGTAGTTGACCCAGATAGGTACTATCTTTTAGAACAAATGGTTACAAGAAACTGGCGGAGACATTTTTATATGTGATAATCTTTGAGTATATAAGTAGTATTTGTTGGTCACTTACATAAAATTACTTGTCTCGTTATATACTAATAAAAAAACTTACATAAATACACTTCAGTTTGTTCTTGTAATTGACTATTGAGAATACAATCAATGAGGATATAATCACTACAGTTTGTTCGCTCAATTAGTGTGCATGGGTAGCTGTCAGCTGTCATCTCGAAATGTATGGCGGTACAGGGAGCAAGAAAACTTGAATGGTAATTCATATCTTCTATCTCTTTCTACTAGTTATAATACGAAAATAATAATATTTTGTGGTCTCTGTAAATATTTACATGGATTAGTATAGCTATTTTTTGAAAGAAAAATATTCGTACCTATTTGAAAATAAAATTACTTAACTGTAAATAAATTATTGTATGTGTTCATTGACACTATCGTTTACATTTACAAAATAATAATAACGTATATTTCCAAAAAGAAGTACTTAAGGAAGTTAGTTCTGCTAACTTATAAATTACAAAGGAGGGTTCAGATAATTCGTCCTGTAGGTATTACTTGCATTACAAATACCCAGTTGCAGTAACGGTCATTAGAATAAAAGCTTTTCGGTCATTATGTGATATTCATAGATTAATTTATTTATAGATAGATATGAGTTTCGACATTTATTATTTGAATTTCTTTCAAATACTGACATTGGCAAAATCACTATGCGGAGGCCATATTTAAAAGAATAGGCATAAGTTCAATAATAAATTTTGCTATTTTATTTATTGGAGTTGAGAAAGGGCATTATTAATTATAGTTGAGAATGTTGGAGGAGACTGGCAATGACACTGCGAATAATGACAACAGCGGTGGTACGTCTCAAGACGATAACGCTCCAATTAAAAAAAGGAAGACGCTTTGTAAAAACTGCAAAGAAATAATTTTGAATGTTCATCAATACTGCGTCAACACAATGCCGCCTGATAATGATAAAGAGATGGAATTTAAAAATTATCCAATTATTGGGACAGTTTCGAAAATGGTTAATGTGCATCGAAACACTGTCGCCAAAATTATAAAATCAGGACCAGTTTCTCCCTTAAAGAGAGGAAGTCAGACGAAAAAATTCTCAAAGATATTGCAAGATTTAAAGACAAATACGGACTTCCCATATCAACGTACTACGTTGTATGAGCTTTTACGTAAACTTGGATTCAACTATAAAAAAGTGAATAAACGCAGTGTGTTGCTTGAGACGCCGCGATTCCAAGTCTGGCGTTATAAATATATAACAAAGCTCAGAGAAGCACGTCAAGAGGGGCGAAATATAATCTACCTGGACGAAACGTGGTATGACACACATGATACCGTCAAAAAAAGTTGGACTGATTGTAGTTGTCACTGCATTTCAGATTTGCCTTCCACTCGTGGGAAACGCATTATCATATTGCATGCTGGATCCAAAGACGGTTGGGTCGAAAATGGACTGCTTCTATCTGCGAAACAGATTAGCGATGCGAGCGCTGATTACCACTGCGACATGAACTCAGTGCTCTTTGAAAAGTGGTTTCAGGAGCAATTATTGCCAAACATAACACCAAATAGCCTAATAGTAATGGATAACGCTCCTTACCACTCGCGACTATCCGTCAGAATTCCAAACACCACAACCAGAAAAGGGGAGATCCTTGATTTTATGAGACAGTACAAAATTTCCATTCCAGAGCCAACCCCAACCATTCCAGTGCTGCTGGATATTGTGAAAAAGGCGGGCATAGAAAAAAGATATGTCATTGATGAAATAGCAAAAATGAATGGTTGTGAGGTGGTGCGTCTTCCATCATACCACTGCATTTTTAATCCGATAGAACAAGTGTGGTCTAAAATTAAACATGACCTTAGAGCCAACAATTGCGACCCCAAAAACAGCAGTGCCGTATGTCAGTTGATCAGGCAGGTCATGTTGAACGTAACATCTGACTTGTGGGGTTATATTGCCCACGCAATCAAAGAAGAGAATAAGTACTTTAATGTAGACCAGCATGTTGATGTTAACGGAGACACTTTCATAATAAACACACAAAGTGATACAGATGACTCTGATTCGGAATAGCTAGATTGATTTTTTATACTTATGCTACAAAAATAGCATATATGTTTAAGTTGTAAGATGGCTACTTAATTTTATTTTTTATTAAAAAATTTGCATTTGTGGACGAGTCACATTTAAGTTAAAGAATGGTCCCAATATACCGTGCGCCTGTACTGCACACTAATTGCCCGAACGAACTTTACGTTTTAAATACAATCATTATGTTTTGTTACAAACAAAGAGTAAAGTAATTGGTTAAAAAGACAACAATCAAAAATTGCTTTTGTTGTTTTTTTTTTTTGTTAAATTTATCCCTTTCGGGAAAGGCAAAGGAAACTATGTCCATACAGCCATGTTTTCAGTGAAAAATCTTATTTCTTCAACTTAACCTAAGCCCTAAGCTTCTCATGTTCCGCATAAAACTGAATAGCGTCTGTTTTACGAAAACTGGCGGCGAGAAGCACAACCGCGAGGATCTTTATCGGTGCCAAACGGAGCAGAGACACTGTTATCACTTGAGTTTTTCATCACTACACGAATTTTAGTCAATTTACTGCATAATACACTATCACTTTTACACATTAAACAACTTTTTCACGCAAAAAACGAAAATCAATTGACAAAGCAACCGCTCATGCCGAGTTCCCGCCAAAGACCCTGCTTTTGTTGATATCAAAATGCGTGTGTTGAACTTACGTAATTCAAGAGAATATTTTTTTCTGAACTTGATTATGATTACATGTTATTTTGGTTAATTTTTTCTTACCTATTACAATTATTAATATTTTGTGTAAGTATTATCTTGCTTTAATAATCAAGTCTTTCTAACATTTAAACTCTAAATAGTTTTAAAATAAAATCTTATAATAAACAGAATTATGGTTTCCGAATGCTTTTTTGACTTTGAAAATGTAGTATTTGTTTATATGGAGGCGCAATATTTGACATATACATACTTATGACGCGTGGCCGGCCGCCATTTTTCTTAAGTTTGTTTACATTTCACTCTTGAGTACTTGAAGTGAATAGCAATATTAGTGAAAAATTGTGTTTTTGGTTGAGGAGAAGTCATGGATCTAATACATCAGGATGGAAATCTTCGAGCTCAAACGCGGGCCGAAGAAGAGATAGAGCAACGAGGCAGAACGTCTCGTTCTAGTAGGGTGACAATGCGATTACTCGTATTATAATTTTTTTTGGGAGTGCAAAGTATACGTAACAGACAAATACAGGCTTCCATTTAAAGATAGAAGTTTTCCTGTAATTTTATTTTTATATAACAAACCATCAGCAACATTTACGTTACTACATTTTTGTTATGAAAGACCAAATTATATGATAATATACAAGGAGGACACAGAGTAGTGGACATCGGGAATGTGTAGTTAGGTTACGAAAAAATAAAACAAAACTCACCTTTCGTCTGAATTTTGATGTTTGAATTTTAAATGGGAGAGGGTTTTGCTTTTTTGAATCTTTTTTTCAGGTGTTGATGCCTGTCCTAGCAACGACTCAATGCGTTTCGCGTTTTCAATTCAATTCTTTAAAAAATGGCGTTCATTATCGTGATTTTGTCAATGTCTGAGGGTTTTAATCAAAATTAAAATATTGAATGGGAAGTCGATAATGTCAAGTTAAGAAACCCTTTATGGATTATAGAATAGAATAGAATAGAAAAAATCTTTATTTTATAGGACATTCAGGATGCCACTTAAAACAAGTGAAGATTACATGAAATACATACAAACAAACATTAAAGGATTTAAATACATACATACGCATTCGTTCTATTGACCCTACTGACTCTACGCCTATTCGCAAAGGTGCAGTCTTCCCCAGAGAAGAACAGGCAAGAAACTCTGAGGGTGTTCTTTTTAATCGCACTACAGATTTTCCATTTTCTAATTTTAACTAGTTCTGAAATAACTCTAGAGCTGAGCAGTCATTCCCATGGCTCCATGTCAGTTAGGTCATCAGAAATTTTGTAATAGCCCTTTTGGTAAAGTTTTTGTTTAATTACTGTCTTAAATTTCTCTAAAGGTAAACTTTGAGTACCGTGACGCAACTTTGAAATTTCACTCTCAAGGCGCCCAAAGAAGTTTAATTTCAAAAACTCCAAGTTTGAAAAGGATGATGATGCTAACTGTACTTGGACGGGGGCGGTTTGGAATATGAGAGCGGAATAAATTAACCTTGGATAGTGAGTGGGACCTGTGAGCGGAGGGTCGTGGGTTCGATGCCAGGTTGAGGCCTGTATCACTATACATTCGTCTTTTAATTCGTATTTAATAGTTATCACTTGCTCAGCGGTGAAGGGAAACATCGTGAGGAAACCTGTACCCCTAAAGGTTATTTCCGAAAGACGCATGGTCCACCAACCCGCATTGTAGGCCAGTGTGGTGGACTATGGCCTGAATCCCCTTCATTGTTCGAGGGAGGCTCGTGCCACTCGGTGGGGACTTTGCATTTAAAACTATAACTGTTAAGTAGTATTTCATAGGTCTACAAAGATCTTGTGGCCAACGGGTGACAGTTGTAGCTAGAAGAACTTGTATTGTAAATAAAGGCGTCACCATGGAAACCGCGGGCCAAAAGATCTCTGTAGACCTGTAACGTGTATTTATGGTGTGTTGGTGTGCGAATATAAAAAAATACAATTTCGCAATAGTAAATAGTTTTTACCGTTGGAGGAATAGTAGGAATTGCGTTCACTTTGAGTAACTGGCGGGAATTTCCAGCATAAAAGCAAGTTGGCACAAAGTGCCGGCTGCATACAACGGAATTTTTTGTTATCATTTGTCTAATCTCAACGCTTTTGAGCCATTTTTGTCTTTGTTCTGAATCTTTAGGCACTCTGCAATAAAATAGCACAGCATTGTTGAGAACCTTTCTCCGCCAAACACAAGAAATCATGGACAACATAGTAATAGATTTATAAGAATTTTTTTTAGCTTACTTGTGAAAAGATATGTTACAGCCACCATACGATTCACTTGAACAAGTGTGAACACAACATATTTTTACCATTTTGTCAGTATTTTAATTTAAAAAACTGGTATAATCCTTTCCGTTACGAATTATTTTTATACGATTTAAAGCATGCCGCCATGACATTACGATGACACTTTACGGGATGCCAGTAGTAATAAATGGTTTGAAAAATATTTACGTTTTCTTTTGGTAATTTAGGAAAAGATGACGAAGTTATTATGATTACAATTAATTTACATCAATTTGAACTGAAATTCATTTCAAATGCAACGTATTTCTTCGTTATTAACTTCATTGTCAAAGCCAGACTTTTTTGATTAATGAAGTTTTTTAAATTGGCAAGAAAAAAGAAAGAGACAATCCGCCTCGCACATCGGTGTCCCTTTCGGCTCTGATAGAGGCTGTCGGAGAAGCAGTCGAAAATGTACCTTATTGCTATAGGTTTAAGTTTCATATTCTTTAATACGATTTTTCTAAGTAATCGGTCCTTTAAAAGAGAAAGTACTAAGTCCATGGTTATAACATAAATAAACAAAATTAAGCAAATTAAATTTCCGCGTCATTACAAAAAAACTAAAAAATATAATTTTCTACTCATTTTGATTTCAGTAAAGCGGCATAATAATTAACTTCGTAAAAGTGCCTCTATTATAATATAATGCTTGCATTCCAGTTTAATAAATTAAAATTAAACTAATTAATCATTCAGAATTATCATTTATAAAGAATGTTCAGTAAGTTACGGATCTTTTGGCTTATCTGATCAGGATTTTCCTGAAACTTTAAAAACATCTATAATAAAACCGATATTTAAAAAACTTAATAAAACGGATCCTAACAATTACCGCCCCATTGCCTTGTTATCAACCGCTTCTAAGATATTCGAGAAAGCAATGTGCACTTGTATCTACTCATTTTGCGAAAAATATAACATTTTTGACGACTCACAAAATGGTTTTCGTAAAAAAAGGTCAACGACCCTGGCAGTATATAAATATGTACAAAAAATCTTAGGCATCCTGGATGGCAAAAAATACGCTGTGGGTATACTCCTCGATCTCACAAAAGCCTACGATAAAGTACAATACAATATACTTCTTCATAAATTGCACAGTATTGGAATACGCGGGATGGCACATAAATGGTTAACGTCATACCTACGAAACCGAACGCAGTATGTCGAAATAGAACATTACAATCACGCGACTGGAGAAATTAAAAATATTAGATCCGACCCTGTTTGTATAAACGCTTCCATACCACAAGGTAGCGTAATCGGTTGTTTACTATTTTTAATATATCTAAATGACCTGCCTAAAAACATTCACGAACCATGCATTTTATTCGCGGACGACATATCGTTGTTAACTTCATGTCATACCAATACAAACCTCAACCAAAAGTTGCAACAACTCATGGATGAAACTGTTTCATGGTTAAGTGATCATAACCTTGAAGTTAACTATACAAAAACAAAAATCATTACCTTTCAACCGTATCAAAAACCACCACTACATATACACTTCACATACAACGGGACACAAATAGAACGCGTGCAAAAGTTTACACTCTTAGGTATGGATATAGACACACACATGAACTGGAAATGCCACGTACAAAAGTTGAAGACTAAGTTAGCGCAATTTACGTACGCACTTCGAGAGATTAAAAGGACGACTGATTTGACAACTGCAATATCTACCTATTATGCGTATGCCTATGCTTGGCTCAGCTACGGTATTATTTTATGGGGAAACAGCACCGACGCGCCGGACCTTTTCACATCTCAGAAGAAATTGATTCGAATCTCGGCAAATATTAAAGACATCGATAATTGTAGACCGTACTTTATGAAGTACAAAATACTTACCCTACCATCAATTTACATACCGGAAATATGCAAATTCACAAGAAAACACCCTGATTTTTACCGAACACGAAAAGACATACCTACAACATATACACTGCGCGACGGGGACAGATTATTACTGCCTAATTCTAGATTAAAACTACACTCAACAGGCCCACTAAGCATGTCGGTGAAAATATACAATAATAAACTGCCGACTTTCCTTAAAACTGAATTGAAAGAAAAACAATTTATTTTAAATCTTAAAGAATTATTATACGATAAATGTTATTATACTATTGACGAGTATTTACAGGATAAATTTTGACATTAGGCATTTTAATTTATATTTTTCTTCTTTCTTTTTTTCTTATAATAATTGACATGAACCTATTATTTTTATTTTAATGACATCGTTTAATTTACAATTATTTACATTTATTTAATTACCATTGACTACGCATTAAAACTGACATTAAATTTAATTTTTATACCTGGGACATTTAATTATTGCCTACTAATACTGCTTTCTTTTTATTTATAACATTAATTAACATTTACGAGATGAATATTAACCGCATGACATAATATAAGTAATAATTATAACCCTTTTTTATGACAATATTTTTTATTCGTTTTAGCCGCAAATGTTTGACATGAGTCCTCCTCTCTCAAATAAAATCCTGGGTCCATGAGCTCTCAGAAATGTTATTTGTTTGTCACCTATGTAAAAACCATGGAAAGCAATAAATGATTGAGTATTGAGTATTGAGTATTGAAATTATAGATAACTACATTTCAACAGTTTATTCTGAATAGTATATTGTGTGTGTTAATAAACTAATAAAAATTAAGCAGATTCTCTTTGCAGAATTCAACAGTTACGAATATTTGTTTTAATATTTTAGTTTTAAGAGAACCAAAATTCATAACTACTCTAAAAGTTTTTAATTTATGTCTTAAAAATATAATTAGTACTATAAGAGACAAATTAAGCAAAAAATGTCTACGATTATTCATCAATTGATATTTTTTCTTAGTTACGTTTCATATAAACGTTATCCCATGCAAAATAAGGTCGTAATTTCATTGTGTCACAACTCCCAACCGTACGTACTCGTTCTGTCACGAGACGCGCGCTGTTTCATATTTGGTTCTAACACTGGATGGCTACTAAACGTAGGTAAAGAGAAAAATATTGTTTAGCATTTGGGTGCTTATACTGGGTGAAAAAAAACCTCCTAGCTATATTCAAAATCCTGAACCAGTATCACTTGCAGAACACTCTTTTTTTTTGGGGTGGGGATTTTTTTTCTTAAACGTAGACACCACTCGGGCGGACCCCCCGAGTGCTACCCGCACCCCTCGCGTGCCTGGTGTAGGAGTAATGTCTACGTTTAGGCAAAAATGAACTTTTCCCATTGAAAATATATTTAAAAAAAATTTTTTTTTTTCATAAATTGTTCTTTGAGTGATACTGGTTCAGGATTTTGAATATAGCTAAGAGGTTTTTTTTCACCTAGTATACAGTAAAGTAGTCAAAATTAAAACGTTTTGTTCTTTTTGCTTCCCGAGAATATTGAAAAATATAATAATAATATTTATTATTACCTATTTAAGTGGGCAGATCTAGTTAGGTTGTTAATTATATTCGTAAATGAGACCTGACCGGAGTTTCACCGTTACAGATTTATTTTATGTATAATGTCAATGACCTTAGATATCGTTCAGTGTAAAAAGACCTGCCAGTACTAGTGATTGCCTACCAATACAAGCTTAGCATTATTTTGGTAATTATTTAAACACCTATGTTTAGTGCAGAGGTTCCCAAACTTATTTCGTCTAACGCCCACTTTGAAAATCTGTTATTTTGTAGCGCCCACAATTTTTTTTCACCTTATAACCTCAATAACATATTAGTCTCACCTGGAGTTTAATTAAACCTACAGGGTGTCCGGCGTCAGTATTCGGATTTAAAACGAAACTGAAAGATATTTTTTAAAATAATATTTATAAAGACAAGAAATGCGAATTTTATTTCTTAAAAATTATTTTATGCAATCACTAGTACTGGCAGGTCTTTTTACACTGAACGATATGTAAGATCATTGACATTAAACGTATAATAAAATGTTGTCCATCATGTTGGACACACTCTTCAAATCTGGCCTCAGTATTCCCTGCCACTTGCTGAAGCAAAGGTGCTAGGATGGCATTAATCTCGCGAACGATATTTTCTTCAAGCGCTGTGATGGTCGTTGGGTTGGTTTCGTAAACTTTACTCTTAATGTACCCCCACACAAAAAAGGCAATGGGGGTCAGATCTGGTGACCTGGGAGGCCAAGGAATGTCGCCAAAACGGCTTATCAGTTTTCGAGGCAAGGAATCTCGATGAAGTGTCATGGTCTCTAGCAGTGTAAGGTGTGACGCCAACTTGTTGAAACCATGTGTGCTCAGTAAAGACAAGATGTTCTCCCAATATTGGCAAAAAATAATCATTCAGCTCATTGCATTTAACCACATCTGCGCCCCCCAATTTTTTCTAGGCAATTTTTTCTAGGCTAATTTAAGTATCATATACAATGATACTTAAATTAAGCCCATTTTAAATCAAGCTTTTGATCGAATATACATGGAAAGATGTCTGGTCCAATACCTGTCAGCATGTGGAAAAAATTTAAGACGAATACATGAGACACTGTGATCTTGATTTCAGTTTTATAAATGTTGGTCATGGTCATACATCAGACTCCGAATCAGATATATCTTGAAACGATTGATTGATGACAATTTAAAATATTGTGATTTCTAAAGAATTTATGTATAACTTTTCCACGTAGGTATTTATTAATGACTATAATTACACTCTATTATAAAAATACTAATATGATCGTATAGTAACTAACCGCACCTAAAAATAAAAAATAAATAAAAATGAAGTAGAGCATCTTTTCCTTTGACTTTTACGCTCTCTACTGATGAGTCTATATTGTAGTGTGCGCGAGCACTTCTATGTAATTAGTGTATACCGATGACATTGTTGTATTTCCTCGAGCTATTAGAGCAGTTTTCAGGGTTCTGTGCCAGCGCTCGATCATACCGTTGCATTGTGGGTGGTAACTCGTTGTCCTGGTTTTCTTTATTCCAAGCATTTTGGTTAAACTGATGAATAAATCGGACTCAAATTGTCTCCCCTGGTCGGATGTTATTACTGCTGGGCATCCGAAACGAGCAATCCATGCATTCACGAAAACGTTTGCGACGATTTCCGCGTCAACTCGTGGTACTGGTACAGCCTCCGGCCACCTGGTAGCTCTGTCTATCATTGCAATTATATATCTGTTATTGTTTGATTCTGAGAGCGGGCCGACAATGTCTATGTGCACGTGTTCTAATCGTGCGGATTGTGGAAATGCGCTGATCGGTGTCGAATTATGTCGCTGTATTTTGCCCTTTTGACACGATATACATGATTTTCCCATTGGCTTATATCTCTGTTCATGTTAGGCCAGAAGTAGTGGTTTGCGACTAATCTCCTTGTTGCTCTAATGCCTGGATGAGTCACGCCGTGCATAGCATCGAAAACTTGTTTTCGAAGTCTAATCGGTACATATGGGCGTGCCTGAGAAGTGGAGCTTTCGCAGAATAATAGTATATCTCCGTTTATCTTGACTCTTTTCCATTTTAAGTTTTCTTATCTAATAGTTGCTTTAATTTATAATCGCTTTGTTGCACATCTGCTATCTCTTTCCAATCCACAGGTGATGGGCAATCTATTTGTGCTATTCTTGATAAGGCGTCGGCTACCGGGTTTTGGTTACCGGCGAGGTGTCGTATGTCCGTTGTAAATTGTGCGATGTACTCTAGGTCGCCTCGGGGAAGCCTTTTTGCACGAGACGTTTTGTCTGTTCGTAAATGCATGACACAGAGGTTTGTGATCGGTGTATACTATCAATTCTCGACCCTCTATGTATGGTTGGAAGTGCGTTATTGCCATATAAATCGCAAGAAGCTCTCTATCGTACGTGCTGTAGTTCGTCTGCGCGTCACTTAGCGATTTGGAGAAAAATGCCAGCGGTTTCCAACAGTTGTTTTCATATTGCTGCAACACTGCGCCGACACATGTTTGTGAAGCGTCGGTCATAAGTGACAGTGGTGCGTCTGTTGTAGGTGTAGTCAATGTAACAGAGTTGCTCAAACTTTCTTTACATTTTTCGAATGCTTCAGAAGTTTCTTGTGTCCATTGAATTTCGGTTTTGTCATTTTTCTTCGATTTGCTTGACTGTAGGTATTTATTTAGGTGTGATTGATGCTTGGCAGCGTGTGGAATGTTGTTACGGTAAAAATTTATCATTCCTAGGAATCTTCTTTGCTCTTGTACTGTTTTCGGTTTTGGGTAGTTCATTATTGTTTCGATTTTGGTAGGTAACGGCTTAATACCTTCGGGCGTAATTTGATACCCAAGGAATTCTATTTGCTGTTTTCCGAACTCGCATTTGGCTTGATTAATTGCGATTCCATGTTCGTTTAGTCGTTTGAAGACTTCGTCCAGGTGATTTCTATGTTCCGTTTCTGACTTCGATGCGATGAGAATATCATCGATGAAAGTAAATATGAAGTCGAGGCCTGAGAGCACTGAATTTAGGAATCTGACGAAAGTTTGTCCCTCGTTACGTAATCCAAACGGCATCCGTGGAAATTCGAATAGACCGAATGGGGTTATTACGGCGGTTTTCTCTATGTCTTGAACAGGTATTTGGTTGTACGCTCGTTGCAGGTCTATTCTGGAATAAATCTTGGTTCCTGGTAAAATGTAGGTGAAGTCCAAAACTCGTGGGATAGGATATCTGTCCGGTATTGTGATAGTGTTTAGTTTTCTGTAATCGCCGCATAATCTTAAATCTCCGTTTTTCTTTGTCGTGACGTGAAGTGGGCTCGCCCAAGGACTCTTTGAAGGTCTGCATATTCCCATCTCAAGCATATGTTCTATCTCTTTCTTAACTCTTTGATATTTGTTGGCTGGTAGTGGGCGGGATTTGGAATACACGGGATGTCCTTCTGTGATAATTTGGTGCTTAACATCGTGCTTGGGTTTAGTGAATGCATTCATAGGTTTAGTGAGGGTTGGATATTTTTGAAGTATGTCGGAAAATGGGTCGGATAACTTGATTGTTCGTAGGGTTGATATATTTGTGTTTATAAGTTGTCCCGTTGTTAGTAGTCCTGTTGTCCCGTCGATTAGTTTTTTGTTTCGAATATCCACTAAAATATTGTGATATTCTAAGAAATCGGCGCCCAGTATGGGTTGTGTAATATCCGCTATAATGAATGTCCATCGGTAAGGTCGTCTCATGTTCAGGTCTAGTGTCAGCGTTTTGTCGCCATATGTTTTAATTTGTGTTCCGTTGGCTGCGTATAATTTATAAGTATTATCTATTATGTTGTATATGCCTCTCTTTGGGATAACAGATATGTTAGCGCCTGTGTCCACCAAAAATCGGTACCCACTTTTTCGGTCGGTAACGCATAGGCGGTTTGACGGTAGTATAGCGCTGACGACCGCCTCTGTCAACGCTGGACTTAGTTTTCCGACGGTGACTTCCAGTTGCAGGGCTTTTCACAGTTTCTTGCCCTATTTCTGTATCGCAGATGGTACTTGCATAACCAGTTCGGACTGTCCGGTGTAATGCGTGGCGGGCGAGTGCGCGATCGGGATCTTGATCTTGACTGGTTTCGGCCACGATGGTGACCACGTTTATTATTGATCTCAGACCTTAGGGCGGCTACCTCTAGAGACAACTTATTGATTTGAGATAGTAATTCTGTCATAATGAGGGGTTGTGTGCTGGCGACTTCATTGACTTCGCTGCGGTTGTGGGTGTTTTCCATGATCTTATCGGCTATCGCGGCTAGGTTGTCTAACTGTTGGTCTTGACTCACGGTTAGTACGGCGCTCACGTGAGGTGGGAGTCTTGCGGTCCACAGGTTGAGTAGTGTTTTATCGGCAACTTTAGCGTTTTGTGCGAGTTCGCGCATGCGGCACAACAGTTGGGAGGGTTTCTGATCGCCGAGCTCGATTTCATTCACTAGTTTTCGGAACTGTTTTTCTTCGGATTCCTCATACACTGACAAAAGTATTTCTTTGATGGTGTTGTACTTGTTGGTGCTGGGAGGTGCGACAAGTATGTCGGTGACTTGACGAACTGCGTCCTTGCCTAGTTTCGTAACGACTAGGCTGAATTTCACGTTGTCTCCCTGTTTTTGTGGTGCCATGATCGTTTCGAATTGGGCGAACCACACCCTGGGAATTTCGGTCCAAAATTCAGGTATTTTCGAGGATATGCTGATGGTAGCCAGTTCGCCGCTCGCTCTGCCGGTGCATCCACTTGTGGCCATGATTGAGTATTTATTTCTGCGTCGGAATTACGTCGGGGTCACCACTTGTGGGTGCGTGTAAATGAGAAGGCTGTTTTTACGTGACTAAAATCATATTTATTTTTGTAATAATAAAGCGCATTTTACATAATGTGCGCATCAGCACGTGACCTACTTATTTATGCTTAAACATGTACTCCACACTTCAAAATATCGTTTGCGAGATTAATGCCGTCCTAGCACCTTTGCTTCAGCGAGTGGCACGGAATACTGGTGCAGGTTTGAAGAGTGTGTCCAACGTGATGGACAACATTTGGATGAAATAATTTTTATGAAATAAAACCCGCATTTCTTGTCTTTATAAATATTATTTAAAAAAAATATATCTTTCATTTTTTTTTAAACTGAATTCTGACGCCGGACACCCTGTAGGTTTAATTAAACTCCAGGCGAGATTTATATGTTATTGAGGTTATAAGGTGAAAAAAACGGGAGGCGCTACAAAATAACTGATTTTCAAAGTGGGCGTTAGACGAAATAAGTTTGGGAACCTCTGTTTTAGACCTACAGTCACCACATCAAAAAATGCACAATTACGTATCCTGCAATTAGGAAATTCCATTTTTAACGCATTTCTTATTCCCGACGCGGACGGTACAGTCAAGAGCAGGCCACGCTTTACACTACCAGTTTAAGCTGAGCTCAGATTTATACTGCGCGCCATACAATGCAAGGCACAATGCAAGGCAGTTACACTTTTCAACTACCTGAAAAATATATTATTATAAAAACGTTAAACACTAATATTTAATTTTTGTCTCAGATGTCTGAAAAGACGCAATATAGCTCAACTAGATGCAAGCACCATAGTTACCATTTTGGGTTATTTAGATATTGAGATCAGATGGTTTCTGGAAAAAAAAACATGCATGTGAACTTGATTTCTGTTTTATTTTGCTATTGGGTGATAACATACGAATACCTCTCAAAATTATACTAATAAGGTATTTGTTTACCTATTTTACTGTTAGAAAAAAGTTCTCTCGTACTATTAATTTCTTAATTTTTATAAGAAACAGTTACCACTGCAAATGTTTTACTTCATATATCTAATTAATATTTGATACCTACTTAATAAAAGAAACCAATAAAGTATTAAAAAAAGCGATTTTATGAATTAAGTCCAGGGTAACCTAATTTTCCTAGCCTAAAAGTGTATAGCGAGATTATTGTTAGTTGGTACTCTATAAATACATATAACAATTATGTTATGATCAGTTATCTCAATGGCACAGCACTCCACGAAATTGGGAATACAATATTTTAGAAGATCTATAGCTTTATAGTTTAAACAATTTCTGATCATAATACAAGAGCCACCATATCTTTCTTTTCTACAGTAACATGTGGCTAGTCTGTAGTTCGGTATTGTGAAAATATTTATGTCATGAATTATCATTTTATGCTCAGTGATACATAGAACATCAATTTGTTTTCCTTGGTTATGAAACTCCTCTAAAGACACTATAGTCAGGTCACTTTTTCTCACCAGTCGGTTAATATTTTGATGTAGTGTGTTTAAATTATTATAAACGAAAAAACATATCTTTTTGTTTTAAATTATTAGTAGTTGATTTGAAACTTATGTTAGTTTTGTCTATTAAACTTATTTTAATTGTATCATTATTTTTTTCTGTAACTCAATCTTTGTTGATTTTTATTATAATTAATTATTGTACATCTGTAACTCATTCGCAGTATTTCTCGAAGTAAACAACGCGTTATATTCTTTACAAACATATTGCGCTTTGGTTTAAAGTTCGAATAGTTCATATTAACAATAACAGCGTGGTTGTACTCATTACACAGTAATTTATTTTTTTTGGTTTATTATATTTACATTCAGACAGCTGTTGAAAGATGTTTCACTAATCAAGACTCTTTAAGGTCAGATTCTATTTTGTATGGATTGTTATCGTTCATCAAACCTATCAAGGCAACATAATCATCAGGAGTTAGTTTATACAAATCAGAACTACATGAATTTAGTATTTCTTTTAATTTCACCCCCGGTTTACAGTAACAAAAGACGTCATAGTTGTCACCCAGTAAACTCTGTAGATTATCGCGCGCATTTTTACACTGCTGATCAGTAAGCATAAAAACCCTACTGTTTCGTTTAACATCTTTTTTTCTTTGTTTGGTAAATGTGGTATCATTATTAGTTGTTTGAATTTTAGGCATAATTATTTTTTGTTCCCGTCATTTTCCGGATTAGATAGATTTATTAGGAAATTTTGCTTTTCATGTTGTTTAGCTTTTGAATCTGGTGTTTTTACATTCAAATATCTTAAACTTGTATTCAATACGTTGGAATGTCTTGTCCCTTGTTTCAACTTTGTTTTTTTGGTGGATCCGTCAAACGCATATTGTTTTTAAATTTTCAATTTTTTTGTCGGCATATATAAGTTTCTTCTTTAGTGTGCTATTTTCCATCAAAAGGTTTTCTATCTCCTTATCAGCTGATTGTAAGTCTTTTTCCAGCTCCGTGATTCGTTGTTTAAGTTCATTTATTTCTTCATTATTTTTAGAACTAATCTCGGGACAGCTTCTGTTTAATTCCGTAAGGGTGTTAGAGTAGAATTTTTCGTCTTCAGTGTCCGATAGTGTACCAGATAAATAGTGAAAGGAATTTCTTATTGG
This sequence comes from Aproaerema taeniolella, assembly GCA_949987775.1. Taxonomy (NCBI): domain Eukaryota; kingdom Metazoa; phylum Arthropoda; class Insecta; order Lepidoptera; family Gelechiidae; genus Aproaerema; species Aproaerema taeniolella. Next base: position 7,084,110 of record OX465265.1, on the reverse strand, counting down.
AACTTTGTACAAATTTTTCCTTCTGATTGTTACATTATTTTTACTTTCATCATTTTGTAGTGTGTCGTATTTTTTAGTAGAAGTGTTAAATTTCCATGTCCCCTTTCTTTCAGGTCTCATCAACAAGTACAGCTTTTCAGAGATTCCTACACTATCAAATTCATAGTTTTTTTTTACATACGCTGCATATTAATGTATCTGTTGCGTTAACTTGAGATTTACATTGATTGCAAGTTACAATAATTACTTCCCGACTATTTGACGCCTGGCAATTAATTAAATTCTCCATTATGCACGTCGTGCTACCAACACATGTGATAAAAATTGTTAGTACAAAACCGCAGACACTAAAGTTTTTCCTCGTTTGTCGTACAAGTTGAACAGTACAAAGGTCACAAACCCCGTAATGAATGTAGGTTAATATCCTCACAATTTCTTCGTGTTTGACGCTTTGTATTCAGTCAAATGTAATTTATTAGTACTCACTGCGTATTGTTTTCATTTATTAGTGTTCCCAATATTGTTTTTTTTATATACCTACATTTAATTTTGCATCCACCGACTTGATGTCCGAGCTCTTGTCTTGTTATATTTAATATTATTATTGCATATTCAACCTTTTTAACACATTTACTCTCCATATTAGTTTATAATTAATACACTTAAAATACTAGAATATATATATTTTTTAAAACAGTCTATATATTTTACAAAAATAAAAATACCATTTACCTAAGCCAGCGGTGGTTTCTGCCTATTGTCTCCAGTCCTTAAAGCATCGATAACAACCATATCCCGATTTTTTATGGCCATTTTTAGGTTGTAATCAATCACTTTTCCTCGGCCCGCCGCCTCTGTTTCTTTAATAAAACTTCCTATAGCATCATTACCGTCATCTGCGTAATATACGCAGCTGATGATATGGCGCGATAAGGCCACCACTGCATGTGGGATGCTGTTGTGTAGCTCCTGTCTGCTTGTTACGGTACGGAAAATTACCACGTTTTCGTATGTTAAACCCTGTGCTTCATGTATGGTGAAGACGCGTGATCCGGTTTCCGACCCGTATCCTTGGCATTTTAGGGCTTCCTTTTCTGCCTTGTAAACAAGGTACAAGGTTTCGGGTTGGGTTCCATTGATCTGTGCGCCCGTATACATTTCATGTCTCAGGGAGTGTGCACAAGATTTCGACGAGTAGATGCCACTGTAGACTTCTCTAAGAGCAAATGCTACGTCGAGTGAGTTTCTATGGGTGCACAGGAGCTCTTGCGTGATGTGACTTATTGAGTCAGGACGGGTGTATTTCAGAGGAAAGAGATTGTTACGGTCAATATATGGTAGTTGGTTTATGACACCGATGAGAAACAACTCGCTTGCTCTCGTGATCACTGCCGCCATTATGACAGCTCCAAAGTGGCTCATGAGTGCTTCATCTACCATGAGTCTCTTGCATCTCTTTTTGTTCGGCTCTTTGAGGTCATTTACAAGAACTGATGCAAGGGTACGCACCTTGGTTCTGACGTCGACTCCTACACGACTCGCAAGTTTGTCCCTCAGGTCTTTCGCTGATGCGGTTGTGTTTGTAACTACCAGGTCTAATTCGGAATCAAAGCGGTTTACGATCCAAGTTGTTTTTCCGTATCCAGGAACTCCATTTATCCACGAAATTTTTGGGATCTCCCAGGAATCAAAGTTTTCGCCGCCCGAAACATCCCTCAAAACCGCGTCAGCCATTTGAAGGATCCTGTCATCTAGCATGACCTTCATGCATCGGGTTGTGACAACTATAGGATCCTCTGGAGGGGTTTTGAACGTTATTGTGCCCGTGCGGCGAGTCACTTCCTCGTTGAGAGTCATAAAGCAACTAGTTTTGTTGTATGCGGCATGTGTGGACTCATTCCTTTGCCTTTTAGAACTTGGAAGGTGTCATTGTTGTAAACAGTTGCATCCGCTTCCTCAAGTCTCACCTTTAGCAAATCTTCATTTTCTAACCTGAAAGATTGCAAGATATTTTCGCAAGTCTTAACATTGACTTCTCTGGTCACTTTTGTGATTGCTAGGAACTCAAGGAATGCGTTTACCTTGTGGTGACGAGGAGTCACTGCTTGCCTGAGAGAGGGCGGTTCTACTTGCCCCATATCAGCTTTTGTTCGGTTGGATGGGGCGTTTGGTGGCTGTTTTTTGGGGATGATTTTTGTGAATCTCTTAACGGCTGCTTCCTGTTCTTCTGAAGTGATTATCTTCCTAGTTTTCTTCTTCAGGATGCCTAGTATTTTAGCTGCAGCTGCATTTAGTGCATCTAGAATTGCGCTGACCTTGCTTTTGCCCTTGGTTGGATTTTGAGATTCCCCTTTTTGTTTTTGCTGCCTTGTGTGGTTTGCTACGGCTATCTTTTGTTGTAGCCTTTCAGATCCACTAAATGTTGCCGCAATGGAATGCCCCCAGGTGTCAGTGACATTGATAGATGTCTTTATATTTGGTGTGTGTGGTAAGAGGAAGTTGAGGTTTTCACCTCTATCTTCGTACATAACTACCTCGTGTACTTCTGAGGCTCTAATAGACCCCATATAATCAGACACTCCCCCTTTGACCTGCCCAGCTACCATTGCGTCAACACTTATTTTTCGGGATGTTACCAGGACATCGTTGCTCCCTTCTTTTAGTTTTTCTAGCAATGAGCATGCCTGAGTGAACTGAGTTTCTTCTGTGCTTCCTTCAAATAGCACTACCGTATTGTTGCGAGACCGCACAAGTCGCCATTTATGGTTCCCTGCTTTTATTTTAGGCAACGCGTTAAATGTCTTGCTTTTCATGCTCGTTTTGAAATTGCTGCCATTTAATAGAGCTGCGAGACCTGGTGATATCGTAACATTACCTCGAGCCGCGACGCAGCAAAAGCTTATGCCCAGCCTCTCGGTGTTATTGTCCATGAACAGAGCCACTCCACGAATCCTAAGCCCTGGTACACCGTGCTCTCCGTACGTAAGCAATTGGCTTGCGGTGTTGCCTCGGCTGTCTGTCATTTCTCCTACAGGGATAAGATTAGCTTGCGTGACTTGAACATTTGAGAGGAGCGTTTGGACAGGGGGGTGCCTCGGTGCTATTTGGGTAATAGTGCTGTTGCGTTTAGTGGCAATACGGAAAATTGTCTCCGCGTCCGGAAATGGTGTCTTTTATCAGAATTAGCTACGATGTCATGCAAAGCTGATTTGTTTAGTGTAGTGTCCATAGTGATTTCAACGTCCATTATGGCAGCTGCGAAGCGTGGGCAATCTAGTAATATGTGCCACACAGACTCGCTCACGCCGGGATTACACTCGCATCCAGGACTGTCCTTTAATTTGAACCGATGTGTATTTATATTTATTTTATCCCTCCGTGACCTGTCAGAATCAGAACCCGCACTTGTATGGGTGTTAGTTTCGTTGACCTCACTATACGGTACACCTCAGTGCCTCAGTGACGGTGAGGTGGTGCAATGCGAGCTCGACAAGTGCGCTTACGTCTTTCAGTTTTTAATTTCTATAATTACTGATCTCGATTCTTATAACTCCGAGTTGTTGCCTATTTGTTAAGTGAAAGTACTTATTAAATATAGTTTATTATCAGGTTCGAATTTAATCCCCAAGTGCTCAAAAAACTCAATTTTTAGGCAAGTATTAAGTGCTGTCTTAAGTTAGTGATAATATCAGCTGTTACCCGCGCGCTGTATGCGAGTCGGTGCACGCGATTTTGACCCGAACGGACTGTTATCTGTACCATTGAGCCATTGGTTCTTGCGTGCCAATTATCTAAGTAACACTTCAACTGAGTTAACCTAATTTTAACGTTTTTTACTACAATTTCGTGGTTTTAAGCATAAAATGAAGTGCAGTGCTTGTTTTACTGTAGTAAAAAATGAAGAAAAGCTATAGTATGCAAAAAGAACTACCATTATAGATGTCTAAATATGACGTCGGCAAACTACCTCGCCAACATTTTTGACTTGAAGCGTTCCTGGCATTGCCCTGATTGTAGCACTAACATTAATACCAACACCCGGCGTCGTAGAACGGATGACACACCTGTAGCGAAGGCCCTAAACCTGTCATTGGATAATAATTATATTTCTTTTGAGGAAGATGTACAGCACGCAGGTGACGTCACGTTGAATCAAACTGCCGCCGGAGTACCCTAGGATTCCTTAATCTCACAAATTTCCCAACTCTTGGACACTAAGCTGGAGTCGAAATTTGCTCATTTTGAAGCATCTCTGTCCAATAAGTTCAAGACCAATTTAGTGGCAGAAGTGAGCGAGTTGCAGGTAGAATTTACTCAAACGACGGATTTTCTATCTGACAAAATAAATGAAGTGAATATGGATGTAAAATCTTTAGATACTGAAATTAAAACATTAAAAGAGGAGAACCTGCAGCTTAATAACAAGCTAAATGCCTTGAAAATATCGGACTGCGGCGGTGTCAGTTTGCCAAATCTCATGGACACGGTTAAACAGCTGCAAAACGAACTAAATGACAGCCAGCAATTGTCTTTAAAAAATGACATTGAAATTCAGAACGTCCCGGAATACGACGGAGAATCAACTCAGCACATTGTTAAAACTTTAGCTGCCAAATTCAGTATGCAGTTGGACGATAAAGATGTGATATTTTCCATGAGAGTGGGACAGAAGCTTCATTCTGGTGATAAAGTACCATAACCGCGTCCGATTGTTGTTCGTTTCGCGACCAGCTTACTACGTGAGGATTTCATGAGAAACGCTAAGGTCAGACGGGGAGCCACTAGTGAAGGCCTAGGCTTACCTGCTCATGTGCCTGCCAGGATCTATGTGAACCAACGCCAAAACGAAATCGTATTCTTCTGGGTAAGGCACGAGTGTGGTGCAAAGAGGGCAGAATCTATGCTAAGTACGCAGCATCTAAAGAGTCTCCTGTTCATGTGATTCGCTATGAGAGTGACATTGATCGTATATTTGGGAAATTTACGGATAATGCTGCTTGATTGAATTTAGTGTTTTATTGTCTATTTTATTTACAATACCTACCTTTGTTTAATATTTGTACTAAATATTTTATTAAAAAAATGCTAAAATCTCGTTATGTTTTTGCTGTAACTATAATTTTAGTATTGAGTTGGACTTGTCATGATTATTCAAGTCAATTAAAATTACTTTTACACAGTCTACTGATGTATGAGGTTCATCATGATTATATCAGCCTATTGCAGTCCACTGCTGAACATAGGCCTCCCCCAAGGTGCGCCACTTTGCACGATCCTCCGTTGTTTTCATCCAGCCACTACCCGCTATCTTCTTTAGGTCATCTGACCATCTGGCTGGGGGCGTCCTGCACTACATTTGCCAAGACGTGGTCTCCATTCGAGAACCTGTCTACTCCAACGCTCGTCGGTTCTGCGACAGACATGGCCAGCCCACTGCCACTTCAGCTTGCTACACTTTTGGATAATATCCATCACTCCGGTTTTCTGTCGGATGACCTCGTTTCGGATTCTATCCCTTAGCGAGATCCCGAGCATAGAGCGCTCCATTGCTCGCTGAGCGACGTGCAATCGGTGGGCCAACCTCACTGTCATGTTCCACGTTTCGGCTCCGTAGGTCATGACTGGTAGGACGCATTGATTAAAGACCTTGGTCTTTAGACACTGCGGGAGTGGCGACGAAAAGATATGACGCAGCTTCCCAAATGCTGCCCAGCCAAGCTGCACTCTTCTGGTGATTTCCCGCTCGAAGTTGTCTCTACCTAACTGCAACGCTTTCCCGAGGTATATGTATTCCTGAACAACATCGAGCGTAACACCGTCAACACAACAGAAATCGGCCTGGACACGACATGATCGTTGAACATGACCTTGGTCTTGTCCAAGTTCATTCCAAGGCTGACACGTCTTGAGGCAGCATTAAGACTGTGCAGCATTTCCTTGCAGGACTTGTGGTGTTTCTGCCAATATTATTATGTCGTCTGCAAAGCGGAGGTGCAATAGAAATTTGCCGTTGATATTGATGCCCAGTCCATTCCAATCTAGCGTCTTAAAGACGTCCTCTAAAGCATTGTTAAACTGTTTCGGGGATATGACATCACCCTGTCTAACACCTCTGAGCAATTGGATTGGTCTTGTACGGTGGTTTTGTACTTGGACTGTCATCGTTGCCATATTATATAGGCTTCTCAGCACCTCCACGTATCGCCAATCGACTTGGCAACGCTGCAAGGACTCCAGAACTGCCCAGGTCTCGACTGAGTCGAAGGCTTTCTCGTAGTCCACAAAAGCTAGACACAGTGGCTGGTTATACTCTTCGCACTTCTGCATAACCTGCCTTACTGTGTGGATATGGTCTACGGTACTAAAGCCTTTGCGAAACCCTGCTTGTTCCGGTGGCTGGAAGGCGTCAAATCTAGCGGCCAGACGATTGGTGACGACTTTCGAAAACAGCTTATAGACATGGCTCAGGAGCGTAATCGGTCTATAGTTTTTCAAGAGAGTTTTGTCCCCTTTCTTGAAAAACAACGCTACCACGCCCCTGCTCCACGCTTTCGGGGTAGTCCCACTGGTTATTACGGAGTTGAAAAGCCTTTTGAGCTCCTTGACTACCGGTCTTCCTCCTGTCTTCAGAAGCTCTGAGGTTACTCCGTCTTCGCCGGGAGCCTTCTCATTGCTAAGCTGTCGGAGAGCCGCCGCAATTTCGTCTTCGTCTATATCTGGGAGGTCGTCGGTGAAGTGGCGTGTAAGCATGGCACGTGGATCGTTGGCGTCGGGTGGAGGCTTCGGGTTTCACGAAGCATATAATTTGCCGTAGAAGTCCTCGATTTCAGCGAGGATCTCCGGTGCTGATGTGACGATTTTGCCGTCCGAGGTCTTTAGCTTTGTCAGATGACTCCTTCCCAGGTTCTTGGAAAAGACTTTTGACCCCCGGTTCTGCTCAATCGCCTCCTGTATGAGGCGAGTATTAGAGCTTCGGAGGTCACGTCTCACCAATTTCCGGATTTTTCTATGGAGTGCCTGGGGATCTGACAAAACATCCTCCGGCGTTTCTCGTCGTACTCTCATCAGTTCCAAAGTCTCGCTTGAAAGTTTGGACTTCTGGCTTGCTCGCTTTCCCTTAAAATGCCTGGCTCCCACTTCGCTTATTGTACGTGCCCCGCTTTCGAGGTCCCTGTCAATATTGCCTGTGGTTTCGAGTAGGGCAAAACGATTTTTCAGCTCTAGCTGAAAGGCATCTAAGCCTTTCTCGACTTGGAGCAGTGTCGGACGAAGAACAGATCTCATCATTTGGCTTCTTTGTAGTTTAAAATCGATATTTAGGGTGCCTCTAACCATGCGGTGATCACTTCCGGTGTTGAACCTGTTGATCACGGAGACATCCCTAAATATGTGCTTTTTATCCGTCAGGATGAAATCGATCTCGTTCTTCGTCTTGCCATCGGGGCTTCGCCAGGTCCATTTCCTTTGGGGTTTTTTCTCACAGAACGAGTTCATACAAAAGAGCCCCTCTGCTTCGAGTAGTTATGAGGTTATATTGTTTAATTTCATGATGTTTTTCGTTTGTAAACAAGTAATGAAATTGTTCCATAATTTTATTTGTTTGCCTTACACTCGTTCTAAAATACTGTTACATAAGCGTATACAATGTGTTATAATACTTTACTTTTTTGATTGGTATGAGCACTATTTACTTTGTAATACAATACAACTTATTTATTTTTTTCTTGTACTTAAAGCTGAAATTATAGTGGAGAGAGTTTTATTGTTTGAGTTTGAGATGCTAATCTGTTCACATTTAATCGTATCATTTTATTATAAACTAGTTATGATTAACTACTATACCAACTATCGTTTGCCTTACTTTACACCTTTTTAGGGTTCCGTAGTAATCTACGAACCCTTATAGTTTCGCCATGTCCGTCTGTCCGTCTGTCCGTCTGTCCGTCTGTCCGTCTGTCCGTCTGTCCGTCTGTCCGTCTGTCCGCAGGTTTCCTAAGAAACCCTTGGTACTACAGAGCTGAAACTAAGCATGATTATACATATGAATCACGTCGACAGAACTGTAGAGTAAAATCTTGGAAAAAAAAATTTTTCGGGTGTCTCCCATAGACGTGAAAGGGCGATGAATTTTTTTTTCTCGCCAATATCATTGAGTGGGGTATCATAGGATAGCATTTTAAAAGATAGAAGGGGTTTACTAAGAACATTTTTCGATTCAGCACTCCGTTTGCGAAATATAAATTTTTAAAGTGAAAATTTTTGTCAAACACAAGTGTGTCCCCCCCTATACCTGCTATACGGTTGTTTCTAAAAATGTGAAAAAATTCACATTGGTAGAATATACAACGAAATTTAAAGGAAAACTATCACACATAAGGTGGTTCTTCAAGTTTGCGAGTAATAGTCGACCAAGTGCCAAACACTGTTGGGATTTTAAGAATGTATTTGAACCATGCTGCTACGGAACCCTACAATGCGCGTGGCTCGACACGCTCTTGGCCGGTTTTTTACAATAACGTTACATTTTTATGTTATGATTCTATACTATGAGTTCTTTGTCAGGAATGATTTTTGCTTAAATTTTATAAAAGTAAAATTATTTTATTTTTCACGTGTTATTTCGTTGTTATCACCTATGTATGATATTTATGTCAAATTATATTGTTTTTTGTTCGTAAAGGTCGATTTATTCTATGTAATATTGGAATCTCACTGTGGAAGGACTTCAACTTTTTATTGCTTAAACTGTGTGAAGGGGTTGTATGGTTTGGCAATTTGTATTACGTTTGGGAACGGGATGTTGTGTCAGCGATGGGTATTATGTGACAGGAGTGGTCAATTAACCTATGAGAACTTTATTTACATTTTACTGATTTATTTATATTCGTTGTATATCTATACTTTACATTATTTACTTATTATAAACAATTAATAAAAAAAAATACGTTTGTTAAAATTGGTATTTTTAATGCTGGTTCCTTGGGGTCTAAGCATGAGGAGTTCCAGGCTGCACTGCTACGCGAATCGCCTGATATTTTGGCTATAAACTAAACTTGGTTGAGAGAGGGAGAGGAGGGTCGCGCACCTACGGAGCCCGGGTATAAGTTACGTCATAAGCCGCGTTCTCATGGCCTGCGTAAGGCTGGGGGTGGAGTTGGCTTCTATATTAAATCAGGTGTGGTCGCTAAGTCTTGCCAACATCCGGATACTTACGTACAAGTTGAAGGGGGTTGAACAAATTATGTGGCTGTCTCTTAAAATTATTCCAAAATCCATAGCAATAGGGACGGCATATCGTCCGCACTGGGTAAACACTGATATCTTTTTGGATGCTTTAACCGAGTCTGTAGTATCTCTTTCAAATTTTGACATAACAATTTTGGTAGGCGACTTCAATATAAATTTAAAAGAAACAGATCATATGACTAAGAAATTTTACCAGTTTTCTAATACATTAGGTTTAAATAATGTAGTCCATGAACCTACCCATTTCGGTTCTGATAATCCCACTCTTCTTGACTTGATTCTTTGTGACACTGATGTTCTTAATACAAAAGTCTCTTATATTCCGGAACTGGGAGCCCATGCATTGGTGACCACAGTTTTAAAATTAAAAAAGGAAAAAGTTCCTCCAAGACATGTAATTTTTAGACCTATAAAAGATATCGATAGAGCTTGCTTTGATAGAGATCTCAATTCTTTGGAATGGAACAAAGTTGATGATATGGTTGCTGTTTTTAGTGATTTGCTGCTTAATTTATTTAATAAACATGCTCCTCTCAAATCAGCTGTTGTCAGAGGATACAACCTTCCATAGTTGACTAGTAATGTTCGTTTATTAATGGATCTTAGGGGCTCACGATAAGTTTCGCCAGTCATGCTCGAATCAAAATAAAGATGAATATAAATCGCTTAAACACTAAGTAATGTTAGTATACATGCTCAAAGGAAGGCCTATTTTGAAAATAACATAAATAGTCATCTAAATAACAATAAAGTTCTTTGGAAGAATCTAAAGAAGACAGTTATTCCAAACTTTAAATCCACCTCTATTTTGCCTAGTCATTGCAACGATCCTGATGAAATTTAATATCCACTTTCTCGATCTACCGAAACCTGAGACGGTTAATATTGGTGACCTTACCTACTTTGAATTTCATAGATTTGGAAGTAGCACATTTTTATTAGAACCAGTACATGAAAACGTTATTGCCAAAATAATATTGAGTCTAAAATCTAATGCACAAGGCATCGATAAAATTAATATGGACATGGTTATCTTAACTCTTCCACAAACACTGCAGGTTATTACGGCTATTGTCAATAGGTCTATCGAGTCATCAGTATTTCCATCCAGTTGGAAAGAAGCTTTAATTCATCCCATTCCCAAAAACAATAATTGTACAAATTTGAATGACCTAAGGCCTATAAGTATCTTACCCTACCTGTCCAAAATCATAGAGAAGGTAGTTAGTGAACAGATGGTGAGGTACTGTGAAAAAATTATATATTCCCTGAGCGCCAATCCGGCTTCAGAAAAGGCAGGAGCACTACATCAGCTTTGCTTGATGTTGTTGATAATTTGTTGTCCGCTCAGGACGCAGGGAATGCATCTATTTTGACGTTGCTAGATTTTTCAAGAGCTTTTGACTCTATTAGCGTTCCTATGTTACTTTCCAAGCTTTTCTTCTATGGTTTCGATGCCTATAGTGTTAACTGGTTTAACAGCTATCTCTCTGATCGTGCGCAGCGGGTGGTCTTGCACAACAATGATGGATCTATGCTAGTTTCCTAACCTAGGCCAATTACGCGTGGGGTTCCCCAGGGATCGATTTTGGGCCCACTTTTATACATTCTGTATAGTGCTGATATTGGTAGTTCTATCCTGAACTGCAGCTACCATATCTACGCAAACGATCTGCAAGTGTATACTCCAATAAACATTACGACTGGTCTTGTCAAATTAAATGATGATTTAAGGAGGATTTCAGCTTGGTCTCACAAACACTCCCTACTCCTCAATCCATTAAAATCAAAATTTATACTTGTTGGTTTCAAGAATCAAATCGAAAAACTGTCCGCTGCTAATCCTCTTGTTACAATTGACGGAACATCTTTAGAGCGTGTAAGGGAAGTGAGAAACTTGGGATTGCTCTTTGACGAACAGCTTCGTTTTGAAAAGCATGTTCTTGACCTGATAAGATACTGTTTTTACAGGCTCAAAGTTCTGTACAGAATCCGTGCCTTTATTAGTGTAGATGTGCTATGCAAAACGCTGGTTTTGTCAAAATTAAATTATTGCATTCCTGTCCATGGGCCCTGCCTTCTTCAAAAAACTCATCGGCTGACGCAGCGTGTTTAGAATGCGTGCGCAAGGTTTTGTTTTCCGATACCACTGAGAACCCATGTCACTCCGTTTCTTGTTAGGTCTAACATGCTGAACATGCAGGCGCGTTTGAAACTGTACTTTGCTACTATGCTGTTTGGGGTTGTTAAGTCTAATAAGTTAGAATATTTATTTAATAAGCTTGATTGGCGAGCAGTGCGGTGCAAGCAGAGAACCTGTGCTATTCCTCTTGCTGTTCCTAAGCATAGGACAACTGCTTTTAGAGGCAGCTTTAGGTATAATGCTAGCAAATGCTGGAACAACCTTCCTCCTCCTATACGAGATGTAAGTAGTGTCCAAGCTTTTATATCGTAATCATCTTTTATCTGTTCAAAGAATATTATATACCTAATATATTTATATTGCTTCTATTTCCTAATATTAACGCTTATTTTTCATATTTTATTTTATTAGTACTTATGAATTTATGCTCAAACGATTTGTTCTTCTTTTTTTACATATGTTTACATACAAGATATCACATTATTTATGCCTATATATTTATATTTATGTTATCTATGCTAGTAGACTAGTGGGTGTACGTGTCGTGCTCGCTTCGCGTTTCATTTAATAAAGTGCTGACAGAAAATCAGCGCTGTTGACTCTCAACAGCATATGCTGAGTCAGAACCTATTCGCTGACACAACACTGTTGATAATGCTATGCTTTACGCTATGCTTTAACTAATTAACTTTGTGTTTTATTGTGTTTATTTTAATTGTTTAATTGTGTTTTTTCTAGTGAATAAATGTTATTTATGTCTCTGTCTATGACATACGGGAGAAACATTTTTGTGACCGACCCTGTGCTCGATGTTTTATATCTGTCCTGCCATTTTCGCCATGTCCGTCTGTCCATCTGTCCGTGGGTTCCCTAAGAAATTCTTGGTGCTACAGAGCTGAAATTTGGCATGGTCATACATATAAATCGCGCCAACAGAACTGTAGAACAAAATCTTAGAAAAACAATTTTTTACGGGTGTCTCCCATATCCTATGACACCCCAATCATCGAATGGGGTGTCATAGGATATATTTTTTAAAGATAGAAGGGGTTTACTAAGAACGTTTTTCGATTCAGCACTCCGTTTGCGATACATAAATTTTTAAAGTGAAAATTTTTGACAAACACAAGTGTCCCCCCCCCACCTCTACCAGCTAAACGGTTGTTTCAAAAAATATGAAAAAAAAATGCGGTTGTAGAATATACAACGAAATTAAAACGAAAACTAAGTATTACACATAAGTTGGCTTTTCAAGTTTGCGAGTAATAGCCAACCAAGTGCCAAACATTGATGGGATTAAAAAGAATATATTTCTGTCATTTCCGCCAGATCTCATTTACGGTTGTAGAATATACAACGAAATTAAAACGAAAACTAAGTATTACACATAAGTTGGCTTTTCAAGTTTGCGAGTAATAGCCAACCAAGTGCCAAACATTGATGGGATTAAAAAGAATATAATTTCTGTCATTCCCGCCAGACCTCATTTTTGGGCGTCCGGGCAAATATTTACCAACTCTCAAATATTTCGGAGCTGATTTTTTTTGTGGATAGATCTAGGTATTTCCTAATAGGACACAAAATGACTTTTACAAAATTTTGGAAAAAAAACAATTAAAATTATTTGGAAAAAACTCTATAATTTTAACATGTCTCACTATATAATTTAAAAGTTAAATAGTGTATCTTATAATTAAAAAGTATTATTAATTTTATAAGTGCATTTTACTTTGATATTCGAAAATTGTTTGTCCTTTGATGATGACTAATTATCATCACGCGAGTTAATGAAGAAGATTCCCACGACTCCTAGAATAGATCTAGATAAGCTCCATTGCTTTGCTTAAAATACTTTTCTTGTAATTCATTAATTTACTAAAATAAAGGAAACCATTAAAACCCTTTAAGAGTCCCTTAAGTAAAAGAAACCATATGTTAATCTAAGAATATATCTAGAGTGCATTCCAAATGCACCCCATTATTGTCACCCTAAAAATAAATAAGTTATCCATTTTTACGATTTGTTTATTCTAAGAAGCGTACGTATTTTTTAAACCCTTTGAACTTTATAAACTCTTAACATTTCGGGCGGCGGCATTGTCAATCCGGACGCCATAGGCATAGGAACTCTAAATTTAAGATTCTTTGTAACTAGCACTAAGTTTGCAAAATAAAATTATTTTTTTTAATTAAATTCGCATACGCTGATTTTAACTGGCGCCCAAGTCATGGGACGTCATCGCAAATCTTCCGCGTCGCGAATATAACCTGCATAAACAGCAAGCAGCGAGGGATTCGTCAAGCTTTCCAGCTCAAAGTGACGCCAGAACTCAAGAAAATCTGTTAAGGCCAGCGATGCTAGCAACGCTCATACTGTAAGTGTTTGCAACTTTGTCTTTTCCCATATAGGAAAATAGACTCCTTTTCCTATTAAAATCTTTCCTACTATATTCAGATAGTCAGGAATTTCTGTTCTTTTTAAAATAAGGGGCAACCTGTAACCCCTAGAGATATAAAATTGAGGACTAAGCCCAGCAGTGGGACATTAAAATTCTCCTAGGCTAGAAAATAGGCTACGTTTTAAACTTAATTAAAGATATTTTTTTTCTTTTCTTCTCTTGTTTTAGTCCGATAAGTTAACTTATTTAATTTTTTTAATAAAATGGCTGATAGGTACGTAGATATTGGCCAGAGTCTTCACGTCATTCCCCTTTTTAACGGAGATTCGGATAGACTATATCCATTTTTAAATGCCGCTAGGCAATTTATTGCTATGCACGGGAACGACCCGCGTATTATCAAACATGTGCTATCGCGAATTTTAGACAAAGCAGCCGATGTAGTATGTATAGTGGTACATGGCTAAAATTGGGAGACAATTAAATCGACCTCAATTAATCGATGTGGTGAGGGCAAAACCATCGACCTGTATAAACATGAAATTTTAAATTTAAACTTAAACGGTGGTTCGTTTAACGAAATGATTCTTAAATTAGATAAAAAACTTTTTGCAATGGAATCGATGCTTGTTAACCTACACGGCCACGAACATGCGCGATTCGCGATTGAAATTTATAAGCAGGACGCGAAAACGGCACTGCTACGACAACTCCCGCCGCATGTACAAAGCCAGGGTATAAGCTTTAGCTACGAAGAGCTATGTAGCCACGTCCAACCATTATGCGCGCACAATTTGATACAGGAAAGTAGGCACGGTGTAGCGGCATTCACATTGAATAAACCGCAGCCTTCGAATAATTATAGACCCCCAAAACAACAACACAACTACCCACCGAACAACCATCAAATGAACCGCGGAAACAACCACAATAATATGAATCAAAATCGCGGATACCCCATGCAAAATAATCAACTGCGTAATGGTTATCCTACAGCGCCACAACGACACACTTACCCACCGCGACCACAATCATTAATGCGACAGCAATGGCAAAATAACGCGAATAGACAATTTAACAACCCAAACAACAACAAACGTCCGCGTAACCACGTTTACCCGAACGAAGTTTCGATGAGATCGGCACCTAGACCCCCGCAAAACCCGATCCGCGGTCCAGTTATCAACCTAGGGCGAGGCGTCGTGGCCCAGGAATTGTTTAATCAAGAAGGGATAGAATACGTACAAATAAACGACGAACAATTCGATGACGTACAACCTAACGACTGCCAATTTGAGTACGACCAATACGCAGACGATCAATTACAAGAAAATTTTCCTGTGGAAAGCCCACACGAAAATCAAACATAGTACAATTAAATAATGTGACATTTTCTGACCTACTCTACATAAACGAAAATAGCTTCGGCTTAAAAATATTAATAGACACAGGTTCTAGTGAATCTTTTATGACCAATTACACGTTTAAAAAACTATTTAACGATCAAGAATATTATCCTGAAATTTTCACAGTTAGGACCGCCCACCAGACTACAACCCATAAAGGCCTAGTAGTAACGCCCTTCTGGCAAAAAATATTCGGCCCAGGAAAAGAGCAAATGAAGTTTTATATTTTCGATTTCAGTAAAAAATACGATGTTCTCATCGGCATGGCTTTATTAAAATTAATGAAAGCCGAAATTCGAATTCATGAAAATAAGTTAAAGACCCCCTGTAAAATAATCGATTTAAATTATACAGATAGAGTAGACGACTTAGATCAACTACTAGAACAATACTCAGAGGTTTTCTCCGACGATGTCTCGAAAAGTTATGCCCCTAACATAACGCACGAAATTAAACTCCTTAAGAACAACCCCATTTATCAAAGGTCATACCGCTTACCCCAAATTCAAAGAGAAGAAGTCAAACGGCAAGTTAAAGAAATGCTTAGTAATGGAGTGATTAGGCATAGTGACTCCCCATGGTCTAGCCAAGTTCATATCGTGCCTAAAAAGTTAGACAAAGACGGCGTTCAAAAGTATAGGATGGTAACAGACTACCGCAAACTGAACGAACAGACAAGGAGCGATAAATTTCCACTCCCTGTAATTGATGACATTTTTTCACAACTAAATGGAAATAAATACTTTTCTGCCATCGACCTTACTAGTGGGTACCATCAGGTAAGAATGCACGAAAATAGTATAGAGTGCACTGCTTTTACTACCCCCGACGGCCACTACGAGTTTTTGCGCATGCCTTTTGGTTTAAAGAACGCACCAAGTACTTTTCAACGATTGATGAATAATGTGCTACGCGAGCATATAGGTAAAATATGCCTAGTACATCTAGATGACATGGTAATCTATTCTAAAACAAAAGAAGAACATCTAGAACACCTTAGAACAATTTTTGAGACACTCAAAAACGCGAACTTGAAGGTTTCATTGTTTAAAAGCGAATTCTTTCAGAAAGAAGTAGAGTTTTTAGGGCACCTATTAAACCAAGACGGCCAGCCAAACCCAAAGAAATTAAATGCAATAAAACAATTTATTTTATCAAAAACCGTAAAAGACATCAAATCCTTCTTAGGAATGGTAGGTTACTACCGTAAATTTATTCGTGACCTCAGTAAGATAACGCGCCCCCTTACCGACTGTACAAAAAAGAATGCTGTAGTTAAACACACTCCTGAGTTTATCACGGCGTTCGAAAAATGTAAGGAGCTATTAATGAACTCCCCTATTCTTACTTTCCCCGATTTTGAAAAAACATTTACAGTTACTACCGACGCTAGTGACAAAGCTTTAGGCGCGGTAATCAGTCAAGAAGATCGCCCAATCGCTTATATATCGCCTACCTTGTTCGAGACCGAACAAAAATATAATACTACAGAAAAATAATTAAGTACTAGCAATATTACGGGCACTACAACAATTCCGCCCTTATATTTATGGTCGTAAATTTATAATAGAAACGGACCATAAAATTAAAGTTTAAGGTTCTTTTAGTTTACTTGGCTATGTAAATTAAAAGAACCGAACGCAAAACTTACTTGTTGGCGTTTAAAGTTAATGGAATACGACTTTGAGATTAAACATAGGAAGGGTTGTATCAATCACGTCGTGGACGCACTATCGTGCATCGAATTAAACGTAAATGAGAGCGAGATAGCAGAGGCAGGTAGCGACTCAGACGACGCGACGATACACAGTAACTGCGACGATAACGAAAGCGGGATACCCATAAAAAACGAACATCCAAGCCCAAAAATTAACAGAATCTTTATTAAGTTCGGGATAATGTCAGATTATAAAAAGATAAACAACGATCACCACCTCGTACTAAGTGAAAGCGACGTAGGCAAGGAATTCTTTGAATTCGTTCTCGCTTACTTAGATAAAAACAAGTATGCGATTATATGCCCCGATAAAGACGTCTTTCTAACTATTTCCGAAGTATATCGCACTAAAATAGATAAATCAAGTTTAAAGTTCATTAGGTACACAAAAATACTAGAGGAACTCTCCTCTATAGAGCACCAAATGGAAATAATAAAACAAGTCCATATCGAAAACAATCGACACAAAGGTACTACTTTCATGATAGACGAAATTAAACTCAAGTACTATTGGGAGCCAATGAAGAAAATGGTTCGTAAATACGTGGAAAACTACAAAATTTGTAACCGCGCGAAATATGATAGGCACTTTATTGTGGCCCCCATTGAAAGGACGGAAACTCCTGACGGGCCCATGAAAGAGTGGATGATAGATATATTTTTCTTTAAAAATCTTAAATACCTTACGATCGTAGATAAGTTTTCTAAATACGTACTTTGTAAAGAGCTAGACTAAAGCTCTTACAAAGTGCGTATTACAAAGTGCGTAGCTAAACGCTTAACTCTGTAGACATTTGTAACATGCTTATTGGTGTCTTTAGTACTATCGGCGCGCCCGAGTTAATCATATCAGACAGCGAGAAGGGTGTGACCTCAGCTGTTACACAGGAACTTCTAAAACAATATAAAGTAAAATGCCACATAACGACCCCGAAACATTCCACTTCCAAGGCAGATATCGAAAGGTTTCATTCGACACTAATCTAAATACTTAGAGTCCAATTAGAAGTAACCCAGACACTCCAATACAAACGGTAACGGATTTAGCAGTATTAGCGCATAATAACACCATCCATAGCACAACGAAGTTTACCCCCTTCGAAGTACATTTTGGCACTAAAATACCATTCAAATTCCAGCCTTCTGAAACCGCTATAGTCTCTGACTATATAACTAAACACCGGGAACTAATGACCAAGGTATATGAGTCAGTGCGTAAAAATATAGAACAGTTGAAAAATAGGATATAAGGACGTAGTTCTAAGAGTAGGTTAGCACGTACGCCTAAGGTATGATTTATATTAAGAATACTACAGTTAGAGGTAAAATAAAAATAAGTTTATAGGCCCGTTTAAGATTGTAGAGTTAGGCCCGCATAACACGGTATTTTACGTTACTAAGAATAAAAAACAAAAAATCCACATAAACGAAATAAAAATTGCAATGCGGATTCGGATCGCAACCGGAACCGTCCACTTCGAACAACTAAAAACAAACCAACATTTCGCGGTGAACTTAATAAAAATATCCCGAACTTAATAAAAATATGGAAAAAATAGAGGGATAATTTTTTACCAACTTAGGAAAAGCGAAGGTAAGGTCCGGAGAATGGAAGATCATACACGCCTTAAATACGAATACTCTAGCGGAACAACAAGAACTAGCAAAAAATAACTATAAACTTCTGCACGAAAAATCGGACACCATGAAACAAATCGCTCAAACATCGATCGAAAAGATTGAATATTTACTTCAGCAAAATGATGAAATATTGGAACACATCAACGTAAACGGCCGCATAAAAAGAGGTTTAATAAATGGCTTAGGATTCATATAAAATCTATAACTGGAAACGCAGACGACAACGACGTAGAACGTTTAACTAAGGAAATTGAACAAAACCGTCATATTATAAAGGAACAAATTTCTACGACTTCGTCAGTCTTAGATGGTTTCCAAAACCAATTAAGAAACCTTACAATCACACAAAAGAAACTGTATGAGAATCTTGAAACAATTGTTAGTAAAACAAATACGTTTTTGTTGTTCGCACATTTGGTTTAATGTCGAAATATTAAATAGCTTATTAGAAAGATTATCAACCGCCATAACATTTGCCCAACATGGCATGTACAGCTATTCAATTATAAAGCAAAATGTTCTTTTAGAATCATTAAAATATGTACCTTAGGGACAACTGATTACGGATAATCCTTTAATGTTAACTACATATATAGAGGTCCAACTAAGTAGACTGAATAATGAATATTATTTCATAATGTCACTACCTTTATTAGAGGAACAGAAATACGAATATTTGGATATAACCCCCATTATCCAATCCTTAGATGATTCCTTATGTACCTACCCAATATCCCAACATAGACAATTGTTGCGACACGATAAAGTATATGAAGCGGTAAGCTGCATCAAAAGCGACGAGCACGTCTGTACGAGACAAGCCATCAAGCTGTCACCGTGCGAAGAAGGCATCATCAAGTTTGAAGAAAAGAACTGCAACCTGACGACCATCCACTGCCCTGCTAATTCATGAACACAAAGTAGCAACAACCTGTATTTAGTCTACACTTCAACTACAGAGAAGATAGAAATTTTATGTAAAGATGGAGCACGACAAACTACAATTAAGGGAACCTTTCTAATAAGAAACGACAACTGCCGCATCACATTCCGAGAACACCCTGAAGAACTCCTGAAGAAATCCTAAGAATCCCGGAGTTGAAGATGGAAACAATGAAACAACTGAAACCCATATACTTTAGCGAAGATGAGGGACACATAAGGCAACAAATACAACGTCTAAGAGACCTGCAAGTACAAGACGACTATCCCTTAGAGCCAATCACATCGCATATGTACGTGATATGGACTTCAATCGCAATTATATTCATCTTCACAATATGGAAAATGAGCCATAAGAAACTCGGGGAACTATTCAAGAAAAATCGACAGTACGCACCTACTACAACGGACGTCGAGCTGCTACCCAGAGAACCGACGACGCCGACGCAGGAATAATATTTCCAGTTCCGGGGAAGAGTTAATGAAGAAGATTCCCACGACTCCTAGAATAGATCCTAGAATAAGCTCCAAATATTGCGTTGCTTAAAATACTTTTCTTGTAATTCATTAATTTATCTAAAGTAAAGGAAACCAATAAAACCCATTAAGAGTCCCTTAAGTAAGAGGAACCATATGTTAATCTAAGAATATATCTAGAGTGCATTCCAAATGCACCCCATTATTGTAACCCTAAAAATCAATAAGTTATCCATTTTTACGATTTGTTTATTCTAAGAAGCGTACGTATTTTGGTGGACCCTTTGAACTATATAAACTCTTCACATTTCTGGCGGCGGCATTGTCAATCCGGACGCAATAGGCATAGGAACTCTAAATTAAAGATTCTTTGTAACTAACTCGCGTGCGCTAGCTGTGTCTTGCTGTTCACGATTTAGTTGAGTGGCGAAAAATGGAGTGCCAAAAATGTAAAAAAGGGTTACCTAAAAAAGGATCACACTATGTGTCAAGAACCATGTCAGGGAACGTTCCACAGCAGAATGGAATGATATATAATGTGGTTTTTGCATGTGCCCATGAGGATCCATAACTCTTTCAATTCTGTCAATTTTTGTGCACAGGAAATGGCTCCGACAACCATGTCGATATCTACAGTTTGAATCATAATGATAAGTCCTCGATTGAAGTGCCATTCTAGTATCACCTCTTTATCACCTCATGCGTACGGCAAAACCACACTCTAATTCATGTCACTCTATTGCCAATGCACTCGGTACGTGTTCGTCGTGCTTTAGCATTAAAAACGTAATTTGTTTCAAACATTACTGCATGCTAACCAAACTATACTGTTTTAGGAACAGAAAGGGCTGAAGTACTGCTAATTAGCCATGCCTTGACAGGATGCGACAATGGAAGAGGCAGAAAGACCGCCTTTAACACCCGGATTGCCAAAAATTTGCTTACTGACTTAAGTATGGATTGAAATCATTCATAAATAAAAAATTTGCAGAAGTTGACGGTTTTATTTGGAAATTTATTATTACAATGTACGACCGATTAGTCAAATCTAATTTTATACAAGTTCGGATTATGTAGGTAATTCATAAAACTTACTTGTCTACATCTATTAGTAGACGATCCATTGTAGCGGGAGACGTTAGAATGTCTCTAAGATTTAATTTGTCAGCTTAAACCGCTGCACTATTGTAAATGAAAGTAGAAAATATCTATTTACGAAGAGGAAAAAAACATACCTTCAATGTATGTCGCTCTTCAACAGCTCAGTCATGGACACCTTGGAACATTTTCGCGGACCTCGAAAATGTTCCAAGGTGTCCATGACTGAGGCCAGACATTAGTCCCAACCATAAATCTTCCAAGTTCTTCTTCATGGGGTTATAGTATGGAAGAAGGTAGGTATTTGGACCCCTTATTGGTTAGATTTACCGATCGCCTCCTAGCGCGAGTTGCCGCCACTCTTGAGGTTACAGATTTTTTTTACCAACTTTTTGCGAATGGAGGTGTTTAAAATTTATATTTTTAGAATCTGCATGAAATGCGCTTTACTTGAGTATTTTTTGTTTGTTTTTTTTCTTGTATTTAAAAGTTATTAGCTATCAAAGCAAAAAAATTATGTCAAACTTTTATTTATTCGAAAAATTACTACTAAAATGATTAAAATAAATACCAGAAGTGAATTCCACGTCCTCACTTTATACGAAAATGATACCAAACTTGCCCCAGTAGCCAGCTGGGAATGTATAGAATTTTTTAAAAGAAGGGGGGCCGGTACCTTTGTACCCCCCAGCCTTTGTGGCCCGGACTAGAAATGCTTAGAATTACTCAAAGAACAAATTTGTTGAAGCTCATAGCTTAATGAAAAATTTGAAGGTGAAAAGCAGTAGATCTCGGAGTACAATTCTTCTATGCCTCCCAAATATATTCTGCAGTCCGTCGTCTCTTTTAATGCTGCACTTTTCTAACGTTTCCACTCCTTTTTTTTTCACTGTCACTGTCTCCAGTGAGGTGAGGCTTTTGCCACACAGCACACACAGTTCATCCATGACAAAAATTATTTCAAAACACACACGTGCGAATGAAACCACTGATCTCGAGTTAGTGAGTAGCGAGCGAGCGGGCGACGGGCGATCGGCCGCCGCCTCCGCCCGCGCCGCGGCGCACCCCGGTCCGCCCCCCGCTACACGATCATTTACCCGTTCTTGCGCATCGCTCCGTATTATGATTTACTTCTTTTATGCACTCGATATTTTTTTGGATATTGTGATACATAAAAGAGAAAAAAATTGTATAATTATTACAATAAATAAAGCTGATAGAGAATTTTTCCACTGCTAGTAAAAATGCAATTTATAAAAATAATATAGTGTATTGGAATATTTTTTGGATTATAGTGCTTTTCGTACGAAATGACAATAAAATCACTTAACAAATAAAAAAATAATACTGAGAAATTTTCCAGTGCCAGATATATTAAAAAAACACATTTCATTAAAAAAAGACTGCTAGTAGTTTTACTTTTTTTTTTATATTTTGCATATTGTTTGTCTACATTAAAATAATATTTCTTAGGAAAAAAGTTTTGACTGAGAATTTTTCCGTATAAAGATATTAAGGATTTTAGAATTTAGGTAAAAATACCTAACTTCAGATATGTTTTTTTTTTTGGATGTTTTTAAAAAATGTTTAACTCATGATACTTTATCAAACTGCAAAGTTTTGTCGCCTGAGAAATTATTGCGGGGGTCCACTAGCTTCCTTTCCTAGACTTTGTCACCCCGACGCTCCAGTTAAACATACCGCTAGGACGCGATCTGTGAGGTAGGATAGGCGAGTGTTATCAGTATGCTATTTTTGTATTCATTTTATTAGATTGATTAATAATTGTAAAGTTAATCTTAATAGAAAAAAAAATTTAAATACAAAAGTTAAAGTAGCGAAGTTGACTTCCGTCTGCCCCAGCGTGGGGCGTGTGGGGGTAGGGATAGAATGTTTTTTGAATAATAGTTGTTAGCCGAGAGAGGTCAGTCAGTCTGTTGGCAACCGTTGTACAGTTGCCTCTGAAAGTGTTCCTGAGTTTTATTGGTTTTGTTTTTCTGAGTTTTATTGGTTTTGTTCGTTAGCACGAAAAAACTAACATTTCATTTTATTAATTGACTAGCTTTTTCCCGCGGCTTCGCTCGCGCAAAGAACTCTTTTAGTCACCCGTTTCATTCTTGACCCTTAAGGGGATGATTTTTGAAAAATAGCGAAACACGTGTCCGTTTATTTGCTTCAAGGTATATTTTGACGAATTTTGAGTCAAAATGTGCAAAAAAATTGTTTTCTCCATACAAACTTTGAACCCCCATTTCACCCCCTTATACTTAGGGGTAGAATTTTGAAAAATCCTTTCTTAGTGCTGTAAATTTCATCGCCATTTTGATAATTCCTAACTAAACAAATAAAAGTTGAGATCTTATACACTTGAAATTGATAGGTATTACATAGAAAGCTGCAGAAAGGTATACATAGAATACAATGGTGCAGTAAAAATACAACTTTTTGATTTGAATTACTTACTTACTAAAGACGTAAGCTGAATAGAATAATCATGTTTGTTACATAGATAAAAACACCTTTAAACGGACGAAAATTTGCTAATCCAGAGTAATCTGTATTTGGCTATGCTTATTACCTAAGATATTAAATTTAAGTCTTTCAATTAAGTTATGAATAAATAAATGTTTGAAACCTAAAATAGCATATACGTAGCCTTATTGAAGTATTTATCATATACGAAGAGGGTATTCTAATTGCTTGAAATGCTCTGAGCACTTATGCAATGTGCATCTAAGGTCCGTATAATAGAACGCGACTCAGACTGATCTATACTTAAGCAGCAGTCGTCTTTGTCATTTTGATAGTGAAAGAAAGAGACAATCAATACTTAAGTACATATCAATCTTGGTAATTTAGGTAATACGGACCTAAATTACCAGTAGAGGGAATGTCCACCGAGACTGGAAAAGCTGTCTGCATTGCTGTCATACAGCATACACAACTATTAGATATTGATTGATTTTATATCATATTATTAAACCTTCTGAAGTTTTTTTTTTTCATTTCTTGACATTGACTCCTCGCCCGTACGGCCCGTACCCCAGTGATGCCTACATCGCATAAGGTGCTGCCTAGCTAGCTAGCTGAGCAGGATGAGCGGCAACCACGAAACTTTTTTCTAATACTTACATTTTTAAACTCGTGATATCTTTTGAATGGAATGTCCGAATTGCATAATTCAAAAAGTTGTATAAAGATATTGAAGCAGTCTTGAATATAAAGTAATTTATTTTGATAAGGATTAATACCAAGACACAAATAAAGAGCATTTTATAGCGAGCGGCATTTCAATTAAATTTTGAAAATAAAAGAACACATATTGTCGCATAACTACAAAGTTAGACATATGCTGTCGCGACACTTTTTGTAAATATTTATGTGTTCTGCAAAGTCGTAGTACATTATTTTATTTTATCATCAATAGTTTACGCAGCGCGCGCAATGTAAAGAATATTTTAGGTAATTTTTTTTTACACCTTGGGTTACATTATTTGAGTTACAGTAAGGATCCCTAATTTTTTTGAAAATATATAGCCTATGTCCATCGGGGATAATGTAGCTTTCTAATGGTGAAAGAATTTTTCAAATCGGTCCAGTAGTTTCGGAGCCTATTCAATGCAAACAAACAAACAAACAATAAAATCTTTCCTCTTTATAATATTACTAGCTTTTCCCCGCGGCTTCGCTCGCGCAAAGAACTCTTTTAGTCACCCTTTTCATTCTTGACCTTTTAGGGGATGATTTTTGAAAAATAGCGAAACACGTGTCCGTTTATTTGCGTCGAGGTATATCTTGACGAAGTTTTGAGGCAAAATTTGCAAAAAAACTGTTTTCTTCATACAAACTTTGAACCCCCATTTCACCCCCTTAGGGCTAGAATTTATGGAAATCCTTTTTTAGTGTTGTAAAGTTCATCGCCATTTTGGGGGGTATGTTACTGAGTTTTGTGGCTGCAAAATAAATAAGCAAAACTTCATGTTTCTTTTTAATTGTAGTAAAAATAATTAAATCTACTGGTGTCCTGTCTATGGCCAAAGATAATTTTCATTTCTAAGTTGTTATTATAATTATATCAAAAGATGTAAATATTAATTGAGTACAGGTACAGTTAAGATCACATCAAACTTAACAACTTCGCTCTTATTATAAGGGAATAGAGTTTATTTTTCATGCTTACTTGATGAGCTCTTGACTGTGCCTGCATGTGTGTTTGTTACACAGCTGAAATCTAACAAAACCAGTTTAAATAAAAATAAAAATGCCTGATATTTTTGTGTTTTCATACGCATTTGCTAACGTTTATTTCCTGTTGATTCCTAACTAAACAAATAAAAGTTAAGATCTTATACACTTGACATTAATAGGTATTACATAGAAAGCTGCAGAAAGGTATACATAGAATACAATGGTGCTGTAAAAATACAACTTTTTGATTTGAATTACTTACTTACTAAAGACGTTAGCTGAATAGAATAATCATGTTTGTTACATCGATAAAAACACCTTTAAACAGACGAATATTTGCTAATCCAGAGTAATCTGTATTTGGTTATGCTTATTACCTAAGATATTAAATTGAAGCCTTTCAATTAAGTTATTAATAAATAAATGTTTGAAACCTAAAATAGCATATAGGTAGCCTTATTGAAGTATTTATCATATACGAAGAGGGTATTCTAATTGCTTTAAATGCTCTGAGCACTTATGCAATGTGCATCTAAGGTCAACGTGTTATATAACGCGACTCAGACTGATCTATACTTAAGCAGCAGTCGTCTTTGTCATTTTGATAGTGAAAGAAAGAGACAATCAATACTTAAGTATATATTAAGCTTGGTAATTTAGGTAATACGGACCTAAATTACCAGTAGAGGGAATGTCCACCGAGACTGAAAAAGCAGTTTGCATTGCTGTCATACAGCATACACAACTATTTGATTTTATAACATATTATTAAACTTTCTGAAGTTTTTTTTTCATTTCTTGACATTGACCCGTACGGCCCGTACCCCAGTGACGCCTACATCGCATAAGGTGCTGCCTAGCTAGCTAGCTGAGCAGAATGAGCGGCGACCACGAAACTTTTTTCTAATACTTACATTTTTAAACTCGTGATATCTTTTGAATGGAATGTCCGAATTGCATAAGTTAAAAAGTTGTATAAAGGTAATAAAGCAGTCTTGAATATGAAGCAATTTATTTTGATAAGGATTAATACCAAGCTACAAATAAAGAGCATTTTATAGCGGGCGGCATTTTAATTAAATGTTTAAAATAAAACAACACATATTGTGGCATAACTACAATAGTTAGACATATGCTGTCGCGACACTTTTTGTAAATATTTATGTGTTCTGCAAAGTCGTAGTACATTATTTTATTCTATCATCAATAGTTTACGCAGCGCACGCAATGTAAAGAATATTTTAGGTAATTTTTTTACACCTTGGGTTACATTTTTTGAATTTCAGTAAGGAACCCTAATTTTTTTGAAAATATAATATAGCCTATGTCCATCGGGGATAATGTAGCTTTCTAATGGTGAAAGAATTTTTCAAATCGGTCCAGTAGTTTCGGAGCCTATTCAATGCAAACAAACAAACAAACAAACAAACAAACAAACAAACAAACAATCAAATCTTTCCTCTTTATAATATTAGTATAGACTAGCATTCCGCTCGGGACTTCGTTCCCGTGGGAACTCATGTACCCTATGTCCATCCCGGATAATGTAGGATTCTAATGGTTAAATAATTTTTCAAATCGGTCCAGTAGTTTCGGAGCCTATTCGATGCAAACAAACAAACAAACAAACAATCAAATCTTTCCTCTTTATAATATGTATAGATATAGTATTAGTATAGATAGTATAGATTAGTACGTCTCATTGGCATAATGATAGCGGCAATATATTGAAAACAATTTTTTATCTTACCTCGCGGCCGAACTTTTTTATTTTATGTATTAATCGCCCCCGCAATCAACAGGCCACCAACGATCAAGTATCTATTGGTTATTGACGGGTGGTTGAATAAATAAACTATGAATTAGATGTACATTGTACTTTTTTTACGTTTTGAAACTATTTGAGTAGTATTTCTGACAATAATTTCGATAACAAACAGGAAGTGGCCATCGAGATTTCAGTGGTGAGTGTGCTATAGTGACGACAGCCCAAAATACTCACCGAGGTACCTTCATATCTCTGGTTTTCATGCAGTAGTATTTTTGAAATTTAGCACAGATTACATCCGTCAGCCCCCACTCGTACACGTTCCTTCTTATAATATTTAAATTAAAAAAAATGATAAAAACGCGTGTCGATAGCTCTATCTGTTTTTGTGTACGAGAGGTGTAGATGCTGATATGACGTCAGCCCAGCCGCCTCACCAGCACATAATGTCTTCTTACCAGCCCATATACGTCCCCACCGAGGAGCACGGGCTTCGAAACACGCACAGGATTAAGGCCATAGTCTACCACGCTGGCCCAATGCAGAATGATGGACATAATGTCTGAGCCAGCACTACATTGGCATACTAGCTTTTTCCCGCAGCTTCGCTCGCGCAAAAATCTCTTTTAGTCACCTTAATCTTGACCTCTTAGGGGAGGATTTTCGAAAAATCGCGAAACACGTTTCCGTTTATTTGCTTCAAGGTATATCTTGACAAAGTTTCGATTCAAAATGTCAAAAAAAATATTATCTCCATACAAACTTCGAACCCCTATTTCACCTCCTTAGAGAGTTAGTTTCTAAAAATTCTTTCTTAGTGCTTCCCTAGACCTCATAAGAAACCTACGTACAAAATCTCTAGACCAGTGGTTTGGGCTGTGCGTTGATATGTCAGTCAGTCATTCACCATTCAGTTTCTTCTTGTTTAAGAAAAAATAATAATAAGAATTTAAAATGTGAATAGCTCTGATTTCCATGGTGAAACTTCTAGGCTAACGGTTATAATCTTATTTTTAATGTTTTCAGAACTTGAGGGATTAAAAAAATCAGCAACATTTATTTATTGCAAAGGGTTCCCAGCATTAAAGGCGCAATGTGAATCAAAATTCCCACTGGGAGGATTTTCAATATATGAGAAAGAGAAAACTGAAAAGTGCGGAGCTGCGGTATAAAATCACATAATATTATTATTAGTACTAGCGTATAAAGGGTGTCCCAAAAAATAGTGTCAAGCGGAAGTCCTGATTTGGGTTATTTTTTTCGCAACTAAATTTTTATAAATTGTACTTTTATGCTTAAAATATTCGTCTTCGTAACTTTGATGGAAGTTTTAAAAATGATGGTCCAAATAAAAAAAAATACGGTCAAAATTATTCTCAAAATTTCAGTAAAAAATTCATAACTCGAAAACTATAAAAAATCGCGGAACATACATGGGATTGTTTCGGATGCCTAAGGGGTGTTCTACCTCAGGACTTACGCTTGACATTATTTTTTGGGACACCCCCTGTATAGTAGTTTTCGTGAACTTTATTAATTGTTAGACTAATACGCCTTATTATTTTATAAATGAAAATAATTGAGACGTAGGTAGCTGTTATTGTTTTGATTAAGTACTAATGTAGATGTTGATTTGTAACAGTTAATATCGTATAATTGTTAAATATTTTAACTGTTCGTATTTTGATAATAGCAACACTGTATTTTGTCAGACGTCGATTATCGTTCGGATTTTATTTTCAAAGGCTTGCAACAAAGCTATTATAGAATAAATCTAATTTAATCGTCACAATCTGCATTTATTTTCTGAGATTAGGACCTAATATTTTATCTCGGAAGTGGGATGTTACTATAACACCCACAAGTTATGTCTTTCGTTTATATTTGAATAAGGAATTTACAATTGATTATTCAAACGACACCTCGAGCTGCGAGTCGAAGAAGTCGAAGCCGTTCCAGGAATGAAAAACGGCCGTGAACGTAGCTACAGCAATGAAAGTTCTTATGACCGGCGCAAGCGGCAACAACGGCACCTGAACAGCAAGTCAGAGGAGCATAAAGGTTGAAGAAGTTGTTCCAAGGAGCAGCACTATCGTCGCCACAAATGGGATTGGAAGCGGAGCCATGGGTTTCATCACGAGCATCGTCACAGTAGCAGTCGCAGTGTTGAACGGCGGCGGCTCGGTAAATGAAGCCGTAAGCAGAAGGGGCGTAGTCGCCCTTCGAGTGATGTTGGTTCGCCGAGTAGTAGCGGTTAAAGAACAGTAGTTCTTCGCCACGGCCTGAATATAATGTAAGTCAGTCTGTTTTTACAAATAGTGACCATAAATAGCTATCCTATGATTTCCCACTCGATGATCTTGGCGAGAAAAAAAAAAAACATCGCCCATTAACGTTTATGGTAGACACTTGTAATTTTTTTTTTGTAGATTTTACTCTACAGCTCTGTCGGCGTAATTTATATGTATGGCCAAGCCAAATTTCAGCTCTGTAGTAAAAAAGGTTTTTTAGGAAACTCGCGGACAGATGGAAAGACGGACAGACGGACATAAACGCCACACACTCAAAGGCCCACACTAAGGTTTTCCCTTGTGTCGTGGGTCCCTCGGAGCATACATAAAGACAAACACAAACATCCATGACCCGAGAACAAACATCTGCTTTTTACACAAATATTTGCCCCGGCTGGGAATCGAACCCAGGACCCGTCGATCAAGAAGCAGCGCCGCTACCAGTCGACCAAACGATTTGTAGATTACTACGGAACCCTGAAAACGGCAAAAAGTCACGTTTTTTGTATGGGAGTCCCCTCATGTATTTATTTTATTCTGTTTTTTAGTATTAGTTGTTATAGCGGCAACAGAAATACATCATATGTGAAAATTTCAACTGTCTAACTATCACGGTTCATGAGATGCAGCCCGGCGACAGACAGACGGACGGACGGACACACGGACAGCGGAGCCTTAGTAATAGGGTCCCGTTGTTACCCTTTGGGTACTTTTATATCCTAAATTCCTTAGCAGTCTATAATAAAATAAATCGCCGAATCACTTCTTATAATAAGACACCGAGACGAGCTCCGGTAATTTTAATTATGTAAAATCAGTTCGGGTTTCGCTTTCGAGTTGTGTAGTACTTCATTTGTGAATTTTCAATAAACATTTTGTTTTAGGGGACTTTTTTTTTAAACAGTCTCCTGACCCACCCCGTAATAGTGGTGTCAGAAGTGGGATGCCAGTGATTGTGTCGTCGTTTTTACTTACTCCGCTGGCATTCCAGAACGCGAACGCGTCAATAAGAAACTAACCTTCCCTTGCAGTACATTATACTCGCTCACTTACAACTGTGTGAGTATTGAAGTGTTGTGTTTAAAAATTATTACGCCGTTCGTTCATCTCGTCCAACCCGACTCCGGAGCAACCTTCCAAATCTTCAAGTTATCCTCATCGCTTCGTCAAACTCTTCAACCTCATCGCTGACCTAATCGTCAGCCCTACCACCGTGATATCTTCGCAGTATCCTTGTGGTTAAGTCATGACTGTAAGACTTACTTGAATAAGCCTGCTGACTGACCCTACAACTGCGTTCAAGAGCTTTCAGCTTCGACTAGGTCGCGACTGTAACCCTGCTCGAGTAAGCCTGCCAGCCGGTGCAATCCTTGTGCCGCCGTCACCTCATTCCTGTATCCTGACGTCTTTGAAGAAAATTGTTGTATTATGGGAATGTAGGTACTAAGGGGTGAAGTATACGGGAGCGAAATGAAGAACACAACCGGCTTCATAGACGACGTTTAATTGACTGCCAACCAATCGGCGCCGGCGCAGCGGCGGGCCTAACCTACATAGCTATATCTATAACAGCCCTCCACCTTAATCTAAAACTATCTAAAAATATTTCTTATAATTAATCTGATCGCGTTTACGCAATATTCTAGTGTTAGAGGGTTCTGAGGTTGAAGGCGTTTCGGGTGATATCTCTACTCCCCCTGGACCGCCTTTACCGCTACACAATTCCTCGTTGACCGACTCCTCCACTGCAGGTGGTGATCGTAAGAGACGACTAAGGAAACTCAAATGAGACCTGCCTCCTAGTAATCCATCCCAGGCAACGACACTTCATTTTTTTCTGAATCTGAGGTGTCGTCCTATGGTCTCATGCGGTGTGGTAGGCTCCGTAAAGGGCCGTCTGGTTCGCGACCACCCTCTTACCGAAGTCCGGCGCCAAACAGCTTGCTGTGTTCCGTCAGTGCGTAGGAGTACCAGTGCCTTTATGGGCATTTTCTGGGTTAACTCGCTCCATCGTCGACCTCATCTTTGACCTTATGGTCAAGATTGAGGTCAAGAGTTAACCCATCTTATAATAAAATAAAAATAAAGGTTGAGGTGGGCTCGAACTTAAGGACTGCTCGTCTGACGTGAGGTTCTCTTTCTCGATAAACTGTTGGTCGATCGGCGTTTCGTGCCCTTCAGGACTTTTTTCTATCTGTGAGGGTACTACAAGTACCGGCATGTCCTCCACATCTGTCTCTGGTGGTGAGGTTTCTACTTTGTTTGCGGCAAAACTGCTTTATCCCGTTCGTCAAATTTTTCTTGTCCATTTCCATTAAGGGGGGACCTTATTTTTTAACAATTGATTTTTATGTTTTTTAAATATTACATCTTGTACTTTGACTGTGTAGGTATATCCTATACCTATGGTAGACGGATCTACAACATCCTTATTCGCCTGAAAATAACTTTGGATATTTAGCAACCATTTGTTCTAGAGCGTTTTGATCTGTGCATCTATTTACGGGTAGTACTTGTCTTCGATATGAAATCTCGGCCTAGTAACGGTGGGCTGCCGTTATTTACAACAAACACACTAATACGTTTTGTTTATTTATTATAAGTAATAGATAATGTCAAGGTTCCTAATACGCGTATTTTGCCCCCGTTGTAGCTTTGCAGAATAGTATTACATGATTTTAGTTTGTGTTCTGAAAAATAACGGTTGTACAACTCTTCAGAAATTATTGTCACTGCGGAACCCGTATCTATTTCAAAATGTGTTTTAATTTCATTAATCAAAACGTACTCCTTCATCGGTTCTCCATGAAATGTTCGTATATTACAAATGATAAGCTAACCGTCATCCCCGCTTTCATTCGCCAAACACTCAATAAAATTTTGTGAAACCTGTTTTTTACACACGCGTTTCAAATGCCCTTTTTCACCACATTTTTTACACTTATAGCGCACAAAACGACTCTTAGATGTTTGATGCCACTTGTGTCCGCATATCGCGCAGGGCTCACTTCCTGGCCCCGTGCGCGATAAGTCACCACCAGCTCCTCCGCCACCGCTTTGTCCTGCTGTCGACGTCACTTTAAAAACCTCTGACGAGTTCATAGCTTCGCCCGAAAACGATTGTTTTGCACCTAACTTTGCGTTTTGCACTCTTTCTGCTAATTCCACTGCCTTCGTCATAGTTAGGTCTGATAGCTCTTTCGAAAATAGCTTGTCTCGTTTGGGTCCCTGCTTCATACCGAGTACAAATCTATCTCGTAAAGTTTCATCCAACGTCGATGCTGGGAAGCCACAATCTATCGCGAGACCTCTTACTCGAGCTGCCCACTACTTGATACTTTCATCTGACTGCTAGGTGGCACCGTGGAACTTGCTACGTTCCGCAAATCCGCATTTTTTGCTCACAAAATGCTTATCTAGAACTTTAACAACCGTCTTATAATCCAGTAATCCAATGGAGTTAGGCAATGCTAGGTCTCGAATTAGCTTATAAGTTTTTTCGGCGACGCTGCTTTGTCATTATCTTCTGTTATTTCATTCGCTTGAAACCACTGCTCCAACTTGTCTTTGGTTACCGTCCATTCTTGATTTTCGTGCTTAAACACGGTCACTGTGCCAATTGCTAATTTGGACATTGTAACTTAGTTTTTCACACGCGTCGTTCGTTGAATACTTCCTCATCGCCACTGTTCTATCCTGGGAATGTACTAAGGGGTGAAATATATGGGAGCGAAATGAAGAACATAAGACGACGTTTAATTGACTGCCAACCAATCGGCGCCGGTGCAGCGGCGAGCCTAACCTACATAGCTATATCTATAACAAAAATGGAACTCTACAACATGGCGCTCGTGCTGGTGTTTATGTGAGTAAAGTAATTTGATTAACTGTAATTGCCTAACTGCCACACTTCTAATCGCGATAATTTTTTAATACTTATACATTTATACAATTATATACTTACCATTTCCTACTTATAATCCTACTATCCTAACTTAAATACCTAAATAATTACTTATCCTTTTACTCACCTGTAATCTAACTTACCTCCTAAAGATGACAGACGGCAAACCCCAAACTGGGCCAAAAAAGGGTCCTGAAACTCCTAATTCGGAGGGTTACCCCTTTCGGGTTCTTTGTAATTTTATAAAGGAGAACGAGAAACCTTAGCTGCATTCATTACTAACTGTCAAAATGCCCTGGACCTTGCGTCTATCAATCAAAAACCTCTAATTCTCAAATTCATCATCGCCAAACTCGAGGGCGAAGCACAGATAGAATGCTCCAATAAAATATTCGAAACATTCGAAGAAATAAAAACCTTTTTAAATTAAAATTTTGGGGAAAGGAAGCATTATAATCATCTACTTTTAGACCTACAGTCTTGCAAACAACAGCAAAATGAAAGTGTCGCTCAGTTCGCTCTCAGAATCGAGACCTGCTTGACTGCCTTTCAGTCAGAGATACATAACTCGCCGTCCTTGAAAAAGGAGCTTGCTGGTCGTCTTGCTATGACCGAAGATCTTGCGCTATTTACCTTTAATTTAGGGCTAATGGCCCGCCTCAGTACCATTGTGCGATGCCGAGAGCACAAATCTCTTAACGATGCCACTAACATCGCTTTGGAGGAGGAAAAGCTGCAAAATCTTGTTTATAAAACAAATTCGAATTCTTAACCTTGTCGCATATGCAAAAAACAAGGTCATTCCGAAACGGAATGTTTTTCTAAACAGAAACGTCCTCCCCAAAATTCTACAGATCCTAAGCCATCTTCCTCGCAACAAAACAATTCTCAGAACAATCTTAAATCCCAGGACTTTTGTCGTCATTGTAAAAACCCTGGCCATGATATTTCCCAATGCTATAAACGCAAATACAACAATTCTAAACGTGGTTTTAATAACCGAGACAATAATCGCGCCGCTCCTATGAATCATAATATTATAGACGACATGCAACCGGAACCGGAGTCACCTTCGGACTCGCCCGGTTCATGTGAACCTGCCATTAATGGAACTTTAAACTGTTAACAAGAAATAAAGATACGTGTTGACTTAACTCCGTCCCTAAAGACACGAAAAAAAATTCAAAATCATCTCAAGACACTCCTTTAAGAGACACTGTTTCCTTGAGTCATTCCAAATAATCTCAAGACACTCCCTCGGGACTCGGGAGTCACTGCTTCCTTGAGTCATTCTAAAGCCTTTTCAAAATTATCTCAAGACACTCCCTCGGGAGTCACTGTTTCCTTGAGTCATTCCAAATCCATTTCAAAATCCACCCAAGACACTCCTTCTGGAGTCACTGCTTCCTTGAGTCATAACTCTTCTAAATCACCGCCTGTAACTCCCCAAAAGAAGAACGCTGTTTCCACAGGTGCTAAATAAATCAATTTTAGGTACTTTCAAGGCTCTTCCAATAAGGATACTAATCCACGCAAGTCAAATACTAATCAAAATCTGCAGGGTGAAATGCCCAAAAACTCCGATGACTCTGAGACGCGTCGTTTACCTATCTATGAAATGAATACATCAGTTCACAAAATCTCATTAGTGCATATTTACATAGAAACAAATTATTCAGATAAGCCATTGTGCTTTCTTATAGATACTGGATCAAGTGTGTCTATCATGAAACTTGACAACCTTACACAACAACCCGCTTTGTCGGAAGTAAACATTAAACTTAAAGGCTT
Source organism: Aproaerema taeniolella (assembly GCA_949987775.1). Lineage (NCBI taxonomy): Eukaryota > Metazoa > Arthropoda > Insecta > Lepidoptera > Gelechiidae > Aproaerema > Aproaerema taeniolella. The sequence goes on along the minus strand of OX465265.1, from coordinate 7,049,099 downwards.
AAGCAATAACAACTCTTTTTGCGAAACTTTGGAAATGTTCTTTGCTCTCTGTAAATTTAAAACAATGGCCGATCGTCCTGCCTTCTTGACTTTCAATTTTGTGTTTCATGCAATTGACAAGAATGTAAACCTAACTTACGACGGAATATTAGGCAACGACTTCCTTAAACAATTCGACGCAAATATTAATTTTTCAAAAAGCTGTTTAGAAATCTAAGGTGACCTTTTACCATTTAGTTTCAAACAACCCACTTATGTAATTCCACCGCGTTCAGAAACCATCATTGAGTGTCCAATTTCAAATGAGCCCTCAGAGCTAAATGGCCTCGAAGAAGGGTTAGTTCTTGATCACTGTATATCTGAAGGTGTTTATCTCGCTAACTCTATTATTACCATAAAACCTAATCGTCGTGTTAACATATCTGTATTAAATACTACAGAATCCGAAGTAAAAGTCAAAGATTTTTTCGTTCATCTCACACCTTTGGATACTATACTCTCCTCCCAGATTTCTTCAAGTCGATGTTCTAATGAGATCTATAATATGCAACCTTCTCTCTTAAACCGATCTCACATGGTTTTAGACTCTATCCGCACCTCTCACTTAAAGGACGAAGAAACAAAAGCAATATTAGAATTCTGCTCTGAATACACAGACATATTTCACTTGGAAGGCGAACATTGACACTAAGGACGCTACTCCTACTCATGTTAAGTCCTATCGATTTCCAGAATGTCACAAGAGTGAAGTAGATAAGCAAATTAAGAAAATGTTGGAACAAGACATAATTCGTCCTTCTAATTCACCCTGGAGTGCTCCGGTTTGGGTCGTTCCCAAGAAAATGGACGCGTCGGGAGTACAAAAGTGGAGAATAGTTATCGACCATAGAAAATTAAACGACACAACTGTCACAGAGATCTACCCTTTACCGCTTATAACCGACATATTAGACCAGCTGGGACACTCCAAATACTTCACGACCCACGATTTAGCCAGTGGCTTTTACCAAATCAGGCAAAATTCCAAGGACGCACTCAAAACTGGCTTTACCGTCATCACAAATGGCACGTCTGGACACTTCGAATTTAATCGCATGCTCTTTGGGCTCAAAAACGCGCCTTCTACGTTCCAAAAATTGATGAATTCTGACTCGTATTTGAACGATTACATCAATATGTCGAAGAACGAGCTAAGAACTACTGTGGCGCCATCTATTAGCTTTTTGTTAAACTTGTAGGAAACGTCAAGCTTGCTTGGGTAAGGTTGACACGACTACTGGCCCGACTAATTTTGTAATGGCAACATTAATTTTATTTCAAATAGCAACCCTGATTTTAATGTGGCAAGAGTCGATTATGTTGGTAGACCTGTAACACCGATTCTGATTGGTTGATTTTTGAGCGGGAATCGGTTGGTAGCCTTGATTATGGAACGAGTGGAGGTGACCGCTCGCAAAGAGAATATAAACACTGGCGTTTTACCGCTCGGGAGGCATTATTCGAAAAGTCATCGTCGAGTAAACTGCTCCAAAGAGCTGCGGCCAGTTCGTGTCAAACTTGCCGCGTTCCCTACTATCAAATCTTTGCGAGTTTCTATTTCATTTCCACCATGGCTAACCTCCTGGATAACGACCCTCCGTTATCAGAAGTGGGATAAAACCAGGCTTGCCCACAAGAAAAGACGAAGAATGCTGACGACGAAAAATGGCGTTTACTGTTGGAGCAACAGAGCCGCAACTTCTTCACTCTGGTGAGCAGTTTTCGTTTTATTATAACTCTGGTGCAGAGTGCTCACTAGTTAAGGAATCTGTAGCCTGTAAATTTAAGGGGAAGCGTATTGACGAGACAGTGACAATGATAACACTGAATAAATCTGTATACTGTTAACATGTTGAACAAACCTGGTTTTTGATCATTTTGAAAAGATTTGAGATTATTTTGTTGGTGTTTTGCATGGCTCGAAGTAACCGGATAGAGGTTGCTTGTTGATGTAACCGGATAGAGGTTGCGAGATGTAGTGACCGGATGGAGGTTGCTATTGTGTGATATGATATGGGACCGGATGGAGGTCGCCATTGTTGTGATCGTAACCGGATGGAGGTTACGTGTTGTGTTAAGACCGGATAGAGGTCGTTTGTGTTGAAGCTTATAACTGGATGGAGGTTATAAGTGTAGTGATGATGACCGGATGGAGGTCAGAGATTGAGCATTGCAAAATTTTATTGAGAATTCTGTTATTTTGTTTTATTGAGTGAGGTTTTGTTCAACATGATTGCTTTTGTGGTTTTTTTTTTTTTTTTTAAATGGAAGTTTCTTTAATTTTGAAAACAGTTTGTAATGATGTCTATTAAAATCTATAATGGTTTTGATAAGACCGCCTTTTATTTCCTACTAAGGCCAGGAATGGCCGAACGATGAGAATGTATACTGTTCAGAATTTTCTTTCTTTCCAGGTACCTCACACAGGGACGTGTGAGTTGTCATGATGGCCGTGTCGAAGAACGAGCTAAGAACTACTGTGGCGCCATCTATTAGCTTTTTGTTAAACTTGTAGGAAACGTCAAGCTTGCTTGGGTAAGGTTGACACGACTGGCCCGACTAATTTTGTAATGGCAACATTAATTTTATTTCAAATAGCAACCCTGATTTTAATGTGGCAAGAGTCGATTATGTTGGTAGACCTGTAACACCGATTTTGATTGGTTGATTTTTGAGCGGGAATCGGTTGGTAGCCTTGATTATGGAACGAGTGGAGGTGACCGCTCTCAAAGAGAATATAAACACTGGCGTTTTACCGCTCGGGAGGCATTATTCGAAAAGTCATCGTCGAGTAAACTGCTCCAAAGAGCTGCGGCCAGTTCGTGTCAAACTTGCCGCGTTCCCTACTATCAAATCTTTGCGAGTTTCTATTTCATTTCCACCATGGCTAACCTCCTGGATAACGACCCTCCGTTAAATATAATATTAAACTACAGCCAGACAAGTGCGAAGAGAAGTCGCATACCTCGGGCATATTATTACCGACAAGGGCGTATCTCCAAATCCAGTAAAGATAAAAGCCGTCACTCTATTTCCAAGACCCAAAAATCAAAAGGAAATAAAATCCTTTCTTGGGCTTGTTGGCTACTATCGCCGGTTCATTGACAATTTCTCGAAAATAACTAAACCTCTAACCTCTCTTCTTAAAAAAGATTTTATCTTTCATTGGTCGCAAGAGCAAGAACAAGCTTTTAATAGGTACCCTAAAAAATAAATTGACCTCAGCATCATTACTTCAATACCCTGATTTTAATCAACCATTTATCCTTACAACGGACGCCTCTAACTATGCCGTCGGGGCTGTCCTCTCCCAAGGTGAGGTAGGTAAAGATAAACCTATAATAGCATATGCATCTTGCACATTGAACAAGGCAGAAGTCAATTATTCAGTAACCGAAAAAGGACTCCTTGCAATCTTATTCGGAACAAAGACCTTTAGACCTTATTTATTCGGCCGAAGTTTTAAAATAGTCACTGACCATAAACCTTTGGTATGGCTATTTAACGTAAAAGATCCTGGTTCGAAATTAATCCGTTGGCGCCTCAAACTCGAAGAGTTCGATTACGAAATAGTGTATAAACAAAGAAAATTCAATGCCAACGCCGACGCACTATCTAGGTTTCCAGTAAACACCTTAGATCAAAATTTAACTTCCAACTCTCCAACTGCGGAACCCAATCCTCCCACGGTCGACGACACTAGTTTTTCACCTCATTCAATGCCATCGTTATCCGAAACCTACGAACAATTTCTCCAAATAAATCGTCAAGACTCAGTGTCATATGACACCAAAATTCAAGAACACCAAGAATCCTTGCTAAAAGCAAAATGCAGATTATCGCCTATCCAACCTCATTAGATCTAGATGAATCAGTCCCTTACTGCAAGGAAATCCTCGAACTATCTTCAAGCCAGCCTGACATCCGCAGTATTGAACGAGAACTACATACTTACCTATCCACCTCAAATGAGAAACATATTTTCACTCACCTATTATTCTCTCGTATTAATCACTTTAATGGGATGAATTACAGTTTGTTCGCTCAATTAGTGTGCATGGGTAGCTGTCAGCTGTCATCTCGAAATGTATGGCGGTACAAGGAGCAAGAAAACTTGAATGGTAATTCATATCTTCTATCTCTTTCTACTAGTTATAATACGAAAATAATAATATTTTGTGGTCTCTGTAAATATTTACATGGATTAGTATAGCTATTTTTTGAAAGAAAAATATTCGTACCTATTTGAAAATAAAATTACTTAACTGTAAATAAATTATTGTATGTGTTCATTGACACTATCGTTAACATTTACAAAATAATAATAACGTATATTTCCAAAAAGAAGTACTTAAGGAAGTTAGTTCTGCTAACTTATAAATTACAAAGGAGGGTTCAGATAATTCGTCCTGTAGGTATTACTTGCATTACAAATACCCAGTTGCAGTAACGGTCATTAGAATAAAAGCTTTTCGGTCATTATGTGATATTCATAGATTAATTTATTTATAGATAGATATGAGTTTCGACATTTATTATTTGAATTTCTTTCAAATACATTGGCAAAATCACTATGCGGAGGCCATATTTAAAAGAATAGGCATAAGTTCAATAATAAATTTTGCTATTTTATTTATTGGAGTTGAGAAAGGGCATTATTAATTATAGTTGAGAATGTTGGAGGAGACTGGCAATGACACTGCGAATAATGACAACAGCGGTGGTACGTCTCAAGACGATAACGCTCCAATTAAAAAAAAGAAGACGCTTTGTAAAAACTGCAAAGAAATAATTTTGAATGTTCATCAATACTGCGTCAACACAATGCCGCCTGATAATGATAAAGAGATGGAATTTAAAAATTATCCAATTATTGGGACAGTTTCGAAAATGGTTAATGTGCATCGAAACACTGTCGCCAAAATTATAAAATCAGGACCAGTTTCTCCCTTAAAGAGAGGAAGTCAGACGAAAAAATTCTCAAAGATAGATGATTTTGAATGCGATTTAGTTCGACGCACAGTATATAGATTCTATATAGATAAGAAACTTCCAACACTCGATATGATATTGCAAGATTTAAAGACAAATACGGACTTCCCATATCAACGTACTACGTTGTATGAGCTTTTACGTAAACTTGGATTCAACTATAAAAAAGTGAATAAACGCAGTGTGTTGCTTGAGACGCCGCGATTCCAAGTCTGGCGTTATAAATATATAACAAAGCTCAGAGAAGCACGTCAAGAGGGGCGAAATATAATCTACCTGGACGAAACGTGGTATGACACACATGATACCGTCAAAAAAAGTTGGACTGATTGTAGTTGTCACTGCATTTCAGATTTGCCTTCCACTCGTGGGAAACGCATTATCATATTGCATGCTGGATCCAAAGACGGTTGGGTCGAAAATGGACTGCTTCTATCTGCGAAACAGATTAGCGATGCGAGCGCTGATTACCACTGCGACATGAACTCAGTGCTCTTTGAAAAGTGGTTTCAGGAGCAATTATTGCCAAACATAACACCAAATAGCCTAATAGTAATGGATAACGCTCCTTACCACTCGCGACTATCCGTCAGAATTCCAAACACCACAACCAGAAAAGGGGAGATCCTTGATTTTATGAGACAGTACAAAATTTCCATTCCAGAGCCAACCCCAACCATTCCAGTGCTGCTGGATATTGTGAAAAAGGCGGGCATAGAAAAAAGATATGTCATTGATGAAATAGCAAAAATGAATGGTTGTGAGGTGGTGCGTCTTCCACCATACCACTGCATTTTTAATCCGATAGAACAAGTGTGGTCTAAAATTAAACATGACCTTAGAGCCAACAATTGCGACCCCAAAAACAGCAGTGCCGTATGTCAATTGATCAGGCAGGTCATGTTGAACGTAACATCTGACTTGTGGGGTAAATATATTGCCCACGCAATCAAAGAAGAGAATAAGTACTTTAATGTAGACCAGCATGTTGATGTTAACGGAGACACTTTCATAATAAACACACAAAGTGATACAGATGACTCTGATTCGGAATAGCTAGATTGATTTTTTATACTTATGCTACAAAAATAGCATATATGTTTAAGTTGTAAGATGGCTATTTAATTTTAATTTTTATTAAAAAAATTGCATTTGTGGACGAGTCACATTTAAGTTAAAGAATGGTCCCAATATACCGTGCGCCTGTACTGCACACTAATTGCCCGAACGAACTGTACAAGGATATATTTAACCTCCTACGGGAGTATAGAGACATGATCAAGTATTGGTATTTAGAAGAAAAATAATTTGCTATCTCCGACTTCTCTGATCCCTTTAGTAAACTTTCCTTTACAAAGATATATAACATCCTAGGTTTCCTATTTCATAATACCGGTATTAAGGTAAATATTTACCGCAAAGAACTGGGTACAATACCCTACTCCTGACGAAATAAAAAATATTCTTAAAGAAAATCACGACTCACCTTCCGCCGGTCACCCTGGCATAACTCGCATGATAGACCGAATCAAGTCCCAATATTGGTGGAAAAGTACCTATTCGCCAAGATATTGAGAATTATGTCAAAAATTGCCGTTCGTGTCAAATAAATAAACCTTTGCGCCAAACTAACCGCGCAACAAAGTCCAACGAAAAAGTATTTCTGGACCTCGTCGGGCCCCATCCTGAGACACACGAACATAAATTTAAATTCATTCTCACACTTCAAGACGATCTAACAAAATACTCTCAAGTTTATCCTATGCAGACATGTTCTGCAGAAGAAACAGCCAGGCTATTCGTTCGATACATATCTCACGCAGGCATTCCCAAGACGATCGTTACCGATCATCAGTTTCAACGAAGACAATTTAAAGTTGTTTTTTTTTTCCTGTCCAAGAGCAGTATTGGCCCAAATAATTGGAGAATACTTTTTTCAAACAGCGATTGACACAGTCACGTTATCTGGTTCCGCCGGTGTGTTTCAGCATGTCGAACTAAAAAAATAAGATTAGAGATTATTTACGTGAACTATAATTGAGTACTTATTAGTATTTCTTTACTTTGAAAACTATACTTAATTGGGATACTTTTTAGACAACATACCAGCATAGCCAGCAACAGAAGAAAAAGGCTATTAAACGCAAGTAAATTAATTAAAAAATCATTTTTTGTTTCAGTTTTATTTTCTAGTTTTATTCTTCTGTAGTACTAAGTAAAAAAATTTGAAGAGGTTAGTATAAGAAGCGCGCGGATGAAAAAGCGCGACAACGACGACCCGATCATACTTCCCCCATTTTTATACCTATATTTTTTATATAATTATTACAATCGGAATTCTGGCTAGTCACGACCTAACCCATCAGTACTCGCCGGGTTGACGTTGGTATATGAGACTTCCTGTATATTAAACAAGCAACAGATTAACATACAAATTCATTCTCAATGCTTTCCTTTGCTAGCATTTCTTCGAATGTCTTGAGCTGAGCCAACTCAGTGAGGGGTAAATTTGGCAATCTTGATGTTGGGGCTTCCGCTGGTAAATTAAGCCTTGTCAGGCTTAATTTAATAGCTTCGACTTTTTTCATTGTTAATGTCACTATGCTTTGATTTGTTTTAGCTCCGCTATAAATTCGTCTGCAACAAAATTCAAAAATAAGTATAATTTTCTCGAATTAACTGCAATGCTAAATACTTTTGAAATTGAAATTACTTTTATGTAAGAAGGAGAAAATATAGAAGGTTTACAATACCAATGGAATGGCTGCTTCCGGAAATCCCTGACATGCTGGCTGCACTACTGCCCACACTTACAGTTTTTCCGTTTTATCCAAGTAATGTTCATTTCCTCCAGAATTATCATACGCTTCAGAAGCAGTGCTTGGAGAATTATTTTTTCTTTGTCCAGGACATGGAATCGATGTTTTATTTGAGTTTCCACTTCAGCCTGAATGATTATCAAGTTATCTGTGGTGTTGTCTAATATCATGTTACAATTCATAATGTCATTTGGAGTGGGACATGCTTCATAGTTGGGAGATAAAGTGCCAATCGCTTCAATACCAGGTGGTGGAGAAATGGAGTCATCACGATATTTCTTACTTGAAATAATTTTCCTTTTGCCTTTGGCTCGACCTTCTGCTTCACTGCTACAAGTATAATTTTGCTTTATATTTTCAACCTTAAGAGCTTCATTGCTGTAAATATTATAATAATAGATAAATAAATAACATTTTGAACAATAATTTAACATATCAGAACCCTTTGGAATAATATCACTGGTCTACAAAATGTTAGTTTTTTTTGTGTAACACTCAAAATTTTGGCTATTTTTAGAAGAATCTGGTCTCCTCCCTATCAGGTCATATTTTAGAGTAATTTAAAGTTGGAATTCAGAAATTCATTAAATTCGAAGGTTTACCAGGAGTGACATATTAGTTTCCCTCTAGCTGTAATCCTCACTTCTGAAAACCTCAAAAATCAATTTTGATAATGCCAAAAAATAGTTATGAAATAGTCATCAATGTGAGATAAATAGTGTTCTTAAGAATTCGAAGATATAACTATAGTTTGCTGAGGATGAGGATTTTTGTCATTGTGATCGGAACCATTTTAAATTATAAAAGATTAATGTTATAATATAAAACATACAATATATTAGGTACATATGTCCATATTTTAAGATATAGAGCGAGGTTGTCAAAGATGAGAATCGGTAGATACTTCATTTCGACAGTAGCTGGCTGTACCGCGTCACATGCTTGTATCTGGCAAAAAAAATAGCTTGAATAGAAACCAAAACTATATATCTGAATAAGTAAATAAAAAATAAATATACCTACACTAAATACCCATCACAGTTCCTTTGGTCAAGGTCAAGGGGTAGTGAGCGCTGGCTTTTGATCGGCTGGATCCAGACTCGAGTCCCAGCCAAGGCAACCACTTATTAGGATTAAAACATTAAAAATGTTAAAGAAATTTGTAAAATAATATAAGGTATCAAATTACCACATTATTAATTTAAAAATAGTTAAAAAATGTGATTTAAGAAATAATTTTTAAATGAACATGAAGGGGATTTCCACAACTTTAAATGAGGTTGCAGTTTATGGAGACAATTATTCTGAAATGTAGTTTTTCACTTAGTGTTTCCAAGGTGAACATTAATCTCAATTTTCATAAACTTTCATAATTTCATAATTTTCATAGTTCAGAAGGCAGGAAAAAATCAATTGATATATACTTATCAAAGTAAAAATCCATTGATATATATCGTGATATAAGTGTCCCAAGGGACCCATAGTGTGGCCTTTGAGTATTTGACATTATTATTATCACATCAGCAAAAGACATATTGGTTGTTTGAAATGGGGGGGACCTCATACAATCACTTAACTGCACATTACCTACTGACCAACGCGTGTGGTTGAGATGCGTTTAAGCGGGTTGGCACCTATGTTCTTACAGGAATAACTAAACACTACTCATAGGCACTTTTAGCATACCAGGAGGTAGCAAATCTAGTTACTTACATCCAAATTATCCATTTCCATGTCCGTGCCTGCGTCACACAAATATGGGGTGTGGCGAGCGAGTGGCGTCTGATCTGAACAAATAGAAACAGCCCAAGTAAAGCCTCAGCCAAACAGGTGCGGCCTATTGTGTAGTATGTAAGCCTAAGCCGCGGCCACCTCGATGTGAACACGCCGCTACAAGTTCGTACGCAACAACTGAACGCCACCGCGGACGCGAATTGAACACAGCACGTTGGTTTGTTTAAGGCGGTCAGGGGTCTTTTTAGGATCAGATAATCAATGTACAAAAAGGGCTGGCGGCGCGGCGGGTGGAGGTATGATAGCTATCGATAGAAAACCACTACAAAATTCAACTTACCGTGTAAAACGCAGTGTTATTCACTCCTTGGTGCAACTACCTGGGTGGTCACAGAAAAATGTCGACCGGCGCGGCGGAGAGCACAAACCAAAATGGCGTAGAGTAACGTTATAACCTTGACCTAACCCTAAACTGCGAAAGAAAAAAACGGCAATCACAGGTGTTGTATTCGCGTTCGGGAACATTACCGTACCAAACTCCACCGCAAAAAAACGCCATTTATAATTTGTGTTGCCATACCAGACAGTACGTTTTACTAAGTATAATTATGGTCTTTTTTGGTTTTACTTGTTGATGTTCGATATGATAATTTGATTTGATTAAACATTTCTTTGATAAATTTTCATAATTTACGTACCTACTAAAAGTATATTTTTACACACAAACAAGATGTCTTAGAGTTTGGCCAGTGAAAGCGCGACCTGAGAAAACGCGGCAAATTTTGTGTGGCGCAAATTACTTTTAAATTTTGCGCAAATTACTGACTATAGCTAGAGAAAAGTATTTTGATACTTGAGTATTTTTTTAATTTACGACAGTAAATTTTTTAAATTGTTGTTTACGAACTAAACGTATAATTCAATGCACCTATTTAAAATTTTTAGATGTACACTCAACAGCACGTCAAGCTTGACACTTTGGACTTTGGACCGGCCCTGCATTGTATGGCGCGCAGTATAAATCAGAGCTCAGCTTAAACTGGTAGTGTAAAGCGTGACCTGCTCTTGACTGTACCATAACCTGTGTGTTTAATCTAAGTTTCATTAGTTTTTAAGGCTCTTACGAAACCTTGACTGTCATGGAGTAAAAAAACGAGTGTATAACAATTTACTGAACCATTTTTTTACTACTCAATAAAAATTATCTTTATTTTTGAGAAAAGTTACAAATTACAAACAAGAAGTCAAGAATTAAACATAACTGTTTTACCACAGGTTAATAAAATAGATCAATCTTCGATGAAGTTTGCATGAAACCTTATGTCCATAATGTCGGAGCCTCCTTTCTCACAACAAAGAATTCATTGATTCTGTTTCTATTGCATCGATATCAAAACTGTCTAAGTCCGAAACCGAGTTTTTGTGAGGACGTTTTTTATCTGGAGTGCTCCACATCCCCTCATTCACAGATCCTTCCCTCTTAATTTTTTTAATGTCGTGACACCGATTTCTGCGAAACAAAGTATAAAATATATATAAATAAAGGCTCCTAAACAGTTTGATAACATCAAAAACACAGTGACGTCTTTACTTTACCCGATCACTGATATATAATAGACACTGAACAATTCCAATCAAATAATACAACTTTTTGAAACAAGGCAAATAAATTATGACTGAATTGATGCAGGTACATATCGGTTAATGAAGATATTTCTTCTTAATAGAACTTAGTCTGAGTCTCTATTAAGGATTTCTTCTCCAAATTTCTTAACGTTTCTACGATATTTTTAATATCGCAGAGTCCTTCAATATCTCCAAGATTATCTACAAACATAAAAAATTGCATCATAATATTGTAAATACTACATCTAATAATGCAAAAAGTAACCAACCAAAAATGATCAAGATAACAAAGTCGTGCTTACCTAAAAATCTGAGATCGCATGTAAACATTGTTGTTTTTCTAAGAAAACAACGTCTTTCTCTTCTTGTTTTTGTTTAAACTTACTAATCATGGTATGTAGCAGTTTCCGCACGTTACTTTTCAATGTTTTATTCATATTAAAGCAATTAATATTAACAAATTATGAGTCGTAGCAAAACACTGACAATATAATGACAGACTTTGACGTATCTTTGAAAGCTATATAAAACTTATGTTGCTATAGTTTTATATAGCAATAATGTTGCTATATAAAACTTTTCAGAAAAATCCTAGGTCACGCTTTCGCTAGTCAGACTCTAGCTAGTTTCACAATGAAATATTTTTTCCATCCTTTAACACTTGTCAAAAATGGCAACCTTAAATACTGGTCAAGCGCGAGTGGAAACCGTGAACCAAAGGTTCCGTCTCAACTTATGAGGTGACTAACGAAAGTTAGTATTGAGTACTCAAAGTAGTCTTCTAACGAAAAAATTAACTGTGCTGAGGGACAAACTTAACCTTGCAGTTAGAAATTTTTTATTTACAATATTGATGCATAAAAAAAAACTATGACAAACTTTGTATAAGTTTTAACAAAAGTATATTAGGTACATACAACAGCAAGTCAGGTTATCCATTTGCACTACAAAAGCCGCCGCTATTGCGAGCGAGATAAGGGCGACGCGACGTCAAGGTCAACATGTATAGCCTGATATGCTGCTGGGTGTACCTACTTTGTCGTAATTGCTTTTTGCCGAATTTGATTCTAGGCCAACGAGAAGTATCCTATGGTTTTGATACCCTTTGCGACTCAACTAAGGGGGGGCGGAGGAGGCGTTCCGCTCCGGGCCCCTGGTCATGGGGGGCCCCCAAAAATTCCTTTTTCGCTAAATCGCAAACCAGTCCAAAATTTATTTTTAGTACTTTTGTAGGCAAATAATAATCGATGGTAAAAAAAATTTGCGCTCGCGTCGCTCGCACATATTGGGAGAGCTTTCACTTTTTTACGGCAATCTCTTTGATTTCCATAATCAAATTTTAACTTATATACTAAATGGGAAGCCAATTACCGATCAGCCCCGGGCAGCGAAAAACCATGGCCCCATTTAGTGTTGTTGACTACTGTTAAGAGGTTTTTGATAGTTTTATTAGCTTCAAGGGACCGCGCAGACCTCAGTATTTGGTATTCATTTTAACTTTTTTTTTATTGAAATATTTTAAAAGAAACAGTAATTGCTTAACCTAATGATCTAACATAAACCACAATATGGTTTGTCTGTAGACCACTGACCGTCGTCTGCCATCTCGTATCCAGGCGCGGTCGCAGCCAGAAATTTTGGAGGGGGTCACTCACCCAATTCACAACTAAGTAGACAGCCTTTATCTTGAATCTTTACAATAAACCGACAAATTACATTATTAGAATATTGTTATACAATCTTTATCATAACGACGCATATCGATTTTGCTAGGATTACCAAAACTACGTAGTTCGGTTCCTTGTTTCTAAACTAGATGTCATTTCCAAGTTATTTTGGCCATCGTACGTAGTTCATAAAAACACCACTAGATGTCAGCAAACTATGAATTTATCGCGGTTAGGGGATAGCTAGAAATTTCCTTTTATTATTTGGCAAATTTTTGAGATTTTTCAATTTGACCTTAGATTTTGGGGGGGGTCATGTCCCCTGTGACCCCCCCCTTCGGACCGCGCCTGCTCGTATCAGTGGGTAATTATACAAGAAAAAAATAAAAAATAAAGTAGGTAACTGATTCTACATCTACAAAGCGAGAATCAGTGAAGCGAACAGCGTGCAGTCGCAATGATTGACTTGAACATAGTAATGAATCAGTCGCTCGTCGACGTCACACTGAGACGTCACACGCTGGTCGGCCCACACCGCTCGGTCGCTCTGCAATTACAAATACATGCTGTTGCAAAATAACATGACGCTACTCCCTTACAGGGTAGGTAAGTCTACAAATTACAATGATATTAATCTACAATGATAATACAGAGGATAACAGGTTTATAGTTAATTGAAAGTTTACAAAGGCGGACTTATCCTACAAGGGGATTTCTTACAAATTATTTTTAAAAACAAAAGATGATACACTTATTTATAAAAAAATAAAATAAAAAAATAAAAAATAGTTCGTTCGTTTTGCAAAGGCTTAAATATATATATATATATATATATATATATATATATATATATTAATTAATTTTAATGAAATATTCTTTTAAGATTGTTTTCAGATTTTTTTCATTTAACTTTTGCTTTAGCGTATCGGGCAGTCCATTAATTAGGTTAGGTATTAGGTATTCAAGGTGTTGTTTGCCGTAGAGGTTGTTGTACCTTGGAATAATAGGTTTTTTGTGTAACAAACTTCGAGTATTTTTATTGGGATTCGCTAAGGTTTGAAATTTTTTACTAGCATAATTTTCGACTAAGATGTTGTATTTAACCTTGTTGTGAATTGGAATGAGTTTGCAAAAAGAGAAAAGCTGTTGATAATTTTCTTTAAATTTAACTTTAATATTTTTGGGTACAATTGTTTTTAAAATTCTTAATTGCAGATGGTAAATTCTGTTAAGATGAGTTTTACAGGTTCTTCCGTAGCTACTTAGGCCATAGGATATCAATGTTTCTCCCAGTGCTATGTATAAGTATAATAAAGTTTGATAGGGTATTTTATATTTAATTATTGAAAACTTACTAAGTATTGCTCTAAGCTTATCGCATACGTAATTTATGTGGTTTGTCCATTTTAGCCTGTCGTCAATAATAAGACCAAGGTATCTTTGCGTACTCACCAGCTCCACTGTATCACACTTACAAGTGTAGGACACACTTACAAGTGTAGGACTTGATACCTCTACGCTACGCGTTCCTGGTAAAAGGGTCTTGACAGACAAGCGACAAACAGAATGACAACTGAGTGATCTTATGTAAGGATTCCTTTTCTCCTTTAGACGTACGGAGTACAGAACCCTAAAAACCCGTAGAATGAATGCGTGTTTGTTTTTTAGGATTATTCAGTGTTTGCAAAAGACCAAGGAGTATACAACAAGGTCTTTGGTGTTTGCTGTTAAACCTGTAATGTCTGAACGAAGGAAGCGTGGACAAAACATAACGTCTGAAGGACAAACCAGTGAAGTTTTCGGTAGGTAAATAACTCTAGCATGGACTAATTATTAGTATCTTAGGACTCAAAGCCTGCCGCACCAATAACGACATTACCTACCTTACATTACCTTACGATCTATAAATGTTCATGGTCGCGGCATGCACCTTAATTTATTCTCTAGGGTAGGGCAGACAAGAAACCTCAGATTAGAAGAACACATAACCTCAAAATGTATGGGGTCCGCTTTAGATACTAATCTAATCGTTAATCTTCTTACAGGTCAAGATTCTCGAAATAAAATGTGAGAGAACAAGACTGATAGCAAGTAAGTAGTACTTGCAGTCAACTCACAGGAGTACGACCACTGGTGTTTGGCCTTTTCAAGTGAGATTGGATCCTCTCCTGCAGCAAGTGTCTGCAATTTTGGGTCGCGCACGTACTGGAATAGAGGGTGTGCAAGACAGTGATGCGGTTGCAATTGCAACAATGAAAAGCAGCCATCGTCTCAAAAAAAATTGAATATAGGAAGAGATATTGAATGAGATTTATATAATAAGTGAAGCCCTCGTAGCCCAGTGGAACTTGCTTTGAAGTGCTCGTAGCCCAGTGCCACCTTCTGATCTCAAGCGATCAGTGAAGTTAAGCAACGTACACAGAGACAGGGAACCAGATGGGTGACCGAAGTAGCAATTTATCACAAGCGTTTCTGGCTATTGTCGATTGACTAAAGTCATAAAACCAAGCCAGAGGGGATTTGGCGATTTGGAAACTCTGACACCAGGATAAGTCAAGTTTGTCACTGACTTATGACTATACCACACGATAAGAAGAACAAGATAGTTACAGAAACTATTTAACTTGAGAGTGTTTGATATTATTAATTTTAAATATTATAATTAATTATAAATATTATTTAATTTAATCACTAACCTACCTAATGCCATCCACTAAGTTGGGCCCCCCCACCACTCTTCCTAATAGACGGAGATCCCAGGGCCGCCAGACCTTACTTATTTTCTCATAAACCAAATGTGTGGGAAATAGTAATGCTAGTACGTACTAGTAATGTATGAATACCAGCTATCCTGGGCCGGCGGCCTATTTTCAGCTATCAGGTTCTGAAGGTACTTCCAAAAATTACTCACTTGTCTTGAAGTCTGGCTGCTGATGTCTTATACAATATAATTAATTGAATATAAAAATTAACGTTCAACACCGCCAGACACTTTCCGTCGGCTGTAATTTCTGCCAGATGCTTTACATTTCGCAAGTAAATTATGTGATTATACCTACAATCTGAGAAGTGATATTTATATATGATGTTTAAGGAACTATAACAATACTTTTTATAGCACCCAGACTTCAAGACAAATGAGCAATTTTTGGAAGTACCTTCAGAACCTGGTAGCTGAAAATTGGCCGTCGGCCCAGGTTAACTGATATTCATACATTACTAGTACGTACTAGCACTACTATTTCCCACACATTAAGTTTATGAGAAAACTAGCTGATGCCTGCAACTTCGTTTGTGTGTTAATTTTTTTTTTTGTACAGAGTACACAGATTGAAAACATCTATCTTACGTGATTTAGATTTATACATACAAAAGTTTTTTCCCGCTAACTCCCGTTCCCGTAAGAATTTTGCAATATCCTGTTACTACTAAGCTTTAAGTTTACTAAGGTACTTGCATGCCAAATTTCAAGCGTCTAACTTAAGCGGTTTAGATTTTTCATACAAAAGGATTTTCCCGCTAATTCCCGTTCCCGTAGGAATTTCTAGAATTCCTTTCTTAGTGCAACTCTACAGTACCTAAGCTACGTTCTTTCTAAATTTCAAGTGCCTACGTTTAGCCGTTTAGGCTATGCGTTAATATGTCAGTCAGTCAGTTTCTCCTTTTATATTATATTTAGATACTTAAGTAAGGTCTGGAGGCCCTGGGATCTTGGTCTATAGGTAATCATTTATAGTATGTCAGTGCGTGCTTCAACTACCTACTGTTTTAAGCATTGTACCGATATTAAGCATTAGCGGAAGCATGCCCTCATAATGTTACTATAAACGATTAGACGAGTAAACCTATTAATTTTATTGCTCTTTTTTAAAAATGACATACCTACTTATAGTCATCCAAAACATCACTGAGGTCAAGGGGTCACAGCTATGTCAAATAAATGAAAGAAAACGGAAAAAGAGTTGTAGAAATGAAAAAAAAAACAGTAAAATGAATTTCAAATACGAGTACCTATTGTATTTAGCATTATTTATTCATTATTTTTTTTTATATTCTGAAGTGTTTTCTTTAATTTTTTTTCTTCTTTAACACCTATAAACCAAAGTTCACTGACTGTTCATACAGGGTGTAAAAGACGGCTTAGCAAAAAATTATCATTTTGAATGATTTTTCAGTGAAAATTTCGTGTGTGTAATTTTGGCAGCGACACCATCACCGATTTTGAAAATTTTTACTTTTAAGAAAAATTGAGTAGAAATTGCCAGGGTAGCTGATTTCCGAGGTAAATGACAAAGTTTGGGGCGCTGCGGGCCTTATGTCAGTACAGCAGCGCCACGGCTGGAACTCAGTGATTATAGTGAATATTGAAGAACTGACTTGGTAGGGATTTATTCATCAATTTTAAAGTCAAGGCAAACTTGGATATAAGTACATAGAAAAAGTAAGTATCTACGGAGATATAGCAAAAAGTTTTGTGGAGCAGCTCGAATGACGTCAGCCCAGCATACCATTTTCTTTAATACAGCTTTTTAGAAGCTCATTTGTTGACAGCAGGTGCTCGAATCATAGAGTATATCCCGACCAACTTCTCCTGGCTGATGAGTGACAGTTGTAGCTAAGTAGAACTTGTATGGGAAATAAAGACGTTACCATGGAAACCACGCGCCAAAAGAACAGCAGGGGTATTCAGGAGCGTTCGACTAGTTTCAGGTTCGACTCGAGTCGAAGACGAGTCGAATGCCACGGAAATCTTTATTCACAACGACATTCGATTCGTCTTCGACTCGTTTCCGTTTACGGAAACTATGTGACATAGATAACACGTTTGTGCAAGCATTTACGGAGATAGTAGATTTAATTGAACGAATAACTGAGTGAATGAAAAATTATAAAATTGATAAAATATCATTTTATTTCTTTAATTTATTTCCTAGATGAATTTCTGGCCTAGAGAAAATTATAGCTTTACTTTTGAAATGGTTTTTAACCATTGGAAACTTAATAATTCTTCATTATAAAAACTTTTTTAAAAAATTACAAAATGTCTTTGTAAACGAGATGAAAAGTGTCAAGATCTTGCTTTGCTTTATTGTGGCGGTTTATTTTGTGTTTTCTTGAAACTAAATTGAAACGTACAACGTACTAATTCTCGTAGGAATTTGGGAAATTTTACAGTTTATGTACTATTCCGACGTCGCTATATTTATTGGACATTTCATCAAAATCCGTCCAGGAGTTTTAGCGTTAAGAAGTAACAAACATCCATCCATACTTACAAGCTTTCATATCTAAAATATTAGTAGGATACTTATGTGTTTTTTAATCTGTTTAAGATGGTGTGTTGAAGCTACAATATTGTGGAATTAAGGGTTTAATAATTAAGCTTCTAGGTACCCACTGTTCCACTACTTAACTATTGTTATTGATGAGAAATTAGTATTCAATGTTTGTGTAGGATACACTTGTTTCCATAATAATCTTGGCTCGGCAATGCACCACCACAACATCTTCTGCCGGCGGCCATGACAGGTCTAGCCCACCACCGACTGTGACGTATGCACTCGAGACAAGGGTAGTAAATACATAATGCCAATACACTACATCCCTTCCTTTTTTTAATGAAATAGAAATAAATCAAGATAACAAAATAACCTAAAAATCTTTTCAAATCTACTGTGGTCTTTTCTTTTTCTTCAGGCTCACTTCGATATACTTTTCATCGTCGTTCAACTCTTTTAGAGATTAACTACATCTTGCATTATACGTTTCACCAGGCTCATAGTTTTTTTACTTTAACAAAACCTCCTTCCTACACCTACTCTTGAATGAGCTTTACTAATTAGTACATGATTTTAATATAACTTATATCTAATTGTTCCTAATCACAATCTGTAGTTTTTCATTTTCTATCTGCATACCTATTCTTTTTTCTTTTCTTTTTTTCATTTAGCGTTTTTTTTGCATAATCATCATTCATTTATCGTAAAGAAAATACATTTGTGTTCGATACATTATTACGGTAATTGTCATATTACTTTGTTAAGCATTACAGTATTCCTATTTTGCATTTAATTATAATTTTCTGTGCTAAAAATTCACTTAAACTATAAAAGCATTTCTATGTCATTAGGTCTTTCTTAAAAATATTTAGTCTATTTTTTGTGCTTCAATTTCATAGGCAATTTATTATATAATATACCTAGTGATGGTTTAAAACTCTTTGTCTAACTATACACTCAGACTTCGTGTGATGCTAGCATCTCGCTCTCTAACATCTCTTTCTATTGATGTCTTGTAGTGATGGCGAGTCTTCATAAAAACAGTAAGCAAGATCAAAATTTATCTGCACGGGTCTTTATTTCTAGTTTACATTCTTTTGCATCACCAATCAGTGGTCTTGGTATCTTGTCTCTCAATAAACCCGGGTAAATATTTTTGAGTCACGATATCTCCTGTAGTAAAAATAGTTTTGATACTTTACACAAAATATCTTTTTTGACTAGGGCTTTACTTACCACTTTTTAAAATAAATGGTTGGATTGCAAACGTAATATTATCCATTTCTCTATTTTGCATGGCTTCGGCTTCTAAATAAAAATTATTTCTAAAGGTTGGTTGTCGGTCACCAGCTCAAAGCTTTTCTTATATAAAAATTGATTAAAATGTTCAACCGCCCAAACTAACGCTCGAGCCTATTTTCAGTACGACAATATCAGCGGGAGTTATGATCCGTGGTTTCTTATAGTCACCCAGGAGTATATCAACACCCAGTCCTACTGGACTAACATCAGCTTCTTCAATCTTTCTCGTCATAGTATGCTACGGTAGGAATATTAGGTAGAAAGAGCAGTTTTAAAGCATTGAAACCTAACCTTTAGTTATTTTTGCAAAACTTCTGTTTATCCGAACCATTGCTTCTTTAGTCGTTTCGACCCAGTTGCAAAGTTAGAGATCCATTTGCTAATGCAATTCACCAAGCCCAAAACCAGGTTACTATGCTACTATAGTCGGTGGTCTAATTGTTGCATAGTTGACACGTAGGTACTTCTGCAGTGGTTTAATCCCTGTTGTTTTGATAGTTTGATAGTCCATGTCCTGAAATACCTTATCACAGTCATTCTGTACCGACATTTACAATATAATACAATATACTTTATTTGCAAACAGAGACATACTGTACACTTAACAGAACATAAACCACAGTGTACAATAAGGCGGCCTTATTACTAGGTAGCAATTTCTTCCAGGCAACCTTACATTTATTTTCCTTCAAGACGACATTATATTTTTCTCTTAGAACGTTCATCCCTTTCTAACCTAGCATCATTTTCTTTAAGGTCTTAACCGTATACTAAAATATCATTAATAAAATCCCGAACATCAGCCGTTCATACTTAAACCAGCCTTTTATTTGTAAAGTAATTCCCGTTTTTCTCTTTTCTTTTTACAAGAATTCTCGTCCAACAGTATTGTAGAACATGTCCATCAAAACAATTCAAACATCTTTTTCTTTTGCAGGGCATTTAGAATCATACAGTTTAAATCTCAATCTCCCGCATCTACCGCAACAATCTTCTACATGTCTTTATTTTTTTTTTATAATTATGTATCTTATGTTATTTTTTAAAGTATTTTAATGGTTTCACTTTTGACCACAATCTAACTTAGGGGAAAGATGATGTCGATGTAGCAATCTCAACTAGAAGGAGCCTTTCACTCGAGCCTTAAAGACACTCGGAATATGAGCTCGGAAATACCGACGCAAGCATTAGAACTCCATACCTCAGAAGTGAGCACTATGATATATGAAGAAAATCACCGGGTGCAAGTCCTCACAATCTTGACAAAGCAAAGATGTTACCCTAGTGATTCCTTACGTCCGATAAAAGAAAGGGGCAGGTGAAATGAGCTCATGCAGCTCCTAAGCACACTCTCCGAAGTACATCTGTAAAAACACACAGGCAGGCGTATGTTTGCAGGATAGGATTCGAAGCTTGTGTTTGTCGTGCATTTTCTGCACTTAGCCACAATTGGGCCATTGCTTGTGCAAAGGTTTTGTTTTTTACTTGCTATTTATCATCAACCAAGTCCAGTCCGGCAAGCTGATACTTTGCCGAATCATCCCCGAGGTGGCTAACTCCATACACGATCTGACCAATGCCTTGTAAAGGGACTGGGGTTACTGTGGCGGGAAGTGCCGCTGAACCTTGTTTAGGATACCTAGCCGTTTATTTTGCCTCAGTTTGAGCTTTAGACTCGATGCAGGTGCCAAAGTTAAGGTAAACAGATAACTTAATATAGAGACGTTCAAGCTACTCGCTTACCGGTAAGTAGGAATCAAGCTAAATATACTTCTTTTTGCGGAGAACAGACACGCTTACGTGGAGTTAAAACTCAGCAGATTCATGGCACCTAACTAAAGTTAGTATCTCCTAGTTTATCAATTTTCTTCTTAATTCTTATGAAGCGCATTTCTGATTTCTTATCATATTATCACTTTAGTCATTAACTTGTCCTTTTTCGGCTTTTCGCCTCAACCGAACGATGAATTGCTAAACTTCATTCATAAATCTAAATAGGTTCTTCCTTAAATAAACTATATTTCATTTAATTTCATTTTCATTTTAAGCAATCTAAATAGATACCTGTCATACACTTTGCTTTGGAACCAAATATATGTATTAAGTTTAGTTCCAGCTACTTGGAAAAACATATATTTTATTTATTAGTAGCTTTATCGGCATCAGGCATGTTATAAATAAACTTCCTGTATTTCCAATCACCTGAAATGAAGCTATTTTTTTTTATCAATCCCATAGTATCAAGATAAATCGATTCCGCTCTTTTCCAGCACTGCCGTCTGACTATTACATTTAAATTTCTAAAATTTAAAAGACGTTAACACCATATTAGAAAACATTTGGGCAACCTTCAAAATCAATTTTAATAATCAGATTAATTAATAGTAATCTGCTGGAAACAACACATTTTTTTAAAATATGTAATTAATATTTTTTTTTATTTTTCTCACCACAATACATATGAATACAAGGGAATGAGTCACAATAAAAAACTTGAAAATATTGTGGGAGACTGGTGCCTAAACTAGGATATTAGCCTGTATTTCAGGTCACCAGATCTCCACCCCTTGGTGTTGAATATCTATGTGTCTGCTATATTATCTATGTCAAATCAATCAATTTATTGATAAAACATTTGTTCAAATCAATCAATCAATTTAATGATAAAACCTTTGTTCAAATCAATCAATTTGATGATCAGACATTTGTCTGCTTCAATCAATTTAATGATCAAACCATTGTTCACTTCAATCTATTTTATAATCAGACATTTGTCTGCTTCAATCAATTTAATGATCAGACATTTGTCTGCTTCAATCAATTAATAATCAGACCTTTGTCTGCTTCGATCAATTTAATGATCAATATTTGTCTCCTTCTGTCTATTTAAATATCAGATCTTTGTCTGCTTTAATCTATTTAACGATCGCACATTTGTATGCTTCTCTTTTTTATAGACCCTTTGGAAATAATCAATTCATTGTATATTTTATTATCTGCTATATTGTAACTTGTCACTATCTAAATCCGTAAGCACATACATTAACAAAGAAAATGGCTGTATGGTGTGAGTGCCCTTTGCTAAGAAAAAACAAAATCTTAAAACAATGGGTTTTGAAAATTATGGCTGTATGGATGAAATCCCTATGCACTGAAATACAATATCAAAATAATATTACAATACGCCCATTTTTTGGCTGCATGGGAAAAGTCCTCTGCCTTTTCAGAAAAGATGAATAAGAAAATTATGTAATGGCGCCAAGTATAGGTATACTGTATAAGATAAATTAATTATGAATTGAAATGAATTTTTTGCAATAAACTAAGTTTCAATATCAGCACTCAATCTGTAATTTACGAAAAACAAGGTCACTCACTTTATTTGTAGCATCCGTACAGCCAAATAGTAAACAACGTACCACATAGTATTTAGCAAATTAAGCTATACAAAATATTAGTTATAATTATAACTTAACTTTCACCAGACGTCATGTCTCATTCTCATAAAACACGTAATAACGTTCAGTTCCATAGAATTGGCGTCACAAATGCCATTCCATGATAATTTCATGACCTTTACATTGCCGCGTCAAAGTTCGGGTTTAAATTACAATAAACACTATTTTACTTACATGCTTATCCATGTCAATGCATTATCTTCCCTCTTTTTTCGAGTTTGTTTTATAATTTCGTATGATTAAGTACCTTTTATCTCGTCGCCAGATGTAGGATACACTTGTTTCCATAATAATCTTGGCTCGGCAATGCACCACCACAACATCTTCTGCCGGCGGCCATGACAGGTCTAGCCCACCACCGACTGTGACGTATGCACTCGAGACAAGGGTAGTAAATACATAATGCCAATACACTACAGTTTGTAATACCTAACTGCTGTTGTAAATAAAACTACAGCGATTTAAAATAAACTGTGTATTATAAAATGTTCAGTTTTGTTCAAGATTTTTTTTTTTAAGTTACAATAAGTAATATCACAGAAAAAAAGGTTTGCATCGCAAGTGAACAATAAAGTATGCTAAACTAATTAAAAATATACACAGTCAATATTCATAAGTAAATGTTCTTAATAGGGATAAGCAGAGCATTTAGTAGGTACTAGCATAAGTGCTCACACAACCATTTACCTCGAGGGTTAAGAAATAAGTATTATGAGCATTTTACATGTCATGTTTGTGATTTCTATTTGCCCAGTCAGCCCAATAACAATGGAGTGATTTGAATTTATTTGTAAAACAACGCCAAGGCCTTTTAATACTCCAAACACCTTTCTATGCAGTTTATGGACTTCATGTGCATTTTATTAAATGTTTCTTCAGGACTGTCCTGTCCATGTCAGCCGCGAAATCGGGGTAGGTTGGGCTAGGTTGGGTAGCCTGAATACTCTGAAAATAGTCAAAAATTTGGATATAAGTACATATACCTAGTTATTTTATTTATATGAAGGAAATTTAAATATAAAGTTAATTATAAGCAACTAGGCTCCGCCCGCGTGGACTACAGGTTATATCGTGCTCAACTGTGGGATAAAATGTAGCCTCTGTCCTTTCCCAGGCTCTAATCTATCTATGTACCAAATCTCATCAAAATCGGTTCAATAGTTTAGGCGTGAAAGACGGACAGACAGACAGACATATAGAACTACTTTCGCATTTATAATATTAGTAAGGATAAAGAATTACACAGGTAAGCAAATCTTATTTTTAACAAAACATTTCTTACTTGATGGTGAACGCTATAAAATCACATCCACATCCTCATAACTTCTGGCGCATTCCTTGCCTGAGTTGTTTAAGTTATTGATGTAGACATTGATGCCCGGCCCTTTGGTACAAAATTTCTGGTAAATACCTTGTGCCAGAAAGTGCAAGGCTGTAAGAAACTGAAAGCAGAGTTAAAAAGTTATTGTAACAAGATCTTACCACAATTTTTGTTTAATAATGAGTCTCCGATGCCTCTATATCTTGTCAAAGTAAAGGCAAGAATCTGTATTTTAAATTACACCAATTATACATACTTACTTTGAATTCCAAAGGAATGGCTAAAATCTTGGTGGTCGGTGAATAATGTGTTTACAAATGACTCAACAAAGTGTGATATTCGCAAGGAAGCGACTTTTAAATGATATATTTTTTGAAAATTGGTATCTTGAAAAGTATTAGAAAAATCCCTTATCTCCATGTTGGAAGACATTGTCTCCGGTCCTTGTTTTGCTCTTTCTTTATTTCTCACGCGAATTGCTACGCAAAACGGCATTTTAGCTTGATTCTAGCACAAAATGTTTATTTACAAGTGTAAGTCGAATGCTCAGAAGCAATCGTAAACTTTTCCGAATTTCCATCTGAATTCGAGCCGAACGCTGTAGAATACAGTGAGTCGAAGGCATTCGAAAACGGATCGAATTTCGATCCGTTCTCGATAGTCGAACGCTCCTGAATACCCCTGCTGGTACCGATGTAGTGTCAAATTAGATTGGTCAATCCTGCAAGTATTTATCAGTTTAGGGCACAAACAAGTTACGAGCGGGGCCTACCGAGATCTCAGTAACCATGAAATATAAGAACGCGCGGTCACTCCGATCAAAAGGCCTATTTCTACTCTTTTGTGAATAATTCTAAGGTCACACACTAGAAACAAAATAAATAAAGGTTAAAAATAAAAACTTTACATAATAGCAAAAAAAATAAAGTGTCGTTACGCGGTGCTATGACTTTTTTATCAGGCATTATGAAAGAATTTTTTTTTTAAATAGAATTTTAAAGAATTTAATCCTATCATAGTTAGATTCAACCATTTAAGGTTTGCTAAGCTGTCATTTACACCGTGGTATACTTATTTTTTTACGCAGTTGCGTTGAACCGAATGTAAATTGTAGATCTTAAGCCTATCTTAATTCTGCAAATAAGCCTATTATAGCAGTGGGCCTGACTTGACTGATGTCGCACTTTGCAATTGCAGTTTGTGTGTCGTTAGGCAAACCATATAACTACGGGGCTAAAGTTCGTGTTGATTGGCCAACCATAGAGGTAGTAGGGTAGGCGCACTCTGTTAAAAATTTGTGGGAAATATTATAACGTAATTTATCTAACGCGGTAGGCCCACTGTTAAGAGTTTGTGGGAAAAACTATCTAAAACTAAATCACTAAAAACTAATGTTAAAATTAAATCATATAGCGATATCGCAAAAGAGAAATTACTTGAATGTTGTAAAAAGGATTTTCTCCACAGTAGAAATGTGTGATTCCAGCAATGTTAAAACTAAATCACTGGGCTTCGCAAAAGAAAAATTACTTCAATTTTGTAAAAAAGATTTTCTCCATAGTTAGTTCCAGCAATATTTTTGAGATAATTTTGTAGAATGATCACTTTGCAACGTTGAACTTAAGTTTCAAAAATAATATTCCAATAGATACATTGATGTAAGTTTAATATGTAACATTCCAGTAACTTTAGTTTATAACGTAAATGCAATGTTATAGAATGATGTTAAGGTCTTAACATTACTGCAATGTATGATTTCTGACGTTACAATAATATTCCAATAGATACATTGATGTAAGTTTAATATGTAACATTCCAGTAACTTTAGTTTATAACGTAAATGCAATGTTATAGAATGATGTTTATGTCTCAACATTACTGCAATGTATGATTTCTGACGCTACAATTAGTTCATTGCAGCAATGTTAAATAACAACATAACATTAAGTTTGAAAATAATTATTGTCGCAAAGTTAAAATATAAACTTTCAATCGTAACTTTGCAGTAATTTCGGTTATTATCCTTTCAATAAGTTTTAAACTAACAATATGATGGAACTAACAGTTATATTGCTGCTACATTTTGTTTTGTAACTTGCAAATGCACGATTAACGAAGTTACTATAACTTCTTGTAAGTTTCATGCTCAGTGGGAATAGTTTATTAGAAATAGATAATTCTTTGTTTCGTCAAGATTATCATAATTTCCATTAGAAATAATATTTCATGGTGCATATATGAAACGATAAGTTATTGTAGCAAAAAAAATTGCTTTGCTTAAAGAAATCTGTTTTTACCGTGTAGGGATTACAGTCGCGAGCGGTGGTGGTGGTGGTGCAATAAGTAAGTCAGTTTTTATTAACTACTTAG
Organism: Aproaerema taeniolella; assembly: GCA_949987775.1. Lineage (NCBI taxonomy): Eukaryota > Metazoa > Arthropoda > Insecta > Lepidoptera > Gelechiidae > Aproaerema > Aproaerema taeniolella. The sequence goes on along the minus strand of OX465265.1, from coordinate 7,022,492 downwards.
TTAATAAAAACTGAAATTGGCGTCATTTCCTTGTTTTTGTGGAGATATTATGGTTTCGAATTGTGCAAACCACACTCTAGGTATTTTTGCTCAAAAATTCGGGTATTTGAAAAATTCGGGGTTTGACATTGCTCGGTCCCGTGTTACACCCAAAGCCGGTACTTCCGCCAGCGCACCCTGCTTCAGTGGTTATAGTTGTGCCTCTTGAAAGTTTAATTGGGGATTTGCGCTTGTGGAAGGCCAATAAAACTGTGCAGTGTAGTTTTGATTGAGTTGATTTTCAGTCAGGGTCACCATTTGTGGGTACTTTAGTATAGCGGTTCCTAACAGGATGGTATGGAGTCAGAGGAAACGACCGATAACTGCGAGAATAGGTTATCAACTATTTATTGTAATTCGCTTACATTATTATACATATAGGTTGGCAAAGGCCTTGTAGGCTAGATCAAAAAATATAATAAAGGTACTCTAGTTGCTTTTATGTCATACAAGTAGATATGTACCTATAATAGCCCGCGAAAACTAGAAAAATTGAAGGATTAAATCGTGTAGTTCCAAAAGTTTAAGGATTGTATAGAGGGAGGTCACTTGAACATTGTCTAGTAAAAAAATCGCAAAAACTACTTAACTTATAAAGCTAAAAATTAGTAGGCAAATAGACTGTAGTTAGGAGACATCTACTTTAAAAGGATTTTTCGAATAAGTTTTTTTATTTTAAGATGGGTTAACTTTTGACCTCAATCATGACCATAAAGGTCAAAGATGAGGTCGACGATGGAGCGAGTTAACCCAGAAAATGCCTATAAAATTCCCACAGGGAAAAGAAAATCCCAAGAAAATCTGAAAAAAATGTATAGCCTAAAATTCTGCAGCTAGATGTTTATAATTCTGCACTAAGCATTCTTTAAGCAACAAAAAGCACCTGCTCAAAGAGAAATTCCTAAAACTCCCACGGGAAACCTGAAAAAGTTTATAAAAGGTGGTGATAAGTTCGAAATACTGAAAAAATGATTCTTTGATAAAGCAGGCATCGTCCCAGAAAGGAATTCCCAAAAAAATTCCACGGGAACTACCAATCTTAAAAGATAGATGAAAGCAAAAATTTTGTTAACATTGGTTCCTATGGGAAGTTTGATAATTTTCTTTTCAGTTTGTACTTATAAATTATCATCCTGTAATATTTCAGCTAAATTGGTCAAGGTTTTTAAGAACTTTCATACAAACTTTTAATGATCTTAACACCCCCTAATTTGGCCTCTTTGCAAAACCAGTTATCAGGCTGTCGTCTCCTTATTACAAACTACCTACTTACTCGTACCTGCTAAATCTCATATTTACAAGATCAGTAGTTTTTGTGATATCGCTTTAGGAATGTTAACTGTTGTTAGCTTTTATGTTTCTTACTTAATATCTCTGGTTCCCGTAAGAATTTCGCCAAATCATTTTTAAGCGGACGTCTCCTAACCATAATCTACCTGCCTGATAAAAGTTAGCTTTACAGATTAATTAGTTTCGGAAATATCATGTCTCAAAAGTGAGTGGTTTTTTGCTGCTATATTTTATAGATCTTCTCGTGTTCCCGTGGGAATTGTAGAAAATGCGTTTCCAGTAGATATTTCCTAGCTAAGAACTACCTACCTGCCAAATTTCATATTAATACGTTAAGAATTTTGGAAAATTTGGTGTTAAACGTTTGTGTAACTCACATTTTACACACGTTGACAAGGGTGTAATTTTAAAACCACGCAATTTACAGAAAATTTTAAAGTTACAAAGTTATAGGGAATTTAATGAGCTTTAATTCATACATGGAAGTGCAGTCCCTAAAGTAGACCGTTTTCAAGTTATGAGAAAAAAACTGACCTCCCTCCTTCTACATAATCCTGAAAATTTTGAAACTACACGATTTTATTCGTTTTCTGACACGAATTTTTCTAGTTTTCGAGGGTTATAAGCTCATAACGACCGATGTCAGTGTTGATCCAATTTATTTCAACTTTATTACTTCGGGATTAAATAACTTCTGCCCAACTGTTTCTTGCCTTGCTTCTAGACGACGGGATTTAGGATTTTTCCACCACTACTTGTGTTAAGCATTACTTGTGTTAGATGATTTCTATGCGATTGTGCGGAAGCGAGCTGCCTCGTTGCTCTGCAGGGTGCGGGCCAGCTCCAACTCTATCCTGAGTACCGTGGTGGCGAGATGTGACTCTGATATCATGCGCCACCTCACTAGAGTGTTGGTTGCATGAGGTGTTGTGAACGTATTATTATTTATTTAAATGTATTTAATTTCTATTATTATTCTATTTATTTTTTGACATTTGTAAAAAACTAACATAGGTTAAGTTTTACTAACACATAATGAGCCCCTGTAGCTTAAATAAATAAATAAATTATTATTATTATTATTAATTTTTTGTTCTTATTTTCAGGAAATCGCCATAAATACTACGTTGATAATCGTCATGACGTTGCACCAACTACGCCATGCTTTTTTTGAATCATTTTAAATTTCATCTGATTTTACAATTCCACATTGTATGAACTTTAATATTAATTTGAAACCATTTATAACAAATGTCACGCCTGTACTACAATAAAGAAATTATTTGTGTAACAATTTTGTAATTTTTCTTCAGAGTAGCGAGGAAAGGGAAATTGCAACTTAAATTGCAACTAATTAGTAGAGTGCCGTAAGACCACGTAAAAACCTCTGAACTTGGTTCCACTGAACGGATTTTCATTAATCATTTTTCTTTACATTTTTGGAGATACAAATAAAAAACTTTGCTTCTTAAACTTTGCCGATCTCAAACATATCTGGTATTTAGGAATTACCAGACGTACATGGTAAAAAAAACATTGGGGTTCCTATGAAATTTCCGGTTCTTTTTCAACCTTTATTTGTTCATAATTTATTTAATTGAACAGCTGTTACTAAAATAGTTTTTCATTTAAAGCCTAGGCCATAAAACGGAGATTTTAAGTAAAATAATGCAGATTTACTTTGGATTTATTTACTGAAAGCGACGCTCAAGTATAGCTCGATTCATCTGTTACCCATTTCATTGCTTATTTTTGCTGTACCTTTGCTACAATTACAGCTTTTAATAAAATAAGTATAATGAAAATTAACTTAATGTGGTCCAAATTTAGTTATACTTATTTGGATTTCGTTTTCCCGAGAAAAATCCAAAATTTTATTTTTAGTATGAAAAATTCAGTTTTCCAAAAATATTGTAAGAATAACGGCAATTTCATAGGTAAAGACCTATTATTGACCAGCGTACGCCCTATAATTCGTTCCCATGGGAACTCCGTGTAATCTCTTTTAGGTAAGTTTTCAAAATGTCTGAAGATCATCGATGTAAAATTTTAAAAACTTATATCTTCAATAGTCAATAGTTTTGATTCAGTGTGTTACGGCGATTTGTAGCTTGAGGTGTCGCCGTGTTGATAAATGAAACTATTTTGATGAATTAAATACCTCTATCAAACATTTTTAGACACGGTCACCGCCGTCACTCTGGCGATTTTCTAAGCGCAAAAATCGTAACAGTAATGATCGCAGCGGCTGTTACAGCGGTGAATACACGTTTCGTATTCTTTTACATAACATTTTCAACGCTGCCGATACTAGCGCCGCACGGCTGCAGACAGCGTGATATTCTCTAAGCTAAAAATCCTCCACTTAAGGCCTTAAGAAGGGTAAATGACATTTGCGAAACCGCACTTATAACTTTGTAGCGTGGTTTAGCCCCTAAGTAACGTAAAAGTTCCGATTTGTACTTTCTGGATAGGTATACCTACGAATGGTATCGTTGGATTCCTTGTAACGTCCACAATACGAAACTGAAGGTCGTAGAGTGGCATAGTTGTGGAGGGGGGAGGGGGGGGGGGGGCAGTCAAAGATGGCGGAACGGCATTTTTATTTTCACGCCATAAGTCGACAAATACATAACCGATTTAAAAAAATTAAACGACACATAAAAGTTAATAACCTATTAAGTAGTCCGGGAAATAAAAGAATTGGTATTACACTAAAGACACATGGATAAATTGGTTTGAAAAAAATAATATTGTTATTTTATTAACTATTCGTGGCAATTTAGTAGTGGTGTGGGTTTTTAGATTTGAGGAATACCTAAAGTTGCGTTTTTACTAATATCTGCTAAACATTAAATGGAATTTTAGTGATAATCTCCATTTATAACATTAGATATCTTATTATTATGTTACTAATGTAATCTCTTGCTCAAGACGTAGAATTCTTAACAATACGACGATTTTTCTTTTACGGTATGAAAAATTATACTTAGAAAATGGAGCAGACGGGGATTTTTATCTTTATACTAGTTAAATGAAAACCTAAAGCCTGTGTAAAATTTGCACCCAGGTGACTCTCTTAGAACCTATGTAAAAAGTGTTATTTTAAGATTTACCTATCGAGCAATAAAGACACACGAAATATTTTCTTGACTGTGCCATGTAACTTACTTTCTTTACAGTAAATTATTATAATCTCTTGTCTAAGTGACAAAGGTTCTGCAAAAAGGCATAAAAATAAATTTATCGGAACACCAACAAGTTGCCCGCGTCAGTGTGAGAGCGTGACGGAGCTATCAGTTCGCATACGAATTGACAAGATTCGCATGAAAATCGCATACATGATGATAGAATTCCAATTCGCATACGAATTGACAAGATTCGCATGAAAATCGCATACAAATCTTGTCAATTCGTATGCGAATTGGAATTCTATTATTTCAATAATACGTCTCCTGTTTGTGTGACGTGCGGCTGCAAAATCATGTCTTGCCTTATATGCGGAAAACCCTTAAACGATGATACAGTTAGAGTTGGTAGTAAAGGACTTAAAACTCTCTGTAAAGAACAATGTGCAAAAATGTATGGGCGTTGGGCCCAGTGTTGTAGCATCATACGCTATGTAGGGGTTGATGGGTTCCTAAAATGACTGAATGAATGAATTAATTAATGTGGGAATGACGAAATATAGACTTACGTGTTTTTTGTAGATATGAGTGATTGAAACGATATTTATTAATATTTTGTGACACAATTGTATGTAGGTAGTGTATCTTATACATAATTTTACAATGCAGTTGCTCGGAAATGGCCCCGTAACATGGCCACGGAGTGTACGTTTACGTACCCCATAAAACACATGTCATGTTATGTAATTTTGAAATGAGAAGAAGATTTTGAAAAGAAAAAAAATATTTGAACTAACGAGCAAATAAACCATTTTTCATATACCAAAATTCAACTTCAGTGGCTATTCTGTCATCCAGTAAAGTTATTTTTTAAATGGAATTATGCATTTAAAGTAAGCAAAAAGTGAATAAAATACTGACAAAAATGTATGACGCAATAAAGAGTAGCTGATTTGATAATTCAGTGACCCTTTTGACAAGTGAGATATATTATCTTTTTCATAAAGCTTCATACTGGCTGTATAGTATGACAGCAAAGAGTTTTTATGTCTGATAAAATAATTATTTCTGACAAAAATCTTGATTTTCAGTGAAATAAAATATAAAAGTAAATTATTTATTTTACTTTTTCAATAAAACAAATCTGATTTTTAACAAATAATTGAATTATTTAATAATTTCTGTAGGCGCAATGGGCATTTTATATACTTAGCCTTTGCCTCATAATTGTAGAAAAATATTTTGCGTGTTATTATTTTGCCCGCCATTTGAAATTATTTGTTCAACAAAATCATTTTTGTGTTATAAAAATGTTAATTCCTTGATGTTTTGTGTTTAATCGTAAAATATTAGTACACTTTGATGAATTTCAACACGTTTTCAGTGAATGTTGATTAGAAATACTATCTTTTAAGAATTTTGGATATACCTATACGATGTAAGTTTTTGTCAATATTTTTTTTAGTTTCTTTTCCTCGGCTACTGCATTGTAAAACGTTGAACAATATACGTGCCTTAGGTAATGTGTAACTGGAGCCCTATAAAACACTCGCTTCGCTCGTGTTTCAAATGGGCTCACGTTACACATTACCTACGACACTAGTATCGTTAATAACTATTATACAACAAAACATTTATTCAGTATTTTCCCAGACAATTATTTTTGTTTTTTTTACATTTCTGCAAATTTTCTCTGTTTTGAAATATTAAATAATGGCGTTTCTACATTTTTTTAAGTTAAATGGCAACTTTAAGACAGATTGCGCGGTCCGACCACCTTGCAATAGTGTTGCGGCAATTCCTGAAGATGACACAGCTAAGACAATATCACGTGTAACACGTATTTTTGCCAAAATCAAATTTAATAGTTAGGTTTTGCCGGTTCCTCCTGGAGCATCCAAATTGGCCCTCGCTTGTATATGCACTTTTTACAATTTCTTCGTAGACTGACTTTTGTTCGTCTGTCAATGAATCACAGTTATTCCTGACTAAACTCTCTAAAACCATCACATCATTGCTGGTTTCTTAAACCAATTCTCTATTTTCTAATGCTAGAGGCATTCTTGGTTGTGGTAAGCCGTATTCTTTTAAGGAAAGCCCGTATAAACCCAAACACTCTTCTTCAATTTCTATCAAACATTTATTGAACACTTCATCTGTTACATGGTCTATATCACCTTCTACCTGCATTTCGATTTGTCGTTTAAAATCTTCTGATAGGTGTTCTTTAAATGCATGCCACAGGCTTAGCGGGTCAGACACTTGTCAAAACCCCAACATGATAGTGTACAGCTCACGTATCATACGTGGTGAGTGACACAATGTGGCCTCACCCAATCCTGTATGCCAGTACTCATCATTTTCAAGCAAGCCTAAAGCCTTGCAAGCAAACTGGAAAGTAGGGTATACTATATCACCTACAGTTTTCAATGCTTCAAATGACGTGGGGCCTCGAATATCATGTATACCCTGCCCAAACCATGTTCCTTTTTAACGCCAACATCCACTCCACGTTTCCTCCGTACGAATCAGGAATTGATCCAGACATAATATGCCGGTACTTGATAATATAAAGTGTTTTGGCAAAATTCTCAGTACGACACAGATCAAAAAAGGCAAGAAGTGTCGTTTTTGGTGGATTCATAAGTCGGTCTGCGAGGTTTTGCTCATTAAAATACACTCTTTGGCCATTTTCAAGATGAACCGCAAGATGGAACACGGTGTGGAAGCGTTCATGAATCGGATATCCAAAAATTCGCCATACAGCCTCTAAACTACTTATGTACCTCCCACTTTCGTAAATCTTTATTTCATCTTTTTCATTTTCTAGAGCAAAAGTGGCTTGGTCGGATCCTGTATTTGTGTATGTATTTTATTGATTTAACGCGTCCGGTGCATAAGGAACAAAAACCAATAGGCCTTATTACTGAATTGACTGATTCTCAAAAAGACCAAATCCCAAAACGCCTGAAATGTGAAATGACTGATTTTTGAAACGTCTAAAAAGAAACATGGCCGGTGATGTACAGTCACGACCAATATCATAGAAATACCCGTAACATTTAAGTTTTTGTAGACTAAAACAAAATCTGTAAAGTAAAATTAATGCAATTTAACTTTGTGTAAGTACATAACCATAAGAATAATTAGGGTGTTTCCATGGCATTTGTCGTAAAATTAGGTACTGTTTTGCTAAGGAGTATAAAAAAGTCGAATGCAACCAGAATGTATAAGAATTTACGAATTAACGAAATATTTACCCATTTTACATAAAATAATCAACAAAAAATTTAATCTTTAAATCAACAAAATAAAGTAATTAACATAAAATAATGACCTACCTTATCAAAGCTTTCAATGCTTTAGTCAACTAATAAATCGTTTTTTTATTATATAAAGATTTTTTTAAAACTGGATCGGTGTAATAGTGCCGTTGTTAAGTTGGAAAGCATATCGATGATCGAAAGAAATTTATTTTTTTCTTCTTTTCGCGGCACTGAGCATTGGGTTCTTCAATGGCATTGATTGTTGCTACGATGCCTGTCATCAGCACAACTTAGCATCGAGCCATACAGTTTGAGCCATTGTTTTTTTATGTACTTTAAAAATGTCTGACTTTCTTCTGTTTCTGGAGCAATATTTAAGATAGTCTTTCTAACAGGGTTTAGTTTTTTCTGCAGGCAATAACGGCTAACAATAATTCAATAAAATAACGCTTCCATGTATGACAAAATAGAATTATTCTCTGACGGATGTCAAAATATTTTTTAATCCAAATATCTCTTCCACCAAGAAGTTAAAGTACTACTTACAAACCAAGAAGATTCTCCATTGAAACGATTATACTTCTGTAGTAAAATGTTGTGGTCCGACCAAGAAGATTCTCCATTGAAACGATTATACTTCTGTAGTAAAATGTTGTGGTCCGTGGGTCGTATGTTATCTGTTTTGACTTGTTTTCAAATAAAATTAACTCATGACTAGGATCAAAAAAAGTCTTAAGATATTATATCAATACCGATACTTATATGCTAATAAATAACTTATAAGAAATATTTATTCTGACTGCGACTGTACCAATTGTCAATTCATTTTGTTTTTCAGACGTTACGAAAACCAGTCATTTCACGTTTCAGGCATTTTGGGACTTGGGCTTTTTTAAAATCAGTCAATTTCGCTAATACGGCCTATTGGTTTTTGTTCCTTATGCACCGGACAGGATTTAACAGAATGACAAAATTCGACGATTATATGCGCGTTAAATGTTCTTAAAAGAACCGGAGTATACGGGACTACCCAACGGTTGTCAATCTCTACTCCATTAATATATACATATATATTCTTTATTGCACAAACATAGTTATTATTATCAATTTAAAAAAATATACAAAGGCGAGCTTATCTCTAAAATAGATCTCTTCCAGCCAACCTAACTAGTGAGAAATAGTATATGTAGAAGGGGTAGAGATCATAGCTGCGGTGCACACTACTATGACTCTTGCGCCTACATTGTGTCTTGTGTGTACTTGTGTTTTATTATTTTTGTGTGTAATGTAATGTGTACCTGTACTTGTGAATAAATTGTATGTCTATGTCTATTTGCGCACAGAGTTTACAGAAAAAATAAATAAATAATAATACTAAATAAATACAACAATAATAAAACGATACTTATTACATTAAAATAAATACATAAATATAAAATTCATATATTATATGCTCATAAGAGTCTCGAAAGAAAGTGTTCTTTCAATTATTTTTTTTAAAGAGTGAATAGAATAAAAATAAATTGAATAAATTGAATAGATCTTGAATATCGAAATTAAAGCCCCCTTAGTTTTTTTTTGTTAATAATGGGTTCGCTCTTGACCACAATCTAGCTCAGGGCAAAGATGCGGTCAAGGATGTAGCAAGCTCACCCAGAAGAATCCTATTCACTCGAACTTTAAAAAGATTCAGGTTATATAAACTCACAAATACAGACGCAGGCAGGGAATTCCCTTGCCTAGCAGTGCGCAATATGAAAGATGATGAAAAGCGCTCAGTGCGAATCCGCAGGATATCAACAAGATAGGGATGGTACCCAGCGGTGCGTCTGGACGTCCGATAGAAGAATGAGGCAGGCGAAATGAGCTCGTGCAGCTCATGAGCACACTCCCCGAAGTACATCTTATAAAAAATAAATAGG